>JAZDUH010000259.1:0-600000 GCA_036419115.1 Scarus forsteni
CTTTTTTGACTTGTTTTTGACCTTTTTGACTTTTTTCTGACTTTGACCAGTGAGACTGTGGACTGTGAGTCAAATGACTCAAGAAGAAAGAAGATGTTTGCGTTGATTAATTAATGGACATTGATTTTGTGCTTTAGTGTTCAGCGTTTGTCTTGTGTGTATGTCTCCTATGTGATATCTGAGTAATTATTTACATTCACTAAATAATTAGGGGCTGGTGTATAGGAGCCATATATATGATTTGTTAATTATTCTGGGTTCGATCACTTTTGTCTGGTTTCCATGGTAACGTGTAAGTTTCGGGTCACATGGGCACTTTGGATTGACAGCCGGAAGTTATATGAGAGGCTACTTCACCTGCACTGAGGAGGGGAGGCGAGTCTAAGGTAGCCGTAATTTTTTGTTGACCGTGCTTTTGTTACCTGTTGTTCATCTGTCTGCTTACACGTGTGCCATCCGTGTACATCAAATTCATTAATTCATTCACGATTCAGTCATTAAATCATTGAAACTTTTATGAACTCCGAGTGCTTCGTTGGAACAGCAGCAGCGTGTCATACAAATATACTGGACCTATTCTCTGCTTCAAGCGACTTAAAGGTACTGGAAAGCCGCAATAATAAGATTGAATCTTATAAATATGAAACATAAAATTTCTCTCTGGGGGAGCATGCCCACTGTTTCTTTTTTTCACTCCTGACCCGTATCTATACCTGAATGCTCTGGAATACTGCAAATGGTATCTTAATTGAAAATTTTCAGAGCCGAGTCCCCTAGACCACTTCTAATGTATTTTTGTGTGTTCTTCAAAGTCCAACATTAAATCTACACAGTTCCTGTGGATGCTGGTCTGAACTACAAGCTAACTTCAGTACTCTGTGTATTTGGTCTATCTTAGGGCTACATAATGTGCTGTTAGTGTTACATATCAACATGTCTAAACTGCACTTGAAACATGTGAAACCATAGTTGTTGTGGTCTGCTCTGCTGAGCCCCTCCCTCCACTCAGCTGAGCTTCTCTCCCCTCCATTCCTGAGTCTGGGCTGCGGCCTGATTAATCTGCTCCCACACCTGTGCTGCATGCCGCACCTTTGCTGAATCAAGATCATCCACCAGAGTATATAGGCATCTCCTCGTGGAAGGATTGTTGCTGGAGAATTGCTCTTTATCAGTGGTATTTCAGCTGCACATTCATTGTGTCTGATAAGCTTTTTTGAGATTGTTGGCATGTTTATTCAAGTGTCTAACTTCTTTTGTGTTCTTTTTTTCCTCCAGTGCCTCCCTCGTGTTTCCTGCTCAGCTGCCCAGCTCTTCTACACTGTCGGGCTCACTCAACAACAACCTGGAACCCTTCTCTGGAAATCACTCCACAATTCAACGTTGTTTCAATAAAAACTGTCAAAACTGCTTCTATGTTTATCTGCCATTGGGTCCACCTCCAAACACCCCTGGTGATATCAGAACCTTTACAATAGTGCCCTCTTCAGTAGTGAGAAAGCAATCTATGTGCCCTTTTCTTTTTTTTGGCCCTGCCATTGAAAAAGTCTGTGCACACTACTGGAGCGGATGACACGGTTTAGAACTATTTTCACAATTATAGGACAAAAATGTCCTCTGAAAAAAAAAGGCAAGAAGCCAAAAACAAACAGATCAGTCTAGCAAAAGGGCAATCCAGGTCGAACATGAGGCTGGATTTATAGATCAAATCAATAATCAATCTCTGTTACCTCGTACCCCTGGATGATGTTAAATCATTGACCCCTCAGATAAATCTTCTCTCAGTCTCCATTAATACAAATTAAAATAAAGAATAAATCAGAGTTTGCAGCCACAGTCTGACTTCCTGTCCAAACTCAAACCAGTCTCCAGTCTCTCTCTGCAGCCCTGACGTCTCTGACTCTCAGTCATCTCACTTTTCAGGCTGCTGAACATCAACATGTGATTCTTTCTTCTTCTATGGTGTCAATGTACCTCAGGATGTTCAGGCTGCAGCGTGGATCCTCCGTCGAGCAGACAGCAGCTTCTCTCCTCGTTCTCCTGGATGATTGTAGCTCAGGTCCAGCTCTGTCAGAGAGGACGAGCTTAGAGCAGAGTCCAGAGACACACAGCCCTTCTCTGAGACCAGACAGCCAGACAGACTGCAGACAGACAGACAGACAGACAGACGGACAGACAGGTGAATCCAGAGTTTAACATTACAGAATCAGGTCCAGAATGAAGGCATGTCTGTGGTACTTTCTGACTCTAAAGTAGTATGGAAGGAGGAGCCTTGAAACATCAGGACCTTTGACGTACTCTATAGTCCAGGTCCAGGAGGGAGACCCCCTCTCTGAGAGTAGGCTGAAAACCTCCTCTTTTACTGATAAAGCTTAGAACAAGTCAGGCTCCTCAGGGACTAGGCTGAAGACCACATACTGAAGGACTCTGTCCTGGTTTAGTCTCTATAAAATGATGAATGGTTTGGATGTGCTGCTGATTGATGGGTCCATCATTTCAAAGACTCAGACATGTTCTGCTCAAACAGCTTTGACCCTCCTGAAAGGCCTCAGAGCTGTTGGTCTTTCCCTGCAGAGTTTTTAGAGGAACCTGATCCACCCTGAGGTTAGCCATCTCTCCTCTGACCTTTAACCTTTAAGGAGACATTGAAGATCATGAGAGTCTCCGTCCTGAATGTCTTCTGTTTCATGACTAAGACCCTCAGTCTGTTTAGAGAACATTTGGAGCTCCTTCATGTTGAAGGTGGTCAGAGCTCAGATGATGGTCACAGCTTTGATTTGAATTTCAACATTTTTATGTTTACCTGAGAGTCTCCAGTCTGCAGTGTGGACTCTTCAGTCCATCAGACAGCAGCGTCACTCCTGAATCCTGCAGGTCGTTGTTACTCAGGTCCAGGTGTCTCAGACCAGAGGACTGTGAGCTGAGGACTGAGGACAGAGCTCCACAGCTTCTCTGACAGTCCACATCTACTCAGCCTGAGAAAGAATCAAAAGAACATAAAGAGCAAACAGTTTACCGTGATTCTTGTAAAGACAAGGAAATCTGATGTGACCTGTGCAGGTAGGTGCACCTACAGAGCTTTGCTGGAGGCTTTGACCACTGGCAGCAGCCTCAGAAGAGCCTCCTCTGAAGCAGAGTATTTCTTCAGGTCAAACACATCCAAGTCCTTCTCTGAGGACAGTAAGATGAAGACCAGAGCAGACCACTGAGCAGGAGACAGTCTATCTGTGGAGAGACGTCCTGATGTCAGGGCCTGTTGGATCTCCTCCACCAGAGAACGATCATCCAGTTCATTCAGACAGTGGAACAGATTGATGCTCTTCTCTGCAGACATGTCCTCACTGATCTTTGACTTAATGTACTCAACTGTTCCCTGATTGGTCAGTGATCTACTTCCTGTTTGTGTCATCAGACCTCGTAGAAGGTTTTGATTGGTCTGCAGAGAAAGACCCAGGAGGAAGCGCAGGAACAGGTCCAGGTGTCCGTTTGGACTCTGTAAGGCCTGGTCCACGGCTCTCTGGTGCAGCTGTGTGGTTGTAGATTTTTTGGAGGTTGATGGGTCTTCTGCCATCAGATTGACTCCAGAGTTGATGAAGGTCAGATGGACATGAAGAGCAGCCAGGAACTCCTGAACGCTCAGATGGATGAAGCAGAACACCTTGTCCTGGTACAGTCCCCTCTCCTCTTTAAAGATCTGTGTGAACACTCCAGAGTACACTGAGGCTGCTCTGATGTCCATGCCACACTCTGTCAGGTCTGGTTCATAGAAGATCAGGTTTCCTCTCTGCAGCTGCTCAAAAGCCAGTTTACCCAGAGACTGGATCATCTCCCTGCTCTCTGGACTCCAGTGAGGATCAGTCTCTGCTCCTCCATCATACTTGATGCTCTTCACTTTGGACTGAACCACCAGGAAGTGGATGTACATCTCAGTCAGGGTCTTGGGCAGCTCTCCTTCCTCTCTGGTCTCCTGCACATGGTCCAGGACTGTGGCAGTGATCCAGCAGAAGACCGGGATGTGGCACATGATGTGAAGGCTTCTGGACTTCTTAATGTGGCAGATGATTCTGTTGCCCTGCTCCTCATCTCTGAATCGTTTCCTGAAGTACTCCTCCTTCTGCTGGTCAGTGAACCCTCTGACCTCTGTCACCATGTCAACACATCCAGGAGGGATCTGATTGGCTGCTGCAGGCCGTGTGGTGATCCAGATGTGAGCAGATGGGAGCAGGTTCCCCCTGATGAGGTTGGTCAGCAGCACATCCACTGAGGTGGACTTTGTCACATCAGTCAGATTCTGGTTGGTGGAAGTCCAGAGGAAGCCGACACTCATCCAGACCATCAAAGATGAACAAGACCTGGAACTTCAAACCTGCAGATTCCTGCTTCTTTTGGTTTCTCTGAAGAAGTGATGAACAAGCTCCACCAAGCTGAACTTCTGCTCCTTCAGCAGATTCAGCTCTCTGAAGGTGAATGGAAACATGAACTGTATGTCCTGGTGGGCTTTGCCTTCAGCCCAGTCCAGGGTGAATTTCTGAGTGAGGACTGTTTTACCAATGCCAGCCACGTTCGTCATCACTGTTCTGATTGGTCTATCTTCTTCAGGTGTTCCTCTAAAGATGTCTTCTCCTCTGATGGTCTTCTCTGGTCTGTGTGGTCTCCTGGATGTGGTCTCGATCTGTCGGACCTCATGTTCCTCATTGACCCTCCAGCCTCTCCTCTGTGATGTAGAGCTCTGTGTAGATCTGGTTCAGCAGGGTCAGGGTTCCTGCTTTAGCGATCCTCAAACACAGTCTGGAACTTCTGCTTCAGGTTGGACTTGAGTTTTCCTCACACTGAGGCTCAGATCCTGAAGGAAAAACCAAGTGACATTAAAGTCTGGATCCTGGACAAAGTCCTGACATCACAGAGCTGCTCACATCTTCTCATTTTACCAAAAAAGTGTTTTTGTTTAAACCTTGTGGTATAATATCATATTGAAGCAGATATTAATAGTCATACTTATAGCTTGATTTGTGAAGTACTATTAAAAACAGAGGCTTATAAAGTGCTTTGACAAACAGGAACATATAGACAAAGCACAAGAGTCTTAGCATAAAAGGATCAAACAAAAAGCTCACTTTTAATCAAAAACTCACAAACACACAATGACTGTCATAGATGATAACCCAGTTCCCATCTGACCTCAGAATAAAGCTCTTACTGCTCCACAGTTGATCAGCCAGCTCGTTGATTCATCCTCCTCAGGAAGCCACTGTGATCTTCAGAAATGCCTCTGAAGCTCCTCTGCTCTCATCTTCTCCAACCATCTCTCCTGCTTGAGCCTCTGAGCATCCTGGGTAATCTGGACCTAAACCTCTCCGGATTCCCTTCAGCCTGTTCTTCACAGCTGATGATGTTCTCCTCCAGCTGGAGAACAGAAGACAGTGGAGATTCAATGTGACAGAGCAGAACACTGACATTAACATCTGGATCATGGTGGAGCAGACTAGATCATGGACTTCACTGTTAAAGTGTGATGTTCTCACCAGAAATATGGAGTCCAGCTCTGATCCAGTCAGTTTGGAGAAGATACTGGGGAGTCCAGATGTTTCCATCTGATCTCTGTAGATCAGGACAGAATTAAAGAGATCAGTGACTCAGCATGGATTACCATCACCTGTGGATCAGAGGTGGTGATTTCAGCAGATACCGAAAGGTCTTTTCATTAAGATATTTGTTCACGATTTTTAGAAAGATTTGGCTTTGGTCCATCTCCTTTAACATGTATTAAAATTCTGTATTATTCTCCTACAGCTGTAGAATGGACAAATACAGTCCTGATCAAAAACTTAAGACCAGCTGAAATATTGCTAGAATATGTATTTTGCACATTTGGACCTTAATGAGGTTTTAAATAGAGCTACAGTATGCAAAAGCAAGAAGGGGGAGTGTGACAAAAAGCCCTTTTGAAAAGTAATTTATTAAAAACAATAAGTAAACTGAAATAGGCAAATAGGCTGTTTGTCAGCAATTTTTCGACTGGTCATAAGGTTTTAATCAGGACTGTACTATAATCTCTGACTATTTAAAGCTCCATAGGGGCTGCCAACAAGGCTATAGTCTCTCTCCTTACCTGTTTAACTAGGCAATCAAGCCACTTGCTATAGCTTTCAGGGTGGAAGATGGTATGAAAGGTATCTTTTGGGGCGGTAAACTGCATTAATTGTAACTGTACGACGATGATTTAATATGATATAAATATATCCAGCCCTCAGTAATCCATACCAAAACTATAATGCATTCTAAAGGAATCTGGGTTTTAACCCTTTAAGGCCCAAGACCATAGATCATGGCCAGAAAATTCAAATTTTTTGGAGCTGAAAAGTTTGTTTCACTTTCTGCTAAAATCCATAAAAATCAAAATGTCCATTCAATTCAACATATAGATTCTTCTTATTCCATTTGATACATTTGATGTTTCTGGCAATTGATCATCCATTCAAGGACATTTTTATCATTTATCTGATTGTATTCAGATGTTTTTTTGTAATTTGTTGATCATATTGAGTAGATAGAGGTTTTATAAAAGTATGTATCAAATATGATACAATTGGCTTTATAGGGTTAAAATCAACTACTCATAGACTCTATTTTTTCCTTTTAATGATGTATGTGAGGATAACTCTGAGTTTCTGTTCAAAATAAAAAAGGACAATTTACATATTTAGGTATAAAAGTTTATTGATCAGTGAGGGGGGTGTATGACTATAAGTATTGGAGAAAACAACACAGTACTTCAAAAAAATATTTCATTAGTAAGACGATAAATATAGGTAGAATTCTACCTAGGCTACCTACATATTTCAAATGATCCCCAAATTTATACCAAAACACTTTCAACAACTGGACAAATTAATTTAATCTTTTATCTGGAAGGGCTCAAATCCATGGATGAAAAAGGAAGTTTTGGAGGTGAAAAGGAGGCTCTTGGTCTGCCTAATTCTGTTTTTTTTTATTATTGGGCAGCCAATGTAATGAAGTTTTTGTATTGGGTTTCTAGAAATAAATTAAGGGGCAGAAACTTATGAGCTTCTTTCTAACCCATTACCCACTCTCACTTCACCATTGATATGGCTTAAAATTTGGTTTCAGTTAAGGAGACATTTGTTTAAAACAGGTTAGAATTTCTCCCAACTGTAAATAATCTTCACACATTCTATACTAGATAGTGCATTTCAGTCTCAGAGACATGGGCTTTTTATTCTCAGACTTTTTCTCAGAAGATAATTTCTCTGTCAAAGCATTAATAAAATATTGTGACATATATAGATTTATTTTTTCAGATATCTTCAAATTTTCAGCTTTGCAAAATACATTTCTCTTTTCCCCACTTCACACCAAGGAATCTGTCAGATAATATTCTAGAACTAGATCCCTATTGGGAAGGGTCTTTATAGTTTACAAAGTGAGACAGGGATTAAATAAAATATCTTGGGACAGAACAAAAGCTGCATGGGAGACAGATTTGGGAGAGGGCTATCAGGATGCCTGGCAGAGAAGTCTAACCTGTTCACATACTTCTGTCTATGTTTATGTCATGGGCTGATTCAGTTTAAGGTTCTTCATCATCTACATTATTCTAATGATAATCTGCTAGAATCTTTTCCACAATAAACTCTGTCTGTCCAAGATGTGGTTACTGTCCTGCAGCACATATATGTTTTGGCTACAGACAATAGACATCAGATTTTCACGGTTATTTTGGCATACCATTTCCAATTGGAAACTCAAAAGCAAATGCTCTTGCTTTTGTCTCTTTCTTGGCCCCCAGACTCATTCTCAGAAGGAGGGCCTAAAATGCTCCTCTTTCACACTGGTCAAGGAGGTGCTTTTTTACCTTGAGAAAAAGTTAAGGCCTAAAATTGAAAAAAAAAACCCACAAGAGCTTTACCTGACCTGGAGTCCCATTATAGATTATATAGACAGCTTTTTTGGGGTTGTACTAAATGATGACCTGAGCGTAGAGCCTTGATTCTGTTGTTAATGTGGCCTACGCTTGATATAGAGACCCTCTCAAGAGTGTTTGTTTTCAGACTCTTTATGAGGAGTTTGATTAAAAGCCTGATTATGTAAGTCTGATAATTTACTGGTTTGAAAAATCAAAAATAAAGTTTGGAAAAAAGACATTCTGAAGGAGCTATGACCTCAGCAGGTCCATCAAACAAACTGAACAAACAGCATCAATTTTTGTTCTCATTCTGTAAATCAATAGAGATCACATGTCAGGAACTTGATCTCTTTATCCTGACAAACATCATCAATCTGAAAAAACATGGAGGTCAAAGGTCATTTTAAGAATCCTCACCTGTCTCAGCATCTGTTCTTCTAAAGTTAATAATAATATTTTGATGTCTTCATGGACACAATGGGCTCAGGAGACTCTGACCTCTTCATCCTGATAAACAAACATCATCATCATCATCATTCATGAGTAAAACATGGAGGTCAAAGGTCATTTGTAAGAATCCTCACCTGTCTCAGCAGGTCTGTCCTTCTTAAAGTTAAAATCTTTTGAAGTCACTCTTCATGGACACACCGCTGGGCTCAGGAGGCTCTGATCTCTTCATCCTGATAAAACAAACATCATCATCATCATCATCATCATGAGTAAAACATGGAGGTCAAAGGTCATTTGTAAGAATCCTCACCTGTCCTCAGCAGGTCTGTCCTTCTTAAAGTTAACAATGGATCTTTTGACCAGTCACTCTTCATGGACACAGCTGGGCACAGGAGGGTCTTATCTCTTCATCCTGATAAACAAACATCATCATCATCATCAGATACTTGAGCCAATTTCAGGATGAAGATGCAGACAAATGGAGGAGAGATGAAGATGCAGTGATGATGATGAAATGATGAAGAGTATGTCAATGTCCTTCTGTAAAGTGTCTTGAGGTAACACCTGTCATGGTTTGGCACTACTGTGATAAAGACTGATGATGAAGATGAGGATGATGATGGTGTAGTGATGGTGTCAGTGTGATGGCTGCAGATCTTCATCTCACCTCAGACCCTGGTCTTCTTCACTCAGAGAGGTTTTAGATGGAGGGACCCTCCTCTGGCTCTTCAGTCTGGTCCATAGCAGAGCGCCCCCTGCTGTCTGTCAGAGAGCAGAGCGTGAACAACAAACTCTTCTGCAGGAGGCTCACTTTGAGCATCAAAACATCATCACTGACCTTGTGTCTGAATTTAAATCCTGAAGGTCAGAGGTCAAACGGTTTACAGCAGCTGGATGCAGTTCAATCAGAGGAAAACAGCTTCAAGAGCAGAAACAACAGAACCAAGAGCAACAACAGAAGAGCTGAAGGCCTGCAGAGGGGTGAGGAAGACCAGGGAGACTGAGGTCAGACCAGACACTAAGTCAGATTAATTATATATATATTAAAACAATGATTATTAACATGTTTAAATAACTATATTAAATAACATAAAATGTAATATAGAGCAGATATACTGTAGAAAAGCTTATTGTATCTACATACTGAGTTATGAGGTGGATGATTATGAATACAGAAGTGTACATTTAAATAAGTATTTTCATGTATTAACTGTAAATTGTGATATATATCTATATTTTCTGAGGTGTTTACATATCATCATTAGTGAGTTTTGTTTGTTCTCTTGGAGGTTTATATGAAGAATGGGGCTGAGATTCATTTTTCTATGATGATAGACTGTACTTTGTAAAATAAGGCTGTTACCCATGGATCTAAAATCATCAGAGAATCTTCATCTTTTTACTTATTTTTTCCTCTTTGTATTTCTGGTTTTGACCTCTTGTTTGTGTCTCCTGTGTTCCTGCTTTGAGTTTTGTAAAGCTTTTCATTTTGTTCACATTTCATGTATTTTCTTTGTGTTTTTTTCTTTTATTTTTTTAGCCTGCCTTTCCTTATTTCTGGAGGATTTGTTCCTGACTTATGTCACACAGGATCACTAATTTTTCTTCCCAGCTGTGTCTAGTTAACCCAAGCTCCTCAAACTTATTGGAAGAGAATGCATCCATACAAGAAATTTTTGAAGTCATCTGCCTCTTTAGTTTTTGGACTAATTCCTGAAAGATGGCTCCAGAGAGACACACTTTTGTTTAGTTTGTTGTTGGAGGCATAAAGGACTTTACAAAAAATGGCTTTGGCAGGAGAGAAAAATTTTTAAACCTACACATTGCCATGGACATTTGCAGGATGGAGAGACTGACAGCAGATGAAATTTAAGTACAATTATTTCACGTAAAGAAACAGATGAACATTAAAATAAAACACAGGTCAGACTTTGACCTTACATAACACACTGTAGGTGCAGCAACACATCTTGTGGTCATGTTCTTGTGATTTTCTGAAATAAATATACAAAAATAATTCAGATTTTTTTTATTACTTTTAAAAGGAAAAAATAGAAAACTTAAAAACTTGTAAAATGGGTAAAATAAATGACAAAACAGCTAAAATTACACTGTAAAATCCAATTAGTTATCATTACTTGAAAAAGCTGTGACCTTGCACTTAAAAACAAGTGCAGAGAACTAGTTAATTTTAGTTGTACTAACAGACTTTGTAGAGCACACTTACAAATGAGTTTAAATTCAAAACAATCAAGTAGAGACTTGATATCTTGTAAACTTCAGGTGTCCACTGAATCAAACCAGGTGCCTTTGTTGTGTGATACATGCACTACCTGCTAACCATGCAAACTCAACTCAAAAATCTGAGTGGTTCAAAAAAAAAAAGTAATCTTCATAAAAAAATAAGTATTTTGCATTTGTTTTGCCTCACATGCAAGTGATTTTTACTAATAAATACTAGATAAAGGCATATTTTTGTTAACTTAGTAAAGTTAACTCATGTTTGAAAAAGGCAGCTATTGATTTACAGTGTATCCAGTAATAAGCAGGAACCGTGTCCACACAAAGCCCACACTCTGTCAGTGTGACCTGATCTTATAAACCTGCCACCTGGGAGGATGATTTCAGCAGCTCTGACTGTGGTGACTGAATAAACCTAAAAAAAAAAAAAACCAATTTAATTGTAAGGCACACTTTATTTATATTATCTGTATAATATATATCATCATAATGCAAACAGATTAATTAAACTGTTTAAGATAAAGACCATCAGTGAAATTGGCACAAAAAGTAAAATATCTAAAAATAATAGAATGTTTGAAAATGAATTAAAAAAAAATCTAAAAATAGCTAAAAAAAAAACAAGAAGACACTTAAACAAATCTCAAAATGCAGAAAACATTTTTTAAAAAATCAAAATAAACTATGAAACAGCTTTATTATCCATAAACAAGCAGAAACCATGTTCACAGTCAGGGCCACACTCTGTCAGTGTGCCCTGATCCTAAAAACCTGTTTTCACCTGGGATGATGATTTTAGCAGCTCTGACTGTGGTGACTGCTGTTAAAACTCTTAATATTAAATAAACTTATTTGTAAGTCACAGAGCATGTGACTGTGGATAATTTCCTGCCCTGGTGCACAGAGCTGTTTGTTGTGTCCATTCCTCCGCTCAGAGGATTTATGGAATATCGACCTTCCACTCACCCACCTGCTCCACTCAAATCACTCACTCTACAAAAAATACAGAAGCTCACTGCATTCACTGGATAAAACTAGAGGATAGAAGTGACCTGCACTGAGGTCTGAGAGCTTTAGCGCTGTCTGTTCTGATTTGTCAGGAAGTAGGAAGCATGAAAAAAATGTTGAGTCATTTATCACCTCTGATAAGGAGGTTATGTTATTGCCGACATCTGTTTGTCTGATTGTTTCTCTGTTTGCAACATAAATCAAAAGTTATGGACAGATTTCAATGAAATTTTCAGTGAAATGTTTATGCACTGTTATAATAAATATTATAGTTCACAGTTCAGACAATGTAGGTCTAAACTGCAGCTCTGAGGACTATTTGTTTTCTTTTCATTCAGGATGTACTTATCCTGATTGTTACAACATAAAACACTTTTTATTGAGATTTTATGTTTATTCAAAGAAAAAACTCAGAATTCTGACTTTTTCTCAGAATTCTGAGCAGAATAGTTAATTCGTGATATTGCACTGTAGTCTAAATAAAATTAAATTAGACAAATGTATTTATCCCAAAGGGCAATTCAGTTTTTGCAGTCTACCCAGACCACACATACATTTACAAACTCAAACATGGATAATAAATGTAAAAAGTCAGTAGTTGACAGAGATGCTCATTGACACATATCAGCTCTTTATGCTTTCCATTAACCTCGAACTGGGAAATAGTGACGTCATCTCTGAACTACCTGCATTCCAGTTGAAGTCTGAAAAAAAAACATGCAGATCTATCAGGCTGTTGTTTTTTTGTTAGCATTGTTGTTCACAAATATCACATGAAGAATGTGATTAATACTATGGCAGCATTTTTGTAAATATAAGTCTAACAATACATGATCTAGATGACACAAGTCAGAAGAGCAAATAAATGGATTATTACAGGAGCTAAATAACTGTTCACACTCATCCATCTTCCATTGTCAACTCTGGCGAGGTTTCACCGAGTTCTAGAAATATTCCGACCTCACGTAGATAAAATTTACTCAAGTGGAAATGACCGACACAACCAACGCACCATTAGACCCTGGGACCAAGTGGAGGACGAGGATGAAACTTTGGAGCTTTGCAGCCTCTGCAGCGCGCTGCGTGTGACCAATCGGATGGTGCCAGGGACAAATCACGGCCCTGGGTTAAGTAATGTTCATCATAAACTTTAATGTGATGTCGATCTGAATCGGATCTGCACCAAATGTAAGATCTTCTTCCTTGGGCCAAAGTTCATCTGTGGTCCATTTCATGTAAATCCATCCTCTAGTTTTTGTGTAATCTTGCTGACAGACAAACAGACAGACTCTGGAGAAAACACGAACTCCTTGGCGGAGGTAATTAGACAGATAGGTAGATCTGCTCAGGCTCTCTTACCTGCTGAGAAGTCCTCTTTCTTCTCCTAAAGATTCAAGAAATCAGGAAAAGTGTCTCTGCTGCGACTTCAGCTCAGACTAAATCAACTGCTCCACAGAATCAGGAAGCTACAGAGAAAACCTGTTGGACAGGTAAACTCCTCACCACGAAGACACAAACACACCCAGAGATGAGTCGTTCGAGGACGTGTCGAGTCTTTTGAACGGCTCTTTTAAGTGAAGATGAGAGCCGATTCTCAGGTGTGAGTGAGCCGTTCATTTACAAACTATTAAATGTAAATGACCCTCAAAGCCTTCACGAGTCATTTGTGTTCCCTACGAGCTGCTGGAAGCACACTGCGTTCACCTGAACGATTCATGACGTCACCGAGCTTGAGTCGTCCACATCACGCTCCATCACATGAACACAGCTATGCACGTGCACACATAACTTCAGAGGAGATATCAGCGCGCGCCGCCGACTGACTTTAAGACATTTCCTGCTGTATTATCAGAGAGGGCGAGGAGAGAAATGAGAGACTCACAGATCTACTTTGTCTGGTAAAAAGTTGTTGAACACACTTCTACTAAACATGTGGAAACGAAACGGACTTCCTTTTTCAGTTTGACAAACGTTACAATTCTCACGGGCTGATCAGACACCGATGCTGCCTTCAGCTGCTGCACGAGACACGAGCTCTGTTGCCAGGTCTGCTCATTATCAGCGTCTTTGGGCCTGTTTATGTAGAATTCTCTTCAAGAAAAAAGTAATCCATTACTTTAGGAAATAAAAAGCTGCAGGCTGCTTGTTTAAAGCTTGTTTGGATCAACCTGGTTGTTTATTTCAGAAGAGAAATGTGTAAACACTGGACAGGAGCTCTCATTCCACAGAGATGATTTTAAAATAAAGAGCACAAAGAAATACCTGTTATGTCTTCTGCAGGAGAACTTTATGTAGACCTACACATCTATGAACAGATACGGGTTCTGCTCAAAGCCAAACAACATAAAAGTAACACAAAAAGTTACTTTACATAGATAACTAAGTGAAGTAACGGACTACTCTTTTAAGAAGTGACACATAACAAGACAAACCTACTTTTTAAAGTAACTTTCCCAACACTGGTGAGCTCTCACTGCTGTCTGAGTCGATTTCCTGCACTGGAGGCAGTATTTACAGTTCTAACAGGAAGGAGGACATCATGATAAAAAGACAAAAATGATCCAGAGTCAGAAACTTGGATGCATTTGGATTCACTTCTCTGGAGACCAAAGGTAAGGTAAGGCTCAGTTCAATATTTGTGACAAAAACACATCATTCAAGTCCAGGTCAACAAAATTACCAAAATGAAAACTCAGGACCCCTGGACAGGATTAGTGTCAGAAATGAGTTTCTGGTTGACATCTAAAAATAAAGAAATGAAACAACGGGCCAGTCTTTTGAAATTCCATCTTTAGTTCTGATGGACCAGGTCTGACTGACCTGACAAACAGCTCTGTGATCGTCTCTGGCAAAGACCAGAGTCTGAAGACCCAGGACATGGTCCAGCACGACTGTCCCCATCAAACTGTTTTGGCTTTTTCAACAGAAAACGTCACTGTGCTGCTCTTCTGAGAGCTTCAACACAAAGAAACTGTTTTTATTTCACCATCCAGACTTCATTTAACACAAAGAGAACTACACTGAGAAGAACTGGTCTGATTTTAGATCTTAATCCAATATGTCAATATATTTAAAAACTCAATGCTTCTCCAGCCCTACAGAACATTACACACTCATTATAAGGAACAGCTGGATTGTTCATTTATTTTTATTTGGTAAACTAAAAATCTTTTTTTAAAATAAATTACCTTCATAAAACACTTTAAATTTGAGTAAATAAGGATTAGAGCAAACCTCATTCCAACTGAGGGCTGGTTGTAGGCAGTTTACTTCACTGAAGGAATTATCAACTTGTCTAATTAAAGTAGATTCAATTTAATGAAGGAAATTATTTTCAGTTCTGGTAAATCTAATTTAGATAAACTTTTAATTAGAGCTGAACAATATATTATTAGAATAAATCACAATTTTCAAATCACAAAAGGTTCAATATTTTTAGCCCAAAATGTGTTGAACATTTTGGCATTGCGATGAAGTTTTTTGCAGTTTCATGACTATTTTTTACCTCCATTCATACACTTTTTTTTCCCACTTTTGGAGCATTTTTACCTTTATTTAACCCCGTTTTTACAACTTTTTGCATATTTTGCCCTATTAATCTTTTTTGCCACTGTCAGAACCATTATTGGAATTTTTACATGGATTTTGAAATTAATTTCAAATTTAATTCACAATTTTGCTGCCATAATCAATTTTCAAAGCCACTTTTGATGCCAATTTTTCCTTTTTTTCCAATTTCATACCTATTTTGCACCTATTTATTAACCTTTTTCCACTTTCATACCATTTTTACCCAGTTTTTACACTTTCATACCTATTTTGCTTCTGTTCTTCACTTCTCCACTTTTTCTCAAATCTTTCATCCTTAGATTAATTTAATGTCATTTTGGTTTTACTATAAAAAGATCTACTGCTTATGTTTGTTTAAGAATACATAAGATGAGGAACATTAAAACAATCGCAGAGTAAATCACAATATTGGGGAAAAATAGATTATTTTCTCAAATTGTTCAGCCCTACTTTTTATTCAGATAAATTAAATTTAGTTAAACTTTTACTCAAGTTACATCACATTCAGTTCAACTGTGAGTGAAAGTAAATTAAATTCAGTTCATGTAAAAATGATTTAAATCTTTAACTTAGATTAAGTTACAATAATAATTAAATAAAGAAACTAATGTTTTGGTTCACAGAATCAAATCTAATTAAAGGTAAAACAGTTGATTTAACTTCAGTTTGTCTCCTGAAGCTCAGAGGAAGGTGTGAAATCATGAAACAGAAATAAGTTTGAAATAAATGTGTTTTAGATCAAATATATTTCAAACACAAAGAAAAATAATTTAAACACAATCATTCACAAACTAAAACACGAGGCCCTTTAAAAATCTATGAATTAGTCCTTTAAGGAAACTAAAGAGTGGTTTTTCTCTGAGGGACAAATGGAGCTAAAGGGGAAAAACTGGGTTCAGTCCTCAGGGTGCAGGAGAGTGAGTGATCCGTGTAGTCTGGATGGGAGGATGGAGAATGAATGGGGTCTGCGCTTAGCTGGCATCCTCCGTTTCTTGGCCCAATCACCAGGGTCACAAACAAACCTGAGCGCTGCCTTTTACAGGCAAAGGTGTCCCAGCACGCCTGTCGCTGTGACTGAACTCATCTTTGAGACCGCTGAGTTCTGATTGGTTCACTGATCAGCAGACTGAGGCCGATTTAATTTAGGAAAATGAAAAGACAAATACAAATAATGATTCATCATCCTCAAAAAGAAATGTTTATTTATTTTATCAGTTTGTATTTAATGTAATTAGGTTTACTTTTATTTTGTCTATTTGATCATTTTTATTTCAGTATATTTTATTTTATTAATTTGCATTTTAGATAAATTTATTTTATTTTGACCGTGTAATTGTCATTTTTTTCTTGCTTTGTTTCCAGTTTATTTCAGAGGTACAGTGTCTGTTGTTCTTGTTGACTCTCTTTTGCTGTTTTTTTATTTATATTTTATTTTTTTATATTTATTACTGGTTATCATTGTACTTTATTTTCACTTGGTTTACCTATGCTTATTTTACATATCTATATTTTAATTGGTTTATTTATTTTTACTCCACAGGTTACTTTTATTTAGTTTATTTTTATGTTTTCATACTTTTTTTCAGACACACAGACGATGCATAGAGCTACAACAGGACAAATGAACTTCAGTGTTGAACTCTCCATCCCTTCTTCATACTGTCTGTGTCTTCTATGTCCAGCTGATTCTGAGTGTTGATTGTTGTTTACAAAATAGTTGAAACATGGAGGATAAATGCTCAAATTGATAAATACAATGATGATTTTAAAATTGTTTTAGAGAAAGTGGACAACAGCAATGCTAGAGTATTTTCATTGTTGTTTTTACCACAAAGAATGACCATTGTTTTATCCATTATTTATCCATAATGTATTTCAATTGGCATTTAAAGGGTTAAAATAAAATAAATAATTAAATATTTGGTATTTTTGATTAGAACTGAAACTGACGGAATGATCTGAGCAAAAAAGTTAAAAAAATATTAATCTGTTATGTGTTTATAGCAGCTTTGGGAGAGGACATTAATGTCCTCTGATAACCTCAAAGGGTAGTAAATCAAAGCGACTCACAAGGGTTAAGATGTCTGGGTAGGAAATTCCTACAAACTGGGGCGTCCCCTGTGATGTATCTAATTTACAACTTGAAGAATCTAGGTTCAACAATCAACTGGAACACAACATTAATGGTCTTCTGTTCATTAGCAATCTTACATATCAAACTACAAATCCCACAATGCACTGCAGCACCTGTGCACCACCCTCTCCTCTGCTTGGATATCACTTCAGCTCGTCTAAAATTAAATATGCAGCTCAAATTCACAACACTGTCAGTTTTAGACTCTTCAGTAAATGCTGATCCTGTTCTACACGCATCTAAATGAACCTGGACTTAAAGTTTGGACTCGGCCTGCAGAGAGTGATGACCTACAGAAGCTCCAGGAGATGGTGCTGTTTAGTTCAATGGAGGAACATTAAGTTTAAAGCTCAAATCCATTCATAGAAATGTAAGAATCAGATCAAATCAAAGATCAAATGTCATCAAACTGGTTTATAGAGATTCAAAAGTACACTCCAGTCTGTAAATATGATCTCAGTATTTCAATAATATCCCTGCTTTACAAGGAAACAGTCAAATCCAGTCCTTCATTCTTTGCATGTTTTAAAGCTCTTCTTCACTTTTTAAAAACTCCACACCTGTGTTACTCTGACAGCACTTCTGAATTCAGCTTTAGGTATAGTCTTTGGCATCAAAATATTTGAGTTTGAGTCATAATGTAGTCATCTAAACTGTTTTAATTTTAGTCTAGTTTTAGTTGATGACATTTCACAACATTTTAGTGGATGAAATCTACTTGGATAAAATGAAACCTTTTATTGAAAGATTGTTTTCTACTTTACAATCGAACTGAAATGGTCAATGAAAGGTCGACAAGTTCTGTCAAATTTCCTTTCTTGATTTTTTCAGAACAATTCTTCTGTTTTTCTGTTCCAAATGTTTGATTCCATCTCCCATAAGATTAAAAACATTGTGTTTCCAGTTTAGTGGGATCAGTCTTAGGACATGAGATCATCCTGTGCTCTGATCTCATTTTCATTTTGTTTGTCAGATATTTTTAATCTACATTTGTTTAGATTGTTTTATTCTTATGTGAGATGTTCTTATGTCCTTTATCATTTTAACTGAGGATAAATAAGCAAAGTGCAAGTTAAAAAATAGTTTGTCATAATTTAGTGTCTAAATTGTTTTGATTTTAGTCTAGTTTAGTCGACGAAATCTGCTGTCAATTTAGTCGACTAAAATCTGAAGTGTAAAGGGTAAGACATTTTTGATGTCCTGTTTTCCTCTGTGATAAAATCAAACATCTACTAAGCCTTTATTGAATGTTAGTAAAGTCTGAATGTCTAAATGAACAGAAACAAATGTTCCTTTGTGTGAAATGCAGTCACCTTTATTTAGGCTACCTGGCAGAGCATCTCAGTTACAATACCAGAAGTGACAACAAACAGTGAACCTGCTCTACATGAATATATCAATTCATAAAGAGAGCAGCTCTGATTGGATGGCTCCACAACTTATCCCACCACCACCAAGCTAAGGCAGCTGTGATTGGATGTCCCTCTGAACTCATCCAACCTTTAACACAACCAAAGTAGCTGTGATTGGATAGATTCATCACTTGTCTCTACTTCCTACATGACCATATTAGGTCTGATTGGATTAAGTCTGTCAGACATTTTAGTGAGTTTTTATTAGTTGATGAAAATGTCAGTTAGTTGAGTTTGAGTTTTGTCCATGTGCTCTTGTTTTTTAGTCACTGTCTAGTTTTCATCAGGGAAAAAGGTTGTTGATGAAACTCTGAAAAATAATGAGTCAACAAACCAACAGAGCTCCAGATGAGTTGGGACTTGCACTGTGATGCTTGTGCTCCTTTTGTGTTGGTATCTCCGTTGTGAGGCTTCTGTTTTCAGGCCGTGATGCCATGGAGGAGGAAGTGCTTTTTGTTTGAAGGCCTCATCACTGCCCTGCTCTGTTATTTAAGAGCTCAGTGAGCTGCTGATCCCCTGAAGGTCAGAATTGTCCTGATTCAGAGCTTCAGTCTTATCAGAGTGTTAATAATCCTCAATCTTCTCCTGATTTATCTGCTCCCGTTTGGGAGGAAAACAGCAGGAGGCTGGAAACTGAGAGAAACTGGACTGCTCCTTCACATTTCTCTTTCTTCACCTTTATCTCCACTTTATCCTGTTCAACCTTTTCAAGCTCCTTGTTCTCAACCCTTTAACTTCCAGCTCAGCTGTTTGGCAGAGTCAAGAAATTCACAAATATTTCATGTGTCAAAAAGAACACATCATTGTTTGTTTTTGTCAGTGTTTTAGGATACAGAAGAAACTGCAAACAAAACTGATATTTCCTTTATGTGGGATTTAAAGGTTTAAAAGTGAAAAGCTTTTATTATTATCACCCTTTATTATTCAAAACTTCACTTTAATGAGATAATAGAGTTATTCTTAAAAACATTGTTGGTGTGTTTGTCAAACTCAGTATCATCTATTTGAAGTTATTTTATTATTTTCTATTTGCAAACATTTCTGCCTTTTCTAATTGATTTTGTCCCAAATATTTGTGCATTTGAAGTCATCAGGTAATCAACTTTGACCTTTTCAAACCTTTGAGTCACACAGTGAAAATATCTGTTTTTTGGTTTGTTTGTAGTTTTCTGCTCCCTGAAATGTTAAGGAATCAAACAATGATTTGATTTGTTGTGTTTTATAAAGCAGTAAATATCCCTGAGTTTATTTTGACCTGTGCCAAACAGTTGAGCTGGTAGTTAAAGGGTTAAAATGACACAGCCTGATCAGTGAGCCAATCAGAGGAGGAGTCCATGTGACCTGTGGTGGCGTAAAAGCCCTCTGAGTCGTCCAAAGAATCAGAAGAAGAATCAGAAATACTTTATTAACTCCCAAGGGAAATTTGGTTGTTTCAGTTTCTTCTACACAGTATAGCAGTCAGAAATATCAGATGAAGACATTAGAATAGATAGGAGTAGCACTGATTTAACTAATATGAAGTCAAAATAAAAATAAAATAAATACAACTAAAATGAAAACAAATGAAAAGAGCATGAAAATGAAGTGAGCAGGTTGCAACATGCAGAGCCTTGAAGCAATATCAACTTCCTTCTAAAGAAACATCAATAAAAATGTGGTGGAAATAAGACTCTGAATGAGGTGGAGGAATACACAGTATTAACAATGAACAATATTTACACTAAAAATGTGAACACAGCCATGACAGGGAGAGCAGAGAGGACAAAGCAGAGAAGAGAAAGCATTTAACAACCAGAAAAAAAATGTCTTTTTTGACCCGTCAGTGTGACATGGTGTGTCTTGAACTCAATCCTGGGACACGGACCATTTCAGTTCACAAAAAGACTGCCCCATGGGACTTTTTTAAATGTATTTGTCATTTTTAATGTGATCTTGGTATGTTTTAACTGTTCCTTAAGGCTGTGAGAGGCTTTACAACCTGTGGGCTTCATTTCTGTTCTCTTTTTGCACTACAATGTAATTTACACTGTACTTTAAATGATGCACTGCTACACTGCACTAAAGCTCATCCTACGACTGGAACATTTAAACTACCTCACTGTACTTAAAAAACATGATAGAAATATTATTTATTCTTTCTAAGAGTCTTGAGCTTGGTGACATGTAATTTTGTTCTACTGTTTGCTGTTGATATATAGTTTTTATGACTTCTTAAATTTAAATTCAAGTGATGTTAAAATTAGGGATAAACCACAGTATTGAGATGATATTGGAATGAATGAATGAATGAATGAATTAATGTTTTATTTCAGTTTAAAAAACAAAGTAAAATCATGTCTTTATTAAAAAGGAAAGAAAACAGACAGCAACCAAAAAGGAACAGGCTGAAGCCCCAAGGCTTATTTTTGCCTCTCCTGTACCATCATAGGATTAACTGAATAATTCACAATAAAACATCAGTACGAGTACATTATTCCAAAACACCTGATGGCTTTAATAAAAAATTGAATTCCATCAAATTTGATCATTTTAGATTTTAAAGTCTTCTTAAAAACTAACATAGAATTACACATCTTTATTTCATCGTTTAGTCCATTCCAATATTAGTATCAACCAATTTTAAAATATTTGCAGATATTTACAATCAACATTGTCATATGTGGGCCAAAATATGTCCCACATTGCTATACCATCACTTCAATGGTACATTTAGCATCAAGAGTTTCATTTTCCAAGAGTTAAATGTTGGTTTTCTTGTCATTTCAGCTTCTTGCACAAATAAAAAGTCAAGTCAAAGTTTATTTGTAGAGCACGTTTAAAAACAACCTCGGTTGACCAAAGTGCTGCACAGGGGTACAAAATAATCGTTCATACACTTCATACATAAAATTGTCACATTGAAGCAACAAGTCAGTTTTTGTGAAGTAAAGACTTTGTGCTCCTGTCAAAAATATAATTAGGAGTTCTGGTGATAATGAGTTCAGAAATATCTGCAAATCAAAATATCGTCAAAATCACATATGGTGCATCCCTAATAAAAATGTTTCTACAACTTCAAGGTGATGAAAGAAATTAGGGATCTTAATTGAAATACTTATTTAACAGTAAAGACAGCTCTTCTAGTTTTCTTGAAGATTCTAAATCGAGGTAACTGGACTGTGTTCACTTTTGGGAAGACGTTTTCTTCATCCAAGAAGCTTCTTCAGAAAGAGCTGGACAAGGCAGCAGATATTTATCAAGAGAAAAGACAACAACAAGAAAAAATTGTATATTCTCTGTTGTTGTCTTCCTATTGATATTATATATTAGAGATACTTCAGCTGTAAATAAATTAGAGTATGTATGTGTAAAAATATATTAATCACTTTAAAATATAATTATCAGTGTTATAAATCGTCTCTCATCTTCTCCCGCTTATGTGGTGAAAGCGTGGGCAGCAGCTAACAAAGCCCAGACTTCCTCTTGCCACTCCCAGCTCTTCGTGGATTTTAAACTCCAGGCCAGCTGAGAGACACAGGGTGTCAAAAGTCATTTTTGCTTAGGAAGGTTCTTAGGAGTGAAATGTAAGTAGTTCGTGATTATATTTTTAATAGTTTAAATGCTTAGGAAAGGAGGCTCAATGTCTTTATTATCTCCTTTAGTATAGGAAGCACTGGACCATCCTTTAAAAGGAGAGGAGATTATTCTGTCCCACATCCACAGCAACAGCGATAAAGCAGATCACTGCTTCCGAATTCAACCGAATAATGAATAAATCCCTCAGACCATGTGAGTTACCACTGCTGATCATCCTTTCTAAAGTTTACCAAAACCTGCCTTAACTTTCCAGCAGTCTGATTCTCTGAAGAGAGCGGGATATGAGACATTTGATGTTGATTATGTTTTAAACTTGATTCAATATCAATAATATGTACACCATTAGATTGTGGTCTTAACAATATGCATTTCTTTCCTTCAGTTCATTTATTTTCATGTACTGATTGGTGTTCATGTTGAGAGGACAGATTTATTTGAATCCTCACTTCCAACATGGGTGATGCAGATGTAATTTTTACCAGGTTATTATGTTCAATGTTGTCTGAAAGGAGCAACATTGTCATGATACACGATGCGTCTTTTGTAGTCCACCTTCGGAAAATTGTAGTTTCACAGCAGCAGTAACATCCTCCGTCACATGATGACGTAGCAAAGAGCAAGTGTAGTCGGATTCTCTCTGCACAGCAGTTTTCCTTTTCTTGGTCCTTCTGAATTCTCCTTTCTTCTTTCCTTAAAGAGACTGTGAGGAGTTTTTAAGTAATTACAAAAAAGTCTCACTTTTAGATATATGCCTGATGGAAATACACACTTATCGATGAGTTTTATAGCATCAAAATAGGCTATCTATAAATGCTATTCTTTAGCCTCCTGGTCGGGTCGTACAGGGCTGGACTGGCCTGGATACTCAACTTCGGGGAACCAGACAATTAAAACTAGAGCAAATTTATGTTATTTTATTATTGATACTCAACTTCGGGGAACCAGACAATTAAAACTAGAGCAAATTTATGTTATTTTATTATTGATATTACACGTCTGAGAGCGCCGGGCTGTAAGTAGTGATATATAGCCGGCTACAACTACAATAATAACTTTTATTGCTTGTCGTCACACATCAAAAACTACCAGTAACTAGAAAGAGATACATTACATGGTTGTTCCTGTATGTTGTTGAAAAAGAACTTGTAAAGCAGTGCAAAGTTCCGAGAAAGATCCATGCTGCATTCATTAGCATTACAGACAAACACATTTGGCTTCAGTCTTTTGAAGCCAGAAGTAGAATTCTGGGTTCCAAGTGAAACTAAAACTGAATGTCCTCTGTCTGAATTTCCTGAACTCTGAAACCTTGCCAGAGGTGTCAATGGAAGATGGATGCCCCCAGTGTGAACAGTTATTTAGCTCCTGTAATAATCAATTTATTTGCACTTCTGACTGGGGTGTGTGGCTCTAGATCAGCTGTATACATAGTATTGTTAGACTTATATTTACAAAAATGCTGCCATAGTGATAATCACATTCTTCATACAACAACACAGGGCGTGCTAACAAAAGCTAACAATAGCCTGGTAGATCGGCATGTTTTTTTCTGACTTCAACTGGAACGCCGATAAGTGGGCGATGATGTCACTCCCATTTCCGAGGTTACCGGAACGCAGCATTACACCGGCGATAAATTCTCCTCATAGCACCTTTAACTTCGTGATGTTTTTCACCAGGGTTAAGGAGAAGTAGATAGGAAAGGGCTTAAGAGGTGACTATTCGACCGCAGCCCGTCTCTCCAGCGTATCCTGGCTCTTCCATGCATCTGGGAGCGGTTGGAACCAAACCAGGAGTGTCCAGGTGGCATCTGGACCAGATGCCCGAGCCACCTCATCTGGCTCCTCACAACGCGTAGGAGCAGCGGCACTACTCCGAGCTCCTCCCAAACAACCGAACTTCTCAACCCTATCTCTAAGGGAGAGTCCAGCCACCATGCGAAGGAAACTCATTTCAGCTGCTTGTACTCGAGATCTTGTTTTCTCAGCCCACAGTGTTATAAATATACACTATATTACCAAAAGTATTTGCTCACCTGCTGTGACTCACATATGAACTAAAAGGATAAGTTTGGTTTCTGCAGCTTTCACATTGTTTATAGAATGAAGTAGAACAATATACTCACCCAAAAGGCTTTCCTGATCCAAACAGTGCTTCAGGAGATATTTAGATCCAAAATCAAGCAGTGGACATCCATATAATGGTAGCACATAGGGCATACAGCGTCCCTCCTAAAACTGCATTACTCGTCCAAAAACTCATTCGTTTCACCAATGGTCCGCTCGGGCTCAGTGCTTCCCCTAGGTTCATTGCCTTGGGGGGGGGGGGGGGGGGCGTGGTTTGTCAAAAATGCTCTGTAATATCATAATTACAGAGCATTTAGATCTCAATAATAGTGAACACTGATTTTTGTTCACTTTTTTTGGCAATGGAGCCCTTTTTCATACAATACAACATTCTCAAAAATATTTAAAATACACTGCATGAAGTATGAAAAGTATTAAAAAAACAGAAAGAATGTAACATTTCATGAAACCATGTAAGGTCAGCAGGTGGAGAGAGAAGATGAATCATGCTTCATAAAGTTAGAGCAAGTGACTGACAATAAGGAGAACTACGTGCTGAAAGTTTCCTACACTGCTCGCTGTGCTTCCTTTCTTAGTAAGGGTAGTTGGCCTAAAAACACTGAGATTTTTGCTTGGGGAGATTGTTTGGTAAGCTTCTGGTCATCGATTAATGCTTGTTTAAATTATTATTTTTTTTTACAGTTACGGTCGCTCCTTCCTCTGCTGCCTGTGTGTGTATGTGTGTGTGTGTCTGTATACTCCCCCTCACATTGCCGCACGGCAACGCGCCACCTCCAGTCATTTCAACAAGGGACAGGCGGCAGACAGCAAGCAGTTCTGACCGCGGCATTAGGACCCAGAAACGGTCGCCGCTTGGGTAAGCATTTCTACTGAGTTGTTTTTAGTGAAGGGAGTGTTGTGAGACACTTTCAGGTGGCCCCTGTTCTAACGTTCGCTGAATCACCACTACATCTTGGACCGTCGTGGCAGCAGCCTCTTAAAAGAAGACTGCATGTCGGGGGCACTCCGCAGAGAGCGGTTTGTGGGGCTTATCGGTGACCAGAAAGGACAGGCGAGAGCGGAGAGGAAAATGCATTTTATTGAATGTGAGCAAACCATAGCGACACAACGTTAGACTTTAACAGTAGATTCTAGTTGACTTTTTTATTTGATAAAAATCTCTGTCATTAGAACTTTGATCAAAATAGATATTTTTTTTTAAATGTTCGTCGGTCTGAATCCTGTAAGCAGGGCGGGCGCCCTCCCAAATACAGGGGAAACACTGAGGGCTACTCCTCCATTACAGTCTGTGTCACCCCAGACATGATTTTGTGACTGAGCAGACTTTTGAACTGAAGAAGGCTTGCCTCTGCGCCTGCACAGTACTCTCTGGAGCGCTGCCTCTGCATCCTCCTTTCGATGAGCTCCTCATCTACAGTATATACTCTGGCTCGAAACTGTAAAGACTACCATCATATTAGAAGTTCTCCTCCACAACATCTTCATCCGATAGATATTCGTCCATTTTGCACAAAACTGGAAGAAGAAATCGAACCGGCTGTCTAAACAATGAGCAGCTCTAGCATGGTGAGAACCGCTCTTCTTCTTCAGTTCAGAGGTCAGTACAGCCACACAACATGTCTGGAGCGACACAGACTGTAATGGAGGAGTAGCGTGAGCAAACCATGATGAAATATTGGTGAAACTAATGAGTTTTTGGACGATTAATGCAGTTTTAGGAGCGGCGCTGTATGCTCTATGTACTAGGGCTGGGTATTTCCAGCAACTTCACCAGAAGTCGACCAGAATTGTGAACATTGACTATGCTTTAAGCATAATTCTGACAAATTTAGTTTTATAAGAAGAAAAAGAACAAGGATGAGTTTTAAGTGGTTCTACAACTTGAGAGACATAAATTCAGATCCTCAAAGATGGTAGACCTAAGTTCAAATTTAGAACATACGCTTCATTATGTAGTTCGTCTTCTACCTTGAACTGTGCCACTGTTAACATTACCCAAAGTGTATTGACAGCAACTGTCAAAATATTTGGGTCAGACGATTCTGCAGCATCCAGACGAGTTCGATCCCAAAAGGAGGATATTATTTTGGATCGATATTTTGAGCACAGGCCTACTATGTACTACCATTAAAAGGATGTCCGCCGCTCGATTTTGGATCTAAATATCTCCTGAAGCACTGTTTGGATCAGGAAAGCCTTCTGGGTGAGTATATTGTTCTTCTTCATTCTACAAACAATTTGAAAGCTGTAGAACTGAACTTATCCTTTAAGTTCACATGTGAGTCAAAGCAGGTGAGCAAATACTTTTGGTAATAAAGTGTATATATAATAAATAATAAATATATAGCTCAGTCTTCAGCTGGTTCTTGGTGTTCAGATGTTCGTCATCAGGTAAATAAAGACATGAAACATTTTCTTGATTTGATTTTTTTCAGCCTGTTTTTGTTCAGATCAGCTGTTCATAGGTGACATCAGCTGACTGATGATCAGCTGTTTCCTGTTAGCACAAACAGACGTCTCTTCAGGGGACGCTGCAGAGGACAAGACGTCTCAGGTCTTTGAATCACCTGCAGGTTTGGACTACAGACCACACAGAGACACTAAACCAGACCATACTGAAAACCCAGGATAGAGGGGCTCAGTGAATGTGGTCTCTGTGGTGTGGAGGTGGATCAGTCCATCAGAGGAGACTTCATAGAAGGACAGAGATCCAGCAGGACAGTCCACATACACCCCTACTCTACCAGAGGATGAAGAGGAGGAGGAGGAGGAGGAGGAGGAGGAGGAAGAGATGGATGTTACTCTGTTACTGTGACGGACAGAGTAACTATGACCAGAGCAGCTCAGACTCCAGGAATGATCATTACTTCCAAACAAACATTCAACTCCACCTCCTTTCCTCCTGATTCTTCTGTAACTCACTGATACATAAACACCTCCTCTCCACTGGACCTCCCAGTAACAGCGACCGCTCAGAGCAGACCTGCACAGCAGCTGTGGATGATCAAATCTGTCTGGATGATCAGGATATGACTGAAGCTCATTCACACATGTCACCGTCCTGTTGTCTTCAGACAGTCTGAGATATCTGTGCACTGTGTTTGTGTCCACCTCCAGCTCACAGGCGTCTGATGGAGAGAAGGAGAAACATCAGAGCAGCAGGTCATCATCTGATCATCTACAATCATCTGAGCTGAGGGTTCAGAGTCAGCTCTGATGGTCTGACCTTTGACCTCCTGCTGACTCAGCCATGTTTGATCTCTGACCCCAAACTCTGGTCCATCTTTCTATCTGAACCAGTTTGATTTCTGTGTTTGTGGTTCAATGGTCCACCTTCAGTTTTTCCTGGACCTGGTCTAGTTATGGACCAGTGAACCACCACGGTCTTCAGTCTGGACCAGAGAAGAGGACCTGGTCTAGTTATGGACCAGTGAACCACCACGCTCTTCAGTCTGGACCAGAGAAGAGGACCTGGTCTAGTTGATCAGACTCTGATAAATGCAGATCCTGAGATCTGGGTCATAAAGTGGACTTGTTAGAGCACCAGGCCATTTATTGAAATAAAAACAGATGTTCAAAGAAAATAGTTGACATGTTTTCTTCCTTCAGTTCTGTCCAAAAATCTGAAATCCTGATGATTCTTGGATGTTGAACTCTTTCCATGGCGCTCACACACAGCACCCAGTGCTCTCTAACTTTCACACAGACACAAAGAAAAGAATCTTTTCCTCTAATAAAGGATTTCCTGAAATAAAAGAGCCTGTGGCTCAAGTTTTTGTCTCTCAGTCTGAGGCATGTTGATGAACAACTCTTTTGATTTGATGGTATTTTTAATCTTGTTTTTTGTGCAGGCTCAGATTTTGTGTCAAATGTGAGGACACAAAGGGTCTGGTGTCCAAATATTGACCCAGAAGAGGAACAAGCCCTCACTTATTAACAACATGTTCAGTCCAAACTGTTTGAATCTGTGAATTAACCCTCGTCCTTTCACAAATAGAAAATCCTGATCAGTGATTCTGTTTTGAACCCTTTCAGTCCCACTCACACTCAGCACACAACGCTCACTAAATTTGACAGAAAACAGAAAAACAGGAATCATTTCATCAACAAAGAGCCCGTGGGTAATGTTCTCTGTCTGTCTGTCAGCGCCTGGGAAATGTGATTGATTCACTACTTTATTGATTTGAAGCTTTTGTGTGCACAGGCTCTGATTTGAACTAAAATGTCAAACATGGAGCCAGAGCCCAAAAAGTGGAGCTGCCAGAATAACAGGCCAAAAAGTCTGACACAGTAGAGAGCAGTTTTCATCCAAATGACTTCAGTCTGTCAGTGACTTCTGTCCTGCTGATTATTCTCCATGTTCAAATCAATGATCACACACTGAACCCTTTGAGCTCCTCTCAATGTGAAAATCCTGGAGCCAAAGGGACAAATAGATATTACCCATAATCCCCTGGGTTGGCCTGAGGCTCTCATGTACAGCTCACGTTCAGCTCATGGTGTGATGGAGCATTTCTCTGATCACACCAACACACCATCTCTGCTGAGTTCTGTTCCTCATCTTCACTTTGATCATGTGACCTGTTCCTCAGACTAATGACCTCTGACCTTCATGTCTCCATGCTTTATCCTCCTGATGCTGTTTTATCTCTGGAGCTCTGACACAATCCTTCAGATGAAAAGTTGATGAGAGTAAAAAGTTGAATAATCATCATTAAATCAAAGATTAAAAACACTCACACTTCTTCAGACCAGGTCTCAGTCTGTGCGCTCCACCATGGTCCAACCTGGAGACAGAAACCAAAGCTGGGATCAGTCCTTCATTCATCAGGGTCCTGAGATAGCCTCCCTCTCCAGCCCACACCAATCAGGAGATTTCTACAGAAAACCTTCCCCTCTGTCTCCATCCAGGGTCTGTCTGGGCTCAGAGCTCTGAGTGGATCCTCTTAACCAGGTCACACCGTGGTTTCAGTGGGACAGGCCCGTGGATGGCTCTTTATTTTCACACTTCTGCATCACAAACAGGATCTATGTGTTTACTTCTCCTCTTAGTACATGAGCGTGCGCTCATTTCCACGCACAGACCTGCGTTTATCAGTGTGAGCGTGGGCGGGGGAGACGCTGGTGTCCCACGTCAGGGTCTGAGCTGGTTAGACTCAGTCAGTGTGGACTCTCACTGCAGCCCAAATCTGTGAAGGAGGACCACCTCCAAACAAAAGAATGTTTAATAAAGTAAACTAAGAGAAAAAAAGAAGAAATATGACGTTGAAGTTGAAAAGTAAAGCAGATAACAATTAAAACATGCTTCATTTAGGTTTCTTTCTTCATGTGAAGTGTACATTATGTCCTAAAGCAAAGTGTTTGTCTGTTGTTGGTAAATCTAAAATCTAGAGACCAAAAACACTCTGCTGATGATGTCAGAGCTGCTGCAGCAGGTAACAACAAGGAAAGAGCTTCTCTCCCCTCCCTTCCTGAGTCTGGGCTGCGACCTGATTAATCTGCTCCTGCACCTGTGCCGAATCAAGCTCATGCATTATCCAGTATTTAGGCGTTTCCTCATGGAAGGATCGAAGAATTGCTCTTCATCAGTGGTATTTCGGCTGTACTTTCAATGTGTCTCGTAAGCTTTTTCTTTTTAGGCTGTTGGCGTGATTATTTGAGTATCTCAGTGCTTATGTGTTCTTGTTTTTTCCTCCAGTGCCTCCCTCGTGTTTTCTGCTCAGCCGCCCTGGTCGTCTACACTGCCGAGCTCACTCAACAAAAACAACCTGGAACCCTTCTCTGGAAATCACTCCACAATTCAACCTTGTTTCAAAAAAACACATCACAACTGCTTCTTTGTCCATCTGCTATTGGTCCACCTACAAACACCTGTGGTGATATCAGGACATTGACAAAACTGACCTCTTCAGTGGTGAGAACGCACTGTGTATGGCCTTTTCTCCTTTTTGCCCCTGCCATTAAAAAATTTTGCACGCCACAGGAGTGGACGACAGGGTTAAGAAGTATTTTCACAATTATAGGACAAAAATGTCCTCTGTAAAAACAAGCAAGAAGCCAAAACATACAGATCAGTCTTGGAAAAGGGCAATCCAGGTCAAACATAAGGCTGGATTTACAGATCAAATCAATAATCAATCTCTGTTACCTTGTACCCCTGGATGATGTTAAATCATTGACCCCTCAGATAAATCTCCTCTCAGTCTAAATTAATACAAATTAAAATAAAGAATAAGTCAGACTTTGCAGCCACAGTCTGACTTCTTGTCCAAACTCAAACCAGTCTCCAGTCTCTCTCTGCAGCCCTGACGTCTCTGACTCTCAGTCATCTCACTTTTCAGGCTGCTGAACATCAACATGTGATTCTTTCTTCTTCTGTGGTGTCACTGTACCTCAGGATGTTCAGGCTGCAGTGTGGATCCTCCCGTCGAGCAGACAGCAGCTTCTCTCCTCGTTCTCCTGGATGATTGTAGCTCAGGTCCAGCTCTGTCAGAGAGGACGAGCTTAGAGCAGAGTCCAGAGACACACAGCCCTCCTCTGAGACCAGACAGCCGGACAGACTGCAGACAGACAGATAGGCACTGGGTGACTTGAAAGCTTCAGCTGAAAATGAGGGATTTTGCAGGATTTATGTTGCACTCTACAAATAAATAAAATGAAAGGCTTTCTGATGTTATATATTTTTTCATCCATCGCCATATCCTGTCAGATCTTCTAGTGTCAGCTGGGTTTTTTGACGTCATAGTCTGACACAAAACCTCCTCTTCTGTTGCTAAACATGGCGAAACATCTGATAAAGAGTCAGACTACAGACCAGTTAAGTCATTGAGTACGGACGAGAGCTCCATGAAAGAAGAATGCGGAGGTTAACAGCTTCTCGAGAACAACAAACAGGAGCACGTCCATGACTCAATGCTAACTGGTGGTGCTTCTGGACAGTGTTCCCTACGCCTCTGTGTTAGCTGCTCAGAGTGGGACTTGAAAGCCGCTGACACGCGTATGGATCTATCCAGGAATATATGTCTGACTACTCTGGAGGATTTCTCTGCAATGACAAACCGGGCTGTGGTAGAGACGAGCGATTTTGCAGAGATTATGTCCCGCGCTGAAGCTCCATTGCCGTGGCCCCCGCTAAGTGCGGCTACATCGGTTCGATCTAAATAACTTCTGAAGGACTCCGAGCTGCACGATGTTTGTCTGAGTGAGTATATGAGCATGCACAAACCTAAAAATAAGGTCCAGGTGTCAAAAAAACGGAGTTTCCCTTTAACATCACAGTATCAGGTCCAGAATGAAGGCCTGTCTGTGGTACTTTCTGACTCTAAAGTAGTACGGGAGGAGAAGCCTTTAACCATCAAGTCCTCTATAGTCCAGGTCCAGGAGGGAGACGCCCTCCCTGAGAGCAGGCTGAAAACCTCCTCTTTTTCTGATCAAGCTTAGAAAAAGTCTGGCTCCTCAGGAACTGGGCTGAAGACCACAGACTGAAGGACTGTGTCCTAGTTTGGTTTCTATAAAATGGTAAATGGTTTGGATGTGCTACTGACTGATGGGTCCATCATTTCAAAGACTCAGACATGTTCTGCTACAACAGCTTTGACCCTCAGAGCTGATGGTCTGCCCTTCAGAGTTTTTAGAGGAACCTGATCCACCCTAAGGTTAGCTGCCTCTCCTCTGACCTTTAACCTTCAGGGAGACTGTGAGGATCATGAGAGTCTTCTTCCTGAATGTTTCAGATGATGGTCACAGCTTTGATTTGTATTTCAAAGATGTTGTTAACAAGTTCACTTAGGTTCGGGAGCCGGGTCATGCCTCAACCATGCCTCTAGTCACCTGACAAGCCTATGTATACCTAGCTAACCCATCCAGCCTAGTCAGTCTCAGATCTCTCAACCCACCCACCCCTTGTCCTTTTTCTTCATGACTCCTCTCATTCTTCAAATGCAATACTCTCCCACCTTTCATTCTAGGTACAGTCCAGGTGACCAATATCAGCTCGGGCAAAAAACCCCAGCAGAGACTGAACCCCCACACTGAGTCTCCCTCTGCCCAGCATCCAGCAGATGCGCCGGACCAGCCTCTAGACAACATCCTCCATCCATCTTTGTCCCTTTCCTCAACTTTCATTCAATATTTATTCACTCATTAAAATCTTTTACTTCTGTTGGAGCAGATTGGCCGTGGAAGAGGTCACACAGGCTGACAAGTCCCTTCAAAAAAATGGAAAACATCTGTTAAATGTGATAAGCCCCAAGTAAGTGTTCCTTATCTAAATATGGAGTTGTTATTCTGAAAGAAGTTTGGATGAACTCTCTCTGCTCAGGCAACAAGACCTGCTAAGGACAAAAACAACCATCTAAATTACTTTCCCAGAAAGCGAGTGTTGATCTGTTAAGGATGATGTTTTCCAAATGCCTAAGTTTAGGCACGAGGGTCTAATGACACATGTGCACACTATTTAATGTGGAAGTCTGTAGGAGTCGAGTCAGACTGTCTCATATGCTTGTTTGAACATTGTTTATGTCACTGCTTCACATTGAAAAAGGCCTCACCAGTCTGAAGAGCTGAAGCTGCGTCCGCGTCTTTTTGTTAAGCCTTTTGAACTGGGAAGACGCCAACACTCACACAATATTTTTATGTTTACCTGAGAGTCTCCAGTCTGCAGTGTGGACTCTTCAGTCCATCAGACAGCAGCGTCACTCCTGAATCCTGCAGGTTGTTGTTACTCAGGTCCAGGACTCTCAGACTAGAGGACTGTGAGCTGAGGACTGAGGACAGAGCTCCACAGCTTCTCTCTGACAGTTCGCATCCACTCAGCCTGAGAAAAGAATCAGAAGAGCATAACGAGCCATCAGTTATCAATCACTCTTGTAAAAACACAGAAATCGTGACCTGTGCAGGTAGGTGTACCTACAGAGCTTTGCTGGAGGCTTTGACCACTGGCAGCAGCCTCAGAAGAGCCTCCTCTGAAGCAGAGTATTTTTTCAGGTCAAACTCGTCCAGGTCCTTTTCTGATGACAGTAAGATGAAGACCAGAGCAGACCACTGAGCAGGAGACAGTCTATCTGTGGAGAGACGTCCTGATCTCAGAGCCTGTTGGATCTCCTCCACCAGAGAACGATCATTCAGTTCATTCAGACAGTGGAACAGATTGATGCTCTTCTCTGCAGACATGTCCTCACTGACCTTTGACTTAATGTACTCAACTGCTTCCTCATTGGTCTGTGATCTACTTCCTGTTTGTGTCATCAGACCTCGTAGAAGGTTTTGATTGGTCTGCAGTGAAAGACCCAGGAGGAAGCGCAGGAACAGGTCCAGGTGTCCGTTTGGACTCTGTAAGGCCTGGTCCACAGCTCTCTGGTGGAGGAGGTTCAGATTACTTTCGGCTTTAAAGAGATCAAAGATCCTTAATGTTCTCTGTTTTTCTGTCATCAGATTGACTCCAGAGTTGATGAAGGTCAGATGGACATGAAGAGCAGCCAGGAACTCCTGAATGCTCAGATGGATGAAGCAGAACACCTTGTCCTGGTACAGTCCCCTCTCTTCTTTAAAGATCTGTGTGAACACTCCAGAGTACACTGAGGCTGCTCTGATGTCCATGCCACACTCTGTCAGGTCTGGTTCATAGAAGATCAAGTTTCCTCTCTGCAGCTGCTCAAAAGCCAGTTTACCCAGAGACTGGATCATCTCCCTGCTCTCTGGACTCCAGTGAGGATCAGTCTCTGCTCCTCCATCATACTTGATGTTCTTCACTTTGGACTGAACCACTAGGAAGTGGATGTACATCTCAGTCAGGGTCTTGGGCAGCTCTCCTTCCTCTCTGGTCTCCTGTACATGGTCTAGGACTGTGGCAGTGATCCAGCAGAAGACCGGGATGTGGCACATGATGTGGAGGCCTCTGGACTTCTTGATGTGGGAGATGATTCTGTTGGCCTGCTCCTCATCTCTGAACCGTTTCCTGAAGTACTCCTCCTTCTGCTGGTCAGTGAACCCTCTGACCTCTGTCACCATGTCAACACATCCAGGAGGGATCTGATTGGCTGCTGCACGGCGTGTGGTGATCCAGATGTGAGCAGATGGGAGCAGGTTCCCCCTGATGAGGTTGGTCAGCAGCACATCCACTGAGGTGGACTCTGTCACATCAGTCAGGATTCTGGCTTGGTGGAAGTCCAGAGGAGGCCGACACTCATCCAGACCATCAAAGATGAACAAGACCTGGAACTCCTCAAACCTGCAGATTCCTGCTTCTTTGGTTTCTCTGAAGAAGTGATGAACAAGCTCCACCAAGCTGAACTTCTGCTCCTTCAGTAGATTCAGCTCTCTGAAGGTGAATGGAAACATGAACTGTATGTCCTGGTGGGCTTTGCCTTCAGCCCAGTCCAGGGTGAACTTCTGAGTGAGGACTGTTTTACCAATGCCAGCCACGCCCTTCGTCATCACTGTTCTGATTGGTCCATCTGCTACAGGTGTTCCTCTAAAGATGTCTTCTCCTCTGATGGTCTTCTCTACTCTGTGTGGTCTCCTGGATGTGGTCTCGATCTGTCGGACCTCATGTTCCTCATCGACCCCTCCAGCCTCTCCCTCTGTGATGTAGAGCTCTGTGTAGATCTGGTTCAGCAGGGTCAGGGCTCCTGCTTTAGCGATCCCCTCAAACACAGTCCGGAACTTCTGCTTCAGGTTGCACTTGAGTTTTCGTTGGCACATTGAGGCTTCAGATCCTGAAGGAAAAAACAACAAATGACCTTCAAGTCTGGATCGTGGACAAAGTCCTGAAATCTCAGAGGGGCTACTCATATCTTCAGTTTGAACTAAAATGATTTTATCATGAACCCAGAGGTGATGAACATCAGAGTGAAACAGATCTAAAAATGTTAATCTCCTCTTCCTCTCACCACCGTAATAAATCTAAAAAAATGTCTTACTTTTCTGTATGCTCTTAGCCAGCTCGTCCTGCTTCATCCTCATCAGGAAGTTCACTGTGATTTCCAGAAATGCCTCTCTGCTGCTCCTCTGCTCCTCATCTTTACCAACCAACACATCCTCGCTCTCACTCTCTAAACTTTCAAGGTAATCTGGATTTAATCCTCGCCAGATTCTCCTCAGCTCGTTCTTCATAAAGGTATAGATGTTCTCCTCCAGCAGCTGGAGAACAATGACAGAGTGAAGATTAAATGTGTAGATCACAGCCTGAATAATCTCACAGTCTGGGGTCTTCTCATAGACCTTAACAGAGACTGCATGATGGTGGACCATCAAATCTAAAGACCATGGAGTTTGTTAAATTGTGATGCTCTCACCTTAAATATGTAGTCCAGCTCTGATTCAGGCTGTCTGGGTCCATCACTGAGGAGATCAGATGTGTCCAGCTGAGCTCTGTGGATTAAAACAGGCCACAAATGTCTCCAACAATGTTTTCAGACAGACTGAAAGCAGTATCAATAGGAAAGATTATCTCCCTAACTACTCATTTAAAGAAACTAAACAGAAATAAATGAGCAGATTTACAGGGAAACTTTAAACAGTTACAACAAAACAGACCCTGAGTTAAGACTGAAAATTAAACGAAAACTTCAAAGGGAAATCAATAATATTTACACACAAGAAACCGACTAATCTTCCTTTAAGGGATATACCAGCTCTATTTTGTTTCCTGCCACAGTGCTGAGATCCCATCAAGCAAATAGTCACCATTCTTTTGACCCTGTCTGCATGCAGCAACAAGGAAGAGACAGACGTTCAGTTAAAGCATCAAACTCTGATTATTGGAGACTCTACAGTGAGAAACATGAAGGTCATGAAGTCAGAGGACATAGTTAGGAGTTTTCTCATGGCTAGAGAAGGCGACATCCAATCAAATCTGGAGCTGCTGTAAAGAAATAAGATTAACATTCCTGTGGGCACTAATGACTCCAGGCTTTGTCAGTCAGAAGTCACGAAAGTTAACATGGAGTTCATTTGTTAGAATGATGTCCGACACCATACTTTTCTCTGCCCCCTCACAAATCTGACCAGTGATGACGTGTGCAGCTGCATGTCATCATCATTTAACCGCTGGCTATGGAGGTGGAGTCCAGCAAATGATGTGGGCTTCATGGATTACAGAACATCTTTTTGGGGAAAACCTGGATTGATTGGTAGAGATGGCATCCATCCTATTTTTGGGTGGTTAGGCTCTTTTATCAAAAACATGGCAGAGTTTATGGATCCTAAATTATGACCTCTTAGAGATGAAACCAGGTCTCAGAGCAGCAGTCTTCCACGCTCCTCTGTACTTCATTTAGGACAGTTTTCCAACCATAACTGTATAACTGTTATGTTAGTGATAGCTATAATAATTAGGGCTGTAAAGTCCAAGTCCACTGGTCGACTAATTGGTCGATTCGCGCTCAGTCAACCAAAATTCTGATTGGTCGACCAAATGTATCAATTTATATTTTTCCCTGCATGGTTCATTTTATCAGGAGAAATGTATCAAGTGAAATGGGGGTGTTTTCTTAACACCCCGTTTCACAGGTAACAGCCTGTCTTCTAATGTATTCATCGTTCATTTCAATATTTATATTATATTAAGAAAATTTCTATATTCTACTCTTATAATCGTTTATTTGTTTTATAACTGCATGCACTCTGCCCACTGCAGCCGCGGCATCCCTCACCCAGTCTGAGCTGGGTTTTATGCCTCATGAAAATACCCAAATGCAGAAACGACATCACAGAGGGAATTGTCAATTTTATTTCTGAGGACATTGGTGTTGTGGAATGCCAAGAAAAACATTGGAACCTGGATATTCAGTGCCAGACAATTATGCTCGCACTAACGGCAAAATACGAGGGAGTAAAAAAGAGAAAGTTTCTGAGTTAATAGATAAAGGTAACAGATGTGGACGTCTCTTCGAAAGGAGTCCTATATGACAGTGACTGACCATGTCATTGATGAAGACTGGAAAGCAAAGAGTCTTCTACTTGAGAGAGAGAAAAAAAGGAGAGGCGGACACAGGAAAGAACGATCGCTGTGCGATTATATGGCATTGCCGATGCCTTCAAAGTTCTAGCAGAAAAGACAGTGTCTTTTGTATGTGAACAACGTGGCTAATATGGAACTCCGTATGGAAACCAGAGGTAAGATCTTAAGCCCGAGCCCAACCCGGCCCGAAATTTGCAATAACCAAATACACGGCTTGGGACACGCGCGGGCTTTACGCAGCACTCAATGCCAGATGTTCAAGAGGACAAGACCCGAGACTGAACTCCCGCACAATACGCACTTTACACCGAGATGAGTGACTGCCCTGGACCACCTACCTCAGCAGGTCTGACTCCTGCAAACAGCAGCCGGTCCAGAAGCATGTATGAATGGATTCATCCGTGCGTGCAGTCTCCAGCGGAGGATTTTTAAAGTCTGTTTGTTTCTGCCTTTGGTAACGAAGACTATAGTGAACCTGCTGCGCTCTGGAGGCTTTACCCTGTGTATCTCAGATGCCCGTCCTTGTGATCTACAATGAAGCCCAGAGACCTGCTCCTGCTGCTGCTCCTCACCATGTCAGAGAGGCGCGTCCATGTGAGCGCAATATCCCGCACAGAAATATCTTTAAAAAACTTTTCCAGCGTTATTTCATTGTGTAAATGCATTTATAATGATCATAAAAATATGTTGATTATTTTAACATTAAGAAAACTTGCGTTTGTTTCTGCCAACGCGAAGAAATTAAAATAAATGTCAAATGGGCTGCTGCATTTTGCCAACGAAATGAAGCATGAACTGTCACACCTGATAGAACAGACACACAAATATGAAAGATACAGTATAAATGTTTATTGAATATGCATCTTACAGTCTTGTTTAACTGGGAGAATTCGTTACAAAAGACAGGCTTTAATTTGATATTATTATGCACAGACATCGTCACAAATGTGATCACCGGAGCAGTGCTCTGTCCGGGACTGACTGACGCATCCCCTCCCTTTCCTCCTCCTCCTGAGTCCTCACAAATAAAATATAAAATTTCGGGTTTGTTTCGGGCTCGGGCCTGCAAATCGAGTTTATTGATCGGGCCGGGTCGGGCCTTAAACCCGCGGGCCTGGGTCGGGTCGGGCTGGATTTTTTAGGCCCGATCTTACCTCTGATGGAAACACTTAAGGAATCCCATGAATGGTTTAAGATGCAGGACATTTGGAGGTGCGCCGGGCACACTTTGCAGCACGGTATAAATGTGGCGCCAGAGCAGTCATGTTCTGGCGTATTTTAATAAGGGGCACAAAGTAAAAACTGGGCTAAAACAGAAGCAGAAGCAGGTGCTGATATGAGTTTAATCCAGCAGCACGTCATGTTGTGGCGCATTTTAAAAAGGGACACAAAGCAAAAAAACTGGGCTAAAACAGAAGCAGGTGCTGATATGTTTTACTGAGACATGCTCCAAAAGCTTGATAATCTACTGTCCTCCAGGCTCTTACTCTGAATGATCAGAATTCTCTGAGTTTATAGATAACCGGAGCACTAATAATATATTTATTGTTAGTCACTTTAATATCCATGTTGACAAAGAAAGTGACAACCTCAGCTCTGCTTTCATGTCTTGCTCTGGCTGTTCATGAATGTTTAATAACGTTAAGCCCGACCATCAAACTGGGACCTAAAGGGTTAAGACATTCTGATGGTCATGGTGTTTTCTCAGGAGGTTTTCATCCTGATAAAGTGTTCTCCTCATCACCTCTGTTGGGACCAAATGACATGTATACAATGTTGTATATTTCTGTTCCTCGATTTCGATTCACTTCTTTGTCTATGGTGTCGTTTTGCCTCTGGAACCCTCTGACCGACTGCTGACCTGATGCTCATGCCTCCGGTTTTTGCATAATGACAAAAAATTGAGGAAATTTACATCCGAGAGTCTGTGCATTCTGTTTTATATTGAAACTTCCGGATACTCCACACGTTTAGTTCCTGTCTGGTGCTTTCTGAACAGAGACAGAGACACAGAGTTCAAGCAGAAAAAGTTTTTTCAAAAAAGTAACGCATCAATTACTTTACCTAGTAACTAATTACTTTTATGAAGGAGTAGTTCTATTAGTAATTCAGTTACTTTTTAGGGAACGTAACTAGTAACTAGTAACTTATTACTTTTTTAAAGTAATGTGCCCAACACTGCTCCTCATGGACACAGTGCTGCGGACAGGAGATTCTGGTCTCTTCTTCCTGATAAACAGAATCATCTTCATCACTTCCGAGTAAATAAAACATGAACCTCAAAGTTAACTTTTCTGAATTCTCACCTGTCCTTAATAGGTCTGTCCTCCTTAAATAAAGGAGGATGTTCTTCAGAGTGGTCACTCCTCATGGACACAGTGCTGGGGACAGACTCTGGTCTCTTCTTCCTGATAAACAGAATCATCTTCATCACTTTTAAGCCTATAAAACATTGAGCTCAAAGTTGACTATTCTCAGAATTCTCACCTGTCCTTTGCAGGTCTGTCCTCCTTAAATTCAGGAGGCAGTGCGATAGAACCATCACTTCTCATGGACACATAGCTGGAGACAGACTCTGGTCTCTTCTTCCTGATAAACAGAATCATCTTCATCACTTTTAAGCCTATAAAACATTGAGCTCAAAGTTGACTATTCTCAGAATTCTCACCTGTCCTTTGCAGGTCTGTCCTCCTTAAATTCAGGAGGCAGTGCGATAGAACCATCACTTCTCATGGACACATTGCTGTGAACAGACTCTGGTCTCTTCTTCCTGATAAACAGACTAATTTTCATCACCTCTGAGTAAATAAACATGGAGGTCAAAGTTAAAACTTCTCAGAATTCTCACCTGTCCTTTGCAGGTCTGTCCTCCTTAAATTCAGGAGGCAGTCCTTTAGAACCATCACTCCTCATGGACACATTGCTTGGGGCAGGAGACTCTGGTTTCTTCTTCTTCCTGATAAACAGAGTTCTGCAGATACAGTGGGTAGTTACTGAACTCTTCAGTCTGTTGTGGTACTGGAAAAAGAGACTTGGCCCTGTCCCTAGTGTCTCTTTTTTGTGTCACCCTCCCTCTGTGTTTCATCTCTCTATTGTCTGTGTGTCCCACCCACTGAAGTCATGTCACGTGTCCATGAAAACCTCATTATGGTTATCGTTGCCATCGCTCAGGGACGTCACGTCCACTTGAGTTTCACCGCAATCATGTCATATATCAAATAATAGGACGTAAAAGGTGACATTTAACTAACTGTATCCTTTTCACTCACATACCAACTACGAAACCCTGCAGCTGATGGCCCTGCAGCAGCATCTGCTGTGAGGGGGAAATTATGTCCTCAATGACTGTTTCCACACGGACATGGAGTGTCACTCTGTGAACAATAAAATAAAATAAAAACAGTCTGTCACTGGTACAATCACACACCCACAGAGGGCTGATTGGCTGTTGCCGCACAATATCGCCTGAAGAGTTCAACTTTTTCTATTTTGCTGACGGAGTGACGAGCGACCAGGCTGCCTTGATCACGGCCGTCACATCGCAGGGGTTAGCCTGGTCCCATCGTGGCAGTTCATTGACTTTACATGAAGAGTGATCGCCAAAGTCACGTTTGGTGTGAACCCAGTTTACCACCACCTTCAGCCTCATTCAGGCCAACTTTATGTGAACAAAAGAATCTACTGTTATTCCTTTTGCTAACAACCTTGGCTTTTTTGTGTGCCTCAGGAAGACTCTCATCACTCTCAACCTTCAACAGATACCCAAGAAAAAACCCACCTACTATCATCTTTTAAAACATAAAAATGATATTTGAGTATGAGTTTCTACATTTTGGGTCCAGAGAAATATCTGCTTTCCCTACGACAAAATCAGTAATGAGTAATTAACCAAACTATCTGCTGATAATGGACTGATGATGATGAAGATCATTCTGAAGATGAAGTGAGTGTGTCAGAGTGTGATGGTTCAGATCTTCATCTCACCTCCAACCCCGGTCTTCTTTATTCAGAGAAGTTTTAGATGGAGAAACCCCCTCCTCTGGTTCTTCAGTCTGGTCCATAGCAGAGCTCCCCCTGCTGTCCATTAGCTGTGATGAAGGAGTCAGAGGGCAGAGTGTTTCACAAAAAACTCTTGCTGTAGGAGCGTCTTCAACATTTGGAAGGTGATTGCACAAATGTTTAGTCTTCCCCTGCTCACTGCTGTTTCCTGCTAATGTGGTGAGAGTACTCCATCACTTCCTGTTTGTGTCTTTGGCCTAGTGTTTGTTTCATATGCTAATGATAATAACAGCTATTTAACATTTAACATTTAACTCTGAGTGTCAGCATTGTGATTTGTCCACTGACTCTGAGGGGGATCTTTGTTTGCATAAATGACCTCCTCCAGGATCAAGTGGTGAGAAAAACAGTGATTGTTTGAGTGTCTGCAGGAGTATGATGGCACACTGGATCGCCCTTTTTTTCTGTCATAGTGACAGACAGCCTCCGAAACATTCTGCCATTTATCAACAAATCTGTCAATGACAGAAAAATATATTTGATTAACACAACCCTGCTACACCACTTAACCTTTCAGGGTTGTGGGGGTGGAGCCTGTCCCAGTTTACAGTAGAGGAAAGACAGGGTACACCCTGGACCAGCAAAACACAGGGCCACATAGAGAGACAGACAAATTTTGAAACATCATCCACCACCAACAATAACCTGGATTTCCACATTTCTAAAACCCAACCTCGAGTACGAGCATCGGCCATCAGTCTGGCCAGGCTCATGTGACCTCGCCAATTTGCAGCAAAAGCACAGCGCTGCTGAGTGTCACAGCAAGAAACATAATCACCAGAGAATTATGATGTCAAGCTCAAAAAGCTTTGCAAAGACCAACCCTGAGAAACACCGGAAGTTGTCAAGCTGCCATCACTGCAGTGGTAAGTCAGCAGCTAGCATATGTATGACTGAGAGTGATGAAGAGAGTGAATCGAACAAAAATTCCCTTTTTTTTTTTTAATTGCCGTAAAAACATGCCAGGACGATCCGTGAGAACGTGCAGTTTTAGGCGTCCACTACAATAGTGTCTAACATCATCAATCCAACTATTCATCTTGCTCTCACAGCCAGCCAGAACTGTACTTCACTGTACTACAGCACTATTGTACTTTCTATAGGGGTGATGCCATCCACCACAAGATGGTCACGCTCACAAACCAATCACACATGTAAATTAATCATACTGTTAGCGCACACACCCGCTCACATGTCCACAAAAATGTTGCTGATTACACATTGTTTGTCCATCTCTCTGTGCTGTCTCACAATAAAAAAAGAGCATAATACCAAGTATTTCAACATGACAGAAAACATTTTTAATGTGTGACACAGTTCTGTATCATGAGTACATCTCTGTTGTTTGTAACAAACAACTCTGTGTGAAAATCGGGAAAAATATGCTGAGTTAGGCAGATTATATTTGGGCATAAAACACCTCCCTCAGTAGAAGTTAACACACTGGGGCTGCATGTGAGACCCATCCAAGATGGCTGCCTGTTGATATGTCAGCTCCAATAGGCAGCGCCAGTCAATGAGGCGTCTATATATATAATGTCTATGATCACACAGGGCTGCTGACTGAGCAGTGATCAGACATCAGCACATGCAGACTCATACTGTAACATTCAAACATAACAAACCTAAACATGTCATGTTGTTTTGGGATGAAGAGGAAATCACTCCCATGGTTCCCTGATAAATTAACAGTCATGTTTTGTTATTGTTTTGATCGAGAGCCCTCTAGTGGCACATGCCCTGAATTGAAGCCTGAAATGTTTAAGCCATGTGTTAATAATTAAACAGTGGTCATGATTTATGGAGCAGTGCTTGTACCGGATGAATCACGAGGCTCCATTTACTGATACCACCTTAAGAGTCACATTATTTTATCACCAGGCAACAAGAGTTCAGGAAAATACTGCCTTAAAATCAAAATATGTGACCAAACGATCATTCCTGTGTCCTGTCCATGTCATAGAGAGCTCAGGTTAATGAGGATATTTCAGGGTGTACAGCAGTTCACTCTGTAAACACTCTTTAAATATATCTGCTCAAATCACATGGCTGACAGACAGACGAGTCTGCCACAGTGATAGAGTCACTGTGCAGGGACTTTATTTTAATCTGGAGCTTCATAAATACATAAACAAAAGAATTAAAGGAGGAAAGAGCCTCACATTGACTGAGCAGCATGTCTGTTATATCAGTGTCTGTGTTTCATTTTAAAGAGCATCACTCAGCATTCACTCTCTTCACTGAACTGATCATCCAGACATTAAAACAGAGCAGAAATATTCAGACTGCATCAACACTCACCCTGTCTCAGATCAGTGTTTGTCCCTCTGCTTCAGTTAGTCCTCTTCAAATGGAGTCTGAGCTCTGACTGATATCACCTTTATTGTTTTATTGTCTTTTCACTCAAACCTGTTTCACCTCCTCAGAGTCTCTCCTCCCCGTTTCCTTTACTACAGATGAAGTTAATGATCCACCTTCATCAGGTCTGTAGAAATGACAAACCAGAATTAAATATATCAAAAGGCTTGGATAAATAATATAACATCTAAAATAATGCATGTAAGACCTTACAAAAATATAAAAGCCATGAATCAAAATGACTTAAAATTTGGAGAACAGTAATAGCTGAATACAAACTAGAAGATAATATTCTGTAGTAATCATTAAATGGTTTGCATATGATTTGCAATTTGCTCCAAATAAATTAGATACTAGATTTAAGTATTGGAAACAAATGATGAACAGCCTAATGTAAGATAATGAAGGAAGGCCCAGTATTTAGTGTTGGAAATATTCCTTAGAAGAACAGGATTTTATCATTACTCACAAAGGAGAAATTGTGTCGGTAACAAGACAAAATGTGAAGCAGAATAAAGCAAACAGCTGTTAGACTTGTTTAAAAGGACACGATTCAAATAAGGATAGAGGGATTTCAGGATTTTGTCCCTTTGTAATTCAAAAAGCTCAGTAAGGTCCATACCAAAAAACCCCTGACATTAATCCAAAAAGGAAAAATGATGATGAGACAACTGAAGGCAAGATGATGGGGTATAATACAGCGCTGGAGTTTACAACATGACAACAAGATGCTGGATGCTGAAACTAAAGAAGTGTTATGTTCTGCCTCTATTTATGAGAGTGTCAAGACGTGTACGTGTGTGTGTTGACCTCCGTACCTCACTGTCTTGGAATGAGCCAGACTAAGCTGGTGTGGAAGATGTCCCTCAACAGATAAGAGGTTGAAAGACAGCCTCCACACCGAGGTCAGATACAGAGGTCAGTGAATCAGCATATATGGCATGTACTTAAGATATGTCTAAGGCATGTGGGTGTGTGTTGTGTGTGTGTGTAGGAGCATAAGCTAGACCATGATTACAAGCATGATTACATGACAGGATAAAGCGTCAAATACATGAAAAGAATATATACAATATGTACAAAAGTTGAATACATAAAATATGTGCAAAGGTCAAATTATTCTTCACAAGGGATTATCTCAGGTCTATTAAAATTTACTGGAAGGGAATACATAATGAATACAAGACATTTTTGGGAGTCATCTGCTTCTGGAAGTTTAAATCTAATTTTTTTTAGACCAATGCCTGATAGATGTCCAAAGAAGGACACATTTTTGTTTATATAATGTTGGTGTCAAAAAGGCCATGATGAAAAAATGGCTTTGACAGGAGAGAAAAGTTTTAAGCATGTGGGCTGACATTACCATGGACATTTGCAGGATGGAGAGAATAACAGCAGATGTGAAATACAAGACGGATCGATTTATTTCATGTTAGAACAAATGGATGAACTATGAAATACCACGCAGGCCAGACTTTGACCTTAGATAACACACTGTGTGTGTGTACCAATAACCACATCTAGCTTAAGCAGAGTGTACTCACCTCATGTATTCTCTGCTGTGACAGGAGCATTCTAACAAACCTGAAAGTATAAAAGAGAGAAGGGGGAAGACGAAGTAAAAGCAGAGCACTCACAGCGTGTCTGACCACAACCTCAGCACAACAAATACTAAGCCCTAAGACTATATTTTAGGTTTCTGCCCAGAAATGACACACACAGAACAAAATGGGTATATTTCTGCTACTATAAGGTCTATTTGAATACTTTTGGTGTCTCAGTCAACAAGGCTCTTGTGAAAATTGTTGAGATGTGTTGATATGAGTATATGTGATATAGGTGAAGAGTAAATGAAGATTGCACACAGCAAATATGTGTAAAAAACTCTAGCTGCACCTTAAACAAAGAAAAGCATTTTCAGGATGAATATAGATATAAAAATGATGCTGAAGCTCTAAATCTTGACCAGACCATAGTACAATCTATGAACATTAACTCTGCAAATGTTGACTCTTATAAAGTGAAAATTAACAAAATAAGAGAGGGTTTGGTAAAGAGAGTTCAGGGGATTTTCACAAGAACAATTTTAATATTTTTTCATTTTAATATCACTACTGCTGATCAACACATCCAAAAACAACAGTTCAAAAATTCAATCAGACTTTTAACGACGTTTATAAAGATGGAAGGGTCTCCTCCTCAGTTACCTGTCTATACTGAGGGTCTCCTCCTCAGTTACCTGTCTATACAGAGGGTCTCCTCCTCAGTTACCTGTCTATACATAGGGTCTCCTCCTCAGACACAGTTTTAGGGACACTGTAGTCAGTCAGTGCGTAGCGATTATTTTGTCATGTTATGCCATAACAGTCAATATAAGATAAATATGATCAAACATTATTTTCTGATGGCAGGTAAACCATTCCTACAGCTTAAATGACCCCCCGCTAACAACTTGGGTTGCTGTGGAGAAGGAGGGATTAGTGCGTTTTGGTCACTGCACCTGTATGGCAGGTCTAGGAGAAGTGTGTTCACACGTAGGAGCCATTCTGTATGCCCTGCTTGCAGCTGTGAACAAACTGAGTGACACTGCATGCACAGATGAATCCTGTCGCTGGAATGAACCCAGCATGAAAGCAATCCGGACAGTAGGATATGCACCAGGGAGCCAGATAAATTTCACAAAGGCGCAGAGGAAGAGATCTACTGATGGGTCCAGTGTCCTCTCCCCTGCCAAAATCCCACCTCTGACCTCAGATGAATGCATAGCATTTTATGAAATGTTACATTCATCTCAAAAAAATGAAAAACAACCCATCAAAAGCTCAGTTTCGTCTATTGTTTCTGGCCATGCACAGAGGTACATACCTCGAGCCATAAACCTGAGCATCCCTGAACCTCTGAACAACATCTATAAGCCAGAGTACAGGTCACTGTCACACCAAGAACTGCAGGCAAAGAGTGAGGAGGTCTTCACAGGGTTAAGCATAACAGAAGAACAGGTCAGTCAGTATAAAGTCATTAATGTCAGGCATAGAATCCAGTACTGTCATATTTATAATACTTTATCATTTTTTTTGTTTGTCATGTATTACTAACTTGCTAATTTGACCTTGTATATTTGTAGTGTCATGCAATAGAAACTGAAACCAGGCCTCAATCAAAATGTGCCACTTGGTTCAACCAGAAGGCAGGAAGGGTGACTGCATCAAACATCCGAGCAGCCTGCCATACAGATCCTGAAAAACCAGCTGTTTCCCTGCTGAAGAGAATCTGCTACCCTGTGGCCTACGAGACCTCAGGCAACAATACTCCACACTCTCTCAGGTATTAAATTTTATCTTGGATGATAAGTCAGATGTACCAAATATGGCCAAAGCTACCGCTTGCTGGCAAAATACAAATGAACCAACAGAATAATTTCACAATTTAAGATCTGAAAATATAGAATATGATCCCTTTTCATTAAAAAAAGTTGCTGGCAGTGACACCTGACAGTACTAATGCCAGTGATTTTAACAATGTTTTGGTTATCATTTATAAAGATCATTTGATGTTTTAGGCATACATACAACTTTTTTTTTTTTCAGATGGGGCGCTGAACATGAGAGTAAGGTGGTTCACGAGTATGCCAAGAGGATGGAGAGACACCACACAGGTCTGTCCATCGGAAAGGGAGGGCTGTTCCTCAATCCCAAATATCCATGGTTAGGGGCATCCCCAGACGGTATTTTAACATGTGACTGCCATGAGATGGGCTTGTTGGAGGTAAAGGCACCCAGCAGCCTTCAGGGAAGCACCTTAATGGAGAAGAGCAAACATGACCGCACATTTTGTCTGCAAGAGGTGGAGGGCAAACTTTCACTGAAGAGGGACCATCAGTATTATTATCAGGTGCAAACACAGATTCATCTTACACAGGCTTGCTACTGTGACTTTGTTGTCTGGGGACCAGGGAAGGGAGGCAAAGAGGAAATTCACATCGAGAGAATCCTGCCTGATGCTGTCTTTTTTGACACCATCTGTGAAAGGGTGCACACATTTGTCCAGAAGTGCGTCATTCCAGAGCTTCTAGCAAAGGTGTTCACAGCCCCAGTTCTTACATCAAATACGACTGTACCATCTGACGGCAAAGGATGTTACTGTGGGGTGGCTGTCCTGCATAATGAGGACAGACTTGAGTGCAAGTCAGGAATCTGTAAAAGACAGTACATGTACAAAAGTTGTTTAAAACTTGACAACACATGTTTGAAAATGTCAAGTTGGAAATGCAGCGACTGTGTAAGAGAAATTGCGAAACAAAAGAGGGAAAACAAGAGAAAAGTCTAAGTTTCAAGTGCTTTCTTTAATACAGGCTACACACTTGTGTTATAAAAGCTTGTGTAATGAAAATAAGCACAAAGCATGTGTTCAAAAATATGTAAGAAAAAATAAATATTTACAGAAGTGGAAAAAATGAAATGCACTAGTTCAACTTGAAATGCTAACATGAAATAAATATTTTTGAAGTATTAAATGCATGAATTGATCAGTGTCAGTCATTTCATTTTTGAAAACAGTCCACTGCTTAAACCTTTCTTTAATGTTTAGCCTAAAGGAACAACTGAGGGAGCCAAATTTGTCAGTGCACAGCACACATGAACTATTTTGTCTAGAGGCATTAGACCTTCTGGGTGCTCAGCTTCACACATCTGAATACCTATTGTACTCTGAAGTATGGTGTACCGGTTTCTAACCTCGCCTATAACTCTCTCCTCATGGATCTGTAATGATGCAAGTCCACGTGTAGACTCCAGCTCCAGGGGACCAAGTTGCTTCTTTCCTTTGGTAAATGCTGGGATCTTAAGCTCAGCATTGTACAGACCAACTGAATTTGCCACATCAAAGCCTCTGTCAGCCAATATCACCTGGGTTAAGGCAATCTAGAAACCACAGTTCTCAGTTAAATGTTTGTCTGATGTTCTGCCGCCCCAGCATTTTGATATGAAAGACACTGTTCCTTGTGGTGTTATGCCAATTAAAAACTTGATGGTGTGGTGATGTTTATATTTTGAGTAGGTTTGTGCTCTTGCTTTTAGGTCGCTAGGCTTTTCGATAAAAATTTCAAAGCAGTCAATAATGCAGGCACATCTATGAAAGGCCTGTCTAAATATCATGGGCATTGAGAGCTGGAGCTCTTCTCTGTTTGGCCAAAACACTAGTGCTGGGACAAGTCTTCCATATATCACTTCAATTGTGTTCTTACATGTTCTGCTGGCAGTCGGCACTGAGATCTTAAAAAGACAACTCAGCAGTGACAGGGAAAGGTTCATTTTCAGCCTCATAAGGGTTAATACGAGTTGCTGAAATGGAAAGAGATGTGTACCCGTTTGTAGAAATGATATAATACATGATAGAACTACTTGTAGCTTGGCATATGATGGGATTCCAGTCATTGTTTTCACTTTTTCATTATTATTTTCAAAAGCCAATTCATCAAATGTTCCTGTTTTAATTATTTCTTTCAACCTTTGGTTTTCCCTCCTAAGCTCGTTACATTCCTTTTGTAATTGTTCAATCTTTTCCTTGCATTTTCTGTCATGACACTGTTGCTCATCCTCAGCAGGTTGCGGCAGCTCAGCATCAGGCACTGCTGATAACTGCAGGAGGACCTCAACAGCATCTTTCTTCTTCTTCTCCTCCTCTCTCTTGTTCTTCATCCTGTTGTGCTGCTCATACCGCTCCATGTCTTTCTCTCTTTTTCTCTTCTTTGTGGCTGTTGTGTGTTTAAAGACAGATGGTACCCAGTCAGGGGACAATGGGTCATCAGATTTGGCACCTATAAGAAGAGAGTTCATGTCAAATTACTTGAATTTAAGTCACAGAGCCTGGATACACATTATAACATAACATATGGCACAATGAGGAAATTAGGGTCTAAAAAGGTATTTTTTAAAAGTTTTTTGAATATGGATTTAATGCATATTTTTGAGTCAAGGACAAAGTGTTTTAATGGATTTTAGCAGTTAACCAAAATTTTTAATTTTTAAATGACCTTTTTTTTTTTAACTCTAACAACCCAAAAAGTGTCAGGTGGCGCAACCAAACCAACAATAATAGTATATATATATATATATATATATATATGTATTCCTATTATTTTTTTCTGAGTGACATTTTAGGCAAGTATTCCTCAAGTGTCTGCAGTGACTTGTACAGTTCCACCACCCAGACAATAAGCAAATTGCAAATTACTGGACAAAAGTTTTTAAACTGCCTCGACAGATTAAAAACTATTTCTATTTGAAAAAGTATTTTTTTTTAAATGTCTAAAAATTAAATAATGCCACAGTGTATATTTTTTAAATATATTATCATTGACACACTAATTTTTTGGTTTGATTTGTATGTTCATTTGCACGGACACGTTGTGCTACCTAACATTTTGGGGGTTTGAGGTGCCCAAAAATAAATAAATAAAAAATTATGAATAGGCTGAAGATATATTTAAATTAAATAGACTTTATACATTAAAGTAATGCATGTAATGAATGGTTTTATTTATTTTGGAAGGAAATGTACTCAGACACAAACATATACATGTCATCTTATTGAACCATATATAATTTTAACATGGCTGTAGCAAATTTGGCATCAGGGTTTGTCTCATTTTACTTTATTTTCTGATAGATGCTCTGACAGACAGAGTGATTGAACAATCCAGGTGGATGAAGGGGAGGTGGTGGGACTGATGGGCAGCCAAAGCAGCAACAAGCAGTAGCCAGGAATGGTCAGAAAATCGGTGGATTTAAGTCACTGGCCCATCTCAGATGAGGAGAGCATTTCAATAATCAGCTGATAAGTATTCGTTGTCTTGTCAACCTTATTAACCACGCCTCACATGTGTTCTCATTCCTGATTAGTTGAACAATTGCTCACTTAAACCACTACCCTTCAAACCGAAAACAAAGGTTTTTCATGATTTTAACATTATTATAACATAAGAATATTACAACATTGGTTTTAGAAAGGATGGAGCACTTTGAAGACGTAGTAAATAAAAACAAGGGGCATAACATGCATGAAAAACAAAGTATACATCATTTTAATGCTATTCAAATGAATGTGTGTGTAAAAGGATATCCAAGTCTCTCCGTTATGAGTTTATCTGCGTTATCCAACATCCTTCAATTTTAGCTAGCTAACATCAATTCATTCTGGTCACTGCAGTTGGCAGCTAGGACAACAAACCACATCAAACACGTAGCATTTAGCTACGTAAAGATCCGATTTATAGCTAAAACTATGATAATTAATAAACAGATAAATACACGTTTGTTCAATTGACTGAGGCTTGAGTATAAATTACTACTTACCGCTGATGAAGTGTTCACTACAGATACGCGTATATTTGGAGGGCTGCCATGGTTTGTGCTCCCCAGGGACAGAGTTGTGCTTGACAGCGCTGATCCAGAGATTTCTCCTCTCAGGGTTTTCTTTTTCGGACGGAATGCGATAAAAACACAATCCCGGCTTTCCTCCCCGACGGTTCGCACATCCGACCGCACAACAGCTGGCCGGCATTGTGATGTAGTGTTATTGTTTTCTTGCGTGTCCTATAGCGGTTAGGCTGTAGGTGGCGGGCAAGCGTAATGTTTTGCCCTCCAGGGGGGCGTTCCTAAGGGAGCATGACGTCACATGAAAGCTATGAATACAGAGGATCTCCTCCTCAGTCACCTGTCTATACTGAGGGTCTCCTCCTCAGTTACCTGTCTATACTGAGGGTCTCCTCCTCAGCCACGTCAGTTGGTGAATTGCTCTGAAATCCTGTAGTGAATAGAAAAAGGGTGAATAGATCAGCTGATTGAATTCAGTTTTAAGTCTGTTATGTCACACTGACTTTACACCATCATAAACTTCAGACATGATTTCTTTTTTTACTTTAGCAGCTGACTTTAGCAAAAACAAGCCAACAAGAGAGTAGGGGCTCTAATTTCGTGGCGCAGCGCAGGGGGCGCAAGCCTGGTGCACCCCGCTCAGTGTTAATTTCGTGCGGCGCACCGCTGCCAATTTGACAATTTGGTAGACTGTCTGCACAGAGGTGGGTGTGACGGCGCACCAAGGGGAGGTGATGGCGCACCGGGGGAGGTGTCGGCAGATTCATGTTGGCGCAGTGACAATTTCGTGCCAAAAACAGTGCAGAAAGTGCGCTGAAAGCTCGCCAGCTGCAACCTGGTCTAACCTCGGCGCAGGGCGGGGCGCACCCTCCGCAGCTGTAATTTGGTGAGAAGCGCACATGTGCGCACGCCTCAGAGGCAGGTTTCCAGAGTGTCAGGCACATTTTAACGCATTAAACAATCACAGCAAACACTATTTAATGTCCCCGTCTAAACCAGCATATACATTTGTATCTATATTAACCTTCCCGTCACATCTGATGTCGGATTAAAGCCGTTTGTCATAATGGAAACTTAACCTGACGGCAGCTGGAAGTTTGATGCACATCTTACAAGTCAATAATAAACAGCCTTAACATCTGATACTGTGTAAATATCTGGCTTCTCTCATTTCATTAAATTCAAAGAAAAAAGGGGGAAAAAAACGAAGAAAAAGGAGAGAAAATAAATGTATGTCATTCAGGATTTACCCGTGATTTCCCATATTCCTCTATTTTAGTCTTTATTTTTCACGTGCTCTAAAAAGATGGAGTACATTATTGCAAGGAGGATGAGGGGAGACACCGGGAGAGTATACAGTTCATCACCAAAGGCTCTGCTATTTGGCGATGACAAACCAGGAGTGCAGGTGGATCACAAGTATTATGAATGGATAAGCAAGCTGTGGTGTAACTTTCTCTTATTTTTTTTACTCCTATTAATGACAAAGGAACAGATTACATCTGTCCCGGGAGCTGCCCCGCTGTCCATTCTCATGCTGAAGGGACAGCGTCTCCACTGCTGGGTCTTTCCAGCACACTGTTTCCGCGGTGGCGGGGATAATTCAGACCAATCAGACGCTGCACCTCAGCCGCAGCGCATTTAAAGGCGAGGAGAGGAGCTCATTTGATTGGTGAAGACAGCGATCGGCTGTGATAATCCCACTCACGTCTATTCTCCTCCCATTCTGACATTTGCACGGAGAGGCAGAGACGTGGGCGTGGACGCGCAACCTCTGCGCCCCTGTGCGCCATGAGTGCGCCTCTCTTGGCACTGCAGGAAACTTGCAAAGTGCGCTGGTCACACCCAGTCCGCGCGGCGAAGGCCGGCGCAGGCAGGTGTGCCTGCACTTGCGCCTGGTCTACGAAATTAGAGCCCTAGGTGTGGATTTGCTGACTCAGTGGATCAAAAAAAATGTAACTCTAAACAAAAATCAGTGAGATAAGTCGACGCAGCCTCTTCACCATGAAAACAAAAACACAGACAGCAGCATTATTAGCTGATATTTAGCTTGTCCGCCTCTCGGCCTCTATAGCTCGGCGTCTGTTAATCCGGGCAGATTATGGTTAAGATTTAAGTTTTGTCACTGTTATATCGTTCAGCACCATCAGATGTATATTCTTCTGGAAGTGTTTGCTAACTAGCTGTTCAGTCGAGTAGAAAAGCTCAATAAAGAACACAAGAACCACTCGTGACATCAAGATCAACTTTTGACAGAAACATGATGAGATATGACGCACCAGTCAACATATTTATCAGTATGTGCTCAGCAAACTTACCTCGCTGTAGGACATGCTTCTGGAAGAACATCATCCTGTGTGCAGTCATGTCCATGTTTCTTTTCATCTTCATGTCCATGTTCTGCTGGAAGGTGAGGAGAGGAGGAGGCCTGGACAACGACCTCTGAACAGCCCGCTGTTTTCATTTTGTTCAGGTTCTCTAGAGCAACACTGACTGGACAAAAAAATGCACACTCTTCCTTAAAGTCAGAGAGTACAGAGGAGTATGAGGACCATTTTAGATGGAAAAAATCATTTTGGGCAGGTCGAGGTTAAAATCAAAATGAGGAGAATAAAGTCGACATTTAGAGATTAAAGATGAACTGACGAGATCAAAGTTAAAATGTCGACAATAAAGTTGAAACACAATTTCATGAAAAAGTTCAAAATGATGAGATTAAAGTTAAACGTCGAGAAAATAAGTCAAAATTCAAGAATAAAGTCGACAAAACATATTTCTGACTTTTGTGTCAACATTTGAACTTTTATCACAAATTTTTTCAACTTGATTCTCATCACTTCAACTTTAACCCCAAAATTCTGACTTCAATCTCTACTTCTCCAAACTTCTTTTCTCCATCTAACATGGCCCTTATACTCTTTTGTACAGTAGCATGTGTCTGCAGAGCTGGAGGCTGCACTCTCAGGACTGCAGATTTAGGATTGCAGACTCAAGACCCTTCAATTTTTGAGTGATACTGAGTATTGATCACCTAAATATTGATTTGGTTTTTAAACTTATCATTCCATCATATTTAGCACTTTTTCTCTGATCTCCATGAGCAGAGATCACATCTGTATCACCTCTGTGGTGAAGGTTAAAGACACTGAAACACTGACATGTTTTGAGGGATATAATTTATGATAAAAAATTAAACAATTAAACAATATAACCAATAAACTAACTTCAGTCCTGCACATATGTACAGTTTAAATGTCTGTACTTTGAGTATTATTGTTGGGAGAACATTTTATTTGGCAACATTTAAAGATGAAGATTTTACTTTTTACTTCATTAATTTTAAAAATTCTCTACTTTTTCAGCTATGAATAAATACAGTCACATTACATTAAACATGACACCAAATTAAGTATGTTGTAATCAGGAGGTTACCTGGGAGATAGCACTGAATACTCACACTGCAGTCTTCATCCATCTTGTGAATTAACAGTATACCAGTTGCTGTTACATCACAGCCTTGTCTTCACTATGAACCTGATATTATGACTGCAAATGTTTGAATAACATCAGCTGAGGATCTTAACTGGTGAACATTATCAAATAATATTGACAAAACACGTCAAACTTCTCCATTTAATTAAAGTGTTTGACTGTTTCCCCTCTAATTCATGTTGTCAGTCTGTGCTCATGATCCTGACATCATGTGCATACCATCGACTTATGTTAGAATTTATTGCTAAAAACAAACAAACAAAAAAAAACAAATAAAAAATGTCATGATGGGAAATGACAACCGACTCCTGACATGACATGAGAGAAATTGTGGACCCACACTGTAACATTCTGTACAAAAGATGAAATAATATCATTACCAGTGTTATAAAAACAAATAAACTAGTTTCAGATCTGATCCACAACAAAAGGAAACACCTCCACAGTTGAGTTCTCATGTCTGGTTATTACAACTGACTTTGGACTTCTCTGTTAGAAAAGTTGCTTGTAAATATTGCCAGTTGCAGGTTTGTTTTTTTTTAGAGATTGTACCAACAGTGAAGTTGCTCATTTGGTCTTGTTGTTCCCCCAAACCCAGGAGGGATCTGATGCTCACTCTACTACCAATATAAACTCAATTCAGAAGTTACACAAACTATTTTGGCCAACACAAACACAAATGTAAATTTTACTGTAAAAAAAGAGGCAAAAATGTCGTTCCTACCAAAATGAAATACTTATAGTCAGAATTAAGTATATTTCAGGTGTAGATATTAGGGCTGAACGATTTGAGAAAATAATCTAGTTAAGATATTTTTACCCAATATTGCGATTTACTCTGCGAGTGTTTTAATGTTCCTCATCTTCTGTATTCTTAAACAAACATAAGCAGTAGATCTTTTTATAGTTAAACCAATATGACATTAAACTAATCTAGGGATGAAACATTGGAGAAAAAGTGGAGAAGTGAAGAACAGAAGCAAAATAAGTATGAAATTGGAAAAACTGGGTAAAAAAAATGGTACAAAAGCAGAAAAAAAGTTAATAGGTGCAAAATAGGTATGAAATTGCACAAAAAAAGCCAAAAAAATTCATAAGTGACTCAGGAAAATTGATCTTAACAGCAAAATTGGGATTAAATTTCAAAAACCATGTAAAAATTCCAAACATGGTCTGACAGTGGCCAAAAAAAAAAGAAGAATGAGAGCAAGATAGGCATAAAGTTGTAAAAACTTGGTTAAAAAAGGTTCAAATAGGCTTGAAATTGCAAGAAACTACATCACAATGCCAAAATGTTCAACACATTTTAGGTAAAAAAATATTGCACCGTCTGCGATTTGAAAATTGCAACAAGCCATATTGTGATTTAATCTAATTTACAAATAATGTTCAGCCCTAGTAGTTATTACTGTTTTCACCATAATAAAGCTGTAGAGGATCAACATAAACTTAGATAAAAGTCTGACTATGTCTGTTTGGTTATAAAAAACAAGGTTAGACAGACTGTTTAGTTATAATAGAGTTATAAATAACAATAGCCCCTCCCTTCACTTCTGTATAAAGAAAAGGTTGTTGACTTCCAACAAAAAGATGTTAAATAAGTAAATACTGAGCAAAATAAGAAAAAAATCACTGTCAAATAGAAATGTAATATAGATAAAAATCAAAACACACTTTATGTAGGTTTCTCTTAAATATAAATATCACTTTAGAATAAAAATAGCTGGTTGTTGCTTGTTTTGTTTTTGTTTTTATCCACCTGGCTGCTTATTTCAGTCAAAAATCTGGCAACCCTGCTCACCTGACTCCCGGTGTGGCGTTCACGGTCCTTCTGAGCTCCAGCTGTGGGGCACCATGTCCAGGCAGGTAAGGCAATGACGGACGGAGCGGCCTCTCTCCTCCGTAAACTCTGCTGGGCTTCACATCAGCACCGGTATCGTCTCTCCTCCTGTGGTCCAGGCAGCAGCATCAACAGCAGCTTAAACCTGCACACACACCAGTCTTACTCAACTAGCCAGGCTAATGCTAAAGGCTGAAGCCCGCTCATTTAAGCTAACGGCTCTGAACTCACGCGCTCACGGAGGTTTACTCGGTAAACAACATCCGGTAGACGGTCTCAGGTCTTCCCCGTGGGTGCGGCTCACAGTCTCCTCCTTGTTATCTTGCTGACACATTTAGACAGACCAAAAACAGCCAACAATCAAACACTTCTTCTTCTTTTGTGATTTTCTTGGCGGTTGGCAAGCAACGAGTTGGTGCATTACCGCCACCACCTGATGTGGAGTGTGGATCCTGATATTTACCCAATCTTAATTAAAAAAAAAACAAACAAAACAAACCAAAAAAAAAAAAAAACTATATCCTTCTCAGCGCATTTATTTCTTTTAGAAATTGGAATAATAATTGATATTCCTTTCTTTCTGAACTTTGTCTCAAAATGTCAATACTAAGCAGACTTTTAATTCTTTTAAGTTTCCTGACCAGTTTCCTTCTTTCTGCCTCATATTTCTCGCACTCAAATAAAATATGTTCCATTGTTTCTAATTTTTGGCAACTGCATCGACCTGTTGGATGTTTCCCTATCTTAAATAATGTGCTGTTCAACCCTGTGTGCCCAAATCTCATTCTTGATATTATCCTTTCTTCATTTCTGTTCCTCCCAGCTTTCCTCATTTCACCAACCTTTTTTTGTATTCTGTAATACCACCTTCCTTTCCTCTCTTCTTCCCACTGCTTTTGCCATCTTTCCTTTATTCTCTGTTTGATAATATCCCTCACTTCTGTTTTGCTGAGTTTAACTACTAAATCAGTGTTACTATACTTTGTTGCCTCTTTAGCTTTTTTGTCTGCTAATTCATTTCCGATCACTCCACTGTGCGCTGGTACCCATAGAAAAACAACCGTCAGACCCATCATCTAAATTCTGAAAAGTGCTTGCTGAATTTCAATTAGAATATCTTTTCTCCCTTCGGAATAACTGAACTGTAAAGTAGTTAATGAAGAACTGGAATCTGAGCAAATTATTGTTCTAAGTGGTTTGATGTCCTCTACCCATTGTAAGGCTAACAATATTGCCAACATTTCCCCTGTGAACAATCAAACTCTGTTGTCTCTGCTTATTTTCCCGCTTCTTCTCCGTTCGTGTCTCTCTTCCTCTCTCGGTCTCTCCTGCGCACGCGCCGCCACAGCTCTCTGGATCATCTGCGCACCCTGCTGGACAAACATGGAACTGCTCCAATACGCCAATGACATTTTCAGCTTCACATTTCTCTGCAACAGTCTTTGGACATTTTTGACTTTACATACAGGAATTATAAAAATACACAGAATGAGACGCATTAACAGCAAATAAAGAAAGTGCTGAGAATAACAAACTTTAAACTGCAATCCATCTGTCTATTAAATGATATTTATCCATATTTTTAACATAACTCTGTCACTGAATTATTATTTTTTGGTTACAGAGGGCTGGTGGTGTTCTGTTGATATTCTGATTACAACACACTTTTAAGAGTGACAACAAACTAATGACAGCTGGATTTTTTTGGAGCAGACCAACTGCTATGAAATCATTTAGTCTGTAGACATAATCATTTACACAAACACAGCACAACTCAGACATTTTGGTAACTTGTTATATTAAAAAAAAGTAGGAAACAAAGCTTCTGAGACTCTTACATCTGCTTTAAACCTGTTGCAGTTACAAGCTGGTAAAGTTTGGGCACCTTAAGATGTCTGGGTAGGAAATTCCTACAAACTGGGGCGTCCCCTGTGATGGATCTGATTTACAACTTGAAGAATCTAGGTTCAACAATCAACTGGAACACAACATTAATGGTCCTCTGTTAATTTTGCAATCTTATATATCAAACTACAAATCCCACAATGCACTGCAGCACCTGTGCACCACCCCCTCCTCTGCTTGGATATCACTTCAGCTCGTCTTAAATTAAATATGCAGCTCAAATTCACAACACTGTCAGTTTTAGACTCTTCAGTAAATGCTGATCCTGTTCTACACGCATCTAAATGAACCTGGACTTAAAGTTTGGACTTGGCCTGCAGAGAGTGATGACCTACAGAAGCTCCAGGAGATGGTGCTGTTTAGTTCAATGGAGGAACATTAAGTTTAAAGCTCAAATCCATTCATAGAAATGTAAGAATCAGATCAAATCAGAGATCAAATGTCATCAAACTGGTTTATAGAGATTCAAAAGTACACTCCAGTCTGTAAATATGATCTCAGTATTTCAATAATATCCCTGCTTTACAAGGAAACAGTCAAATCCAGTCCTTCATTCTTTGGTAAAGTCGAGTGTTGGAGGGTTTGTGCAGGGATGTGTGTTTGGGAAAGCTCTTCTTCACTTTTTAAAAACTCCACACCTGTGTTACTCTGACAGCACTTCTGAATTCAGCTTTAGGTATAGTCTTTGGCATCAAATATTTGAGTTTGAGTCATAATGTAGTCATCTAAACTGTTTTAATTTTAGTCTAGTTTTAGTTGATGACATTTCACAACATTTTAGTGGATGAAATCTACTTGGATAAAATGAAACCTTTTATTGAAAGATTGTTTTCTACTTTACAATCTAACTGAAACGGTCAATGAAAGGTTGACAAGTTCTGTCAAATTTCCTTTCTTGATTTTTCCAGAACAATTCTTCTGTTTTTCTGTTCCAAATGTTTGATTCCATCTCCCATAAGATTAAAAACATTGTGTTTCCAGTTTAGTGGGATCAGTCTCTGGGCTACACATGAGATCATCCTGTGCTCTGATCTCATTTTCATTTTGTTTGTCAGATATTTTTAATCTACATTTGTTTAGATTGTTTTATTCTTATGTGAGATGTTCCTATGTCCTTTATCATTTTAACTGAGTATAAATAAGCAAAATGCAAGTTTAAACATTTTTGTGTTAGTCATAATTTAGTCTCTAAATAGTTGTCGATGAAATCTGCTGTAAATTTAGTCGACTAAAATCTGAAGTGTAAAGGGTAAGACATTTTTTATGTCCTGTTTTCCTCTGTGATAAAATCAAACATCTACTAAGCCTTTATTGAATGTTAGTAAAGTCTGAATGTCTAAATGAACAGAAACAAATGTTCCTTTGTGTGAAATGCAGTCTCCTTTATTTAGGCTACCTAGCAGAGCATCTCAGTTACAATACCAGCAGTGACAACAAACAGTGAACCTGCTCTACATGAATATATCACTTCATAAAGAGAGCAGCTCTGATTGGATGGCTCCACAACTTATCCCACCACCACCAAGCTAAGGCAGCTGTGATTGGATGTCCCTCTGAACTCATCCAACCTTTAACACAACCAAAGTAGCTGTGATTGGATAGATTCATCACTTGTCTCTACTTCCTACATGACCATATTAGGTCTGATTGGATTAAGTCTGTCAGACATTTTAGTGGAGTTTTTATTAGTTGATGAAAATGTCAGTTAGTTTAGTTTGAGTTTTTGTCCATGTGCTCTTGTTTTTATTAGTTACTGTCTAGTTTTCATCAGCGGAAAAAAGGTTGTTGATGAAACTCTGATGAAAATAATGAGTCAACAAACCAACAGAGCTCCAGATGAGTTGGGACTTGCACTGTGATGCTTGTGCTCCTCTTTTGTGTTGGTATCTCCCGTTTGTGAGGCTTCTGTTTTCAGGCCGTGATGCCATGGAGGAGGAAGTGCTTCTTTGTTTGAAGGCCTCATCACTGCCCTGCTCTGTTATTTAAGAGCTCAGTGAGCTGCTGATCCTCTGAAGGTCAGAGTGATTGTCCTGATTCAGAGCTTCAGTCTTATCAGAGTGTTAATAATCCTCAATCTTCTCCTGATTTATCTGCTCCCGTTGTTGGGAGGAAAACAGCAGGAGGCTGGAAACTGGAGACAAACTGGACTGCTCCTTCACATTTCTCTTTCTTCACCTTTATCTCCACTTTATCCTGTTCAACCTTTTCAAGCTCCTTGTTCTCAACCCTTTAACTTCCAGCTCAGCTGTTTGGCAGAGGTCAAGAAATTCACAAATATTTCATGTGTCTTAAAAAGAACACATCATTGTTTGTTTTTGTCAGTGTTTTAGGATACAGAAGAAACTGCAAACAAAAGAACTGATATTTCCTTTATGTGGGATTTAAAGGTTTAAAAGTGAAAAGCTTTTATTATTATCACCCTCATTATTATTACAAATACTTCACTTTAATGAGATAATAGAGTTATTCTTAAAAACATTGTTGGTGTGTTTGTCAAACTCAGTATCATCTATTTGAAGTTATTTTATTGCTCTTTTATTTGCAAACATTTCTGCCTTTTCTAATTGATTTTGTCCCAAATATTTGTGCATTTGAAGTCATCAGGTAATCAACTTTGAACTTTTCAAACCTTTGAGTCCCACACAGTGAAAATATGTGTTTTTTTGGTTTGTTTGTAGTTTTCTCTGCTCCTGAAATGTTCAGGGAATCAAACAATGATTTGATTTGTTGTGTTTTATAAAGCAGTAAATATCCCTGAGTTTATTTTGACCTGTGCCAAACAGTTGAGCTGGTAGTTAAAGGGTTAAAATGACACAGCCTGATCAGTGAGCCAATCAGAGGAGGAGTCCATGTGACCTGTGGTGGCGTAAAAGCCCTCTGAGTCGTCCAAAGAATCAGAAGAAGAATCAGAAATACTTTATTAACTCCCAAGGGGAAATTTGGTTGTTCCAGTTTCTCTTCTACACAGTATAGCAGTCAGAAATATCAGATGAAGACATTAGAATAGATAGGAGTAGCACTGATTTAACTAATATGAAGTCAAAATAAAAATAAAATCAATCCAACTAAAATGAAAACAAATGAAAAGAGCATGAAAATGAAGTGAGCAGGTTGCAACATGCAGAGCCTTGAAGCAATATCAACTTCCTTCTAAAGAAAACATCAATAAAAATGTGGTGGAAATAAGACTCTGAATGAGGTGGAGGAATACACAGTATTAACAATGAACAATATTTACACTAAAAATGTGAACACAGCCATGACAGGGAGAGCAGAGAGGACAAAGCAGAGAAGAGAAAGCATTTAACAACCAGAAAAAAAAAATGTCTTTTTTGACCCGTCAGTGTGACATGGTGTGTCTTGAACTCAATCCTGGGACAGGGACCATTTCAGTTCACTAAAGACTGCCCCATGGGACTTTTTTAAATCTATTTGTCAATTTTTAATGTGATCTTGGTATGTTTTAACTGTTCCTTAAGGCTGTGAGAGGCTTTACAACCTGTGGGCTTCATTTCTGTTCTCTTTTTGCACTACAATGTAATTTACACTGTACTTTAAATGATGCACTGCTACACTGCACTAAAGCTCATCCTACGACTGGAACATTTAAACTACCTCACTGTACTTAAAAAAACATGATGGAAATATTATTTATTCTTTCTAAGTGTCTTGAGCTTGGTGAAATGTAATTTTGTTCAACTGTTTGCTGTTGATATATAGTTTTTATGACTTCTTAAATTAAAGTGAAGTTAAAATTAGGGATAAACCACAGCATTGAGATGATATTGGAATGAATGAATGAATGAATGCTTTATTTCAGTTTAAAAACAACAATAAAATCATGTTTTTCCAAAAAAGAAAAGAAAACAGACAGCAACCAAAAAAGGAACAGGCTGAAGCCCCAAGGCTTATTTTTGCCTCTCCTGTACCATCATAGGATTAACTGAATAATTCACAATAAAACATCAGTACGAGTACATTATTCCAAAACACCTGAGAGCTTAAACTGAAAAATAGAATTCAATCAAATTTGATCATTTTAGATTTTAAAGTCTTCTTAAAAACTAACATAGAGTTACACATCTTTATTTCATCATTTAGTCCATTCCAATATTAGTATCAACCAATTTTAAAATATTTGCAGATATTTACAATCAACATTGTCATATGTGGGCCAAAATATGTCCCACATTGCTATACCATCACTTCAATGGTACATTTAGCATCAAGAGTTTCATTTTCCAAGAGTTAAATGTTGGTTTTCTTGTCATTTCAGCTTCTTGCACAAATAAAAAGTCAAGTCAAAGTTTATTTGTAGAGCACGTTTGAAAACAACCTCAGCTGACCAAAGTGCTGCACAGGGGTACAAAATAATCGTTCATACACTTCAGACATAAAATTGACACATTGAAGCAATAAGTCAGTTTTTGAGAAGTAAAGACTTTGTGCTCCTGTCAAAAATATAATTAGGAGTATTGGTGATAATGAGTTCAGAAATATCTGCAAATCAAAATATCAAAAATCACATATGGTGCATCCCTAATAAAAATGTTTCTACAACTTCAAGGGGACGAAATAAATTAGGGAACTTAACTGAAACACTTATAAAGAAAATATTAGTTCAGAAATATCTGTAAATCAGATAAAAATAAAATCTTTCCACTTAGTGGGGCAGATAAGTGTAACAATCGTTCACTTGTGGAAACAAGCACCAAAATTGGCACACATACTCCTTGGGGATTACTCTTTTGATAAAACCCGTTAGTCACCTAAAATTTCATGATGGCGGCCATTTTTCAAGATGGTCGCCATTGAGCTATGCAGTAATATTGTATTTTGCAATAAAATCGCACAGATGCCCTATTTGAATGATATTGGTGTCTAATCATACATTTTTCACTATGTAGAATCTGAATTTGGACCCATGGACTTACTCACGGGCTTCCTTGTACCATATGTCAGTGGTGCCTATATGCCCAGTATCAGTTAGCTGGTGTAGATTACATGTTGTAATAGCGTTAAAATCTCCTCAAAAGTTTACTCCATAGGAACTGTCTATGATGAGGTTAATGTCACATTTACGTGTTAAACAATACATCTGTGTGGTATAATTTAATGTGAAACAATAGTCTTAAGGTCGTTAAGCTAACGGCTCACAAGGGCAATAAAACGCTTAATGGCTGTTGACCGTTAGCTGTAGTGGCTAACTGTTGTCAGCTGCTACGGTTCACAGCCATAAACTAATGTTTGCCTTTGTAAGCCATTAGCTGTAGCGCCGATTGGCTAACTGTTGTTAGATGCTACATATGCTACGTCATAGCAGTGCTGCTTGATATGGATTGGTCTGTGATGAGTCAAACTATCGTTCAATCACAAGCTGCTGTTGTTTTTGAAGGTTCTGTCCCTGAAAACATTTTCTCAGGGCTCCTCCCCAGATGGATTAATGAAATATTTCCAACATGGAACTGTCCATCTCTCCATACCCATGGAGTTCAAAGTAGGGATGCAAACAATTAATCGATTATCGATTAATCGTTGATAAGAAATTACTCGATTAAAGTAAATTAATTGCAATTAATCGAAGAAGAAGAAGACGACGACAACAACAAGACAAACGAGAAGTGGTAAGCTGGCAGGATGAAGAGTACAAGATGGAGTTCAGTATGGAACCACTTTATGTTGGTTAATGACGACAAAGACGCCAAATGCACCATCTGTGGAAGTATTTTAAAGTACAACTCCTCCACAACTTTGCTAAATTATCACCTCAATACGTCACATTCTGTTAGGAATAAATCTTTCATTAAGGAATATGATTTGCATTTTTTCTTTCATAAGAAAGATAGCATTTTCATAGAAAGGAACCTTTTGATTCAGAGGGGAATTCAGCTTCGCAGAAAAATCGCCGCTTATCAATTAATCGATCATCGATCGATAAGATAAAACAACTATCAATTGATGAATTACTCGATAATTTGCATCCCTAGTTCAAAGACATTTGAAGAGAATGTAATGCTTGATGTCCAGATCTTTGTGCATGCCAGGCATGCAACAGAAGCAAGCAGCATGGTCATCATGGTCAAAGCAATGACAGATTTCTGTGAGTCATTCAGATTTCATAGTCATTCTGTGAACAGTGTTCTGCAGACACTTCAGGAGTTTGGTCTGCAGCAGTTGTGTATTACCTTTAGACAAAGACAGAACCTGAACTGGGCTCCTGTACATGACTTGTGTTGCACTCTCGCAGAAAAGAGCAAAGGGATGCTTTTCTTAAATGCCTTCTCTGGCTGTGATGTCATTTCGGAATTTCGTGGCAAAGGGAAGAAGTCTACTTTGCAAACCTGGGATGTTTGTGATAAGGCTTGTGGTGTCTTCATCAAACTCAGTCAGTATCCACCAATAGTGGATGATGAAGACCTAAAGACCTTGGAGAAGTTCATTGTCATGACGTATGAGAGATCCAGCACAGCTGAAGGTGTCGATGATGCCAGGTTGGACATGTTTGCTCGTCAGCAGAGGCCGTATGAAGCCATTCCTCTAACCCAGTCAGCACTGTAGCAGCATGTGAAGCGTGCTGCCTACCAGGCAGGCTGCATCTGGAGTCAGTCAACAGAACCTCAACCAGGAACACAGAATCCTGCCAACTGGGCCTGGATTAAGAAGGAGATCTGTGGCAGATCATTTGGAGAGAGCTCTCACCCATTTCAGAGATTTTTAGGCAGCTGACCAAGTGTGGATGCAAGTCGGGATGCTGCAGTCGATGCAAATGCTACTGCTTTGGTCTGACCTGCACGGCACTGTGTAGCTGCAGATACAGGGTTGTGAAGCATTTTAGTTTAAGGCTACTTAATCAGGCAGCAAGTCAATTACTGAAAAACAAGTATAGGCTTCCTGCCTACATGTGAAAAAAATAAAAGAAAAAAAACATAATACAATTAAAATGGAAAAGGCAAAAAAAAAAAAAATGGAAAAAGGAAAAGACAAAAAAACAACCTGCCTCGATGGGATCATCACCCTATAGTGGTGTGGCAGTTTGACTGTCTCCATGACCCCTAGACCTATGTCGGCAGAAGTCTTGCACTCTTGGCAGGGTTTCCCAGGCTGAACAGGCCAAAGAGTAGACACTAGAAAGGATGTTAGTAGACCTCTGCGTGGTCACTTGGATCTTCAGCCCCCTCACTGACAGGCCACAGTATGTCAGGCTGAAGGTCACCACGTCTGACCCTGAACAGCAGCACCGGAGTACCCCTGGGCGCGGTGTTGGCCTCTCTTCGCTCACCCTGTACACCGTGGACTTCTGCTACAACTCTGAACTGTGTCACATCCAGAAGTTCGATGACACAGCCATTATTGGATGCATCAGAGACATGCAACAGAGAGGAGGAGTGCAGGATCCACAACAACCACCTGTACAGGAAGGGACATACAAGAAGGACACATCCAGGCTGGAAAAACTGATCAGGCAGGCCAGCTCTGTGGTCAGCATGAAGCTGGATTCTCTGGTGACGGTGACAGAGAAAAGGACACTGGACAAACTGCTGGACATTTTGGATGATGCCAGTCACCTTCTGCATTGTGTCATCAACAACAAGAAGAGCCTGTTCAGCCCAAGACTGAAGCTTCAAAGTGTAGGACCGTACAACTCCTCACTAGGGGGGAGGATGAGTAACAGGAAGATAGAGGATGGGAAGGAGCAGTAGCTAGCCTGCAGTAGTATATTTTTTGTTTATTTTTGTTTTTGTTAATTCATATTTTTATTTATTTATATCTAATCTATCTGTCTAATCTAATCTAATCTAATCTAGACAATGAGTGATCCCACAGCGCTATTACTACATGTAAACTACAATAGCTTAACTGAAGCAGGGCTGATAGACACCACTGACATATGGTACAAGGAAGCCCGTGAGTAAGTCCATGGGTCCAAATTCAGATTCTACATAGTAAAAAATGTATGATTAGACACCAGTATCATTCAAATAGGGCATCTGTGCGATTTTATTGCAAAGTGCAATATTACTGTATAGTTCAATGGTGGCCATCTTGAAAAATGGCCGCCATCATGAATTTTTAGGTGGCTAACGGGTTTTATCAAAAGAGTAATCCCCAAGGAGTATGTGTGCCAATTTTGGTGCTTGTTTCCACAAGTGAACGATTCCTCTGTATTTTGCAGTTATCTGCCCCACTAACTCCTAAAAGGGGATGAAAGAAGTTTGAGACCTTAATTGAAACACTTATTTAACAGTAAAGACAGCTCTTCTAGTTTTCTTGAAGATTCTAAATCGAGGCAGCTGGACTGTGTTCAGTTTTGGGAAGACGTTTCTCTTCTCATCCAAGAAGCTTCTTCAGTTCAAAGAGCTGGACAAGGCAGCAGATATTTATCTTGGTAGAGAACGAAGACAACAACAATAGAAGAGGAGGAGTTGTATATTCTATTGTTGTTGTCTAACTATTGATATTATATATTAGAGATATTTCAACTGTAAATAAATTAGTATGTGTAAAAATATATGAATCAGTTTAAAACATCATAATCATCAGCTAAATAAAGACATGAAACATTTATTTTCTTGATTTGATTTGAATTCTTTCAGCCTGTTTTTGTTCAGAACAATCAGCTGTTCATAGGTGACATCAGCTGACTGATGATCAGCTGTTTCCTGTCAGCACAAACAGACGTCTCTTCAGGGGACGCTGCAGAGGACAAGACATCTCAGGTCTTTGAATCATCTGCAGGTTTGGACTACAGATCACACAGAGACACTGAACCAGACACGAAGGCAAACCCAGGATAGAGGGGCTCAGTGAATGTGGTCTCTGTGGTGTGGAGGTGGATCAGCCCATCAGAGGAGACTTCATAGAAGGACAGAGATCCAGCAGGACAGTCCACATACACCCCTACTCTACCAGAGGGTGAAGAGGAAGAGGAGGTGGAGGAGGAGGGGGATGTTTTACTGTAATTGTGAAGGACAGAGTAACCATGACGATCAGAGCAGCTCAGACTCCAGGAATGATCATTCCATCCAAAAAAACATTCTTCTCCACGTCCTTTCCTCCCAATTCTTCTGTAACTCACTGATACATGAACTTCTCCTCTCCACTGGACCTCCCAGTAACAGCGACCGCTCAGAGCAGACCTGCACAGCAGCTGAAGATAAAAATCATCAAATCTGTCTGGATGATCAGGATATGAATGAAGCTTGTCTCCTCTCACAAATGTCACCGTCCTGTTGTGTTTAGACAGTTTGAGTCTTCTGCCCACTGTGTTTGTGTCCACCTCCAGCTCACAGGTGTCTGATGGAGAGAAGGAGAAACATCAGAGCAGCAGGTCATCATCTGATCATCTACAATCATCTGAGCTGAGGGTTCAGGGTCTCTGATGGTCTGACCTTTGACCTCCTGCTGAGTCAGCCATGTTTGACCTCTGACCCCAAACTCTGCTGCATCTTTCCATCTGAAACAGTTTGATTTCTGTGTTTGTGGTTCCATGGTCCACCTTCAGTTTTTCCTGGACCTGGTCTAGTGATGGACCAGTGAACCACCACAGTCTTCAGTCTGGACCAGAGAAGAGGACCTGGTCTAGTTGATCAGACTCTGATAAATGCAGATCCTGAGATCTGGGTCATAAAGTGGACTCGTTAGAGCACCAGGCCATTTATTGAAATAAAAACACATGTTCAAAGAAAATAGTTGACATGTTTTCTTCCTTCAGTTCTGTCCAAAAATCTGAAATCCTGATGATTCTTGGATGTTGAACTCTTTCCATGGCGCTCACACACAGCACCCAGTGCTCTCTAACTTTCACACAGACACAAAGAAAAGAATCTTTTCCTCTAATGAAGGATTTCCTGAAATAAAAGAGCCTGTGGCTCAAGTTTTTCTCTCTCAGTCTGAGGCATGTTGATGAACAACTCTTTTGATTTGATGGTATTTTTAATCTTGTTTTTTTGTGCAGGCTCAGATTTTGTGTCAAATGTGAGGACACAAAGGGTCTGGTGTCCAAATATTGACCCAGAAGAGGAACAAGCCCTCACTTATTAACAACATGTTCAATCCAAACTGTTTGAATCTCTGAATTAACCCTCGTCCTTTCACAAATAGAAAATACTGATCAGTGATTCTGTTTGAACCCTTTCAGTCCCACTCACACTCAGCACACAACGCTCACTAAATTTGACAGAAAATAGAAAAACAGGAATCATTTCATCAACAAAGAGCCCGTGGGTAATGTTCTCTGTCTGTCTGTCAGCGTCTGGGACATGTCATTGATTCACTACTTTATTGATTTGAAGCTTTTTGTGAGCACAGGCTCTGATTTGAACTAAAATGTCAAACATGGAGCCAGAGCCCAAAAAGTGGAGCTGCCAGAATAACAGGCCAAAAAGTCTGACACAGTAGAGAGCAGTTTTCATCCAAATGACTTCAGTCTGTCAGTGACTTCTGTCCTGCTGATTATTCTCCATGTTCAAATCAATGATCACACACTGAACCCTTTGAGCTCCTCTCAATGTGAAAATCCTGGAGCCAAAGGGACAAATAGATATTACCCATAATCCCCTGGGTTGGCCTGAGGCTCTCATGTACAGCTCACGTTCAGCTCATGGTGTGATGGAGCATTTCTCTGATCACACCAACACACCATCTCTGCTGATTTTTCTTCCTCATCTTCACTTTGATCATGTGACCTGTTCCTCAGACTAATGACCTCTGACCTTCATGTCTCCATGCTTTATCCTCCTGATGCTGTTTTATCTCTGGAGCTCTGACACAATCCTTCAGATGAAAAGTTGATGAGAGTAAAAAGTTGAATAATCATCATTAAATCAAAGATTAAAAACACTCACACTTCTTCAGACCAGGTCTCAGTCTGTGCGCTCCACCATGGTCCAACCTGGAGACAGAAACCAAAGCTGGGATCAGTTCTTCATTCATCAGGGTCCTGAGATAGCCTCCCTCTCCAGCCCACACCAATCAGGAGGTTTCTACAGAAAACCTTCCCTCTGTCTCCATCCAGGGTCTGTCTGGGCTCAGAGCTCTGAGTGGATCCTCTTAACCAGGTCACACCGTGTGGTTTCAGTGGGACAGGCCCGTGGATGGCTCTTTATTTTCACACTTCTGCATCACAAACAGGATCTATGTGTTTACTTCTCCTCTTAGTACATGAGTGTGCGCTCATTTCCATGCACAGACCTGCGTTTATCAGTGTGGCGTGGGCGGGGAGGCGCTGGTGTCCCACGTCAGGGTCTGAGCTGGTTAGACTCAGTCAGTGTGGACTCTCACTGCAGCCCAAATCTGTGAAGGAGGACCATCACATCATCCTGACTGTGTCTCTGTAGACTTCACAGCTCAACACTCACATTAAATATGATGTCTAAATGGATTTAATAAACACCTCTGACATCCCTGTGGACTAATGAGCTGTTGAAATAAGGCTGAAGAGCTGTCAGCTGATCTGTTCATTCAGATTTAATAAAGGAGAGTTTTCTTGAGCTTCTTTATTTGAACCATCAGAGAGGCTTCTTTCAGTCATCATCAACTTTATAAAACACTTCAGTCTGTGCAGGACTGTGGAGATCTGAGCAGAGAAACTACAAACTGATCAAGTCTGACAGAAACAGTGTATGGAGACTAATGGAGTTACAAATAACGGTGTTAGTAACGCTACTATTTTCCCAGTAACAGGTCATCTAAGTAATTACGATTCAAAATGTTCTAATGCCGTTACAGACAGTGAAATGTGGTGCGTTACTTTGCGCCAATGTCAAGCAGCTGATATCTGACCTGCCTCACTCAGCAAAACACTGACAGGAGCTGTTTGCAGCTGACCTAAACATGAAATTACTTGATGCCTGAGTTGCCAGGTTTGCTTACCTAAGTGAACTTTTGGCTTCTTCTTTTTCTAACTTGCATGTGGTATATTGAGTTGAAGGTTGCAGTTTTATGGGCTTGTTCCAATGGTGCACTTGTTCATTTGGACTTGTTGTGCCCTCAAACCATCAACTTTATAAACACTTCAGTCTGTCAGAAGTTATCTGAGCAGAGTATTATTTAACCCACACTAAAACAAATTAAATGTTCTACTGTAAAGATGGATGTTTCCACCTAAAATAATTTTTGAGATTTATTTGAATTCTTTACAGCCAGAATTAAATTTATTTCTAATGTAGCTCAGTCTGTTTTCACCATAATAAAGCTGTAGAGGATTAAGATAAAACAGATAAAACCTTGACATGTCTATTTGGTTACAAAAATCAAGCTGAGACAGACTGTTAAGTAAAAACTGACTTACAAATAACAGCAGCCCCTCCCTTCACTTCTGTATCAACAAAAGGATATTTAATAAGTTAATTAAGAGACAAAAAAGAAGAGATATGACTTTGAAGTTGAATAGTAATGTGGGTAAGAATTAAAACACACTTCAATTAAGTTTCTCTTTATAAACTCAATACTTACCGTTTATAAGGCTGTTATGGTCCTATGGTCCTATCTACACAGAGATAAAACTGTGGAGATAAACTGGAGTTTTAAGGATGAAAAACTGGAGTTTTCAGTGAAAAACACACTCTGAAGTGCTCTATCAGGAAAAAAAATAGTTCCCCAAAGTGCCGTTTGTGATCTTCTGGAAGCTGAAACATGCAAAAGTTCCCTCTGTGCTCTCTTGGGCATCTAAACACAAACTAAAGTGCCCTCCTGGTTGGTAAAACACACTCACCTGCCCTCTTCAGAGGAAAAAATGCATTAAACTGCAGAAGACCATTAGGACAAAGAAATACTAAGAAACCAAACACTTCATGACATCTGACTAATGTTGGGACATTTTCAGATCAATAATGAGCCAGAACTATCTAACGGCCCTTTTCCATTAGGCCTACTCTACTCTACTCGACTCTACCCTGCTCTACTCTACTCGCCTTGTGCTGCTTTTCCATTAGCCCCAGTCGCCTGACCAACAGGGTGCAGTGTTGCTGTAAACAGAGAGCGGCACTGTGGTGACATCATTTTGAGCGCGACACAACAATCTGTGGCTTTTTGTCACAAACCGACTAAAAAAAAAAAGCAGAAGAAGGCTGCAGGTGGTAAGAAGAAATACCTCTTGAGAAGCACAGGAGAGTTTTGGAAGCTATACAACAGAATGAAGCCGAGGACGAGAGCAATCCAGCTGCAAAGAAAAGACGTATGAGGGTAAGCTAATGGTAGCTACCGCTAGCATGCTAGGTTGTTATGTTATGACTCATCGATGACGACATTGTCGGACCAATCAGTAGCCGGCAGTCGGTGACGTCATCTTTTAGTATCGACTCAGCTCGCTTGGAACCAGAGCGGAGTAGGCACAAAAAATTAGCTTGTTTTATATCAGCAGTGTTTACTCTGAGAAGGTGGGGGGGGGGGGGGGGGTTCAGATACCTCACTGATCCAATTGGAAAATAGCTAACAATAGTTTAACTAAAAGTAAAATATCCCCTGAAGCATTAAAGCTTGCTGAAAGAGGCATCATGTCATTGATGAATAACGTTAGCTAGCACAGCAGGAGATATAACGTAGATATCTGAACAAGCCTCCAATGGAAAATTAATTAATGCATTTCATGTGTGAAGTGCTTTCCAAAGTGCCGTTTGTGACCTTATAGCCTAATGAGACCATGTAAAGATAGATACATGTACTTTATTTTGCATTCATGCTGTCCTGCTGTTCTGCTTAAATTTCCTGTCAAAATGCATCAGATTGAATCTTTTAAATATGAAATAGTCAATCCTTTGGAGGAGCATGTCCACTCTATCTTTTTTTCACTCTTGATCCATTTCCATACCTGAATGCACTGGAATACTGCAAATGGCATCTTAATTGAAAAATGTTCTGGGCTAAGTCCCCTAGACCACTTCTTATTTATTTATGTGTGTTCTTCAAAGTCTAACATTAAATCTACACAGCTCTTGTGGATGCTGGTCTGAACTACAAACTAACTTCAGTATTCTGTCTTTTTGGTCTATTTTAGGGCTACATAATGTGCTGTTAGTATTACATATCAACATGTCTAAAGTGCACTTGAAAACATGTGAAACCATAGTTGCTGTGATCTGCTTTGCTGAGCCCCTCCCTCCTCTCAGCTGAGATTCCCTCCCCTCCCTTCCTGAGTCTGGGCTGTGACCTGATTAATCCACTTCCAAACCTGTGCTGAATCAAGTTCATCAACCAGAGTATGTTGGCGTTTCCTTTTGGAAGGATCGGCACCTGAGAGTTGCTCTTCATCAGTGGTATTTCGGCTGCACTTTCAATGCGTCTCATAAACTTTTTCGAGATTGTTGGCGTGATTATTTGAGTATCTAACTTCTTTTGTGTTCTTTTTTCCTTCAGCGCCTCTCTCGTGTTTCCTGCTCAGCTGCCCAGCTCTTCTACACTGCTGAGCTCACTCAACAACAATAACCTGGAGCCCTTCTCTGGAAATCACTCCACAATTCAACCTTGTTTCAATAAAAAACATCAAAACTGCTTCTTTGTCCATCTGCTATTGGGTCCACCTACAAACACCTCCGGTGATATCAGAATCTTGACAATAGCGCCCTCTTCAGTGGTGAGAATGCACTGTATGTGCCCTTTTCTCCTTTTCGCCCCTGTCATTGAAAAAATCTGTGCACGCCACTGGAGTGGACGACAGGGTTTAGAACCATTTTCACATTTATAGGACAAAAATGTACTCTGAAAAAACAAGCAAGAAGCCAAAACATAAAGATCAGTCTTGGAAAAGGGCAATCCAGGTCAAACATCAGGCTGGATTTACAGATCAAATCAATAATCAATCTCTGTTACCTCGTACACCTGGATAATGTTAAATCATTGACCCCTCAGATAAATCTCCTCTCAGTCTCCATTAATACAAGTTAAAATAAAGAATAAATCAGAGTTTGCAGCCACAGTCTGACTTCCTGTCCAAACTCAGACCAGTCTCCAGTCTCTCTGCAGCCCTGATGTCTCTGACTCTCAGTCATCTCACTTTTCAGGCTACTGAACATCAACATGTGATTCTTTCTTCTTCTATGGTGTCAATGTACCTCAGGATGTTCAGGCTGCAGCGTGGATCCTCCCGTCGAGCAGACAGCTGCTTCTCTCCTCGTTCTCCTGGATGATTGTAGCTCAGGTCCAGCTCTGTCAGAAAGGACGAGCTTAGAGCAGAGTCCAGAGACACACAGCCCTCCTCTGAGACCAGACAGCCGGACAGACTGCAGACAGACAGACAGACAGACAGGTGAATCCACAGTTTGACATCACAGTATCAGGTCCAGAATGAAGACCTTTCTGTGGTACCTTCAGTCTCTAAAGCAGTATGGGAGCCTTTACCCATCAGGACCTTTGAAGTCCTCTATAGTCCAAGTCAAGGAGGAAGACCCCCTCTCCGAGAGCAGGCTGAAATCCCTCTCTTTTACTGATAAAGCTTAGAACTAGTCTGGCTCCTCAGGGACTGGGCTGAAGACCACAGATTGAAGGACTCTGTCCTAGTTTGGTTTCTATAAATGATGAAAGATTTGGATGTGCTGCTGATTGATGGGTCCATCATTTCAAAGACTCAGACATGTTCTGCTCAAACAGCTTTGACCCTCCTGAAAGGCCTCAGAGCTGTTGGTCTTTCCCATCAGAGTTTTTAGAGGAACCTGATCCACCCTGAGGTTAGTCGTCTCTCCTCTGACCTTTAACCTTCAGGGAGACTGTGAGGATCATGAGAGTCTCATTCCTGAATGTCTTCTGTTTCATGACTAAGGCCCTCAGTCTGTTTAGAGAACATTTGGAGCTCCTTCATTTTGAAGGCGTCCAGGAGCTCAGATGTTGGTCACAGCTTTGATTTGAATTTCAACATTTTTATGTTTACCTGAGAGTCTCCAGTCTGCAGTGTGGACTCTTCAGTCCATCAGACAGCAGCGCCACTCCTGAATCCTGCAGGTCGTTGTTACTCAGGTCCAGGTTTCTCAAACCAGAGGACTGTGAGCTGAGGACTGAGGACAGAGCTCCACAGCTTCTCTCTGACAGCATAGATCCATTCAGCCTGAGAAAGATTTACAACAACCTCATAAATTAAAGACAGTTCTGCCATTAGACTTTGAAGATGCTCTATCTCTGACATAGTCCTGATTTTACATCCTTGTGTTCAAGATCTGTTTTAATCTCACCTGAGAGTCTCCAGTCTGCAGTGTGGACTCTTCAGTCCATCAGACAGCAGTGTCACTCCTGAATCCTGCAGGTCGTTGTTTCTCAGATCCAGAACACTCAGACCAGAGGACTGTGAGTTGAGGACTGAGGACAGAGCTCCACAGCTTTCCTCTGATAGTCTACATCCAATCAGCCTAAGAAAGACCTTTGGTCAGTTTCACATACATTCAAGAAGTTGACCTCTGATCTAAGTCAGCTACAATTATCTCCTGCAGGTGGAGCCTTAATGTCTCATCTGTTGTCTCACTCATCAAAAACGACGTTAAACAAAAATAAAATGAACAAAAGTAAACACTCTAGAACTTTGGTACAACTCTGAATTAGATTTTCAATGTAAAGGGGATTTTGAATGTTTACCTGAGAGTCTCCAGTCTGCAGTGTGGACTCTTCAGTCCATCAGACAGCAGCGTCACTCCTGAATCCTGCAGCTTGTTGTTACTCAGGTCCAGGTGTCTCAGACCAGAGGACTGTGAGCTGAGGACTGAGGACAGAGCTCCACAGCTTCTCTCTGACAGTCCACATCCACTCAGCCTGAGAAAAGAATCAGAAAATTATAGAGAGCAAACAGTTAATGATCATTCTTGTAAAGACAGAGAAATCTGATGTGACCTATGCAGGTAGGTGCACCTACAGAGCTTTGCTGGAGGCTTTGACCACTGGCAGCAGCCTCAGAAGAGCCTCCTCTGAAGCAGAGTATTTCTTCAGGTCAAACACATCCAGATCCTTCTCTGAGGACAGTAAGATGAAGACCAGAGCAGACCACTGAGCAGGAGACAGTCTATCTGTGGAGAGACGTCCTGATGTCAGGGCCTGTTGGATCTCCTCCACCAGAGAACGATCATCCAGTTCATTCAGACAGTGGAACAGATTGATGCTCTTCTCTGAAGACATGTCCTCACTGATCTTTGACTTAATGTACTCAACAGCTTTCTGATTGGTCTGTGATCTACTTCCTGTTTTTGTCATCAGACCTCGTAGAAGGTTTTGATTGGTCTGCAGTGAAAGACCAAGGAGGAAGCGCAGGAACAGGTCCAGGTGTCCGTTTGGACTCTGTAAGGCCTGGTCCACAGCTCTCTGGTGCAGCTGTGTGATTGTAGATGTGTTGGAGGTTGATGGTTCTTCTGCCATCAGATTGACTCCAGAGTTGATGAAGGTCAGATGGACATGAAGAGCAGCCAGGAACTCCTGAACACTCAGATGGATGAAGCAGAACACCTTGTCCTGGTACAGTCCCCTCTCCTCTTTAAAGATCTGTGTGAACACTCCAGAGTACACTGAGGCTGCTCTGATGTCCATGCCACACTCTGTCAGGTCTGGCTCATAGAAGATCAGGTTTCCTCTCTGCAGCTGCTCAAAAGCCAGTTTACCCAGAGACTGGATCATCTCCCTGCTCTCTGGACTCCAGTGAGGATCAGTCTCTGCTCCTCCATCATACTTGATGCTCTTCACTTTGGACTGAACCACCAGGAAGTGGATGTACATCTCAGTCAGGGTCTTGGGCAGTTCTCCTTCCTCCCTGGTCTCCTGCACATGGTCCAGGACTGTGGCAGTGATCCAGCAGAAGACCGGGATGTGGCACATGATGTGAAGGCTTCTGGACTTCTTAACGTGGGAGATGATTCTTTTGGCCTGCTCCTCATCTCTGAACCGTTTCCTGAAGTACTCCTCCTTCTGCTGGTCAGTGAACCCTCTGACCTCTGTCACCATGTCAACACATCCAGGAGGGATCTGATTGGCTGCTGCAGGGCGTGTGGTGATCCAGATGTGAGCAGATGGGAGCAGGTTCCCCCTGATGAGGTTGGTCAGCAGCACATCCACTGAGGTGGACTTTGTGACATCAGTCAGGATTCTGGTTTGGTGGAAGTCCAGAGGAAGCCGACACTCATCCAGACCATCAAAGATGAACAAGACCTGGAACCCCTCAAACCTGCAGATTCCTGCTTCTTTGGTTTCTCTGAAGAAGTGATGAACAAGCTCCACCAAGCTCAACTTCTGCTCCTTCAGCAGATTCAGCTCTCTGAAGGTGAATGGAAACATGAACTGTATGTCCTGGTGGGCTTTGCCTTCAGCCCAGTCCAGGGTGAACTTCTGAGTGAGGACTGTTTTACCAATGCCAGCCACGCCCTTCATCATCACTGTTCTGATTGGTCCATCTTCTTCAGGTGTTCCTCTAAAGATGTCTTCTCCTCTGATGGTCTTCTCTGGTCTGTGTGGTCTCCTGGATGTGGTCTCGATCTGTCGGACCTCATGTTCCTCAGTGACCCCTCCAGCCTCTCCCTCTGTGATGTAGAGCTCTGTGTAGATCTGGTTCAGCAGGGTCAGGGTTCCTGCTTTAGCGATCCCCTCAAACATGGTCTGGAACTTCTGCTTCAGGTTGGACTTGAGTTTTCCTCGGCACACTGAGGCCTCAGATCCTGAAGGAAAAAACAACAAAGGACATCAAAATCTGGATCCTGCTCACATCTTCTCATTTTACCAAAAAGTGATTTTATTTAAACCTTGTGGTTATGAATATCATATTGAAGCAGATATTAATAGTCATACTTACAGCTTAATTTGTGAAGTACTATTAAAAACAGAGGTTTACAAAGTGTTTTGAAAAACAGCCAGGAACATATAGAAGACAAAGCACAAGAGTCTTGGCACAAAAGGATCAAAACAACAGAAAGCTCAATTTTAATCAAAAAACTCTCACAAACACACAATGACTCCTGTCATAGAAGATAACCCCCCCTTCATCATAGTTGACCTTCAGAATAAACCTCTTACGGTTCCACAGTTGATCAGCCAGCTCGTCCTGATTCATCCTCCTCAGGAAGTCCACTGTGATCTTCAGAAATGCCTCTCTGAAGCTCCTCTGCTCCTCATCTTCACCAACCATCTCCTCTTCGCTCTGAGCCTCCGAGCATCCTGGGTAATCTGGACCTAAACCTCTCCGGATTCTCTTCAGCCTGTTCTTCACAAAGCCGATGATGTTCTCCTCCAGCAGCTGGAGAACAGAAGACAGTGGAGATTCAATGTGACAGAACAGAACACTGACATTAACATCTGGATCATGGTGGAGCAGCAGACTTGTAGATCATGGACTTCACTGTGAAAGTGTGATGTTCTCACCAGAAATATGGAGTCCAGCTCTGATTCAGGCAGTTTGGAGAAGATACTGGGGAGTCCAGATGTTTCCATCTGACCTCTGTAGATCAGAACAGAATTAAAGAGATCAGTGACTCAGCATGAATTACCATCACCTGTGGATCGGAGGTGGTGATTTCATTACGTACTGAAAAGGCGTTCGACCAGGTTGAGTGGAGATATTTGTTCATGATTTTTAGAAAGATTTGGCTTTGGTCCATCACTTTTAACTAGGATTAAAATTTTGTATTGCTCTCCTATGGCTGCAGTATGGACAAACACTATAATCTCTGACTATTTAAAGCTCCATAGGGGCGGCCAACAAGGCTATAGTCTCTCTCCTTACCTGTTTAATTTGGCAATCGAGGCACTCGCTATAGCTTTCAGGGTGGAGGATGGTATTAAAGGTATCTTTTGGGGCAGTAAACTGCATAAAGTGTCACTCTATGCCGACAATTTAATATTATAAAAATATATCCAGCCCTCAGGAATCCATACCAAAACTACTATGCATTCTAAAAGAATTTGGGTTATAAGATCAACTACTCATAGACTCTACTTTTTCCTTTCATTGATGTATGTGAGGATAACTCTGAGTTTGCTTTTAAAATAAAAAAGGACACTTTTACATATTTAGGTATCAAAGTTAATTGATCAATGAGGGGGCTGTATGACTATAAGTATTAGAACAAATAACACAGGACTTAAAAAACCCATTTCATTAGTAGGAATATAAATATAGTTAGAATTCTTCCTAAAACCCCAACATATTTCAAATAATCCCCAAATTTATACCAAAACACTTTCAAAAACTGGACAAATTAATTTCAGCTTTTATCTGGAAGGGCTCAAATCCAAGGATGAAAAGGAAGTTTTTGGAAGTGTCAAAGGAAACAGGGGCTCTTGGTTCATTTTTTTTTATTATTGGGCAGCCAATGTAACAAAGTTTTAGTAATGGGTTTCTACATATAAAAATAAGGGGGGCAGAAACCCACTCTCACTTCACCATTGATATGGCTTAAAATTTGATTTCAGTTAAGGAGACATTTGGGTTTAAACAGGTTAGTGAATTTCTCCCAATTGCAAATAATCATTTCTTCACACATTCTATACTAAATAGTGCATTTCAGTCTTTGCAGAGACATGGACTTTTTACTCTCAGTGACTTTTTCTCAGAAGATAATTCCTCTTCTGTCAAAGCATTAATAATATAGTGTAACATATCTAGATTTGATTGTTTCAGATATTGTCACATTTTCAGCTTTGCAAAAAGACATTTCTCTCTTTTCCACACTTCACACCGAGGAATCTGTTTTATTTTATTCTACAACTAGATCCTTATTACAGGAAACGGGTCTCTATAGTTTACAAAGTGAGACAGAGATTAAATAAAATATCTTGGGACAGAACAAAAGCTGCATAGGAGACAGATTTGGGAGAGGGGCTATCGGAGGATGCCTGGCAGAGAAGTCTAACCTGTACACATACTTCTGTCTATGTTTATGTCATGGGCTGATTCAGTTTAAGGTTCTTCATCATCTACATTATTCTCATGATAATCTGGCTAGAATCTTTTCCACAATAAACCCTGTCTGTCCAAGATGTGGTTACTGTCCTGCAGCGGTGGACATATGTTTTGGCTACAGACAATAGACATTAGATTTTCACATCGTTATTTTTGGCATACCATTTCCAAATAGAAAACTCAAAATCAAATGCTCTTGCTTTTGTCTCTTTGTTGGCCTCCAGACTTATTCTTTTCAGCAGGAGGGCCTAAAATGCTCCGTCTTTCTCACACTGGTTGAAGGAGGCATTTCCTTTTACCTTTAGAAAAGTTAAGGTCTAAAATTGAAAAAAAAAAAAAAACACAAGGGCTTTATCCTGAGCTGGAGTCCCTTTATAGATTATATAGAGGGCTTTTTTTTTGGTTGAACTTAATGATGACCTGAGTGTAACACAAGCCTTGATTCTGTTGATAATGTGGTCCACACTTGATATAGACCCTGTCAAGAGTGTTTGTTGTCAGCGCCTTGGGGTGGGCAATGAGGGAGTTTGATTAAAAGCCTGATTATATAACTCTGTTAATTTACTGGTTTGAAAAATCAAAAATTAAGTTTGGAAAAAAAGACATTCTGAGCAGGGGCGGCTGGCCCATAGTGGGCGATAGTGTATCGCCCTCCTTAATCCACGTGAAAAAAATGAAGAGAAAAGAGTTTATAGTGCCTTGATTGTTCCTGTCTAAGTCTTCATATTATTGTTTAATCAGCAGCCCGACTATCGCTGCGATGTCACTGTCCAACCAGCGGCCCCGCCCCCTTGGGGCGATTTCAGTCAGACTCGAAAACGCCCCAGGCGCACTCATAGACTTACATGGAGAGACTCTTTTTTTCTAATTTTGGACCTCACAATGCATTTCTATGGGCTCAGGGAGGGCTTGCCCCAACGTGATAACGTCATACGCACTGATGCCTGCTCGGACCAGACGCACAGCGCGCGCATGCGAGAGAGATGATTCAAAGTTAACGTGAGTGATTTATCAGTGGATTATCAGTATTTTCAGAGTAAATAGTGTACAAGTATTGCAAATAATAGCATTAGTTTAACTCTGGGGTGTTTCCTTGTTGTTCTTTTGTCTAATTTTTTTGCCGTGTTTTGCCGTTTATTTGCCGTTTTGGCCGTGTATTCGCCATATTTTTTACCGTGTTTTGCCGTATATTCACTGTTACGTGCACATGTTGACATACACACTAAAACCAAGGACGGGTATAAAAGCAAACTCCAGCTGAGGATCGATAAAAAACTCCCTAAAAGAACAATAGAAGAGAGCATATTGAGAAATGACAGAGGGAGGAAAGGGGAGAAGCAGTGAACTGTGCAGAAAAATCCCTCCATGGATGGGAGGACAGCAAACCTGGACTTCATCTGGGCAGGAACTACTTCAGGAACTTATTGTCAATTAAAAACACCAGGACATGGTCTAATATAACAAACTGTAACATGGACACTAAATACAGTAGGCCAACAGAATGTTTGAGTGCATGCTAATATTTTTTTATCATCTCAAAAACATTTGTACATGTTCATTTACAATTTTTATGAATAGAAACCTGTTGAAAATTCACATCAGTTTTCTTTTCTTGTAATTACACACTTAGCATTTATTAGATAATTCTGCCAAATACTTGCCAGACTTGTTTACATTTATTTGTTATGAACATAGGGTGGATAAAATTTGTCGAAAGAACATTTCCATGGACATTTAAGACATTTTTTGACAAAGAAAGACCAGGCTGTTATAATTACAGTATTCAAAGAGTTATTTGGGACCACCTAATAAGTAAGTGTGTACTGTGGAACCAAATATATAGCATTTTAGACATTAACTTGATTTAGCTTTACAAAAATACTGTACAGTATGTACATGTTATGTCTGGTGTTGCCATCAACAGGAAAAACAAATTAAACAATGTAATTATAACACTGTAAAGTAAGCTATCTGACTTTTAAATTATTATTAGCTATTGAAGGGGTGATCGTAGCCAGTACCACGTCTGTTGCCCCCCCTGAAAAATTTTTCAGGAGCCACCACTGATTCTGAGGGAGCTGACCTGACCTCAGCAGGTCCATCAAACAGACATCTTCATCACCTCTGAGGGACTCAAACATGGAGGTCAAAGCTCATTTTTACCAATCCTCACCTGTCCTCAGCAGGTCTGTCCTTCTTAAAGTTAACAATCGGATCTTTAGACCAGTCACTCTTCATGGACACACCGCTGGGCTCAGGAGGCTCTGACCTCTTCATCCTGATAAAACAAACATCATCATCATCATCATGAGTAAAACATGGAGGTCAAAGGTCATTTGTAAGAATCCTCACCTGTCCTCAGCAGGTCTGTCCTTTTTAAAGTTAACAATCGGATCTTTAGACCAGTCACTCTTCATGGACACACCGCTGGGCTCAGGAGGCTCTGACCTCTTCATCCTGATAAAACAAACATCATCTTCATCATCATCATCATCATCATCATCATCATCATCATCAGATACTTGAGCTGAGAAACCCTGCAGAGGGGTGAGGAAGACAAGGAGACTGTGGTCAAATAAGATATTAAAACAATGATTATTAACATGTTTAAATAACTATATTAAATATAAAATATATGTATATAGACTGCAGAGAAGCTTATTGTATGTAATTAGTTATCAGGTGGATGATTATGAGAAGTGTACATTTAAATAAATATTTTCATATATAAACTGTAAACTGTAATATATATCTATATTTTCTGAGGTGTTTACATCATCATTAGTGAGTTTTGTTTTCTTGGAGGTTTATATGAAGAATGGGGCTGAGATTCATTTTTCTATGATGATAGACTGTACTTTGTAAAATAAGGCTGTTACATGGATCTAAAATCATGAGAACTTTTATTTTTATTTTTTTTTTTTTTTTTTTCTCCTTGTATTTCTGGTTTTGACCTCTTGCTTTTTGTCTCCTGTGTTCCTGCTTTGGTCTTTGTTGTTTTTGTATTTCATGTCTTGTCTTTGTGTTTTTTTGTTTTATTTTTTAGCCTGCCTTTCCTTATTTCTAGAGGATTTGTTCCTGTCTAATCGTCACACCTGATCTCTAATTTTTGCTGTGAATTTTAACCTTCTTTTTGGGCTCATTTTTTCCTCCTCATGTCACAGGGAAAGTTTTCATTCTTAGTTTGTCTGCTTTTCTTTGTAGAGACCTTTATTTTTACTTTGTTTGCCTAGTTTTGATTGATTACTTTTTAGAAATTTTGTTTGTACTTTGAATTTTTTGACTTTTGATTCCTGTTTTGCTTCTTAAATAAATCCTTTAGTGGTGATCTACATTTGATTTCCTGCTTTTGTTCTCCTGGTCACTCTGGTCTTGAATCCTGATGTAAAATAACTGCACAGTCCATCAAATATATATTTACACATTTATGTCAACACCACAACCAGTATGAGAGGAAGAATCAGGCAAAGAACTTATCTGGTCCAACCCTTCCTGACAAACCAGTTCCAATCCTGAGTTAAAATTATGTCATTACCAGCCCTCATTTTGTATCATAGGCGTTGTTATAAAATACATATTTAATATGACGTGTGCAAACACATTTTTTGGTGTGAAGCATATTTTCACTTAATTGTATGGATCTATTAATACTTGTCTATAGTGTCATTTAAATATTTGTATACTAATGTACATTTTTTTAAAGTGACATCCAGGCTGCTCCAGAGTTTAATGCCACAGACAGATATACACTTTTAAGAGTGTGTACATAAGTATTTTGTTGGAGGCAAAAGGACTTTACAAAAATGGCTTTGGCAGGAGGGAAAACTTTAAACTTACACACATTGCCATGGACATTTGCAGGATGGAGAGACTATCAGATGTGAAATTCAGACAGACCTATTTGTTTTATGTTGAAGAAACAGATGAACATTAAAATACAACACAGATTTTGACCTTACATAACACACTGTTAGGTGTAAAGATCTTCTATGTTCTTATTACACAGAGTTTCACAAAAAATATATTGAAATAAAATTAAGATTTTTTAATTACTTTAAAAGGGCAAAAAATATAAAACTTAAAAACTTGGGTAAAATAAATTAAAAAACAGCAAACATAATCCATTAATAAGCAGGAACCATGTCCATAAAGTCAAGCCCAATCTCTGTCAGTGTGGCCCTGATCTCTATAAAACCTGTTTTCTCCTGGGATGATGATTTTAGCAGCTCTGACTGTGGTGACTGTTGTAAAAACTCCTCCTAATAAAAAATAAACTTTGTTAGTCACAGAGCAGTGAGCAGAGGAGCGGCGTGATTTCCTGCTCTGCACAGAGCTATTTGAGCGCCCTCCTCCGCCAGAGGATTCATGTCGCTCTGTTAATTATCGCTCACCTTCCACTCAAATTTCCACCTGCTCCACTCAAATCACTCTACAAAATACAGAAGCTCACTGCATTCACAGGATAAAAAACTAGAGGATGAAAGTGACCTGCACTGAGGTCTGAGAGCTTTAGTGCTGATTTGATTTGCTCCATTTGTGAAGTAGGAGTGTATGTAAAAAAAAATGGAGTCATTTATCACCTCTGCCAAGGAGGTTATGTTATTGTTTGTTTGCAACATAACTCAAAAAGTTATGGATGGATTTCATAAATTTTCAGTGAAATGTATATGCACTGTTATTGGCTACATATTATACAAAACCATAGACTGTAAAAACATGGACCATGATGCTAGGCTAAAATTGAAGCCCACTAAAACTGCTCTGGTGACTGGCTGCAGTATAGGTCAAATCTCCGTCTCCATTCATCTGGACGGGCAGTGAAACTTGAAAAATTATTACACCTCGAGAAATATTTCTCCCATCCGTATGCTGTGGTGACATTAAAGTATTATTGGGCCATGGTTTTCCAAGTCCTCTTTTTCTGAAAAGTTTTTTTATTAGTAATAAGAGAAAATGACCTCGGTTTACGCAGCTTCACAATGATTGTGTACGGGCGATGCTGAGGAGTGTTGCACGCTTTAAACCGGATTATGGCCCAAATTTCTACTGGTTGAACAATGGCGGCGCCTCTGATGGGGATATTCTGGCTTCAAATCAACATGGTGGAAGGCAGCCACGCTATCCAGTTCTTATAATGCATCCATGTAAAAACCCCAAACCAATGAAATTCACGTTGGGTAAATCATAATTAAAAACAGAACACAATGATTTGCAAATCCTTTTCAACTTACAATTGAATACACTGCAAAGACAAGATACTTAAAGCTGCTATGAGGAGAATTTATCGCGTTGCTATTCCTGTAACCTCGAAATGGGAGTGACATCATCTACTTATCGTGCTCCAGTTGAAGTCAAAAAACATGCCGATCTACCAGGCTATTGTTAGCTTTTGTTATTTGTGTTGTTGTATGAAGAATGTGATTATCACTATGGCAGCATTTGTAAATATAAATCTAACAATACTATGTATACAGCTGATCTAGAGCCACACACCCCAGTCAGAAGTGCAAATAAATGGATTATTACAGGAGCTAAATAACTGTTCACACTGGGGCATCCATCTTCCATTGACACCTCGGTGAGGTTTCACCGAGTTCCCAGTAGGAAATTCTGACTTTGGGGACGCTCCAGTTTTAGTTTTCCACTGAACCCAGAAATTCCTACTTGACTACAACTTGAATGCAAGACGGAAGCCAAAGTGTGTGTTTGTAATGGTAAATGCAGCATGGATCTTTGCCGGAACTCTGCATTGCTTTACAAGTTCTTTTTCAACAACTTACAGGATGCAAAGGGACGAGGTAATGTATCTCTTTCTAGTTACGTCGCGGTAGTTTTTGATGTGTGACGACAAGCAATGCGGGGAAAAGTTATTATCGTAGTTGTAGACGGCAATATATCACTACTTACAGCCTCACGCTCTCAGACGTGTAATATCAATAATAAAATAATATAAATTTGCTCTAGTTTTAATTGTCTGGTTCCCCGAAGTTGAGTATCCAGGCCAGTCCAGCCCTGTACGACCCGACCAGGAGGCTAAGGAATAGCATTTATAGATAACCTATTTAGATGCCATAAAACTCATAAGACGATTGATCAATATATCCAAAAGTGAGACTTTTTTGTAATTACTTAAAAACTCCTCACAGTCTCTTTAACGTTCGAACTGGTAAACTTTGTTTTTTTTTGCAAATATTAGCTCATTTGGAATTTGATGCCTGCAACATGTTTTAAAAAAGCTGCACAAGTGGCAAAAAAGACTGAGAAAGTTGAGGAATGCTCATCAAACACTTATTTGGAACATCCCACAGGTGAACAGGCTAATTAGGAACAGGTGGGTGCCATGATTGGGAATAAAAGCAGCTTCACTGAAATGCTCATTCATTCACAAACAAGGATGGGGCGAGGGTCACCACTTTGTGAACAAATGCGTGAGCAAATTGTTCAACAGTTTTAGAACAACATTTCTCAACCAGCTATGGCAAGGAATTTAGGGATTTTAATCATCTACGGTCCGTAATATCATCAAAAGGTTCAGAGAATCTGGAGAAATTACTGCACGGAAGAGGCCCAAAACCAACATTGAATGCCTGTGACCTTCAATCCCTCAGGCGGTACTGCATCAAAAAGCGGCATCACTGTGTAAAGGATATCACCACATGGGCTCAGGAACACTTCAGAAAACCACTGTCAGTAACTACAGTTCATCTACATCTGTAAGTGCAAGTTAAAACTCTACTATGCAAAGCCAAAGCCATTTATCAACAACACCCAGAAACACCGCCGCTTCTGGGCCGAGCTCATCTAAGATGGACTGATGCAAAGTGGAAAAGTGTTCTGTGGTCTGACCAGTCCATTTACAATTTGGAAACTGGTCGCTGTCCTCCGGACCAAAGAGGAAAAGAACCATCCGGACTGTTATAGGAGCAAAGTTCAAAAGCCAGCATCTGTGATGGTATGGGGTGTATTAGTGCCCAAGAACTTACACATCTAAGAAGGCACCATTAATGCTGAAAGGTACATACAGGTTTTGGAGCAACATATGTTGCCATCCAAGCAACGCTTTTTCATGGACGCCCTGCTTATTTCAGAAGACAATGCAAGCTATTCTGTATTGTTACAACAGCTGTAGTAAAAGAGCAGGTACTAGACTGGCCTGATAGTAGACCTGTCCCCATTGAAATGTGTTGCATTATGAAGCAAAATACAACAATGGAGACACACTTGAACAACTTAAGCTTCAACAAGAAAAAGAATTCACCTGAAAAAAAATTGGTCTCAGAAACACTGAGTGTTGTTAAAAGGAATGTAACACAGTGGTAAAACTAAAACTTTTTAGCAGGTTGCTGCCATTAAATTCTAAGTGATTATTTCAAAGAAAATAAAGTTTCATTCTAACATAAAACTTGTTTTCAGTGTAGTTCAATATATATAGGTCTAAAAATTTGAAAAGCATGTATTTAACAAAGGCAATTCAGTTTCAGGAACATATTTTACAAACTCCATGGACAAAATAAAAGAGTCAGTAGTTGACAGAGATGCTCATTGACACATATCAGCCCTCTATAGACCCTGGACAAAGGAGGATGAAACTTTGGAGCTTTGGGATGCAGCCAAAAGATCGCGCTGCGTGTGACCAATCGGATGGTGCCGTGGGAGGGACAAATCACAGCCCTGGGTTAAGTAATGGGCGTTCATCATAAACTTCCATGTTTCTTTGTGATGTCAATCTGAATCGGATCTGCACCAAAATGTAAGAGTTTCTTCCTCGGGCCAAAGCTCACCTCTGGTCCATTTCATGTAAATCCATCCTCTAGTTTTTGTGTAATCTTGCTGACAGACAAACAGACAGACTCCGGAGAAAACACGAACTCCTTGGCGGAGGTAATTAGACAGATAGGTAGATCTGCTCAGGCTCTCCTACCTGCTGAGAAGTCCTCTTTCTTCTCCTAAAAATTCAAGAAATCAGGAAAAGTGTCTCTGCTGCGACTTCAGCTCAGACTAAATCAACTGCTCCACAGAATCAGGAAGCTCACCACGAAGACACAAACACACCCAGAGATGAGTCGTCCGAGGACGTGTCGAGTCTTTTGAACGGCTCTTTTAAGTGAAGATGAGAGCCGATTCTCAGGTGTGAGTGAGCTTCAACATATGTAAATGAAAAGCCTTCACGAGTCATTTGTGTTCCCTACGAGCTGCTGGAAGCACACTGCGTTCACCTGAACGATTCATGACGTCACCGAGCTTGAGTCGTCCACATCACGCTCCAGTCACATGAACACAGCTATGCACGTGCACACAGAACTTCAGGGAGGAGATATCAGCGCGCGCCGCCGACTGACTTAAAGACATTTACTGCTGTATTATCAGAGAGGGCGAGGAGAGAAATGAGAGAGAGACTCACATAGGGGAGAGTGAGGTGAGTTGAGCCAGTTTTTACTTGAGGCCTCTTTAAAGTGAGGGGGTGACAGTTATGTCTCCAACTAAAATATGTACACATATTTTAGGACTTTGTGCATCCCTGGGAATAATCACTTTATATCTAAAATAAACCATTTTGAAAATATGACTTTCCAAAAAAAAAGTGGTCTCTTGGCTCAACTTGCCAATAAGGGGTAAATTGAGCCAAGGAATATAAATTGAGCCACATTAAATCCCATTAATTATGTTGAAGTCAGTGGTGGCTGCTGGTCAGTCAAGGAGGGGAAGCTCATTTTTTTCTGGCCAAGGCTACATCATAAAGTTGTTTATTCATTTAAATGTAAATTCTATCCTCCATTCCTTTCAAGAAAATGATCTGTGACCCTGTCGTACCAACTAGGTGCCTTTTCCAGGGATTTTCCCAGTGTTCTCTCAATGGCAGAGCAAGACTGCTTAAACAGCCTTGGCCCATTGTGTTTGTAAGACTTGAGCTTTAAACAGGAGAAGCTCCTCTCCAGAACAACTGAATGTAAAACATAGAAGATGCTTTGGTGGAGGGTTATACTTCAGTATCGCTGATTTGCTCATTTCACTGTCAATCAAAAAGGGATTCGGCCTCAGACAGATCATCCAATCATCCAATCATCATGCAGAAGCCGAGTGTCCAGGCCAGCCCACTGCCTCATAGACCCCCAGAGACGCTGAGCGTCCAATGGGCGGGACAAAGCCCAGCGTTTATCAATGATCCAGTTTACAGTGGAACAACCCACTCTACGATGGTCAGAAGAATCCGACTGTTAAACTGCTAAGACAATGTGGGGAAGAATGAGAAGGAAGTCGCGCCAGTTACCTGTGATAAGTAGCTGATTCTGAACAAAAGATGAAGGTATTCTAGCGCATATTTAGTCAATGAAATGTACACACAGCAGTACATATCACCACTGAGCCGGTGGCTCAACTTCCTCCAGACCTTTTGGCTCAAATTACCCCAACCCGGCCATTTTAACAAACTTGTGTCATCCAGCAGTTTAGAGCTAATGTAATGCTAACAGTGTAGTATCATATTGTAACTTCCTACAGCACTAACACATGTGCAAGATTTTTTCAAACTTGTCTGTAATTGTTCAGACACAAAAATCATGAAACCTTGAACATAAAAAAATCACTTTGAATGTCAAAAAACAGTTTTTTTTAACTTAAATGTGCTTACCATTTATTCTATGTGCCTCTCTCCATCACAGCTTGGGTAAAATGGATGACTCTTTAAAAATGTGTGGTCACATGACCAATTTTTTGTACGGTTTCCTAGAAACAAGGGGTGGCTCAACTTCCCCACTGGCTCAACTCACCTCACTCTCCCCTATCTACTTTGTCTGGGAAAAAGTTGTTGAACACACTTCTACTAAACATGTGGAAACGAAACGGACTTCCTTTTTCAGTTTGACAAACGTTACAATTCTCACGGGCTGATCACACACCGATGCTGCCTTCTCAGCTGCTGCATGAGACACGAGCTCTGTTGCCAAGTCTGCTCATTATCAGCGTCTTTGGGCCTGTTCATGTAGAATTCTCTTCAAGAAAAAAGTAATCCATTACTTTAGGAAATAAAAAGCTGGAGGCTGCTTGTTTAAAGCTTGTTTGGATCAACCTGGTTGTTTAGTTCAGAAGAGAAATGTGTAAACACTGGACAGGAGCTCTCATTCCACAGAGATGATTTTAAAATAAAGAGCACAAAGAAATACCTGTTATGTCTTCTGCAGGAGAACTTTATGTAGACCTACACATCTATGAACAGATACGGGGTTCTGCACAAAGCCAAACAACATAAAAGTAACACAAAAAGTTACTTTCCATTCAGGGTAACTAAGTGAAGTAACGGACTACTCTTTTTAAGAAGTGACACATAACAAGAAAAAAACTCTACTTTTAAAAAGTAACTTTCCCAACACTGGTGAGCTCTCACTGCTGTCTGAGTCGACTTCCTGCACTGGAGGCAGTATTTACAGTTCTAACAGGAAGGAGGACATCATGATAAAAAAAGACTCAAAATGATCCAGAGTCAGAAACTTGGATGCATTTGGATTCACTTCTCTGGAGACCAAAGGTAAGGTAAGGCTCAGTTCAATATTTGTGACAAAAACACATCATTCAAGTCCAGGTCAACAAATAATCTCCACCAAAATGAAAACTCAGGACCCCTGGACAGGATTAGTGTCAGAAATGAGTTTCCCCTGGTGGACATCTAAAAATAAAGAAATGATTTCAATCATTTACACAAACACAGCACAACTCAGACATTTTGGTAACTTATTATATTAAAAAAGTAGGAAACAAAGCTTCTGATGCTCTTACATCTGCTTTAAACCCGTTGCAGTGACAAACTGGTAAAGTTTGGGTACCTTAAGATGTCTGGGTAGGAAAATTCCTACAAACTGGGGCGTCCCCTGTGATGTATCTAATTCACAACTTGAAGAATCTAGGTTCAACAATCAACTGGAACACAACATTAGTGGTCTTAGACTCTTCAGTAAATGCTGATCCTGTTCTACACGCATCTAAATGAACCTGGACTTAAAGTTTGGACTCGGCCTGCAGAGAGTGATGACCTACAGAAGCTCCAGGAGATGGTGCTGTTTAGTTCAATGGAGGAACATTAAGTTTAAAGCTCAAATCCATTCATAGAAATGTAAGAATCAGATCAAATCAGAGATCAAATGTCATCAAACTGGTTTATAGAGATTCAAAAGTACACTCCAGTCTGTAAATATGATCTCAGTATTTCAATAATATCCCTGCTTTACAAGGAAACAGTCAAATCCAGTCCTTCATTCTTTGGTAAAGTCGAGTGTTGGAGGGTTTGTGCAGGGATGTGTGTTTGGGAAAGCTCTTCTTCACTTTTTAAAAACTCCACACCTGTGTTACTCTGACAGCACTTCTGAATTCAGCTTTAGGTATAGTCTTTGGCATCAAAATATTTGAGTTTGAGTCATAATGTAGTCATCTAAACTCTTTTAATTTTAGTCTAGTTTTAGTTGATGACATTTCACAACATTTTAGTGGATGAAATCTACCTGGATAAAATGAAACCTTTTATTGAAAGATTGTTTTCTACTTTACAATCTAACTGAAATGGTCAATGAAAGGTTGACAAGTTCTGTAAAATTTCCTTTCTTGATTTTTCCAGAACAATTCTTCTGTTTTTCTGTTCCAAATGTTTGATTCCATCTCCCATAAGATTAAAAACATTGTGTTTCCAGTTTAGTGGGATCAGTCTCTGGGCTACACATGAGATCATCCTGTGCTCTGATCTCATTTTCATTTTGTTTGTCAGATATTTTTAATCTACATTTGTTTAGATTGTTTTATTCTTATGTGAGATGTTCTTATGTCCTTCATCATTTTAACTGAGTATAAAAAAGTAAAGTGCAATTAAAAAAGTCAGTTTTAGTCATAATTTAGTGTCTAAATTGTTTTAATTTTAGTCTAGTTTAGTCGATGAAATCTGCTGTAAATTTAGTCGACTAAAATCTGAAGTGTAAAGGGTAAGACATTTTTGATGTCCTGTTTTCCTCTTTGATAAAATCAAACATCTACTAAGCCTTTATTGAATGTTAGTAAAGTCTGAATGTCTAAATGAACAGAAACAAATGTTCCTTTGTGTGAAATGCAGTCACCTTTATTTAGGCTACCTGGCAGAGCATCTCAGTTACAATACCAGAACTGACAACAAACAGTGAACCTGCTCTACATGAATATATCAATTCATAAAGAGAGCAGCCCTGATTGGATGGCTCCACAACTTATCCCACCACCACCAAGCTAAGGCAGCTGTGATTGGATGTCCCTCTGAACTCATCCAACCTTTAACACAACCAAAGTAGCTGTGATTGGATAGATTCATCACTTGTCTCTACTTCCTACATGACCATATTAGGTCTGATTGGATTAAATCTGTCAGACATTTTAGTTTATTCAGTTTATTTTGAGCTGTGCCAAACAGTTGAGCTGGTAGTTAAAGGGTTAAAATGACACAGCCTGATCAGTGAGCCAATCAGAGGAGGAGTCCATGTGACCTGTGGTGGCGTAAAAGCCCTCTGAGTCGTCCAAAGAATCAGAAGAAGAATCAGAAATACTTTATTAACTCCCAAGGGGAAATTTGGTTGTTTCAGTTTCTCTTCTACACAGTATAGCAGTCAGAAATATCAGATGAAGACATTAGAATAGATAGGAGTAGCACTGATTTAACTAATATGAAGTCAAAATAAAAATAAAATCAATACAACTAAAATGAAAACAAATGAAAAGAGCATGAAAATGAAGTGAGCAGGTTGCAACATGCAGAGCCTTGAAGCAATATCAACTTCCTTCTAAAGAAAACATCAATAAAAATGTGGTGGAAATAAGACTCTGAATGAGGTGGAGGAATACACAGTATTAACAATGAACAATATTTACACTAAAAATGTGAACACAGCCATGACAGGGAGAGCAGAGAGGACAAAGCAGAGAAGAGAAAGCATTTAACAACCAGAAAAAAAAAAAATGTCTTTTTTGACCCGTCAGTGTGACATGGTGTGTCTTGAACTCAATCCTGGGACAGGGACCATTTCAGTTCACTAAAGACTGCCCCATGGGACTTTTTTAAATGTATTTGTCAATTTTTAATGTGATCTTGGTATGTTTTAACTGTTCCTTAAGGCTGTGAGAGGCTTTACAACCTGTGGGCTTCATTTCTGTTCTCTTTTTGCACTACAATGTAATTTACACTGTACTTTAAATGATGCACTGCTACACTGCACTAAAGCTCATCCTACGACTGGAACATTTAAACTACCTCACTGTACTTAAAAAACAGGATGGAAATATTATTTATTCTTTCTAAGAGTCTTGAGCTTGGTGAAATGTAATTTTGTTCTACTGTTTGCTGTTGATATATAGTTTTTATGACTTCTTAAATTTAAGTGATGTTAAAATTAGGGATAAACCACAGTATTGAGATGATATTGGAATAAATGAATGAATGAATGAATGAATGAATGAATGAATGCTTTATTTCAGTTTAAAAACAAAAATAAAATCACATTTTTACAAAAAAAGAAAACAGACAGCAACCAAAAAAGGAACAGGCTGAAGCTCCAAGGCTTATTTTTGCCTCTCCTGTACCATCATAGGATTAACTGAATAATTCACAATAAAACATCAGTACGAGTACATTATTCCAAAACACCTGAGAGCTTAAACTGAAAAATAGAATTCAATCAAATTTGATCATTTTAGATTTTAAAGTCTTCTTAAAACTAACATAGAATTACACATCTTTATTTCATTGTTTAGTCCATTCCAATATTAGTATCAACCAATTTTAAAATATTTGCAGATATTTACAGTCAACATTGTCATATGTGGGCCAAAATATGTCCCACATTGCTATACCATCACTTCAATGGTACATTTAGCATCAAGAGTTTCATTTTCCAAGAGTTAAATGTTGGTTTTCTTGTCATTTCAGCTTCTTGAACAAATAAAAAGTCAAGTCAAAGTTTATTTGTAGAGCTCGTTTAAAAACAACCTCAGTTGACCAAAGTGCTGCACAGGGGTACAAAATAATCATTCATACACTTCATACATAAAATTGTCACATTGAAGCAACAAGTCAGTTTTTGTGAAGTAAAGACTTTGTGCTCCTGTCAAAAATATAATTAGGAGTATTGGTGATAATGAGTTCAGAAATATCTGCAAATCAAAATATCATCAAAAATCACATATGGTGCATCCCTAATAAAAATGTTTCTACAACTTCAAGGGGAGGAAAGAAATTAGGGATCTTAACTGAAACACTTATCAAACAGTAAAGGCAGCTCTTCTTCTTTTAATCATATTTATCTATTGGACTTTTGCAAGAATTTAAAGTCATTGTGTTGTGCATCCTGCCTGATTTAAATGTTTACTTTTTAGGGAAAAAATATTAATTGTTGTTGAAGTAAAATGTGCCAGTCCCAAGTTTAGATTAAAAAACAGCATGTTATTATCATGTTTTGAAAGACAATAAAAAAATGTTGAATCTGATAAAGAGCCACAGGATGGTGCCAACGTGCCACGAGCGCTCTCAGCCACATGCTGTTGATTGTGTTTCATTGGTCTCTCTCTCCTGACTGCTGCTCAAATGTCTGTGTGCTCTGATAGACTGTAAATCTGAGCTGCTCTGTGGGCTCAGTTAAGGTGTTTTCATTTAAAGATTGAAAATGCAGAGTGTCAGAAATCAGCCTCAGTCCAGTGATACAAAGCAGATCTGTGCTCGGTTCAAAGACATCACCCTCTGAGATCCTGAGTGCAGGTTTACAGTCTGGTTTATGGTTCAGTCCTAAAAACTGGGAGGATAAAAACCTGCAGCTTCACAGGCCGTGGACTCAGGGAGGAGCAGCCGTCAGGGTGAGTGCTGATCACTGATTTATTCCTTCAGATAATCAATAAACCACCACAGGGATCAGCAGCTGCATTTGGATAAGGAGCAGTTCTTTACCTGACATATGCCACAAAGGAAGGATTTAAAATAAATCTAAATAATGGAATATTATGCCTTTTCAGCATATGATTTGTGCATTTTTCCTCAGTCTTGTGCAGTTTTTAACATGTTAAGATGAGATCAGTCCCTATCAACCAGCTACAGTTCTGATATCTTGGCTTTTCCATCCCTGGATGTGACTCAAACTTTTTCTCCTGGTTGAATTTGGATCAAAATGCTGCTCAGTTGGTTTCTGAGAAACAGATTAAACTTTAGGTCAATCCTGAAACACTACACCAATTATAATTATGTTGAAATGCTGAGTCAGCATTTCAACATATTGTTCCCCTATCCACCATTTTGTTCCATTTTGTTCTGGGACTTTAGACGCTTTCACAGGCTTCAAATTTGCACAGATTTTCACAGAAAAAATTGACACATGCAGCATGTTCATGAGAAGTGCGCTTGTATTTTGCACAGGTTTAACAGTTATACTTTTTACAATAAAAAATAATTTCGGCCTGTATTTTTACATTGAAATCAATGGGACGTTTCCGCAGCTCTGCTGAAAACTTCTGCAACTTTGAAGCTCCACAGCTTGGGCATGCTTCCACCTACAGACTTCATTCGTACTTCAAAAGCTGCACTGACTTCTCAGCCATTTTTACATGTCTTCAGCTTTTTGCTGGTATCTACGGATTTTTAAATATGATTTTTTAAGCAACACCAACTTCTGAGGAAATCCTTCATGCCCTTAGTCCGCGTCAGACCGAAGACCCGGACAGCCAAGTGAAGCGCGTTTTTAACTCGTCACTGTGTTTACATTTTAAGCAGTACAGACATGAGAATTTTATTAAACGTTTCAGCAGGTTGTTGGGACGCTCACGGTGAAATCCTTTTCCTGATATCTATCCCGATTTAGACACAGCGACCGTTCGTTTACCCGGAAGCGTTATCAGTGCTGAGCTGCTGTGCTCAGGAGAAATAGCCTGCTTTCCATGGTGCAGCATATTTAACCCCATGGATAAATAGATAGCACAGCAGGTTGCGGAGCGTAAAACCAGGGTTCAATCCCCGGATGACGTACTTTTCTTCTCCGGCTAATACAGATCCTTCTTTATAATGGCTTAATCATGCTTGTCTTTACACTCTCAACGTTACTTTACACTGACTGGCCACTTTATTAGGTACATCTACAAATATCAGCACATTTAACCATGTTACAAAACAGTCATTCGTTTTCTGCTTTCTTTCACATCTGCAAACAGTTTTGATGTACTTTTCACTATCTGCTACAGTTTCTGAGATGTGACTGTTGAAGCTGCATCTACTTTTGCACTTTTCAGCGTGGTCATGACGCACACCTGACCTCCAGTAGCTATAGTGTTCTGCAAACATTTTTATTGCACATTTCATACATTTTCAGCCATGATTTATTGCTTCCAACTATTCATGTCACATTTTCAACTTTCTTTGCATTACCTTTAGCAATTTCATTTCACAGTTTCAGCAGTCACACTCAGCATTTCAATGCATTTCCTTCATTGAAATGCAAATTCTCTAGTTGTTTTTGTGTCTATAGTGATGGTTGTATGCTGAAATAAGATGTCCTGATAACTTTAACAAATCTTTACGCCCCACATTTTATGAATTTTCTAATATTCTGTGGGCCAGATGTGAAGCTTCAGTTTTTGTTTTAACCAGAAAACTCCAATTACCATAAAGCTGATTTTTAAACAGATTCATCAGGCTGGTTTTATGCAATGTATTAAAGAATAATATAACATGTGTCTGACTGTTGGTATTTTAATAAAGTTAACCATATTTATAATCTTAAAATAAGTACTTGTGTTTTTTCTACATGTAAATTTCATTTATGTTAAAATTAGGGATGCACAATATTATCCGTATGATACCATTATCAGCTGATATTTACATTTTTGGAAATATTTACAGCTAATACATTGTTTAATGCAACAGCAGTATTATTTTTCAAGAGTTAAATGTTTTTCTTGTGTCACTTCAGTTCCTTGCAAAAATAAAACTGTCACATTAAAGCATTCAGTCAGTTTGTGAAGTAAAGACTTTATGCTCCTGTCAGATAATTGTTTCGGAAATATCTGCAAATCAGATATCAACAAAAATAAAATATGCCCAATAAAATGTTTCTACTCCTTCAAGAGGATGAAAGAAGTTTGAGATCTTAACTGAAACACTTATTTAACAGTAAAGACAGCTCTTCTAGTTTTCTTGAAGATTCTAAATCGAGGCAGCTGGACTGTGTTCAGTTTTGGGAAGACGTTTCTCTTCTCATCCCAGAATCTTCTTCAGTTCAAAGAGCTGCACAAGGTAGCAGATATTTATCTTGGTAGAGAAAGAAGACAACATCAAGAGAAGAGGTGGAGGTGTATATTCTATTGTTGTTGTCTTTCCATTAATATCATATATTAGAGATATGTGTAAAAAATACATTAATCCGATGAACACATATAATAATCAGTGTAATAAATATATAGATCATCTTTAGCTGGTTGTTGGTGTTCAGATGTTCATCATCAGGTAAATAAAGACATGAAAACATTTATTTTCTTGACTTGATTTGAATTCTTCAGCCTGTTTTTGTTCAGAACAATCAGCTGTTCATAGGTGACATCAGCTGACTGATGATCAGCTGTTTCCTGTCAGCACAAACAGACGTCTCTTCAGGGGACGCTGCAGAGGACAAGACGTCTCAGGTCTTTGAATCACCTGCAGGTTTGGACTACAGATCACACAGAGACACCGAGGAACCAGACCATACCATAAACCCAGGATAGAGGGGCTCGGTGAATGTGGTCTCTGTGGTGTGGAGGTGGATCAGTCCATCAGAGGAGACTTCATAGAAGGACAGAGATCCAGCAGGGCAGTCCACATACACCCCTACTCTACCAGAGGAGGAGGAGGAGGAGGAGGAGGATGTAACTCTGTTATTGTGAAGGACAGAGTAACCATGATCAGAGCACTTCAGACTCCAGGAATGATCATTACATCCAAACAAACATTTAGCTCCACGTCCTTTCCTCCAGATTCTTCTATAACTCACTGATACACAAACATCTCCGCTCCACTGGACCTCCCAGTAACAGCGACCGCTCAGAGCAGACCTGCACAGCAGCTGAGGATTAAGATCATAAAATCTGTCTGGATGATCAGGATATGACTGACGCTTTCCCACATGTGTCACCGTCCTGTTGTCTTCAGACAGTCTGAGGTTTCTGCTCACTGTGTTTGTGTCCACCTCCAGCTCACAGGCCCCTGATGGAGAGAAGGAGAAACATCAGAGCAGCAGGTCATCATCTGATCATCTACAATCATCTGAGCTGAGGGTTCAGAGTCAGCTCTGATGGTCTGACCTTTGACCTCCTGCTGAGACAGCCATGTTTGACCTCTGACCCCAAACTCTGCTCCATCTTTCTACCTGAACCAGTTTGATTTCTGTGTTTGTGGTTCCATGGTCCACCTTCAGTTTTTCCTGGACCTGGTCTAGTCATGGACCAGTGAACCACCATGGTCTTCAGTCTGGACCAGAGAAGAGGACCTGGTCTAGTTATAGACCAGTGAACCACCACGGTCTTCAGTCTGGACCAGAGAAGAGGACCCGGTCTAGTTGATCAGACTCTGATAAATGCAGATCCTGAGATCTGGGTCATAAAGTGGACTCGTTAGAGCACCAGGCCATTTATTGAAATAAAAACAGATGTTCAAAGAAAATAGTTGACATGTTTTCTTCCTTCAGTTCTGTCCAAAAATCTGAAATCCTGATGATTCTTGGATGTTGAACTCTTTCCATGGCGCTCACACACAGCACCCAGTGCTCTCTAACTTTCACACAGACACAAAGAAAAGAATCTTTTCCTCTAATAAAGGATTTCCTGAAATAAAAGAGCCTGTGGCTCAAGCTTTTCTCTCTCAGTCTGAGGCATGTTGATGAACAACTCTTTTGATTTGATGGTATTTTTAATCTTGTTTTTTTGTGCAGGCTCAGATTTTGTGTCAAATGTGAGGACACAAAGGGTCTGGGGTCCAAATATTGACCCAGAAGAGGAACAAGCCCTCACTTATTAACAACATGTTCAATCCAAACTGTTTGAATCTCTGAATTAACCCTCGTCCTTTCACAAATAGAAAATCCTGATCAGTGATTCTGTTTTGAACCCTTTCAGTCCCTCACACTCAGCACACAACGCTCACTAAATTTGACAGAAAAGAAAAACAGGAATCATTTCATCAACAAAGAGCCCGTGGGTAATGTTCTCTGTCTGTCTGTCAGCGTCTGGGACATGTCATTGATTCACTACTTTATTGATTTGAAGCTTGTTGTGTGCACAGGCTCTGATTTGAACTAAAATGTCAAACATGGAGCCAGAGCCCAAAAAGTGGAGCTGCCAGAATAACAGGCCAAAAAGTCTGACACAGTAGAGAGCAGTTTTCATCCAAATGACTTCAGTCTGTCAGTGACTTCTGTCCTGCTGATTATTCTCCATGTTCAAATCAATGATCACACACTGAACCCTTTGAGCTCCTCTCAATGTGAAAATCCTGGAGCCAAAGGGACAAATAGATATTACCCATAATCCCCTGGGTTGGCCTGAGGCTCTCATGTACAGCTCACGTTCAGCTCATGGTGTGATGGAGCATTTCTCTGATCACACCAACACACCATCTCTGCTGATTTTCTTCCTCATCTTCACTTTGATCATGTGACCTGTTCCTCAGACTAATGACCTCTGACCTTCATGTCTCCATGCTTTATCCTCCTGATGCTGTTTTATCTCTGGAGCTCTGACACAATCCTTCAGATGAAAAGTTGATGAGAGTAAAAGTTGAATAATCATCATTAAATCAAAGATTAAAACACTCACACTTCTTCACACCAGGTCTCAGTCTGTGCGCTCCACCATGGTCCAACCTGGAGACAGAAACCAAAGCTGGGATCAGTTCTTCATTCATCAGGGTCCTGAGATAGCCTCCTCTCCAGCCCACACCAATCAGGAGGTTTCTACAGAAAACCTTCCCTCTGTCTCCATCCAGGGTCTGTCTGGGCTCAGAGCTCTGAGTGGATCCTCTTAACCAGGTCACACCGTGGTTTCAGTGGGACAGGCCCGTGGATGGCTCTTTATTTTCACACTTCTGCATCACAAACAGGATCTATGTGTTTACTTCTCCTCTTAGTACATGAGTGTGCGCTCATTTCCACACAGACCTGCGTTTATCAGTGTGGCGTGGGCAGGCGCTGGTGTCCCACGTCAGGGTCTGAGCTGGTTAGACTCAGTCAGTGTGGACTCTCACTGCAGCCCAAATCTGTGAAGGAGGACCATCACATCATCCTGACTGTGTCTCTGTAGACTTCACAGCTCAACACTCACATTAAATATGATGTCTAAATGGATTTAATAAACACCTCTGACATCCCTGTGGACTAATGAGCTGTTGAAATAAGGCTGAAGAGCTGTCAGCTGATCTGTTCATTCAGATTTAATAAAGGAGAGTTTTCTTCAGCTCTTTATTTGAACCATCAGAGAGGCTTCTTTCAGTCATCATCAACTTTATAAAACACTTCAGTCTGTGCAGGACTGTGGAGATCTGAGCAGAGAAACTACAAACTGATCAAGTCTGACAGAAACAGTGTTGGGACTAATGGCGTTACAAATAAGGGTGTTATTATGCCACTACTTTCTTCACGTAACGGGTAATCTAATTAATTACTGTTCAAAATGTTCTAAAGCCGTTACCGACAGTGAAATGTGGTGCGTTACTGCGCTGATGTCAGACAGCTGATATCTGACCTGCCTCACTCAGACACAGACAGGAGCTGTTCTGCTGACAGACACAAAAGTACTTGATGCCTGAGTTGCCAGGTTTGCTTTTATAAGTGACTTTTGGCTTCTTCTTTTCTAACTTGCATGTGGATATTTGGGGTTGAAGGTTGCAGTTTTTGGGCTTCCATGGTGCAGTTGCTCATTTGGACTTGTTGTGCCCTCAAACCATCAATATAAACCCAATTCAGAAGTTATTAAAATTATTTTAACCCACACTAAAACAAATTAAAGTTCTACTGTAAAGATGATGTTCCCACCTAAAATAAATCCTTAGATTTAATTTAATTCTTGACAGACAGTTAAACTTAGTTCTAATGTAACTCGGACTGTCCTCTCCATAATAAAGCTGTAGAGGATTAAGATAAAACAGATAAAAACATGACATGTCATTTTGGTAACAAATACCAAGGTTAGACAGACTGTTCCCAATAGCTGAGTTACAAATAACAGCAGCCCCTCCCTTCACTTCTGTATGAAGAAAAGGATGTTCCACCTCTAAACAAAAGGATGTTTAGTAAGTAAATTAAAGCTATGGTCTACGATTTGGAAGCTTTGTACATATTAATAACACCGTTTATAAGGCTGTTATGGTCCTATATACACAGTATAAAGACCAAAAAGAACGAAAAAAATCAATTCAATATATCTGCTGAAAAGCTGCATACCAGCTGACCAATTAAACCTGAGCACCTGCGAAGATTAATTGGTCCGTGAGTTAGTCCATGAGTCCATCCAATCTGTCACTCAGATGCAGCATCTTGCCCATGGTGTCCTCCCTCTACCTCCTGAGCAGCTAGCAGTGTTAGCTACTGAACTATCATGGAGCCGGAAAAGGCTAGCACCGATCCGAAGTCGCCTCCTCTCCTCTGGGGCCCAGGAGCTCTGCCCTGGTTGAGGCCTGTTAGCTACAAGGAATAACCTCAGAGCCGTCAGACCTTCAGCATCGGCCGTTTAGCCCTGGTTGATCAGGTAATGGCTTTGTTTACTACGCTGGGCGATGTCTGCTGAATTACTCTGGTTAGTTTGTGCCTGTAGGGGCTAATAACTTGTAGGGGAGCCGGTTAGCCGGTTAGCCGCTAGTCGTTAGCACTGTAAGCTGAGCTAGGGAGGACAGGCTGAGAAAGATTAATCCTCCCCCACACTTGGCTCCGCTCTGGCGGCACTAGACCCGCATTGCCGCCGGTCCAGTTGAAATGGCTACTGCTGTGTGTAATAAGGGAGATGTCTGTCGTGTTTGATACTTTCAGTTGGGGGCGGGATCTTAGAACAGGAGCGGAGAGGTGGTGGGGGGGGGGCAGGCTGCGGTTTCAAATCGTAGACTCGAGCTTTAAAGGAACACTACACCCAAACAACGATTTGGCCTCATTTTCTACTCACCCTCATGCTGAGCAACACTCTGGAGCACTTTTTTGATGTCTCAAATGCAGCTGGAGGTCCGGGGGTATTTTCGCTGTGAACAAAGATCCATCGAACAGGGGCAGCCAGACCCGAAGAAAAGGTCCATAAAGTCCTGGCGTGCCTGTTTTTCCTTCATACTGCTCGTCCGCTGTAATCCAAGTGTCCTGGCGGGTAGCGTCCATAATTAATCAAGCGAAGTCATTTAGTACATATTTTGAGCCTAAACAGTGCTATAAGCGTGCTTCCGCAGTGCGTCTCAAGCGCTCCTGCACCACGTAAACCGTCTGGATTGGTCTGCAGCGGCTGCGTAGTGCAGGGAAGCGGCGCTGCACTGCGGAAGTATAGACGTTTAAAAATCAAATCTAGCCTTAAGAAAAAAAGAAGAGATATGACTTTGAGGTTGAAAGGACCATGCATAAAATTTTTTCTCTCTTTAAAAATGCTTATTTCAATCACAAAATCTTGCAACAGAGCTAGCTGCAGCAACAGTGAGTCTGGAGCGTCTGTGGAGTTAAAACTGGAGTTTTCAGGATGGAAGTAAAAGAAGTAAAAGTCAAGAACACACATGTGAAGAGTCCATTCTGTCCTAAAGCAAAGTGTTTGTCTGTTGTTAGTAAATCTAAAATCTTGAGACCAAAAACAGCGAGAACTCTGCTGATGATGTCAGAGCTGCTGCAGCAGGTAACAACAAGGAAGGACACAGAGACGGAGACACACAGTTCAAGAGGAAAAGAGTTTTCAGAAAAGTAACACATCAGTTACTTTACCTGGTAACTAATTACATTAATGAAGGATTAATTCTGTTAGTAATTCAGTTACTTTTTTGGGAGAGTAACTAGTAACTATAACTAATTTAAGTAATTTTCCCAACACTGGACAGGAAACTGACATTAAAAACTAAACAGTCAGTGGACTATTACTGAGTGACATCAGGGATCATTTACTGTCTTTACCAAATATGACAACAACTACAAGGCTGATCTACCAGACACAAACAGAGCACAGGAGACAACACACTGACCAATCAATACATGCTCTGAAGAAGGACTTCATGGGCTAAACTGGGACACAATAAAGACAGAAGCATCAACAGAGTGGATGACAGGTTTTAGAACTATTTTCACAATTATAGGACAAAAATGTCCTCTGAGACAAATAAGCAGGAAACCAAAACATAAAGATCAGCCTCAGAAAAAGGCAATCCACGTCAAAACAAGGATGGATTGAATTCAATAATCAATCTCTGTTACACCCCTCCTCCCACACCCACTCTTTTGATGTTTAACCTTTGACCCCTTAGATAAACCTCCTCTCTGCCTCCTGTCTGTTAACCCTTTAATGAGCCTTTATTAAACTTTAACATCACTAAAATTTACAATAAAGAATAAATCAGAGTTTGCAGCCACAGTCTGACTTCCTGTCCAAACTCAGACCAGTCTCCAGTCTCTCTCTGCAGCCCTGACGTCTCTGACTCTCAGTCATCTCACTTTTCAGCCTGCTGAACATCAACATGTGATTCTTTCTTCTTCTATGGTGTCAATGTACCTCAGGATGTTCAGGCTGCAGCGTGGATCCTCCCGTCGAGCAGACAGCAGCTTCTCTCCTCGTTCTCCTGGATGATTGTAGCTCAGGTCCAGCTCTGTCAGAGAGGACGAGCTTAGAGCAGAGTCCAGAGACACACAGCCCTCCTCTGAGACCAGACAGCCGGACAGACTGCAGACAGACAGACAGACAGACAGGTGAATCTACAGTTAAACATCACAGGATCAGGTCCAGAATGAAGGCCTGTCTGTGGTGCCTTCAGTGTAGAAATAAGGCAGCCTTGAACCATCAGGACCTTTAACTAGGGCTGCAACTTTTATTTTCATAATCGATCAACCAGGCAATTATTTAAACCATTAATCGATTAATCTGATAATGACACATTTTTGCAATTTCCTTTCCAGTTTAACTTAAAGGGACAGTTCAGTTTTTATTTAAGTGGGGTTGTATGAGCTCCATATGACCACTAAGGACATTAGATACAGTAGAAAGTTCTCTCCTCTCCCTCAGTAAGTCACAGTCTGTAAGAGTTGGGGATGAAAAAAAAGAAGCTAACAGGAAAGTACCGTGCCAAAAACAAAGGGTATTTTCTCTACCTACAAGACCTCAATTCAAAAAATAATACCACAGTTTAAGAGTACGCTACATATGATTTTTTTAAGTGCATAAACATTTCGGAGATATAAAGTTTATCCGGACCTAAGCCAACTCACGTCGTGTGTCCTTTCGCTAAATCAGTCTGCTGTAGTTAACTAGCGGCCTCAGACACTGTTTTACACTAATTAAAAGCACATTATATGACACATATTTCTGAGACGGGTTTTTGTGATGCTTCCCTTGCTGCAGAAACAGATGTGCATCATGGAGAACTCAGCTTTCACCGTATTCCTCTACGTAATGAGGGCATGCTATTACATCGTATAGTGAATGTATCTCTTCTTTCCTGTTACCTGACAGATTGTGTGCACAGATCTATACATCTCTCTTCCTCTCTAAACATCTATATATATCTATATTTGAGGCAAATACATGAGTAATAGTTGCATGTGTGTGCGTGTGTGTGTGAGAGAGAGACACAGACAGAAGTAGTCTGCACTGTTCTGATAAACAGCCTCCTCTACTCTGCTTATTTGTTTCTGATGGATCATAATTACTTTGAGCTGAAAATGTCTTTAGGTCCTTCAGGGTTGGGACGTTTTTCCAGTTTATCATCAGAAAACTGAAGAATGTCCAAAACTCCAGGTTTCAGAAGAGCAGGAAAGTACTGTATATTTGACGAGAAATACCGCTGTCCATATCACCTATTTCCTCTGGGTACTCGCGGGTCAAACATGTACATCACTGTTTATTTTCGACTCTTTCTTGATGTCCAGTGTCTATGGATGTTTCCTCTGTATAACTTTCGGTCTGTTTGGTCACCATCTTTAGCAGCTCGTCTTCTGTAAAGTCCCGTACATACAGGTATCCTCTTGACTCCAAAGTGAATGGGACTTCATCGGCGCTGTCATAATCATCCTTTTTTCATTTCCTGCATCGTCTCTTCTCCACACCGCTAACCATCAAAACAGTAGAATTACGATACTTGATTAAAGTTACACAAAGCTACAACCGGCGTCTGAAGCCGCTGGCTTGAATATTTTGATCAGCTGTGAGAGAGAGTGGGGGGGGGGACTGATTTAGCGGAGGGACACATGACACAAGTTAGCTAGGTCCGGATAAACTTTATATTTCCGAAATGTTTATGCACTTAAAAACAATCTCAGTAGCATACTCTTCAACTGTCATATTACTTTTTGATTTGAGTTCTTGTAGGCGGAGAAAATCGCCTTTGAATTTGGTACGATGCGGTCCTTTTCTTCGTCACCGACTCTTACAGACTGTGGCTTACTGAGGGAGAGGAGAGAACTTTCTACTGCATCTAATGTACTTAGTGTCCATATGGAGCTCATACAACCCCACTTCAAAAACACTGAACTATCCCTTTAAAGTTGTTTTAGATATTTTTGAAACAACAATAAAGACAATTAAAAGCATTTTTCCTTCAGTAATAAAGTTTTGTTACAGCTTTTTTCTTTCTTGACTCATGGTGCAAAACTGTAAGTACATTAATAGCGCAGCAGTTCTACTGTTTGTGTTTAATGGTGGATGTTAATATTTCCTGAAAATTGATGGTCAGCGAAGTTACCAGGAAGGCAGGGCGAGCGGGTCAGAGTTCAGAAGGGGAGAGAGAGTGTGTGGGTTTAAGCGAGGAGGGAGAGAGCCGCTAGAGGTCTAGAGATTACTGCTCACTGTTTTGTTGGTGAATTGAAATTGTAGTTTGTGCGGTCATGGCCAACAGTGACTGTTTAATAAAGCAAGTATATTTGCAAGCCAGAGTCACCTTTATTTTACGTTTGATGGACGTTACAATAGACTTGTTTACATGTTGTTCAAAGAAATGCTCAAAAACTTTTTTTTTTTCTTAAAAACAAAGCAGGCAAAGTAGTAGCAGTCTTGTCTTTAAAGTATTCAATAAAATAAGGTGTTGCTGAATGTAACATAAAATAATATTGATACCGAGGCGAGTCTCCGTCTGTCTCGAACACGCCGACGTGCTTTCTCAGTGAGTGTTCTTTCATAGAGGTCATGCTCTCATGACAGATGAAGTCGGCCTTGCAATCTTTGCAAGGGATTGTTTTCTTTGCTTTGTTTCATGTGAAATGCTTCCAGCTTTTGGAGGTTATTTGGTCGTTCACAAAGTGATGCTGCCATGGATGCTGCCATTGTGAATCCTTCTGCATGTTGTTATGTGCAGTGACGGTTGCTTGTGCGCATGCGCACCTCTCACAGTAGCTTACGGCAAGAGAGCGGGCTCATCTCCTCCCAACTAGCCGACTATAAGCTACAATTTCATGCACCCAAACACCCGTGATTAGTTGACGATGAAAATCAATAATTATATTAGTTGCCAACTAATTCAAATATCAATTTTAATTGATTTAATCGATTAGTTGTTGCAGCCCTACCTTTAATGTACTCTAGACCAGGTCCAGGAGGGAAACCCCTTCTCTGAGAGATGGCTGAACACCTCCTCTTTTCTGATAAAACTTATAGACTTAAACTGCTAGAACAAGTCTGGCTCCTCAGGGACTGGGCTGAAGACCACAGATTGAAGGACTGATGAATGGTTTGTATGTGCTACAGGTTGACATCACAGTATCAGTCTCTAAAGTAGTATGGGAGGAGGACCCTTTAACCATCAGGGCCGTTAAAGTCCTCTATAGTCCAGGTCCAGGAGGGAAACCCCTTCTCTGAGAGCAGGCTAGAAAACCTCCTCTTTTTCTGATAAAGCTTAGAACAAGTCTGGCTCCTCAGGGACTGGGCTGAAGACCACACAGATTTCAGGACTGATGAATGGTTTGTTTGTGCTACAGGTTGACATCACAGTATCAGTCTCTAAAGTAGTATGGGAGGAGGACCCTTTAACCATCAGGGCCGTTAAAGTCCTCTATAGTCCAGGTCCAGGAGGGAAACCCCTTCTCTGAGAGCAGGCTAGAAAACCTCCTCTTTTTCTGATAAAGCTTAGAACAAGTCAGGCTCCTCAGGGACTGGACTGAAGACCACAGGTTGAGAACTCTGTCCTAGTTTGGTTTCAATATTGGGTCCATCATTTCAAAGACTCAGACATGTTCTGCTCGAACTGTCACAGCCTCAGCCTGCCACACTCCAGCCTCAGCCTAATCAAGCTCAACTCCTGTCACCTGCGCTCCTGCTCCCAACTGCACTTCATCTGCTGCAATCATACCACCTACTTAAACCCCAGCTCCACACTCACTCGGCGTCAGATCATCTTTGCTCTCATGCAAGAAACACCAGACCTGCTATCCAGACCGATCACCCGTTGCCAACCTGTTCTGTTCCTGTTTCTGCCTTTATCGCCTGATCCTTGGCTAGACTACAAGGTAATGTCAGATGATGGTCACAGCTTTGATTTGAATTTCAACAATTTTATGTTCACCTGAGAGTCCCCAGTCTGCAGTGTGGACTCTTCAGTCCATCAGACAGCTGCGTCACTCCTGAATCCTGCAGGTTGTTGTTACTCAGATCCAGGTCTCTCAGACCAGAAGACTGTGAGCTAAGGACTGAGGACAGAGCTCCACAGCTTTCCTCTGACAGTCCACATCCACTCAGCCTGAAAAAGATTCACAACAACCTCATAAATCAAAGACAGTTCCTTTATTAGACTTTGGTGATGCTTAATCTCTGTCATAGTTTGAATCATATAAACCTTCAGATCAAGACCTGTTTTAAACTCACCTGAGAGTCTCCAGTGTGCAGTGTGAACTCTTCAGTCCATCAGACAGCAGCGTCACTCCTGAATCCTGCAGGTTGTTATTTCTAAGGTCCAGGTGTCTCAGACCAGAGGACTGTGAACTGAGGACTGAGGAGAGAGCTTCACAACTTTCCCCTGATAGTCTACATCCGATCAGCCTGAGAAAGACCTTTGATCAGTTTCACAAACATTCAAGAAGTTGAACTCTGATCTAAGTCAGCCACAATTATTTCCTGCAGGTGGAGCCTTAATTTCTCATCTGTTGTCTCACTCATGAAAAACAAAGTTAAACAAAAATAAAATGAACAAAAGTAAACACTCTAGTACTTTAGTACAGCTCAGAATTAAGTTTTCAATGTAAAGGGGGTTTTGAATGTTCACCTGAGAGTCTCCAGTCTGCAGTGTGGACTCTTCAGTCCATCAGACAGAAGCGTCACTCCTGAATCCTGCAGGTCGTTGTTACTCAGGTCCAGGTCTCTCAGACCAGAGGATTGTGAGCTGAGGACTAAAGACAGAGCTCCACAGCTTCTCTCTGACAGTCCACATCCACTCAGCCTGAGAAAAGAATCAGAAGAACATAAAGAGCAAACAGTAAATGATCATTCTTGTAGTCACAGAAATCTGATGTAACCTGTGCAGGTAGGTGCACCTACAGAGCTTTGCTGGAGGCTTTGACCACTGGCAGCAGCCTCAGAAGAGCCTCCTCTGAAGCAGAGTATTTCTTCAGGTCAAACTCGTCCAGGTCCTTCTCTGAGGACAGTAAGATGAAGACCAGAGCAGACCACTGAGCAGGAGACAGTCTATCTGTGGAGAGACGTCCTGATGTCAGGGCCTGTTGGATCTCCTCCACCAGAGAACGATCATTCAGTTCATTCAGACAGTGGAACAGGTTGATGCTCTTCTCTGCAGACATGTCCTCACTGATCTTTGACTTCATGTACTTAACTGTTTCCTGATTGGTCTGTGATCTACTTCCTGTTTCTGTCATCAGACCTCGTAGAAGGTTTTGATTGGTCTGAAGTGAAAGACCAAGGAGGAAGCGCAGGAACAGGTCCAGGTGTCCGTTTGGACTCTGTAAGGCCTGGTCCACAGCTCTCTGGTACAGCTGTGTGACTGCAGATTTTTTGGAGGTTGATGGGTCTTCTGCCATCAGGTTGACTCCAGAGCTGATGAAGGTCAGATGGACATGAAGAGCAGCCAGGAACTCCTGAACGCTCAGATGGATGAAGCAGAACACCTTGTCCTGGTACAGTCCCCTCTCCTCTTTAAAGATCTGTGTGAACACTCCAGAGTACACTGAGGTTGCTCTGATGTCCATGCCACACTCTGTCAGGTCTGCTTCATAGAAGATCAGGTTTCCTCTCTGCAGCTGCTCAAAAGCCAGTTTACCCAGAGACTGGATCATCTCCCTGCTCTCTGGACTCCAGTGAGGATCAGTCTCTGCTCCTCCATCATACTTGATGCTCTTGACTTTGGACTGAACCACCAGGAAGTGGATGTACATCTCAGTCAGGGTCTTGGGCAGCCCTCTTCTCTCTCTTGTCTTCTGTACATGGTCCAGGACTGTGGCAGTCATCCAGCAGAAGACCGGGATGTGGCACATGATGTGGAGGCTTCTGGACTTCTTAATGTGGGAGATGATTCTTTTGGCCTGCTCCTTATCTCTGAACCGTTTCCTGAAGTACTCCTCCTTCTGCTGGTCAGTGAACCCTCTGACCTCTGTCACCATGCCAACACATCCAGGAGGGATCTGATTGGCTGCTGCAGGGCGTGTGGTGATCCAGAGGTGAGCAGATGGGAGCAGGTTCCCCCTGATGAGGTTGGTCAGCAGCACATCCACTGAGGTGGACTTTGTGACATCAGTCAGGATTTTTGTTTGGTGGAAGTCCAGAGGAAGCCGACACTCATCCAGACCATCAAAGATGAACAAGACCTGGAACTCCTCAAACCTGCAGATTCCTGCTTCTTTGGTTTCACTGAAGAAGTGATGAACAAGCTCCACCAAGCTGAACTTCTGCTCCTTCAGCAGATTCAGCTCTCTGAAGGTGAATGGAAACATGAACTGTATGTCCTGGTGGGCTTTTTCTTCAGCCCAGTCCAGGGTGAACTTCTGAGTGAGGACTGTTTTACCAATGCCAGCCACACCCTTCGTCATCACTGTTCTGATTGGTCCATCTTCTTCAGGTGTTCCTCTAAAGAGTTTTTCTCCTCTGATGGTCTTCTCTGGTCTGTGTGGTCTCCTGGATGTGGTCTCGATCTGTCGGACCTCATGTTCCTCATTGACCCCTCCAGCCTCTCCCTCTGTGATGTAGAGCTCTGTGTAGATCTGGTTCAGCAGGGTCTGGGTTCCTGCTTTAGCGATCCCCTCAAACACGGTCTGGAACTTCTGCTTCAGGTTGGACTTGAGTTTTTGTCGGCACACTGAGGCGTCAGATCCTGAAGGGAAAACCAACAAATGACATTAAAGTCTGGATCCTGGACAAAGTCCTGACATCACAAAGGGGCTGCTCACATCTTCAGTTTGAATTAAAATGATTTTATTATGAACACAGAGGTGATGAACAGCAGAGTGGAGCAGATCTAAAGATGTGAACCTCCTCTTTCTTTCTCCATCGTATTAAATCTAAAAAAAAGTTCTTACTGTTCCACAGACGCTCAGCCAGCTCGTCCTGCTTCATCCTCCTCAGGAAGTTCACAGTGATCTCCAGAAATGCCTCTCTGCTGCTCCTCTGCTCCTCATCTTCACCAACCAACACATCCTGGCTCTGAACCTCTAAGCTTTCTGGGCATTCTGGATTTAAACCTCTCTGGATACTCCTCAGCTCGTTCTTCATAAAGGTGTAGATGTTCTCCTCCAGCAGCTGGAGAACAGTGACAGAGTGGAGATTAAATGTGTAGATTTTACTTATAGAACTTCACAGAGACTGGATGATGGTTGACCAACAAATCTGACGATCATGGAGTTTGTTAAAGTGTGATGTTCTCACCAAAAATATGGAGTCCAGCTCTGATTCAGGCTGTCTGGGTCCATCACTGAGGAGACCAGATGTGTCCAGCTGAGCTCTGTTGATTAAAACAGGCCACAAATATCTGCAACAGTGTTTTCAGACACGCTGAGGAAAAATTATCTCCCTAACTACTCAAAAGTGACTAAAAAGGAAAAAATGAGCAGATTTAGCAGAAGGGGAGATCAATTTAGACAGAAGAAACCAACGACTAATTTTCCTTAAAGGGCAGTTCCAAATTTTTTTTTGTTTCTTGCCCCAGTCCCGAGTTCACAACAAGCAAATAAATACCATTCTTTCAACTCTGCATGCAGTCACAAGGCAGAGACAGACGTTCAGTTAAAGCATCAAACTCTGATTATTGGAGACTCTACAGTGAGAACTGTGAAGGTCGTGAAGTCAGAGGACATAGTTAGGAGTATCCTCCGGACCAGAGCAGGTGACCTTAAATCAAATCTGAAGCTGCTGTAAAGAAATAAGATTATCATTCATGTGGGCACCAATGACTCCAGGCTTCATCAGTCTTCATAAGTCACTAAAGTGAATGTTGAGTTCATTTGCTAGAACAATGTCTGACACTGTAGTTTTCTCTGCCCACTCACAAATCTGACCAGTGATGACATGTACAGCTGCATGTCATCATTTAAAGGTGTACTCAGCGATCTTCTAATCTTCTAATCTAATGCAGTGGGCGATCATACTCATGCGCAGATCAGACAGAGGGGGGAGGGGGAGTCGTAGTTTGTGTAGCGTGCGCAGATAGCGTAAGAGAGAGATACAATAGTTGCGGTAGCAATGGCTGAAACAGCCCAAAGAAAAAGGTCAGAGGAGTGAAAAGTGGAAAAGAAGGGCTATGACCATAAGAGCAAAGACCCGGATCAACATTGGTGTTGCTTTCCGACCGTGGAGGGAACTCCGCCAATTGAAAGACCTGAAAACAGATGCGGATGTCGCAATCCGTCTGCTGGATAGGTAAGCTAAGCAACATTAGCTTTGTGGTGCTTCACATAACAGTAGCAGCCGTCAGGCATTCATCTTATTGTCTAATCTGTCAGAATGTACTGTTGTTGTGATGTTTTCGATATTGGCAGTTGAGTTGTCTGACCAGCCGGGGTTTCCTTAGCTACGCCAGCTACACAGTTTCTACGGCCGTTTCCAAGACGATGCATGTCTATCAGCTTTCGGGAGGCGGGTCTAAATTCTAATATAAACAAACCCTCCATTCGTTTTCTCCCACATCGCTGACTACACCTTTAACCACTGGCTATGGGGTGGAGTTCAGCAATAAAATGAGCTTCATAGATAACTGAACATCTTCTTATCTATGAAGACTATGAGATGTGGCTGTTTCAGGATGAATGTCAGTTAAAATGAATCCACTCCTCCCCGTCATTTTCATACCCCTGTGCCATGAGACACAGGCTGCAGTGGCGTAGCAGCTGTTTATCATTCTTGTCTCCTCATCAATCCTAGACCAGTGCCTAATTACACTTCTTTTAAAGCCTTGTTCTTGTCATGATACTCCCTGCCTGGAGTTATTTAGTTTGATCTATTATAATGTTTCTCATTTAGACCTCCTGTGTTTCTCTTTTTCACTCTTCATTCTGATCTTCGTCCTTGTTAAGGAACTGGTTTTGTGTCTTGTCTTGTGTTTCCTTTTTTATTTTGAAAACCCTGTTTTCCTCGTGATGGGTTCCTCCCTTCTGTGTCCCTCTGCTGATGATTCCCTCCACCTGTGTGATTGTCTCACCTGTGCTTGATGACTCCCCTGTGTATTGAGGCCCCATTCACACGAAGACAAACCGAGGTCTAAAAGAGCAAGTTTTTTGCCAAATCTCATCATCCATACGAAGACGGCGTTTTGGGGATCATTTTTGAAACCAGGTTCCAGACTGGAAAGATTTTGAAATGCCATATACACAGCTCTGTGATTACTGGCTCTTCGCGAGTTTTCAGATATGCTTACATCATAGTTTCATATCTTGATTGACAGGCATGCGCCACACGCGGCAATGACAACAACAACGGTGGCCAGCAGTGTAGTCTACGGTTCAATTGAAATCGCAGAGAGAAGGGGGGGAGAGAGCGGACATCCTTGCCTTGTCCCTCGCACTCGTGAAAAGTAAGATGAAATGTTATTATTAGTCCGTACTGCTGCCACTGAAGATCTGTATGAGATTTTAATCCATGATATAAAATCAGGCCCTGAAACCAAATTTTTCAAGGGAATGAAACAAGAAGTCCCACTCCACCTGACCAAAGGCCTTTTCGGCATCTAACAATACAACTCCTTCTGATGTGTCTGGTGGAGAGGGACCGTAAATTATATTGTACAAATGTCTGATATTGGAGGTAGGTTTTCATAGATCGTAAAAAACTGTCTGATCTGATGAAATAATGGTTGGGAGGACTGTTTCAAGGTGACGTGCAATCATTTTTGCAAGAATTTTACTATCCATATTAAGCAAAGAAATAGGACGATAGGAGCTACATTCTTGTTTATTTTTCCCTTTTTTAAGATAAGTGACATGGTAGCTAGTTGTAGAGCTTCAGACAGTGAACCAGTTCAAAAGGATTCAGTGTACACTAAAATTAAAAGCGGAGCCAGTTTGCTTGAAAACATTTTTAAAAATTCTGTTGGAAACCCATCAGGGCCGGGAGATTTTCCATTTTGCATGCTTTTAATGGCTAGTTCAATTTCTCTAATGGAAGATGGGACCTCTAGCTCGGCTGCTCATGTAGGGTCTATGTGAGGGACTTCAATATAGTGAAAATATGATCTAATTATTTTATCATCCCTTAGCAATTCAGATGTATAAAGGTTACGATAGAATCTCGAAAAACGTGAATTAATAGCAGAATGATCCACACAGATCACACCCAAATCATCTCGAGTCTCTGGTAAAATCAGACTTGCTGCTTTTTGGCAAAGCTGGTCTACAAGGATCCTCCCTGTTTTCTCACCATAATGACAACCAATAATGTGGCCTACGCTTGTTCTGTCAAGACTGTTTGTTTTCAGAGCCTTGGGGTGGGGGATGAGGGAGTTTGATAAAAAGCCTGATTATGTCAGTCTGTTAATTTATTTGTTTGAAAAATTAAAAATAAATTTGGAAAAAAAACAAATTCTGAGGGGAAAGGGAGCTGACCTGACCTCAGCAGGTCCATCAAACAAACATCTTCATCACCTCTGAAGGACTCAAACATGGAGGTCAAAGGTCATATTTACCAATCCTTACCTGTACTCAGCAGGTCTGTCCTTCTGAAAGTTAATAATCTGACTGCGAGACCGGTCACTCTTCATGGACACACCGCTGGGCTCAGGAGACTCTGATCTCTTCATCCTGATAAAACAAACATCATCATCATCATGGGTCAAACATGGAGGTCAAAGGTCATATTTACCAATCCTTACCTGTACTCAGCAGGTCTGTACTTCTGAAAGTTAATAATCTGATGGTGAGAGTGGTCACTCTTCATGGACACGCCGCTGGGCTCAGGAGACTCTGATCTCTTCATCCTGATAAAACAAACATCATCTTCATCATGGGTCAAACATGGAGGTCAAAGGTCACTTGTAGGTCAACTTTTTTTTGTTTCTTGCCTCAGTCCCGAGTTCACAACAAGCAAATAAATACCATTCTTTCAACTCTGCGTGCAGTCACAAGGCAGAGACAGACGTTCAGTTAAAGCATCAAACTCTGATTATTGGAGACTCTACAGTGAGAACTGTGAAGGTCGTGAAGTCAGAGGACATAGTTAGGAGTATCCTCAGGACCAGAGCAGGTGACCTTAAATCAAATCTGAAGCTGCTGTAAAGAAATAAGATTATCATTCATGTGGGCACCAATGACTCCAGGCTTCATCAGTCTTCATAAGTCACTGAAGTGAATGTTGAGTTCATTTGCTAGAACAATGTCTGACACTGTAGTTTTCTCTGCCCACTCACAAATCTGACCAGTGATGACATGTACAGCTGCATGTCATCATTTAAAGGTGTACTCAGTGATCTTCTAATCTTCTAATCTAATGCAGTGTTTGTCAAATTCACTGTATGTCTCCTCTCCATCCACAAGATGTCACCACTGACAGCATGTTGAAAAAAAAATCCGGTCTCAATACACAGCCTTGACTCAGAATTTCAGCAGGTAAATACTGGAGCTCGGGCCGAGTTACCAAAACAAAGTAAACCCCCCCACATCCAGGGGGCATTCATACTCATGCCCAGATCAGACAGAAGGAGTAGTTCGCGTGGCGTCTTGAGGTAGCGTAAGAGAGAGATACAATAGTTGCGGTAGCAATGGCTGAAAAACAGCCCAAAAGAAAAAGGTCAGAGGAGTGAAAAGTGGAAAAGAAGGGCTATGACCAAAAGAGCAAAGACCCGGATCAACATTGGTGTTGCTTTCCGATGGTGGAGGGAACTCTGCTAATTAAAAGACCTGAAAATGGACGCGGATGTCGCCGTCCGTCTGCTGGTGTAGTTTCTCGAAGGTTGGTGTGTAGATGCAGATGATGAAGAAGCTTCGCCAAACACAGACTTGTTTGCATAAAAGAGATGTTTTATTACAAAACCAAGTAAGTGTCTGAATCAGGCTCCCCGGACAGCCTGAGAGACTCAAAGCCAAATTGAGACTCCTGAACAGTTTAAGAGTACATGTATATATGCCAGAATCAGTTGTTTGGACGATACGCAGACATGCATGCAACATGGACCCTCAGAGCATTTTAAATGTTTAACATGTAAACTGAAAGGCACACCCCATGATAGCCTACAGTGAAGAATCTTTACCTTTGACACAGGGTTTAGCACTCTGTGTAGTTGTGTTAAACATTCAGCTATTTACCCAATAACAGTGGTTGACCAACAAAGCAGCAAGGACATGAAGGTTGGTTGTTTGTGAAGTGCCTCTGGGGAGCACCTGAACACCTTATCAGATCATTTGCACTCCGAGTGGGAAAAGGTCACCTTCAGTCCTCTCATGGACACACCACCCTCAAAACCACCTATTTTATTTTAAATCATTCACATCAGATACTACACTGGATAGGTAAGCGAAGCAACATTAGCTTTGTGGTGCTTTACATAACAGTAGCAGCTGTCAGGCATTCATCTTATTGTCTAATCTGTAGGGATGGGTACCGAATTAGGTACTTTAAGAGGTACCGACTGAATTCTGTAGGTACTACCGAGTATCGATTCACGTAAAATCAAAAGGTACCGTGTTTAGGTACCTAAACGCATCCTTGTGACTGTGAGGGAGTGGAAGAAGCAGGCATACTATTGGGTAGAGTAGGTGAATTTCCATACCGGACCTGAACACAGCACAGCAATAGCATTATGACGTCAGCAGCCGCAGGCTCAGTCAACAAAGCAAACATGGCTGAGAGAATTGAAAAAATAGAAAAAACACTGAAAAAATTTGAGATCTTAAACACACGCAAAAGTACCGAAAATTGGTACCGTTGAGTACCGATACCAATTCCCAGGTACCGGGCATCGGTATAGTATCGGTTCAAATGTGAAAGGTACCCATCCCTACTAATCTGTCAGAATGTTCTGTTGTTGTAATGTTTTCGATATTGGCAGTTGAGTTGTCTGACCAGCCGGGGTTTCCTTAGCTACGCCAGCTACACAGTTTCTACGGCCGTTTCCATGACGATGCATGTCCATCAGCTTTTGGGAGGCGGGTCTAAATTCTAATATAAACAAACCCTCCATTCGTTTTCTCCCACATCGCTGACTACACCTTTAACCACTGGCTATGGGGGTGGAGTTCAGCAAACGACGTGAGCTTCATAGATAACTGAACATCTTTTTATCTATGAAGACTATGAGATGTGGCTGTTTCAGGATGAATGTCAGTTAAAATGAATCCACTCCTCCCCGTCATTTTCATACCCCTGTGCCATGAGACACAGGCTGCAGTGGCGTAGCAGCTGTTTATCATTCTTGTCTCCTCATCAATCCTAGACCAGTGCCTAATTACACTTCTTTTAAAGCCTTGTTCTTGTCATGATACTCCCTGCCTGGAGTTATTTAGTTTGATCTATTATAATGTTTCTCATTTAGACCTCCTGTGTTTCTCTTTTTCACTCTTCATTCTGATCTTCATCCTTGATAAGGAACTGGTTTTGTGTCTTGTCTTGTGTTTCCTTTTTTATTTTGAAATCCCTGTTTTCCTCGTGATGGGTTCCTCCCTTCTGTGTCCCTCTGCTGATGATTCCCTCCACCTGTGTGACTGTCTCACCTGTGCTTGATGACTCCCCTGTGTATTGAGGCCCCATTCACACGAAGACAAACCGAGGTCTAAAAGAGCAAGTTTTTTGCCAAATCTGCGCATCATCCATACGAAGACGGCGTTTTGGGGATCATTTTTGAAACCAGGTTCCAGACTGGAAAGATTTTGAAATGCCATATACACAGCTCTGTGATTACTGGCTCTTCGCGAGTTTTCAGATATGCTTACATCATAGTTTCATATCTTGATTGACAGGCATGCGCCACACGCGGCAATGACAACAACAACGGTGGCCAGCAGTGTAGTCTACGGTTCAATTGAAATCGCAGAGAGAAGGGGGGGAGAGAGCGGACATCCTTGCCTTGTCCCTCGCACTAGTGAAAAGTAAGATGAAATATTATTATTAGTCCGTACTGCTGCCACTGAAGATCTGTATGAGATTTTAATCCATGATATAAAATTAGGCCCTGAAACCAAATTTTTCAAGGGAATAAAACAAGAAGTCCCACTCCACCTGACCAAAGGCCTTTTCGGCATCTAGCAATACAACTCCTTCTGATGTGTCTGGTGGAGAGGGACCATAAATTATATTGTACAAATGTCTGATATTGGAGGTAGGTTTTCATAGATCGATAAAACCTGTCTGATCTGATGAAATAATGGTTGGAAGGACTGTTTCAGGATGACCTGCAATCATTTTTGCAAGAATTTTACTATCCACATTAAGCAAAGAAATAGGACGATAGGAGCTACATTCTTGTTTATTTTTCCCTTTTTTAAGATAAGTGATATGGTAGCTTGTTGTAGAGCTTCAGACAGTGAACCAGTTGAAAAGGATTCAGTGTGCACTAAAATTAAAAGAGGGGGCAGCTTGCTTGAAAACATTTTTAAAAATTCTGTTGGAAACCCATCAGGGCCGGGAGATTTTCCATTTTGCATGCTTTTAATGGCTAGTTCAATTTCTCTAATGGAAGATGGGGCCTCTAGCTTGACTGCTCATATAGGGCCTCATTCACTAATATTTGTGTAGAAATGTTCTTACTCTGCGCACAAAATCAGGACATATGCAAAATCACCGTCAGATTCATGGCACGTGCGTACCAGCCCATTTCGTTCTTACCACCTTGCGTATATTAGTGAATCAGAATAATTCTAAATTAACGTGCCCGTGCCTGCAATCTACAATCAGCATACTACCATGCCCCAATTCACCTATATAAGGACACCTGTCCGGTGCATCAAACCGAGGGTGCTGAATTGGACAAAGTAACTGAAGATGACTCCAAGAGGCAGAAAACAGAAGAATTTCGCCTCGGCTGAAATCGAGGTGATTATTGAGGAGGTGTAAAAAAGAAAATCAATACTTTTCAGAAGTGTTACGGCAGGAGTGAAGATGCAAAATAAGAACGATGCCTGGGTCTTTATTACTGAGGCTGTCAATGCTGTGTCTCCGGAGGTACTTACTGTGGCTCAGGTAAAGAAGAAGTGGTTTGATATCAAAGTGAATGCAGCCCTCGCCGAATGGTAAGTCATTTAATGATTGATATTTGCAATTGGCTGCGATTATAATTAATGAGTGCTAATCAATCAGAAAAAAAATGTATTCAAATGAAAATAATGATTAATCAGAATGAACGATTTCATTTGTAGCCCCGGATGATGCTGCTGTGGAGGAGGAGGCGCCATCAACGTCCACGTCCATGCTGCCAGCGTCAGCCCCACAGCCCACTCCTGCCGCCCCTCACCGGGAGTCTCGTCAACAGGCCCATGTGCTGACCGATGAGGTGATCAGTAATCAGCTGGCTCTCCTGGGTGCTGTGAGGGATCTCGCGACAGGCATCCAGGATTTGAACAACATTTTAAAAGATTTTCTGAACATTTTTGTTAAATAAAAAATATGAGTGAACATGGAAGTTGTGCGTGTCACTTGTTCAGAAATGTTTGAAATTCCAAGGAGAAGAAAGTTGTTTCATGTCTTCATTCAGTTTGCATTTTAAAATTTGCTCTAACTTCCCTCATTACAGACGCTGTATTAGGTCGGTGTGGTCAATGGTTTAATTGACATCTGAAATGTGACATTTTGATTTGTACATTGTCATCTTTTTAATTGTAAACTAAGTATTTAATTTAAGATTCAATATTTTAATTATGATAGGGGTGTAAATGCATCAATTTCATGGTAATTTAATATATTTAGTTAATTCAGAGTTTTTATCAATGAATTCTATAAAAGGCTTTCTTCTTTTACTGAGAGTGGTTTGAATATGTTGTGTATGTGTTCACATTTTCTATGAAAATCTGTCGTCATCATTTGTGTGTATGCATGGTCTGAGGTAGTTCTACTTTTGTTCGTAGTGTACAAATAAATTCAAGTTAGAATATTTTGATGAATCCTAGATTTGTGCTTAAAACGTTCGTACGCACGATTTAAGCACAAATTTGTGCGTACGCACTGTGAGTGAATGAGGCCCATAGAGTCTATGTGAGGGGCTTCAATATATTGAAAATATGATCTAATTATTTTATCATCCCTTAGCGATTCAGATGTATAAAGGTTACGATAGAATCTCGAAAAACAGGAATTAATAGCAGAATGATCCACACAGATCCCACCCAAATCATCTCGGATCTCTGGTAAAATCAGACTGGCTGCTTTTTGGCAAAGCTGGTCTACAAGGATCCTCCTTGTTTTCTCACCATAATGACAACCGATAATGTGGCCTACGCTTGTTCTGTCAAGAGTGTTTGTTTTCAGAGCCTTGGGGTGGAGGATGAGGGAGTTTGATAAAAAGCCTGATTATATCAGTCTGTTAATTTATTTGTTTGAAAAATCAAAAATAAAGTTTGGAAAAAAGACATTCTGAGAGGAAAGCGAGCTGACCTGACCTCAGCAGGTCCATCAAACAAACATCTTCATCACCTCTGAAGGACTCAAACATGGAGGTCAAAGGTCATATTTACCAATCCTCACCTGTCCTCAGCAGGTCTGTCCTTCTGAAAGTTAATAATCTGACTGTGAGACCGGTCACTCTTCATGGACACACCACTAGGCTCAGGAGGCTCTGATCTCTTCATCCTGATAAAACAAACATCATCATCATCAGATACTTGAGCTGTTATTTCAGTATGAAGATGCAGACAAATGGAGGGAGAGATGAAGATGCAGTGATGATGATGAAATGATGAAGAGTATGTCATTGTCCTTCTGTAAAGTGTCTTGAGGTAACACCTGTCATGGTTTGGCACTACTGTGATAAAGACTGATGATGAAGATGAGGATGATGATGGTGTAGTGATGGTGTCAGTGTGATGGCTGCAGATCTTCATCTCACCTCAGACCCTGGTCTTCTTCACTCAGAGAGGTTTTAGATGGAGGGACCCCCTCCTCTGGTTCTTCAGTCTGGTCCATAGCAGAGTGCCCCCTGCTGTCTGTCAGAGAGCAGAGCGTGAACAACAAACTCTTCTGCAGGAGGCTCACTTTGACCATCAAAACATCATCACTGACCTTGTGTCTGAATTTAAATCCTGAAGGTCAGAGGTCAAACGGTTTACAGCAGCTGGATGCAGTTCAATCAGAGGAAAACAGCTTCAAGAGCAGAAACAACAGAACCAAGAGCAACAACAGAAGAGCTGAAGGCCTGCAGAGGGGGGAGGAAGACCAGGGAGACTGAGGTCATTCTTCACAACCTTCAAGAAAAAAACTCATACTCAATAACTCAATACTAAGTACACAAATCAGAAAAAATAAATGTGTATATAATATAAACAGTTTATTCATGAAAATACTTATTTAAATGTATGCTTCTATATTCATAATCATCTACCTCATAACTAAGTATATATATACAATAATCACCCCACAGTATATCTGTGCTAAACTACGTTTCATGTTCCTAAATATAATTATTTTATCATGTTAATAATAATCAGTGTTATAAGATACATAATAATATTACAAATATGTTAACAGAGTGTTTTGGTATAAAGCATATTTTCACTAAATCATAGTCTGAATCTATTAATACTTGTCTATAGTGTAATAATTTAAATATTTGTATATTATTGTACATTTTTAAAGTGACATCCAGGCTGCTCCAGATTTTGACACCACAAACACAAATGTGTTGTGTGGACGATGGGACAGCTGTGATTTTAAAAACAAAGGGTTAGTGTGATCTCTGTATGCAGCGTGATTTATGATCTGAATAACTCTTTTCTGTAATGTGCAGATCTTTAGTAGATCAGACTTGAACACAATAAGAGAGACATGGCTGGATCATGGAGCAGTCGACTGTGTGTTAGGATTTTTGTGATAAAAATGATTCACTGATTATTTCAATACTTCTTGGTGTTTTTCTGAACACAGATATTTGATGTTTGTTTTCAGCAGTTTGTGGTCAGTCAGAATAAACAAAAACATACTTTCTTAGTACTTTTCAACAGTTACATCATCACCTGCCATTTCATCTTTCTATTAAAAATACATAAACTTTGTTTTACTTTTACATTAAGTGAGCTTTTACTTTTGTCAAATCAGCATTTAAGTTTACTCACTCTGTTCTGGACCATGTCTGACAGCTGTTCTGGACATCAGTGTATAAATGTCTACTGTTAAAGCAAATTAGAGATATGCCTTACTCATGATTATGTTTGAATTAAACCGTTTATCTGTACAAATATTACATTAAATTAATACATTTATATCAAAATGTATATTATATGATTTATATTAATTAAATTAGTAAATTAATATTTATATATAACGCCTCATCCGTCTATTTCAGGGGTTGGGATACAAATTTTGGCAGAGGTGAAAAAAGATTGAAATATTTTGTATCCCCCCATATCTTTGTCTAGAAGAAATAAAACTTGTTCATAATAACAGGGGTCACAGAGTATTTATTATCTGAAGTACTTGTAACACAAATCATTTGATGTTCAGGCTTCATCTGTCCATTTTAGGGGTGAGGGTCACAATTCTTTTGGGGCAAACTGTCTTCCCCAGCTGATTTATTTACAGTCTAACTCCTGTTACTATAAACAAGCTGGTCATAATATACCCTCCCCTCTTCCAGTATTACTCACCCACACACAACTGCACACTTTCTGAAGGAGATACGCACATTGGCACGACACCAGAAAAGCTCAGACCCCTCCCTTACTGAAATGTGTCCTCCAGTCTGCTCACTGCTGCCTGAAAGTTTGTCCTGAACTCTTCAGTCGATCACAGTTCAGAGACTTTTCATAAATCAGTCAGGAGGGAGAGACTTTTACCAAAGTCAGAGCAAATCTGTGACAGTAAAGAGCCTTCTCTTTCTCCAGAATCTGTTCTTCAGTCTTCACATTCCCTCTCAGCATGAACTCAGCTGTCAGAATAAAGACAGATCACAGCAGAGAGGCGTTCATGGATCAGATCAGGGATCTCTGATCACACATTTAACCTTAAAGACAAGTTCAAACCACAAAGTGTCCATGTTAAAGTTCGGTCTGTTCTTCATCAAAAAGCTGAATTTATGAGAAAAGACGATCAAAACAGCTTCACCTGCCCTCCACATCTCCTCATAATCAATCATCTGGACAGGTATTCGATCATTATTCCAGTATTTTCTGAGTCCAGCTGAAGCCGAGTGTACTCACCTCTTGAGTTCTCTGCTGCGACACAAAAGAGTCAAAAAAGAAACTTTTCTGTTGAGATTTTACTGGAGGACTTAATAAAGATGCTTTCTGACGTTATTTTCATGCACTCAACACACTTCACAACAGAAGAGGAATGGAGACTGAGCAAATAAATATTCTTATATTTGGTATTTTAATAGACATTTTTATTGATGTTTATGTCTGCGTGTAGGACACTATTTAATCCACAAGAGGGCGTGATTGCATCGTGGATCATTTATGAATATGGAGTTTCGACCCTTTCCCTTAAAAACAAGGAGTCTACTTGAAGTTCATTTAAGTGAGTATACTTGAGTATACGTATTCTAAGTATAATATATGCCATGTACTAGAAAGAATACTTTCTAAAAAATACATTAGACTTCTTAGGATGTAAAAGTATAAGTTTACTTTATAAGGTCATTTTAAGATTAGAAAACTACACTTTAAAGTGTGCAAGTACACTCTTCTGTATTCTATTAGTGTGCTCGGTATAGTCCACATAGTTCATTGAAGTTTACTTTGCTGAAATAAAAAGTCCTGTTTCACTCGTGAGACTTTAAGCATGCTTTTAGTTTGCTTAGCATATTACCTGTAGTATAGTATTTATATAATTAAAGTATTTTGAAATTTAACTCATGCTGTATGCTGTCTCTCTCTCTCTCTCTGTTTTAGTCTTCTTTTACTCTTTTATTTGTTTGTATTGCTCTGATCATTTTAGCTCTATGCTATGTTAACAGATTGTTGTCTTTATTTACAATTAGTTCTGATTGCTTTATTTTTGCTTCACCTTGTTTTAAACTCTTAAACTTTATATAAAAATAAGCTTGTTGTTCTCCTTTTTATAATCTCTATTCTATTATTTCATTATGTATTTTTCATGTTTGTTTTGTTTGTAGCTTTTACGTTGGACCTCATGATCTTTTTAACTTAGCAGAGTTCTTGTATTGTCTGGGTTCCCATGACACAGGGCCTGTTGCACAAAAGTAGGATAAGGGATTAAGCCGGGATATCTTGGTTATCCTGGATCAATTAATCCATGATCTGGTTGCACAAAAGCCGGATAGGGCGAAGTGAGATATGTTTTGCTATGTGTTACCATGGAGATTTATTCTTTAACTCTAGCCTGCTCCAGACCAGGCTATGGTCAGGATTTATTTAATCTCATCCCTCTTCTCAGTCAGCAGTCCCCACAAACGGAAACCAATTTTTATTCCATCGCCCACCACCCATCGTTATCACAATTCATCACGTTATAAACAAGACCACTGTCATTATTTGGACATTTTTCATCATTTATTGCAGTGATTTTAGATAAAGTTATGATTTTACATGATTTTGCAATCATTAGATAAGAGTTATCCATAGAATACATTTAAAATGCACATCCCATATTAGTTAAAGTCAAAGAGTCACATGATGTTTAGTGAATAAGGATAAATCAGAGCAGGTGAACTCAGCTCCTTTAAAACTGAAGTTACACAGAGCTCAACATACAAAGCTCAGAATAAAACATATAAACAAAATCAAATCATAAAATCAGTAAAAAAAAACTCTCACACTCTCAGTATAATTAAATTAAAACTAATGATTACTATTAACTTTTAAAATAGAAAAGCTCACAATGATTTAAGTGTTAATGTACAGTTATTGCAGAGTGTAAATTTTGTTTATGTACAGAGTTATTTTTTATGCTAACTACATGGCCATTTAAAGTATTTGATGTTGATTTTTCAGTTACAATCTATTACAATGTTTTATTATTTGCTCACCTGTTTAAAGGGTTTTTATTTTGTGATAATGGTATTATTTCAGATTTTTTTGTGTTAAGGGTATTTATTTGTTGATCATGCAAATTTGTTGACTCATATTCTTTTAAATTAAAGACAATGGCAAAAGCAATGCTATTCGATTTCTTCTGTAAGCAGATGAAGAGCTCTTATCCAAAACGCTATAAATCCATTTTCAATTAGAAAGAATTTACATTATTTACCCAAATATAAAAAAGGAATAGCACTGATATATATATATATATATATATATATATATATATATATATATATATATATATATATATATATATATATATATATATATATATATATATAAACACACAAATGAATACATATACATATATGTGTATATATATATATATATATATATACACAGACACACACACAGATACATATATATATATATATATATACACACACACACATATATACATATACATATATATATATATATATATATATATATATACATTTATTTGTTTATCTGACAGGGACGATACATACAACATTGCCACAATGGGAAAATGTGAACATATATAAGACGTCTAGCTTCAGCTAGTTTGCAGTCTTTGTCCCTGGTCAGGATTTACAGTACAATGAATTATACAGAATATAGACACAATTTTACAAATAGAGTAATACAGTGAATACAGTCAATAAATACCATAAATAAATAGACACAGTTGTAGTGAATGAGAGCTAAAACACAAGTTTCATTTAACATCAAAGATTATTAAACTAGTTTACTGATAGTTACTTGTGAGAAATTAATGTTCACATTTCTGCTGCTGTTTAAGCCACTGTTTAACTTCTGCACTGAACTTTTTAAGCTCTGTTTGAGATTTATTTTTTTAATTTTGGCTTTCATAGCATTTTGGAAAAGAACTCTTCATGTATAAATCACAGATGGAGGGAGGAGTCATACAAAATCTCATTTAGGGCCCAACGTTAGATGTAGAGGTTCTGCATGCATGCGCAAACTCGTGCACACTTGCACACATATCGAACAGCAGCATGCAGCATAAGGAGCATGGATGTTTCAATTTCAGTTTCACGTGCAATTCAATAAATTCATAACAGGGAACAACTTTGATTTCGGAGATGTTAATGTAATGTAACTGTTTGAATCGATATTGGGATGTTTCAGCGGAGTATGGAGTGTGTATCAGTGCACTATTAAACATTCAGGCAATCAATATCATCACACGGGAGATTTACAGGAGAATACTGATACAGGAGGACATCAGGAAAGAGGATAAAATACAGAAAATACGGTAGTTTCATGACCAAAACAGGAGACTTGACAGCAATGTGGAGAATGTCAGACGAACTACCTATACCCCGATCAACATCGGCTGTGAGCACTAACTAATTTTACATGTTTGTTTTTAACTTTACTATGCTAATGTTTTGGTGTTTTCTTACCGCTGACTGAGACATGACTTGGTGTAGTGTTAAACATAAACGCTGTGCTGAGGATTTGGAGTTGAACCAGTCTTCTGGTCGTGAATCAGCGGCGCTCGTGCATGTGAGAGGGGGCGCCAGTTTGGAGGAGGAGTGGGAGGAGCTAGCTGGAGCCCTGAGGAGATGCTACATACAAATTCATGCTAGTTTCCCAAAATTACCAACCCTAATTAAAACTAATTGTAAAATAAATAAGTAGATAAAATAGAGTAAATGAATAACAAAGCTGATAACAAGAATGTAAGTAATAAAGATAGCATCATGTAAAAGTAATTTTTAAAAAGTGAGTTTAAAGAAGCGTTTAAGAAATGTAACTGATTCAGCTCGGCTTATCTCCTAGAAGGAGAGAGAAGGAGTCAGAGAGCAGAGAGTTAACTACAAACTCTTCCTGCAGGAGGGTCTTCATGATTGGGATGGTGATTACAAAAATGTTTTGTCTGTCCTTGCTCACTGCTGGTTCTTGCTACTGTGATGTACGGTGGCTGATGAGGACAAATGGCCTACAACGGCTGGATGCAGTCCAATCAGAGGAAAACACCTTCAAGAAAAGAAACCGTGTGCTTCCATTTTACAGATGTCCGCTGCTTGGTTTTGGATCTAAATATCTCCTGAAGCACTGTTTGGATCAGGAAAGCCTTCTGGGTGAGGTTATTGTTCTACTTCATTCTATAAACAATGTGAAAGCTGCAGGAACCAAACTTTTCCTTTAATTCATGTTGGAAGACGGGTCGCTTCCTGAAGCAACAGAACAAGTCTGGACAGACGCCATTTTGTCAGTATGCCTCGTGTCGTGTGCAGAGACTAGGGCTGTTTTCGAAATGGCGTACTACTCGTACAACTCATATTAACCCCGCCCCCATTTTGAGTATGCAGTGCGTTCACACTGTTCAGTATGTGAATTTTGTGTATGCGAGAAATGCCCGGATGTATACTCAATCGGCTTCGATTTCTGAGTATTCAGCGGAGCTTGCTTCACGTACTACTTCTGCCCCACAATGCTTTGCGCACCTCTGACGTGGGAAGACGAAATACAAAATGGAGGCAGATCACCATGGATACCCAGGTATCTGTGTTAAATTCTTTTTCATCCACTGACCCTCGGTTTGTGTCATGCAGCTGTTGATAAAGAAAACACTTCACAATAACTTGGAAATATGAAGGGGGCTGCTGCTGCCCGGTGTTTGCTGTACATAGATGGAAACACCCACCAAGCGGACGCTTCGGTCTCCAAAAACGGCGAGACAAATTAAAAACAGTCACTATTTCAAACAACTGGGCTCATAATCGTGATGTAAATACTTACTTTCTCACTAGAAATAATATTATTATTGAATGAATTTGTAGTTTTTCCGGAATGCAGTCCTTTTCTGTTGCTTGTGGTTGGACTATTTTAATTTTCCCGGCGCTGCTTCCCGGCCGGCACGAAATGCATTCTGGGGTATTGAGTATGCATCTGTGTGTAAACGCTCGGTCAGCCACAGCATACCCAGATTATGAGTATTCAGCATGCAGTATGTACTGATTGAGTAGGTAAGTAGATGGCATTTCGCCATTTCGAACACAGCCCATGTCTCCAGGCCCGATCTGGATCAAGACCATCCAATGAAGGGACCACATCAGGCCCTAAACCCAGATAACACTTATTACCTCCTCTAAGGAGGTTATGTTTTTGGGAGAGTTTGTCTGTCTGTGAACAAAATAACTCAAAAAGTAATGGATGGATTTGTCTGCCCCTACTTAAACAATTTAAAAAAGAAGAGCAGATGGTCTGATGTCACATACAGTTGATTTTCTACAGCCTACACTTACCAGTCTTTGAATAAAGAACCCATAAATATGCAAATTAACATCTCAAAACACGCATAACAGCCAATTTAAGTTTCAAGTGTGTATTGACATATTTTTTTGCATTTGTACTTTTTTTTAATTGATGAGTCTCTGTACAACCTTTTAAGACCTGAAATTGGGAAGTTCATATTTTTACACCTACAGCCAAAGTACACATTTGTTTTAAAGTAGTTTGAGTGACTTGGTTCTTAAATCAAATTTCCTTCTATGATTTTGATCTTCTGAAGTAAACACAAACAGCTTTTGTAGGTTTTCTGGTAAAACTGTTTCTGGCTTTGAACATAATTAAATGTCTGGAGTTCTGTTATTTCTTAAAGCTTCAATAATGCTGATTTAATAAACAAACTACTGGTGTGTTCTCTAAACTTCAGCTTCACAGTTCTGCTCTCTCTGTGTTCTATCATGGATATCCGAACTCGACCGAACTTTGATCTTCAGGTCTTAAACTCAGATACACGGTCACTGAAGCGGAGGACCAGACAGAGGATCTAAAAACAGGCTCTTACCTGCTCAAGTCGTCCTTCTTCTCCTAAATGTCCTAATAATATGAGAAATCTGAGCTGGACACTTCAGCTCAGATAAAAACTGCGACACAAAAGCAGGAACTCAAAAGGAAAAGCCCGCCTGACAGGAAATCCTGTCTCCATGCTAACACAAAAACCACAGCATTCAGAGAGGATCAGTGTCTCTGAGGGTCTCTCTGTGGAAACTTGAGGGAGGGGGTGATACCTCAGTTCATCTTACATAACTTTGACCAAAACAGGAGAAACAACAAAACCACCTCGGGGAATTTCCCCTGCAGAATGAAGCCATTCACATCACGGACACAGGTCTGTGACTGATCAGGCAGGAGATGTGGTTCCAGGACATGAATCTACTTTCCTTTATGTGGTCATTATATTTTTATTTCTCAGGCAGTGTTGGTGGGTCTGGTGAACCCACTACGAGGGGTGTCCCGATCTGATATTAATATGGGATATCGGTCCAATATCAGCACAAAAAACAAATACCAGATTATATCAACCTGCATCTAAACTCTCCAATATAAGCACTAATTTATTTTCTATTGGTTTACTTCAGTTGTAGAATATGCTGATGTTTAAATTAAAGACTGTTTTTTGTAATTTAAAAATACTTGTTTTTAAACTTACCTCGCTGTAGGACATGCTTCTGGAAGAACATCATCCTGTGTGCAGTCATGTCCATGTTTCTTTTCATCTTCATGTCCATGTTCTGCTGGAAGGTGAGGAGAGGAGGAGGCCTGGACAACGACCTCTGAACAGCCCGCTGTTTTCATTTTGTTCAGCTTCTCTAGAGCAACACTGACTGGACAAAAAAATGCACACTCTTCCTTAAAGTCAGAGAGTACAGAGGAGTATGAGGACCATTTTAGATGGAAAAAATCATTTTGGGCAGGTCGAGATTAAAGTCAAAATGAGGAGAATAAAGTCGACATTTAGAGATTAAAGATGAACTGACGAGATCAAAGCTGAAATGTCGACAATAAAGTTGAAACACAATTTCATGAAAAAGTTCAAAACGATAAGATTAAAGTTAAACGTCAATAAAATAAGTCAAAATTCAAGAATAAAGTCCACAAAAAAAATATGTCGACTTTTTTGTCATCATTTCAACTTCAATCTCTACTTCCCCAAAATTCTTTTCTCCATCTAACATGGCTCTTATACTCTTTTGTACAATAGCATGTGTCTGCAGAGCTGGAGGCTGCACTCTCAGGACTGCAGATTTAGGATTGCAGATTCAGGACCCTTCAATTTTTGAGTGATACTGAGTATTGATCAGTTAAATATTGATTTGGTTTTTAAACTTATCATTCCATCAAATTTAGCACTTTTTCTCTGATCTCCAAGTGCAGAGATTACATCTGTATCACCTCTGTGGTGAAGGTTAAAGACACTGAAACACTGACATATTTTGAGGGATATAATTTATGATAAAAATTAAACAAACAATATAACAAATAAACTAACTTAAGTCCGGCACATATGTACAGTTTAAATTTCTGTACTTTGAGTATTACTGTTGGGGGAGCATTTTATTTGGCAACATTTAAAGATGAAGATTGAACTTTTTACTCCATTAATTAAAAAAATTCTCGACTTTTTCAGCTATGAATAAAAACAGTCACATCACATTAAACATGACACCAAATTAAGTATGTTGTAATCAGGAGGTTACCTGGGAGATAGCACTGAATACTCACACTGCAGTCTTCATCCATCTTGTGAATTAACAGTATACCAGTTGCTGTTACATCACAGCCTTGTCTTCACTATGAACCTGATATTATGACTGAAAATGTTTGAATAACATCAGCTGAGGATCTTAACTGGTGAACATTATCAAATAATATTGACAAAACATGTCAAACTTCTCCATCTAATTAAAGTGTTTGACTGTTTCCCCTCTAATTCATGTTGTCAGTCTGTGCTCATGATCCTGACATCATGTGCAGACCATCGATTTATGTTAGAATTTATTGTAAGAAAAAAAACAAAATGACAGATAAAAAAAGTCATGACAGGAAGTGACAACCAACTCCTGACATGACATGAGAAAAATTGTGGACCCACACTGTAACATTCTGTACAAAAGAGGAAATAATATCATTACCAGTGTCATAAAAACAAATAAACTAGTTGCAGGCCTGATCCACAACAAAAGGAAACACCTCCACAGCTGAGTTCTCATGTCTGGTTATTACAACTGACTTTGGGCTTCTCTTTTGGAAAAGTTGCTTGTAAATATTGCCAGTTGCAGGTTGTTTATTTTAGAGCTTGTACCAACAGTGAAATTGCTCATTTGGTCTTGTTGTGCCCCCAAACCCAGGAGGGATCTGATGCTCACTCCACTACCAATATAAACTCAATTCAGAAGTTACACAAACTATTTTGGCCAACACAAACACAAATGTAAAGTTTACTGTAAAAAAAGAGGCAAAAATGATATTTCCATCAAAATGAAATATTTATAGTCAGAATTAAGTATATTTCTGGTGTAGATATTAGGGCTGAACGACTTGAGAAAATAATCTAATAGCGATATTTTCCCCCAACATTGCAATTTACTCTGCGATTGTTTTAATGTTCCTCATCTTATGTATTCTTAAACAAACATAAGCAGTAGATTGTTTTATAGTATAACCAATATGACATTAAATCAATCTAAGGATAAAACATTTCAGAAAAAGTGGAGAAGTGAAGAACAGAAACAAAACACGTATGAAATTGTAAAAAGTAGGTAAAAAATGGTACAAAAGCAGAATAAAGTTAATAGGTGCAAAACAGGTATGAAATTGAACAATAAAGCCAAAAAAATCGGAAGTGACTAAGGAAAATTGATTTAAGCAGCAAAATTGGGATTAAATTTCAAAACCATGTAAAAATTCCAAACATGGTCTGACAGTGGCCAAAAAAAAGATGAATGGGAGCAAGATAGGCATAAAGTTGTAAAAACTGGGTTTAAAAAGGTTCAAATAGGCTGAAATTGTAAGAAACTACATCACAATGCCAAAATGTTCAACACATTTTGGGTTAAAAAATATTACACTGACTGTGATTTGAAAATTGCAACAAGCCATATTGTGATTTAATCTAATTTGCAATTAATTGCTCAGCCCTAGTAGTTATTACTGTTTTCACCATAATAAAGCTGTAGAGGATCAACATAAACTTAGATAAAAGCCTGACTATGTCTGTTTGGTTATAAAAACCAAGGTTAGACAGACTGTTTAGTTATAATAGAGTTATAAATAACAATAGTCTCTCCCATCACTTCTGTATGAAGAAAAGGTTGTTTACTTCCAACAAAAGGATGTTAAATAAGTAAATACAGAGCAAAATAAAAAAAAAGTCTCTATTACATTGAAATGTAAAATCGATAAAAATCAAAACACACTTTATGTAGGTTTCTCTTAAATATAAATATCACTTTAGAATAAAAATAGCTGGATGTTGCTTGTTTTGGTCTTGTTTTTATCGACCTGGCTGCTTATTTCAGTCAAAAATCTGGCAACCCTGCTCACCTGACTGACGGTGTGGCGTTCACGGTCCTTCTGAGCTCCAGCTGTGGGGCACCATGTCCAGGCAGGTAAGGCAATGACGGACGGAGCGGCCTCTCCTCTCCTCCGGTAAACTCTGCTGGGCTTCACATCAGCACCGGTATCGTCTCTCCTCCTGTGGTCCAGGCAGCAGCATCAACAGCAGCTTAAACCTGCACACACAACAGTCTTACTCAACTAGCCAGGCTAATGCTAAAGGCTAAAGCCCGCTCATTTAAGCTAACGGCTCTGAACTCACGCGCTCACGGAGGTTTACTCGGTAAACAACATCCGGTAGACGGTCTCAGGTCTTCCCGTGGGTGCGGCTCACAGTCTCCTCCTTGTTATCTTGCTGACACATTTAGACAGACCAAAAACAGCCAACAATCAAACTCTGTTGTCTCGGCTTATTTTCCCGCTTCTTCTCCGTTCGTGTCTCTCTTCCTCTCTCGGTCTCTCCTGCGCACGCGCCGCCACAGCTCTCTGGATCATCTGCGCACCCTGCTGGACAAACATGGAACTGCTCCAATACGCCAATCACATTTTCAGCTTCACATTTCTCTGCAACAGTCTTTGGACATTTTTGACTTTACATACAGGAATTATAAAAATACACAGAATGAGACGCATTAACAGCAAATAAAGAAAGTGCTGAGAACAACAAACTTTAAACTGCAATCCATCTGTCTATTAAATGATATTTATCCATATTTTTAACATAACTTTGTCACTGAATTATTATTTTTTGGTTACAGAGGGCTGGTGGTGTTCTGTTGATGTTCTGATTACAACACACTTTTAAGAGTGACAACAAACTAATGACAGCTGGATTTTTTTGGAGCAGACCAACTGCTATGAAATCATTTAGTCTGTAGACATAATCATTTACACAAACACAGCACAACTCAGACATTTTGGTAACTTGTTTTATTTAAAAAAGTAGGAAACAAAGCTTCTGAGGCTCTTACATCTGCTTTAAACCAGTTGCAGTTACAAGCTGGTAAAGTTTGGGGACCTTAAGATGTCTGGGTAGGAAATTCCTACAAACTGGGGCGTCCCCTGTGATGTATCTAATCTACAACTTGAAGAATCTAGGTTCAACAATCAACTGGAACACAACATTAATGGTCCTCTGTTAATTAGCAATCTTACAGATCAAACTACAAATCCCACAATGCACTGCAGCACCTGTGCACCACCCCCTCCTCTGCTTGGATATCACTTCAGCTCATCTAAAATTAAATATGCAGCTCAAATTCACAACACTGTCAGTTTTAGACTCTTCAGTAAATGCTGATCCTGTTCTACACGCATCTAAATGAACCTGGACTTAAAGTTTGGACTCGGCCTGCAGAGAGTGATGACCTACAGAAGCTCCAGGAGATGGTGCTGTTTAGTTCAATGGAGGAACATTAAGTTTAAAGCTCAAATCCATTCATAGAAATGTAATAATCAGATCAAATCAGAGATCAAATGTCATCAAACTGGTTTATAGAGATTCAAAAGTACACTCCAGTCTGTAAATATGATCTCAGTATTTCAATAATATCCCTGCTTTACAAGGAAACAGTCAAATCCAGTCCTTCATTCTTTGGTAAAGTCGAGTGTTGGAGGGTTTGTGCAGGGATGTGTGTTTGGGAAAGCTCTTCTTCACTTTTTAAAAACTCCACACCTGTGTTACTCTGACAGCACTTCTGAATTCAGCTTTAGGTATAGTCTTTGGCATCAAAATATTTGAGTTTGAGTCATAATGTAGTCATCTAAACTGTTTTAATTTTAGTCTAGTTTTAGTTGATGACATTTCACAACATTTTAGTGGATGAAATCTACTTGGATAAAATGAAACCTTTTATTGAAAGATTGTTTTCTACTTTACAATCTAACTGAAATGGTCAATGAAAGGTTGACAAGTTCTGTCAAATTTCCTTTCTTGATTTTTCCAGAACAATTATTCTGTTTTTCTGTTCCAAATGTTTGATTCCATCTCCCATAAGATTAAAAACATTGTGTTTCCAGTTTAGTGGGATCAGTCTCTGGGCTACACATGAGATCATCCTGTGCTCTGATCTCATTTTCATTTTGTTTGTCAGATATTTTTAATCTACATTTGTTTAGATTGTTTTATTCTTATGTCAGATGTTCTTATGTCTTTTATCATTTTAACTGAGTATAAATCAGAAAAGTACAAGTTAAAACATTAGTTTTAGTCATAATTTAGTCTCTAAATTGTTTTAATTTTAGTCTAGTTTAGTCGATGAAATCTGCTGTAAATGTAGTCGACTAAAATCTGAAGTGTAAAGGGTAAGACATTTTTTATGTCCTGTTTTCCTCTGTGATAAAATCAAACATCTACTAAGCCTTTATTGAATGTTAGTAAAGTCTGAATGTCTAAATGAACAGAAACAAATGTTCCTTTGTGTGAAATGCAGTCACCTTTATTTAGGCTACCTGGCAGAGCATCTCAGTTACAATACCAGAACTGACAACAAACAGTGAACCTGCTCTACATGAATGTATCAATTCATAAAGAGAGCAGCTCTGATTGGATGGCTCCACAACTTATCCCACCACCACCAAGCTAAGGCAGCTGTGATTGGATGTCCCTCTGGACTCATCCAACCTTTAACACAACCAAAGTAGCAGTGATTGGATAGATTCATCACTTGTCTCTACTTCCTACATGACCATATTAGGTCTGATTGGATTAAGTCTGTCAGACATTTTAGTGAAGTTTTTATTAGTTGATGAAAATGTCAGTTAGTTTAGTTTGAGTTTTTGTCCATGTGCTCTTGTTTTTATTAGTTACTGTCTAGTTTTCATCAGGGGAAAAACGGTTGTTGATGAAACTCTGATGAAAATAATGAGTCAACAAACCAACAGAGCTCCAGATGAGTTGGGACTTGCACTGTGATGCTTGTGCTCCTCTTTTGTGTTGGTATCTCCCGTTTGTGAGGCTTCTGTTTTCAGGCCGTGATGCCATGGAGGAGGAAGTGCTTCTTTGTTTGAAGGCCCCAAACCTGCCCAGCTCTGTTATTTAAGAGCTCAGTGAGCTGCTGATCCCTGAAGGTCAGAGTGATTGTCCTGATTCAGAGCTTCAGTCTTATCAGAGTGTTAATAATCCTCAATCTTCTCCTGATTTATCTGCTCCCGTTGTTGGGAGGAAAACAGCAGGAGGCTGGAAACTGGAGACAAACTGGACTGCTCCTTCACATTTCTCTTTCTTCACCTTTATCTCCACTTTATCCTGTTCAACCTTTTCAAGCTCCTTGTTCTCAACCCTTTAACTTCCAGCTCAGCTGTTTGGCAGAGGTCAAGAAATTCACAAATATTTCATGTGTCAAAAAAAGAACACATCATTGTTTGTTTTTGTCAGTGTTTTAGGATACAGAAGAAACTGCAAACAAAAGAACTGATATTTCCTTTATGTGGGATTTAAAGGTTTAAAAAGTGAAAAGCTTTTATTATTATCACCCTCATTATTATTACAAATACTTCACTTTAATGAGATAATAGAGTTATTCTTAAAAACATTGTTGGTGTGTTTGTCAAACTCAGTATCATCTATTTGAAGTTATTTTATGGCTCTTTTATTTGCAAACATTTCTGCCTTTTCTAATTGATTTTGTCCCAAATATTTGTGCATTTGAAGTCATCAGGTAATCAACTTTGAACTTTTCAAACCTTTGAGTCCCACACAGTGAAAATATGTGTTTTTTTGGTTTGTTTGTAGTTTTCTCTGCTCCCTGAAATGTTCAGGGAATCAAACAATGATTTGATTTGTTGTGTTTTATAAAGCAGTAAATATCCCTGAGTTTATTTTGACCTGTGCCAAACAGCTGAGCTGGTAGTTAAAGGGTTAAAATGACACAGCCTGATCAGTGAGCCAATCAGAGGAGGAGTCCATGTGACCTGTGGTGGCGTAAAAGCCCTCTGAGTCGTCCAAAGAATCAGAAGAAGAATCAGAAATACTTTATTAACTCCCAAGGGGAAATGTGGTTGTTTCAGTTTCTCTTCTACACAGTACAGCAGTCAGAAATATCAGATGAAGACATTAGAATAGATAGGAGTAGCACTGATTTAACTAATATGAAGTCAAAATAACAATAAAATAAATACAACTAAAATGAAAACAAATGAAAAGAGCATGAAAATGAAGTGAGCAGGTTGCAACATGCAGAGCCTTGAAGCAATATCAACTTCCTTCTAAAGAAAACATCAATAAAAATGTGGTGGAAATAAGACTCTGAATGAGGTGGAGGAATACACAGTATTAACAATGAACAATATTTACACTAAAAATGTGAACACAGCCATGACAGGGAGAGCAGAGAGGACAAAGCAGAGAAGAGAAAGCATTTAACAACCAGAAAAAAAAATGTCTTTTTTGACCCGTCAGTGTGACATGGTGTGTCTTGAACTCAATCCTGGGACAGGGACCATTTCAGTTCACTAAAGACTGCCCCATGGGACTTTTTTAAATGTATTTCTCAATTTTTAATGTGATCTTGGTCTGTTTTAACTGTTCCTTAAGGCTGTGAGAGGCTTTACAACCTGTGGGCTTCATTTCTGTTCTCTTTTTGCACTACAATGTAATTTACACTGTACTTTAAGTGATGCACTGCTACACTGCACTAAAGCTCATCCTACGACTGGAACATTTAAACTACCTCACTGTACTCAAAAAACATGATGGAAATATTATTTATTCTTTCTAAGAGTCTTGAGCTTGGTGAAATGTAATTTTGTTCTACTGTTTGCTGTTGATATATAGTTTTCATGACTTCTTACATTTAAATTTAAGTGATGTTAAAATTAGGGATAAACCACAGTATTGAGATGATATTGGAATGAATGAATGAATGAATGAATTAATGAATACTTTATTTCAGTTTAAAACAAAAATAAAATCATGTTTTTACAAAAAAAAAAACAGACAGCAACCAAAAAAGGAACAGGCTGAAGCCCCAAGGCTTATTTTTGCCTCTCCTGTCCCATCATAGGATTAACTGAATAATTCACAATAAAACATCAGTACGAGTACATTATTCCAAAACACGTGAGAGCTTAAACTGAAAAATAGAATTCAATCAAATTTGATCATTTTAGATTTTAAAGTCTTCTTACAAACTAACATAGAATTACACATCTTTATTTCATCGTTTAGTCCATTCCAATATTAGTATCATATTTGCAGATATTTACAATCAACATTGTCATATGTGGGCCAAAATATGTCCCACATTGCTATACCATCACTTCAATGGTACATTTAGCATCAAGAGTTTGTAGCGATTAGAAATTTGGCAGCGTTAAATCTGAAAGATTTAGTTGTTAAATTATGAATTATTATCAATTAACAATTCACTGTATTGTTCTCGTTGGGGGCACCAGCCTTTTAATAAGGCAAACCTTAATTTAATTAATTAATTACCCATTTAATTCCCTTAAATAAAGTAAATTAATCAAATCAAGTTTATCAATCTCAAAATCTTAAGGCAGAATTCTCGCTTCAGGGACACTGAATTCTGAAGAACACTAACAGACAGTGAGTTTAAAATCAATAATCACAAATTTATTAAAATGAAAATGGTTACAATGCATGAAAATAAACGGTAGATTATAGATGAAATAAGAATAAACAATAAATTGAATGGAAACCAGGAAACATAAAACGATGGTGAGTGAGTGTATATGCCTAAAGAATTTATGACCTATACGAAGATCTGTGAAGAATTTCGGAGAGAATTTGGATTTAATTAATCTAAATGTCAGAACACTTTTTAGTTTAAGAGCGCATCAAGCCTCCTTTTAAGTACAAAGTAACTGGACGTTTGCCTACTTGGTCGCAGAAGACTCGTGGTTCTCTCTGAGGTTCGGAAGGTCCAGGCTACGGGTGGCTCACGTCAGACCGTTGTGGATCAAGTTGATTCGGGTTGGTTCAGCTTGGGAAGCCGAACGGCAGGTCTGTGGTCCGAGCCCAACCAGCGCCCCACGGATCCTTCTGCAGTTCGATCAGAGGCCTTCTCCAGCAAACGTCTTTGAAGACTTTGAAGTGGGCCGCGGCTCAAAAACTCTCAAAAAGGTTTTGACGAGAAGATGAAAAATCTGATCCGCAGAAGTATCTTTAAACACCGTCACTGGCCAGGTTAACGATGTCTCACAGACGACTATGCGAGATCAAAAAGATCAAAATCAAAATAATGCTGTGCAGGCTTTTGAGGATTTAGATATTCAGACTTTCAAAATTAAATCTGAATATAAAAGTTGTTAATCTGCGGATCAAAGTTGCTCTCTAATAAAAATGAATAAAAGTATGCGCGTTCAGCATAAGAAAAGAACTACACGTGCCTGTAAGACAGAGGCCTAACAGTGTAGTCAAAACGAAGTAACGAGGAAGAAAGTAACGGAAGGAAAGAGTGATTACAGCGATGAGGACAGCGGAAACGAGAGAGGAACGAGAGAGGGAGGAGAGAGAAAGGAGAGAGCATCGCGCTCTCAGTTATAAGGCCCCACGGAGTGGGCGGGTGGTGACATCATATGCCGATTCTCGTCTATAACTATTATTATTAAGTAATAATTAAGTTTGCCGACGAATTACTCATATCACTCAACTCACCATAAGTATAAGGTCTCAAACCACATGCACAAATGACAAGATGGTGACATCAAACAATTCTAATGCATTTAAAGAAAAACACACAAAAAGTAACTATAACTCGGTTATTGTCAGGTTTGCTGTGAATCAAGAACACAGGGTTGTGTATAACTGTGGACAAACTAATATTACGTGATAGGCACTGTTAAAAATACATAGCAACACATATTGATTACATTATCCCTAGATTCGACAAACGAGGCGTCCAGGATTGTGTCATACCAAGCAAAGTCACTAGGTGGAGCTGTTGGTCTTTTAAGAAAATTCACAGATCAATTACATTCGGCTTTTTTTATTCAATTCTAGTAGTTATCTCGATAAGTAGACATGGTAGACAGTTCATTCAAAGTACACTGGAATGTACATCACACCCTGAGTACACATTTTAGGTCTTAGAACTCTGATATCAGTTCCATACAGTCAATTCTGCAATCAGAAGTTATCTGGAGGGTTTTAGGGACCTAACAGAATAGTCAGGTCTCAAGAGATCCATTGAAGTTATTTACGATCTGCAGCTGTTACTGCCAGTCCTTTCGAGGAGATAAGGAGGGTCAGGATTGTTTACACAAGTTGGTGAAGTGTGAAAGGCCTGTAAACAAGAACCAGGTGAGAAACAGTTCAGAGAGGAATCTCCGGGACAGGCTGACGCCAGTCGGGGTCTTGGCGACTCACATACTGCTTGATTTCCCCCCAACGTGTCGGAGGTTATCCTAAATCAGATAGAGCTTTGTCATAGCAAATGCAGATGGTGGGTCGCTTGGTGGTCACGAAAACAGAAATCAGACCTCAATTTACGACGTGGAGGTGTTATTCTCACAGAGCAGGGGACCAAGGAAGAGGCCCAGGGGGTCATTTGGGAATTGGTATGAGAGCTCCAGCTCTCCTTTGAATCTTAATGTTCCCTGATGCTACAAGTTTCATTTTCCAAGAGTTAAATGTTGGTTTTCTTGTCATTTCAGCTTCTTGCACAAATAAAAAGTCAAGTCAAAGTTTATTTGTAGAGCACGTTTAAAAACAACCTCAGTTGACCAAAGTGCTGCACAGGGGTACAAAATAATCGTTCATACACTTCATACATAAAATTGTCACATTGAAGCAACAAGTCAGTTTTTGTGAAGTAAAGACTTTGTGCTCCTGTCAAAAATATAATTAGGAGTATTGGTGATAATGAGTTCAGGAATATCTGCAAATCAAAATATCGTCAAAAATCACATATCTTGAAACACTTATTTAACAGTAAAGACAGCTCTTCTAGTTTTCTTGAAGATTCTAAATCGAGGCAACTGGACTGTGTTCAGTTTTGGGAAGACGTTTCTCTTCTCATCCAAGAAGCTTCTTCAGTTCAAAGAGCTGGACAAGGCAGCAGATATTTATCTTGGTAGAGAACGAAGAGAACAACAATAGAAGGGGAGGAGTTGTACGGTGCCATGAAAAAGTATTCGCCCCCTTCCTGGTTTCTGTGTTTTTTGTATATTTATCACTCACAAAGTTTTCAGATCATCACACCAATTTTAATATAACACAGTGACAACCCAAGGAAATACAAAATGCAGTTTCTAAATGATGATTTTATTTACTAAGGGGGGGAAAAATACAAACCTATCTGACCCTATGTGAAAAAGTAATTGCTCCCTGAACCTAATAGCGTGTTGTGCCACCTTTGGCAGCAATAACTAACATCAAGCGTTTGCGATAATTGGTGATGAGTCTTTCACACCATTGTGAAGGAATTTTGGCCCAGTCTTCTTTGCAGAATTGTTTCAATTCTGCCATATTGGAGGATTTTCTAGCATGAACTGCCTGTTTAAGGTCACACCACAGCATCTCAATAGGATTTAAATCCAGACTTTGACTTTGCCACCCCAAAACCTTAAATGTGTGGGTTTTTTTTTGAGCCATTCAGAGGTGGATTTGCTGGTGTGTTTCGGATCATTGTCCTGCTGCATGATCCAACAGCGCTTGAGTTTGAGGGCACAAACTGATGGCCGGACGTTCTCCTTCAGAATCTTCTGGTAAACAGCAAAATTCATTTTTCCATCAATCACAGCAAGTTGTCCTGGTCCTGAGGCAGCAAAGCAGCCCCAGACCATCACGCTGCCACCACCATGCTTTACTGTTGGCATCATGATCTTTTATCAAACGCTGTGCCATTTTTATGCCAGATGTAATAGGATGCACACCTTCCAAAAAGTTCAGTTTTTGACTCATCAGTCCACAGAATGTTTCTCCAAAAGTCTTGAGGATCATCAAGATGCTTTTTGGCAAATGTGAGACGAGCCTTTGTGTTCTTTTGTGACAGCAGTGGTTTTCGCCTGGGAACTCTCCCATGGATGCCATTTTTGGCCAGTGTCTTTCTTATAGTAGAGTCGTGAACACTGACCTTAACTGAGGCCAGCGAGGCCTGCAGTTCTTTGGATGTTTTTCTAGGTTCTTTTGTGACCTCCTGAATGAGTTGTCGTCACACTCTTGGAGTAATCTTAGTTGGTCGACCACTCCTGGGAAGGTTTGCCACTGTTCCCAGTTTTCTCCATTTGTGGATAATGGCTCTGACGGTGGTTCTCTGGAGCCCAACAGCCTTTGAAATGGCTTTGTAACCTTTTCCAGACTGACAGATTTTAATAACGTTTTTTTTTTATTTCTTATTGAATTTCTTTGGATCGTGGCATGATGCATTTGTTCTTGAGATTTTGTAGCCTTTGTCTAACAGGTTTTCTTTAAGTGATTTCTTGATTCAACAAGGGTGGTGGCAATCAGGTTTGGGTGTGGCTTGTGAAATTGAACTCAGCTGTCCCAAAACTGTGGTTAGACACAGTAACTTTGTGATTTAACAAGGGAGGGGAATTACTTTTTCACATAGGGTCAGATAGTTTTGGATTTTTTTCCCCCTGAATCAATAAAATCGTCATTTAGAAACTGCATTTTGTGTTTCCTTGGGTTGTCACTGTGTGATGTTAATGGTTTGATGATCTGAAAACTTTGTGAGTGATAAATATACAAAAAACACAGAAATTGGGAAGGGGGCAAATACTTTTTCATGGCACTGTGTATTCTATTGTTGTTGTGTTCCTATTGATATTATATATTAGAGATACTTCAACTGTAAATAAATTAGTATATATATGTGTAACAATATATTAAACATTTAAACATAATTATCAGTGTTATAAATATATTCATATAACAAATAATAAATCTATAGCTCAGTCTTCAGCTGGTTGTTGGTGTTCAGATGTTCATCATCAGGTAAATAAAGACATGAAACATTTATTTTCTTGATTTGATTTGAATTCTTTCAGCCTGTTTTTGTTCAGAACAATCAGCTGTTCATAGGTGACATCAGCTGACTGATGATCAGCTGTTTCCTGTCAGCACAAACAGACGTCTCTTCAGGGGACGCTGCAGAGGACAAGACGTCTCAGGTCTTTGAATCACCTGCAGGTTTGGACTACAGACCACACAGAGACACTGAACCATAATAATATACCCTAAACCCAGGATAGAGGGGCTCGGTGAATGTGGTCTCTGTGGTGTGGAGGTGGACCAGTCCATCAGAGGAGACTTCATAGAAGGACAGAGATCCAGCAGGACAGTCCACATACACCCCTACTCTACCAGAGGATGAAGAGGAGGAGGAGGAGAAGGAGGAGAAGCAGGAGGAGGAGGAGGAGATGGATCTGTCTCTGTTATTGTGATGGACAGAGTAACCACGATCAGAGCAGATCAGACTCCAGGAATGATCATTACGTCCAAACACACATTCAACTTCACCTCCTGTCCTCCTGATTCTTCTGTAACTCACTGATATCCGAACTTCTCCTCTCCACTGGACCTCCCAGTAACAGCGACCGCTCAGAGCAGACCTGCACAGCAGCTGAGGAGAATCAAATCTGTCTGGATGATCAGGATATGACTGAAGTTCTCTCACCCATGTCACCGTCCTTTTGTCTTCAGACAGTCTGAGGTATCTGTTCACTGTGTTTGTGTCCACCTCCAGCTCACAGGCGTCTGATGGAGAGAAGGAGAAACATCAGAGCAGCAGGTCATCATCTGATCATCTACAATCATCTGAGCTGAGGGTTCAGAGTCAGCTCTGATGGTCTGACCTTTGACCTCCTGCTGAGTCAGCCATGTTTGACCTCTGACCCTAAACTCTGCTCCATCTTTCTATCTGAACCAGTTTGATTTCTGTGTTTGTGGGTCCATGGTCCACCTTCAGTTTTTCCTGGACCTGGTCTAGTTATGGACCAGTGAACCACCACGGTCTTCAGTCTGGATCAGAGAACTGGACCTGGTCTAGTTGATCAGACTCTGATAAATGCAGATCCTGAGATCTGGGTCATAAAGTGGACTCGTTAGAGCACCAGGCCATTTATTGAAATAAAAACAGATGTTCAAAGAAAATAGTTGACATGTTTTCTTCCTTCAGTTCTGTCCAAAAATCTGAAATCCTGATGATTCTTGGATGTTGAACTCTTTCCATGGCGCTCACACACAGCACCCAGTGCTCTCTAACTTTCACACAGACACAAAGAAAAGAATCTTTTCCTCTAATAAAGGATTTCCTGAAATAAAAGAGCCTGTGGCTCAAGTTTTTCTCTCTCAGTCTGAGGCATGTTGATGAACAACTCTTTTGATTTGATGATATTTTTAATCTTTTTTTTTTTTGTGCAGGCTCAGATTTTGTGTCAAATGTGAGGACACAAAGGGTCTGGGCCCGTATTCCTCAAGATTCTTAGAATCCTCTCAGAGAGCTCCTAACTTTGCCTAAAAATTCTCAGCAAGGAAAAAAAAATGGAAAATTAAATTAGTTGACACTGAATTTAATTGTCGATTTTAATTGATTAGTTGATGCAGCCCTAATCCATGTTCAAATCAATGATCACACACTGAACCCTTTGAGCTCCTCTCAATGTGAAAATCCTGGAGCCAAAGGGACAAATAGATATTACCCATAATCCCCTGGGTTGGCCTGAGGCTCTCATGTACAGCTCACGTTCAGCTCATGGTGTGATGGAGCATTTCTCTGATCACACCAACACACCATCTCTGCTGATTTTTCTTCCTCATCTTCACTTTGATCATGTGACCTGTTCCTCAGACTAATGACCTCTGACCTTCATGTCTCCATGCTTTATCCTCCTGATGCTGTTTTATCTCTGGAGCTCTGACACAATCCTTCAGATGAAAAGCTGATGAGAGTAAAAAGTTGAATAATCATCATTAAATCAAAGATTAAAAACACTCACACTTCTTCAGACCAGGTCTCAGTCTGTGCGCTCCACCATGGTCCAACCTGGAGACAGAAACCAAAGCTGGGATCAGTTCTTCATTCATCAGGGTCCTGAGATAGCCTCCCTCTCCAGCCCACACCAATCAGGAGGTTTCTACAGAAAACCTTCCCCTCTGTCTCCATCCAGGGTCTGTCTGGGCTCAGAGCTCTGAGTGGATCCTCTTAACCAGGTCACACCGTGGTTTCAGTGGGACAGGCCCGTGGATGGCTCTTTATTTCCACACTTCTGCATCACAAACAGGATCTATGTGTTTACTTCTCCTCTTAGTACATGAGTGTGCGCTCATTTCCACACACAGACCTGCGTTTATCAGTGTGAGCGTGGGCGGGGGAGACGCTGGTGCCCCACGTCAGGGTCTGAGCTGGTTAGACTCAGTCAGTGTGGACTCTCACTGCAGCCCAAATCTGTGAAGGAGGACCATCACATCATCCTGACTGTGTCTCTGTAGACTTCACAGCTCAACACTCACATTAAATATGATGTCTAAATGGATTTAATAAACACCTCTGACATCCCTGTGGACTAATGAGCTGTTGAAATAAGGCTGAAGAGCTGTCAGCTGATCTGTTCATTCAGATTTAATAAAGGAGAGTTTTCTTCAGCTCTTTATTTGAACCATCAGAGAGGCTTCTTTCAGTCATCATCAACTTTATAAAACACTTCAATCTGTGCAGGACTGTGGAGATCTGAGCAGAGAAACTACAAACTGATCAAGTCTGACAGAAATAGTGCTGGGACTAACGGTGTTACAAATTAACGGCGTTACCGATGCCACTACTTTTTCCCAGTAACAAGTAATCGAAGTCATTACTATTCAAAATGTTCTAAAGCTGTAACCAACGTTGAAATGTGGCGCGTTACTTTGCCCCTATGTCAAGCTGCTGATATCTGACCTGCCTCACTCAGCCAGGCACAGAAAGTACTCGATGCCAGAGTTGCCAGGTTTGCTTATTATAAGCGAGTTTTGGCTTCATCTTTTTCCAATTTGCATGTGCATTTTGGGGGTTGTGGGTTGCAGTTTTTTGGCCTTTTTCCAATGGTGCAGTTGTTCATTTGGACTTTTTGTGTGTGTGTGTGGGGGGGGGGGGAATCACCTCCTGGATTACCTGGACAAAAACATTCACTCTACAAGCACAAGGACATGGAAATATAAGCCTGAAGGGCCTCACATCAGCAGAGTTTTCTCTGAGACGGTTGGGGGGAGGCTGCTGCCTGACTGGTTAGAGAAGCATTTGGAAGCTTAAGATGCCTCACTGATCCAATTGGAAAATAGCTAACAATAGTTTTATATTAACTAAAAATAAAATATCACCAGAAGAATTAAAGCTTGCTGAAAGAGGCATCATGACAATGATTAATAACATTAGCTAACACAGCAGGAGATAAAACGTAGATATCTAAACAAGCCTCCAGTGGAAAATTAATTAATGCATTTCATGAGAGAAGTTTTCAGTACCTTATAGCGTAATGGGACGATGTATAGATAGATACTTTATTATGCATTCATGCTGTCCTGTAGTTCTGATTGAATTTTCTGTCTAAATGCATCAGATTTAGGGATGTAACGATATGAAAATTTTGTATCAAGGTTACTGTGACCAAAATTATCACAGTTATCATTATTATAGTGGTATTGTTGCAGTGTGCTCAAAATGTTCAAAATGTACTTTAACACAAAATTGAAATCATGTAACCTCTTTAATAATATAATTTTAACAGTCCTTTTTGACTTTTTAGTCAATAAATGTGTCTAGAAATGCCCTTTGAGTACATTTTTACCCTTCTTTCATGAGAAATAAAGGTAAACAAGTCTGGAAAGTATTTTTCATCATTGTTATAAATGCTTAACAGTGTGTAATTACGAGAAAAGAAAACAACAGATTTGAACTTTAAACAGGATTCTCTTCATAAACAATTGAAAATGAACAACAAATAACCTATCTTACAAACACTCACAGATTTGTGTTTGCTTGCAGCATTAGTGTCCATGTTATAGCTCGTCATATTTGACCATGTCATGGATTTTTTTTTTTTAACTGACGATAGTCCCTGTTAGCCCCCTTCATAACCCTCCTCTGGTCTCCCCTCTCCATGGCAGATCTCCTTGGTATTTTCTCATCTAATAATTTCCCAAGTCTGATTGATTGAATCCATAAAGCAGAAACTTTGACGGAAAAGACAATCAATTTCAAAATACTGCAAATACACGGCAAAGAACGGCAAGAACACACTCTAGAATGATACTGATGCTGTTATTTACAAGATTTATACATTATTTAGACAGAGAATACTGACAAACCACCTGTAATTCTCTCGGGTATGGCTCATTGAATCTTTTCTTGCTCTCTCGCGCTCTCTCTCCCTCTCTCTTTCAATCTCTATGACTCAGTCAGTTCATTTACTCAAGGAGTTACGACAGTTTTAATCGTGCACGTCTTTTTCTCCCGCCGCAGCTTCATGTTTAGATCGGGTGACTGTCTTCTATCAGTTTCCTCTTGGCATCATTATAAAATCCAAAATTTAACCAGACTTAAGAGTCCGTTTCCAGAGGGAAATCTCCGCTGTCTCTAACTGTTGCTGGTGCCAATCAATGCAAAATGTGCATGCTTCCCATGAGGCTGCTTCATCCAGGATGAGACTCATAGTTACGCAATGAGCAGCATCCACTGCGCTTTTGACGCATTGTGGTTAAGAAACACGGTATAACGGTAATTTTTATAGGACGCGGTAATGATTACTGTGAAAAATTTTACAGCGCTTTACCATTTTACTGGTCAATCATATTGAATCTTATAAATAAGAAATATTAAATTTCTCTCTAGGGGAGCATGCCCACTGTATCTTTTTTCACTCCGGACCCGTTTCTATACCTGAATGCATTGGAATACTGCAAGTGGCATCTTAATTGAAAATTTTCTGAGCCAAGTCCCCTAGACCACTTCTTGTTTATTTATTTATTTATTTATTTATTTATTTATTTATTTATTTATTTATTTATTTATGTGTGTTCTTCAAAGTCCAACATTAAATCTACAGTTTTTGTGGAAGCTGGTCTAAACAACAAACTAACTTTAGTATTCTGTCTATTTGGTCTATTTTAGGGCTACATAATGTGCTGTTAGTATTACATATCAACATGTCTAAAGTGCACTAAAAAACATGTGAAACCACAGTTGTTGTGATCTTCTCTGCTGAGCCCCTCCCTCCACTCAGCTGAGCTTCCATCCCCTCCCTTCCTGAGTCTGGGCTGCGGCCTGGTTAATCCGCTCCTGCACCTGTGCTGCACGCCGCACCTTTGCCGAATCAAGATCATCCACCAGAGTATTTAGGCGTCTCCTCGTGGAAGGATTGGCGCTGGAGAATTGCTCTATATCAGTGGTATTTCAGCTGCACATTCACTGTGTCTCATAAGCTTTTTTGAGATTGTTGGCGTGATTATTCTAGTATCTAACTTCTTCTGTGTTCTTTTTTTCCTCCAGTGTCTCCCTCGTGTTTCCTGTTCAGCTGCCCAGCTCTTCTACACTGCCGAGCTCACTCAACAACAATAATCTGAAACCCTTCCCTGGAAATCACTCCACAATTCAACCTTGTTTCAATAAAAACCTTCAAAACTGCTTCTTTGTCCATCTGCTATTGGGTCCACCTACAAACACCTCTGGTGATATCAGAACCTTGACAATAGTGCCCTTTTCAGTGGTGAGAACACACTGTATGTGCCCTTTTCTCCTTGTCGCCCCCGCCATTGAAAAAGTCTGTGCACGCCACTGGAGTGGACGACAGGGTTTAGAACCATTTTCACAATTATAGGACAAAAATGTCCTCTGAAAAAAAAAGCAAGAAGCCAAAACATACAGATCAGTCTTGGAAAAGCGTGTAGCGATATCAAACTGATCAACTTTAAAGAAACTCCAAAAGGGGCAAAGAACATTCCTCTCTGACTCTGGGCCTCCCTCCCTGCATGACTCTAAATCTCCGAGAAGACATCGGTGTGGATGTTTACTCTTCTTCCTAAACAGCGATTGGCTGAGACCAAATAGTATGTTCGAAGAGAGTCCGTTCTCAAGGTCATAAACAATTCTTGGTGACACCTAAGTTGACCTCGGACCTCCCTGGACATCTTGGACCCCTCATCCACTCCAGATGTGGTCTCTGTCCACACAGAAAACCACAAAACTTTCAAACTGTTTAAATGAAATGATGGACATGTGTAATAATGTAATATTTTGTCCTGTCATGAAAAATGCTTTCTAATGATGTGACTTGTGTGTTTTTAGCCCTAAAGAGAAGTTGGGTTATCACTCTGTTTCATTGAAGAATGCTTATAATAGGATTTCTACACCTTAAGTTTTGGTTGCAAATCATCCTAAGGACATGTTGACTTGTATGTCTAAAGTTAACCACCTCTATTTTGTTTAATTGACTGTTTAATGAGATTTGAATTGTTTAATTCTTTCTTATACATTAGATATACAGTATTTGGTATCAAATTGATCACCATGAGATTTTCTATCCAGTTGGAGTGCTTATATTGGATGTTTAATCAAAACACAACTTAATATTGGCCAAATATTAGTTGATAAAAGTTTTGATCACCACAGAAGGCCCTCCTCCTCTGAGATCCTCATCAGGAGTTAAAACAGAGAGGCATGCGGTCTTGCTCTCTCTGCTTCTCTCGACTTGTCTCTTCTCTTCTTGTCTGCTCCCCGTTTATCTCCTTTCTTCCTCCTCATCCTCGTCTCCGCTTTTGATTTTGGCTCACATATTTTTCCTTGACTCTTATGTCCAAGTTTTTGTGACATGCCCGCCGATTCTTTCTTTATAAGCCAGTAAGACTTCAAAGACTTGCTTCATTGTAAATGGACTTTTTCTTATTAATTTCAGAATAGTATTCGTTTGGCCAATGAATTCTTGATTTTTGGAATTAGTTACAAATCAACTTTTTATACAATCGAGACACCAACGGCCAAGCTCCAGCTTCACCTTGAGCAGAACCAGTCCAATCTAAGACTTCTCTCCCAGGGAATCTGGGACAGACCAGCTTACATCGAAACATCCTCCACTGGATCCATTGCGCTGGGTAGAGTGTGTGGACTTCAGAACCAGAAAAGTCCTTCAGAATCTCCAGTAGCTCCGGACCAGTCTGAGATCCGATCATAAAAGCTTCACGAAGTAAGGCGTGGTTCTCCAGCCATTTCAGATGGGCTTGAGTGTGTCTTTGTTTAATTCTCTAATAGTTTCCCTTTTATTTGACCTTTTACAAGTAGGTTAATTTGGAAATTAATCCACTATAACCACTCCATATGCTTAAATGTTCCTTGAGGGTTCATATCTTCTTTCCTGATTGACAGCATCATTGATTTAGTGTAACTCTGACAGTTGTTCCTTCTTAAGTGTTTATTTTATTTTGTCTTCTATATTCATTTTAATAAATCACCCTTATATATTTAAAGTTCTGTCTGTTGGTATTCTATTTGGAAGATTGACATCACTGCATGAGAGTTCTGTCTTTAGATTTGAGATTGATCAAACAACTGAAGTTTGACTTAATTGATTAAACTGATAAGTTTGACTTAATTGATTTATCTAATTTAAATGAAATAAATTAATAAATCAGCTAATTAAGTTAGTTTTGCCTTTTTTGTATAAAAGGATGGTGCCCCTTTTATTAACGAGAGCAAACCTGGTTATAAAATGAATATTAATTAATTTAATTAATATCCAGTAATATCCAGAAAATAATCGCTACAAGGGAAATCCAGGTCAAACATAAGGCTGGAATTACAGATCAAATAAATAATCAATCTCTGTTACCTCGTACCCCTGGATGATGTTAAATCATTGACCACTCAGATACAACAGCCAAAACCAGTGAAGTTGGCACATTGGGTAAATCATAATTAAAAACAGAATCCAGATTTGCAAATCCCTTTCAACCTATATTCAATTGAATACATAGCAAAGAAATTTAATGTTCCAACTGGTAAACTTTGTTATTTTTTGCAAATATTGGCTCATTTGGAATTTGATGCCTGCAACATGTTTCAAAAAAGCTGCACAAGTGTCAAAAAAGACTGAGAAAGTTGAGGAATGCTCATCAAACACTTATTTGGAACATCCCACAGGTGAACAGGCTAATTGGGAACAGGTGGGTGCCATGATTGGGTATAAAAGCAGCTTCCCTGAAATGCTCAGTCATTCACAAACAAGAATGGGGCGAGGGTCACCACTTTGTGAGCAAATGTGTGAGCAAATTGTCCAACAGTTTAAGAACAACATTTCTCAACCAGCTATTGCAAAGAATTTAGGGATTTCATCATCTACGGTCCGTAATATCATCAAAAGGTTCAGAGAATCTGGAGAAATTACTGCACGTAAGCAGCAAGGCCCAAAACCAACATTGAATGCCCGTGACCTTCGATCCCTCAGGCTGTACTGCATCAAAAACCGGCATCACTGTGTAAAGGATATCACCACATGGGCTCAGGAACACTTCAGAAAACCACTGTCAGTAACTACAGTTGGTCTACATCTGTAAGTGCAAGTTAAAACTCTACTATGCAAAGCCAAAGCCATTTATCAACAACACCCAGAAACACCGCCGCTTCTTCTGGGCCCGAGCTCATCTAAGATGGACTGATGCAAAGTGGAAAAGTGTTCTGTGGTCTGACCAGTCCACATTTACAATTGTTTTTGGAAACTGTGGTCGTCATGTCCTCCAGACCAAAGAGGAAAAGAACCATCCGGACTGTTATAGGTGCAAAGTTCAAAAGCCAGCATCTGTGATGGTATGGGGGTGTGTTAGTGCCCAAGGCATGGGTAACTTACACATCTGTGAAGGCACCATTAATGCTGAAAGGTACATACAGGTTTTGGAGCAACATATGTTGCCATCCAAGCAACATCTTTTTCATGGACGCCCCTGCTTATTTCAGCAAGACAATGCCAAGCCACATTCTGCACGTGTTACAACAGCGTGGCTTCGTAGTGAAAGAGTGCGGGTACTAGACTGGCCTGCCTGTAGTCCAGACCTGTCCCCCATTGAAAATGTGTGGTGCATTATGAAGCTTAAAATACAACAACGGAGACCCCGGACTGTTGAACAACTTAAGCTGCACATCAAACAAGAATGGGAAAGAATTCCACCTGAAAAGCTTCAAAAATTGGTCTCCTCAGTTCCCAAACGTTTACTGAGTGTTGTTAAAAGGAAAGGCGATGTAACACAGTGGTAAAAATGACCCCGTGACAACTTTTTTTGCAATGTGTTGCTGCTATTAATTTCTAAGTTGATGATTATTTGCAAAAGAAAAAGTTTCTGTTTGAACATTAAATATCTTGTCTTTGCTGTGTATTCAGTTGAAAATGAGCTGAAAGGGATTTGCAAATCATTGCATTCTGTTTTTCTTTACGATTTACACAACATGCCAACTTCACTGGTTTTGGGTTTTGTAAATCTCCTCTCAGTCTCCATTAATACAAATTAAAATAAAGAATAAATCAGAGTTTGCAGCCACAGTCTGACTTCCTGTCCAAACTCAAACCAGTCTCCAGTCTCTCTCTGCAGCCCTGACGTCTCTGACTCTCAGTCATCTCACTTTTCAGGCTGCTGAACATCAACATGTGATTCTTTCTTCTTCTATGGTGTCAATGTACCTCAGGATGTTCAGGCTGCAGCGTGGATCCTCCCGTCGAGCAGACAGCAGCTTCTCTCCTCGTTCTCCTGGATGATTGTAGCTCAGGTCCAGCTCTGTCAGAGAGGACGAGCTTAGAGCAGAGTCCAGAGACACACAGCCCTCCTCTGAGACCAGACAGCCAGACAGACTGCAGACAGACAGACAGACAGACAGGTGAATCCACAGTTTGACATCACAGGATAAGATCCAGAATGAAGGCCTGTCTGTGGTATCTTCAGTGTAGTAATATGGCAAGAGGAGCCTTGAACCATCAGGACCTTTAACTAGGGCTGCAATTAGCGATTATTTTCATCATCGATTAACCATGCAATTATTTAAAAGATTAATTGATTAATCAGATAATGACACATTTTTGCAATTTCCTTTCCAGTTTAGCTTAAAGGAATAGATCCGTTTTTTTGAAGTGGGGTTGTATGAGCTCCATATGGCCACTAAGGACATTAGATACAGTAGAAAGTTCTCTCTTCTCCCTCAGTAAGACACATACTGTAAGAGTCGGTGACGAAGAGAAAGACGCTAACAGGAAAGTACCGTACCAAATGCAAAGGGTATTTTCTCCGCCTACAAGACCTCAAGAGTATGCTACATATGATTTTTTTTTTTAACTGCATAAACATTTCGGAAATATAAAGTTCATCCGGACCTAAGCCAACTCACGTCGTGTGTCCCTCCACTAAATCAGTCTGCCGTAGTTAGCTAGCGGCCTCAGAGACTGTTTTACACTAATTGTAAGCACATTATATGACAAATATCTCTGAGATGGGTTTTTGTGATGCTTCCCTTGATGCAGAAACAGATGTGCATCATGGAGAACTCAGCTTTCACCGTATTCCTCTGCGTAACGAGGGCATGCTATCACATCGTATAGCGAATGCATTTCTCATTACCTGTTACCTGACAGATTGTGTGCACAGATCTATACATCTCTCTCCCTCTTTATACATCAATATATACAGTATCTCACAGAAGTGAGTACACCCCTCCCATTTCTCCAAATATTTTATGATATCTTTTCATGGGACAGCAGTGAGGTAGTGACACTTTGACACAGTGTACAGTAGTGAGTGGGCAGCTTGTTAGACAGTTTAAATTCACTGTCCCCTCAAAACAACTCCACACACAGCCATTAATGTCTAAACTTCTGGCAACAAAAGTGAGTACACCCCTGAGTGAAAGTGTCCAGATTGGCCCCTGAGTGTCAATATTTTGTGTGGCCACCATTATTTTTCAGCTTTGCCTTAACCCTCTTGGGGAGGAAGTTCACCAGAGATTCACTTTTTGCCACCGGAATCCTTTTCTACTTACTAATGACCACATGATGGAGCTGGTGGATATAAGAGACCTTGCACTCCTCCACCTTCCTTTTGAGGACTTCACACAGATGCTCAATAGGGTTCAGGTCTGGAGACATGCTTGGCCAGTCCACCACCTTTACCCTCAGCTTCTTTAGCAAGGCAGTGGTGGTCTTGGAGATGTGTTTTGGGGTCATTATCACGTTGAAAAACTGCCCTGTGACCCCTTTTTCAGAGGGTGGATATCATGCTCTGCTGTAGTATGTTACAATACGTTAACATTTGTGGTTCCCTCAATGAAGTGTATCTCCCCAGTACTGGCAGCACTTATGCAGCCCCAGACCATAATACCCCCACCACCATGCTTCACTGTAGGCAACACACACTTGTCTTTGAGCTCCTCACCTGGTTGCTGCCACACATGCTTTACACCATCTGAACCAAATAAGTTCATGTTGGTCTCATCAGACCACAGGACATGGATCCAGTAATCCAAGTCTTTAGACTGCTTATCTTGTGTAAATTTTTGTGTACTTTTTGCACATCATTTTTTGAAGAGACCTCCTTCTGGGACGATAGTCATGTAGACCGATTTGATGCAGTGTGCAGCTTATGGTTTGAGCACTGACAGGCTGACCCCCCACCCCTTCAGCCCCTGCAGCAATGCTGGCAGTACTTGTATGTCTATTTCCCAAAGACAATCTCTGGATATGATGCTGACAGTGTGAACTAAACTTCTTTGGTTGACCATTGTGGGGCACACCTCCAAGACCACCACTGCCTTGGTAAAGAAGCTGAGGGTGAAGGTGATGGACTGGCCAAGCATATGTCCAGACCTAAACCCTAATGAGCATCTGTGTGAAGTCCTCAAAAGGAAGGTGGAGGAGTGCAAGGTCTCTAACATCCACCAGCTCCATCATGTGGTCATTAGTAAGTGAAAAAGGATTCCAGTGGCAAAATGTGAAGCTCTGGTGAACTTCATCCCCAATAGGGTTAAGGCAGTGCTGAGAAATAATGGTGACCACACAAAATATTGACACTTTGGGGCCAATTTGGACACTTTCACTCAGTGGTGTATTCACTTTTGTTGCTAGCAGTTTAGACATTAATAGCTGTGTGTGGAGTTGTTTTGAGGGGACAGTGAATTTAAACTGTTTAACAAGCTGCCCACTCACTAGTGTACACTGTATCAAAGTGTCATTAACTCACTGCTATCCCATGTAAAGATACCATAAAATATTTGGAAATATGTGAGGGGTGTACTCACTTTTGTGAGACAATGTATATTAGAGGCAAATACACAGTAATAGTTGCGTGTGTGTGCATGTGTGTGAGAGAGAAACAGACACAAGTAGTCTGCAATGTTTTGATAAACAAACAGCCTCCTGTCCTCTGCTTATTTGTTTCTGACATATCGTTATTACTTACTTTGAGCAGAAACTGTCATTAGGTCCTTCAGGTTTGGGACGATTTTGTCCACAATGTCCACAAAACTCCAGGTTTCAGAAGAGCAGGAAAGTATATTTGACGAGGAATACCGCCGTCTGTATCGCCTATTTCCTCCGAGTACTCGTGGGTCAAACATTTACATCACTGTTTATTTCCGACTCTATCTTAATGTCCAGTGTCCGTGGATGTTTCTTCTGTAGTCCTTTCGGTCTGTTTGGTCTCCATCTTCATCAGCTCGTCTTCTGTAAACTCCGGTACATACAGGTATCCTCTTGACTCCAAAGTGAATGGGACTTGATTGGCGCTGTCATAATCATCCTTTTTTAATTTCCTGCATTGTCTCTTCTCCACATCGCTAACAGTCAAAACAGAAGAATTATGATACTTGAAAAAAATAACACAAAGCTGATACTGGCGTCTGAAGCCGTAAGCTTGAATATTTTGATCAGCTGTGGGGGGGGGGATTTAGCAGAGGGACACATGACACGAGTCAGCTAGGTCCGTACAAACTTTATATTTCCAAAATGTCTTTGCACTTAAAAACAATCCTATGTAGCGTACTCTTAAACTGTCATATTACTTTTTGATTTGAGTTCTCGTAGGAGGAGAAAATAGCCTTTGAATTTGGTACAGTACTTCCCTGTTAGCATCTTTTTCTTCGTCACTGACTCTTACAGACTTTGGCTTACTGAGGGAGAGGAGAGAACTTTCTACTGCATCCAATGTACTTCGTGGTCATATGGAGCTCATACAACCCCACTTCAAAAAAACTGAACTATCCCTTTAAAGTTGTTTTAGATATTTTCAAAACAACAATAAAGGCAGTGAAAAGCATTTTTCCTTCAGTAATAATGTTTTGTTACAGCTTTTTTCTTTCTTGACTCATTGTGCAAAACTGTATGTACATTAATTGTGTAGCAGTTCTACTGTTTATGTGTTCAATGGTGGATGTTAATATTTCCGGATAATTGATGGTCGGCAAAGTTACCAGGAAGGCAGGTTGAGCGGGTCACATTTCAGGAGGGTAGAGAGAGTGTGTGGGCTTAAGCGAGGAGGGAGAGAGCCGCTAGAGGTCTAGAGCCAGGGTCCGCAATAGGCGGACCACCTCTTTGTGGACCCAGGACAGAAAAAAACCCCACAGCACGCCCATCTCTCTGACTGACTGACTCGAGGTTAGACCGGCCAAGAGAGAAAGAGAGAGAGAGAGAGAGAGAGAGCAAGTGTGAGTGTGCGCGTGTGTGTGTGTGTGTGTGTGTGTGACTGGACGCGTGCTCACTCTTGCATGATGGGCTGTCATTCCCATGACAACGATGCGCTGATTGGCCGATAACTATGCAAGCCGTCAGTCACACATCCTTCTCTTTAAAGCTAGGGTCTACGATTTGGAAGCTTTGTACATCTTAATAACACCGTTTATAAGGCTGTTATGGTCCTATGGTCCTATCTACACAATGTAAAGACCAAAAAGAACGAAAAAAATCCATTCAGTATATCCGCTGAAAAGCTGCATACTAGCTGACCAATCAAGCCTAAGAACCTGCAACTATTAATTGGTCCGTGAGTTGGTCCATGAGTCCATCCAATCCTCGTCTCCCTCACTACGCAGTACGCAGCATCTTGCCCATGGTCCCGCCTCCTCCCCTCTACCTCCGGTGAGCAGCTAGCAGCGTTAGCTCCTGAACTATCATGGAGCCGGAAAAGCCTAGTGCCGAGACCGTAGCCTCCCTCTGCTGGGCCCAACGGAGCTCTGCCCGCTGGTTGAGGCCTGTTAGCGGCTAACGGCTAACGGCTAACGAATAGCCTCAGCTGGCCGTCAGACCTTCAGCATCGACCGCTTTCGCCCGTGGTTGATCAGGTAATGGCTTTGTTTACTACAGTGGGAGATGTCTGCTGAATTAACTCTGGTTAGTTTGTGCCTGCACGGGCTAATAACTTGTAGGGGAGCGGTTAGCCTGTTAGCCGCTAATCGTTAGCACTGTAAGCTGAGCTGGGGAGGACAGGCTGAGAAAGAAAAATCCTCCCCACACTCGGCTCCGCCTGGCGGCGCCAGACCCGCTGTCAGCCGGGTCCAATTGAGATGGCTACTGCTGTGTGTTATAAGGGAGATGTCTGTCGTGTTTGATACTTTCAGTTGAGCTGAGCTGTTTTTGATTGAGTTTGCTGCTGATATATTGTGCTAGTCGCTCATAGCTCTGCCCGAGGGGGCTTTATGAGGCGACACGAGCTGGGGGCGGGATCTTAGAACACGGAGCGGAGAGGTGAGGGAAGGAGGGGCAGGCTGCGGTTTCAAATCGTAGACCCGAGCTTTAAGTGTGTTTTCTTAGCGGTATCGTCTTTACAGCAGGAGCGTTGCTCACAACTGGCACCCGACCTCAAAATGGCAAGTCAGAGAAAGGTGGACACTGAAAATCGCCTATTTAAAGACGAATGGACCGACAAATATATGTTTATCTTCCCTCCTTTGAGCACAAAGCAGATGTGTCTTTTGGGCGAAAGAATTGTTGCTCTGATAAAAAGTGAAAACATTAAACATCATTATGAGAAGCGCCACCACGACTGCCCCCCAAAATGTTTAATGAATGTGCCATTTTTTGTTGACCTTAATGACTGAGGTTTTGACAGTTGTTTACCAGAGAATAGTATGAGGATTTACTTTTACTATTTTAGCTAAAAGGAAAGGGGCACTTTGATTTACTTTTGAGATGTGATGAATATTTGAATTCTCAAGACACTTGATTCACCTTAAATGAACGTTGCTGTTTATTTGTTTTATTTTATTTTGTTGAGTAATGCTAAGTAAGAAAGAATATCAGTGTGATGCGGAAGATAAATGTTTTTGTGCCTTCCAGTAACCCCTGATTATTACTGTACAGTACATCTAGCCTAAAACTACAAAAAAATAAATAAAAAAATAGTAAAAAAAAAAAGGCCAAAATTTTGATGGCACGTGTGGCTGTGGACCCTTGACTTCCTCAAAATTTATTTTCTGGACCTTTTAAATTTCTAATTGAGAACCCCTGGTCTAGAGATTACTCCTCACTCTTTTGTTCATGATTTGAAATTGTAGTTTGTGCGGTCATGGCCCGCAGAGACTGTATAATAAAGCAGGTATATTCGCAAGCCGAGTCACCTTTATTTTTGCATCCGCCGGACGTTACAATAGACTTGTTTACATGTTGTTCAAATAAATGCTCAAACTTTTTTTTCTTGAAACAAAGCAGGCAAAGTAGTAGCAGTCTTGTGTATAAAGTATTCAATAAAATAAGGTGCTGCTGAATGTAACAAATAAAAATGATCTTTATACCAAGGCCAGTCTCCGTCTGTCTCAAACACGCCAACGTGCTATCTCAGCGAATGCTCTTTCATAGAGGTCGTGCTCCCATGCCAGATGAAGTCGGCCTTGCAATCTTTGCAAATAATCATTTTATTGGCTTTGTTGCGTGTGAAATGCTTTCAGCTTTGGAGGTTTTGGGTCGTTCATGAAGCCACACTGCCATTGTGAATCCCTCTGCATGTTGTTATGTGCAGTGACAGTCGCTTGTGCACATGCGCACCTCTCACAGTAGCTTACGGCAAGAGAGCGGGCTCATCTCCTCCCAACTAGCCGACTATAAGCTACAATTTCATGCACTGAAACACCCGTGATTAGTTGACGATGAAAATCGATAATTATATTAGTTGCCAACTAATTTAAATATCAATTTTAATCGATTTGATTGATTAGTTGTTGCAGTCCTACCTTTAATGTACTCTATAGACCAGGTCCAGTAGGGAAACCCCTTCTCTGACAGCAGGCTAGAAAACCTCCTTTTTTTTCTGATAAAACTTAGAACAAGTCAGGCTCCTCAGGGACTGGGGTGAAGACCAAAGATTGAAGGACTGATAAATGGTATGGATGTGCTGCTGGCTGATGGGTCCATCATTTCAAAGACTCAGACACATTCTGCTCGAACTGTCACAGCCTCAGCCTGCCACACTCCAGCCTCAGCCTAATCAAGCTCAACTCCTGTCACCTGCGCTCCTGCTCCCAACTGCACTTCATCTGCTGCAATCACACCACCTACTTAAACCCCAGCTCCACACTCACTTGGCGTCAGATCGTCTTTGCTCTCATGCAAGAAACACCAGAGCTGCTATCCAGACTGATCACCCTTTGCCAACCTGTTCTGTTCCTGCCTTTATCGCCTGATCTTCGGCTAGACTATGAGGTACTGACCCCGTTTCTGTCCAGCACCCATCTGTCTGCCTGATCCCTGGTGGCCGACCTTGTGTCCTCTGTTTCTGACGCCGAGTACCTGCCTGTGAGTCTTGATCTGTCTGATTCCCGGCTTACGACCCAGTCTTCTGTTCCTGAAGCCAAGTACCTGATTGTGAGTCCAAGTCTGCTTCATCTTAAAGACTCTGAGTGGCAGTTACAGTGAGTGACCCCAGTGTGGCCGAGTGGACAACGCCAGCGCCTCATGTTTCAAGGTTCGCAGGTTCTATGCCCACTCTATACTGAACTGTTCTTGTGTCTGTTAAATACAGCTGGTGATTGTGAACTACTAAATCTGTCTGTTTACGGTTTCATAACTAAGGCCCTCAGTCTGTTTAGAGAACATTTGGAGCTCCTTCATGTTGAAGGTGTTCAGGAGCTCAGATGAAGGTCACAGCTTTGATTTAAATTTCAACATTTTTATGTTTACCTGAGAGTCTCCAGTCTGCAGTGTGGACTCTTCAGTCCATCAGACAGCAGCATCACTCCTGAATCCTGCAGGTCGTTGTTACTCAGGTCAAGGTGTCTCAGACCAGAGGACTGTGAGCTGAGGACTGAGGACAGAGCTCCACAGCTTCTCTCTGACAGTCCACATCCACTCAGCCTGAAAAAGACCTTTGGTTGGTTTCACAAACATTGAAACAAGAAGTTGACCTCTGATCAAAGTCAGCCACAATTATCTCCTGCATGTGGAGCCTTAATTTCTTATCTGTTGTCTCACTCATGAAAAACAAAGTCAAACAACTTTAAAATGAAAAAAGTAAACAGTCTAGAACTTTAGTGCAGCTCTGAATTAAGTTTTCAATGTAAAGGTGGTTTTGAATGTTCACCTGAGAGTCTTCAGTCTGCAGTGTGGACTCTTCAGTCCATCAGACAGAAGCGTCACTCCTGAATCCTGCAGGTCGTTGTTACTCAGGTCCAGGTCTCTCAGACCAGAGGACTGTGAGCTGAGGACTGAGGACAGAGCTCCACAGCTTTCCTCTGACAGTCTACATCCACTCAGCCTGAAAAATGAACCAGAAGAGCATAAAGAGCAAACAGTTAATGATCATTCTTGTAAAGAAACAGAAATCTGATGTGACCTCTGCAGGTAGGTGCACCTACAGAGCTTTGCTGGAGGCTTTGACCACTGGCAGCAGCCTCAGAAGAGCCTCCTCTGAAGCAGAGTATTTCTTCAGGTCAAACTGGTCCAGGTCCTTCTCTGATGACAGTAAGATGAAGACCAGAGCAGACCACTGAGCAGGAGACAGTCTATCTGTGGAGAGACGTCCTGATGTCAGAGCCTGTTGGATCTCCTCCACCAGAGAACGATCATTCAGTTCATTCAGACAGTGGAACAGGTTGATGCTCTTCTCTGCAGACATGTCCTCACTGATCTTTGACTTAATGTACTCAACTGCTTCCTGATTGGTCTGTGATCTACTTCCTGTTTGTGTCATCAGACCTCGTAGAAGGTTTTGATTGGTCTGCAGAGAAAGACCCAGGAAGAAGCGCAGGAACAGGTCCAGGTGTCCGTTTGGACTCTGTATGGCCTGGTCCACAGCTCTCTGGTGGAGCTGTGTGATTGTAGATTTTTTGGAGGTTGATGGGTCTTCTGCCATCAGATTGACTCCAGAGTTGATGAAGGTCAGATGGACATGAAGAGCAGCCAGGAACTCCTGAACGCTCAGATGGATGAAGCAGAACACCTTGTCCTGGTACAGTCCCCTCTCCTCTTTAAAGATCTGTGTGAACACTCCAGAGTACACTGAGGCTGCTCTGATGTCCATGCCACACTCTGTCAGGTCTGATTCATAGAAGATCAGGTTTCCTCTCTGCAGCTGCTCAAAAGCCAGTTTACCCAGAGACTGGATCATCTCCCTGCTCTCTGGACTCCAGTGAGGATCAGTCTCTGCTCCTCCATCATACTTGATGATCTTCACTTTGGACTGAACCACCAGGAAGTGGATGTACATCTCAGTCAGGGTCTTGGGCAGCTCCCCTTCCTCTCTGGTCTCCTGCACATAGTCCAGGACTGTGGCAGTGATCCAGCAGAAGACCGGGATGTGGCACATGATGTGAAGGCATCTGGACTTCTTAATGTGGGAGATGACTCTTTTGGCCTGTTCCTCATCTCTGAACCGTTTCCTGAAGTACTCCTCCTTCTGCTGGTCAGTGAACCCTCTGACCTCTGTCACCATGTCAACACATCCAGGAGGGATCTGATTGGCTGCTGCAGGGCGTGTGGTGATCCAGATGTGAGCAGATGGGAGCAGGTTCCTCCTGATGAGGTTGGTCAGCAGCACATCCACTGAGGTGGACTCTTTCACATCAGTCAGGATTCTGGTTTGGTGGAAGTCCAGAGAAAGCCGACACTCATCCAGACCATCAAAGATGAACAAGACCTGGAACTCCTCAAACCTGTAGATTCCTGCTTCTTTGGTTTCTCTGAAGAAGTGATGAACAAGCTCCACCAAGCTGAACTTCTGCTCCTTCAGCAGATTCAGCTCTCTGAAGGTGAATGGAAACATGAACTGTATGTCCTGGTGGACTTTGTCTTCAGCCCAGTCCAGGGTGAACTTCTGAGTGAGGACTGTTTTACCAATGCCAGCCACACCCTTCGTCATCACTGTTCTGATTGGTCCATCTTCTCCAGATGGTATTTTGAAGATATCTTCTCCTCTGATGGTCCTCTCTGGTCTGTGTGGTGTCCTGGATGTGGTCTCGATCTGTCGGACCTCATGTTCCTCATTGACCCCTCCAGCCTCTCCCTCAGTGATGTAGAGCTCTGTGTAGATCTGGTTCAGCAGGGTCAGGGTTCCTGCTTTAGCGATTCCCTCAAACACGGTCTGGAACTTCTGCTTCAGGTTGGACTTGAGTTTTCCTCGGCACACTGAGGCGTCAGATCCTGAAGGAAAAACCAACAAATGACATTAAAGTCTGGATCCTGGACAAAGTCCTGACATCACAGAGGGTCTGCTCACATCTTCAGTTTGAACTAAAATGATTTTATTATGAACACAGAGCTGAAGAACATCAGAGTGAAGCAGATCTAAAAATGTGAACCTCTTCCTCTCTCCACTGTATTGAATCTGAAAAAAGCTCTTACTTTTCTGTATGCACTTTGCCAGCTCGTCTTGCTTCATCCTCCTCAGGAAGTTCACTGTGATCTCCAGAAATGCCTCTCTGCTGCTCCTCTGCTCCTCATCTTTACCAACCAACACATCCTCACTCTGACCCTCTAAGCTTTCTTGGTAATCTGGATTTAAGCCTCTCTGGATTCTCCTCAGCTCGTTCTTCATAAAGGTGTAGATGTTCTCCTCCAGCAGCTGGAGAACAATGACAGAGTGCAGATTAAATGTGTAGATCACAGCCTGAATCATCTCACAGTCTGGGGTCTTCTTATAGACCTTCACAGAGTCTGGATGATGGTGGACCATCAAATCTGAGGTTCATGGAGTTTGTTAAAGTGTGATGTTCTCACCATAAATATGGAGTCCAGCTCTGAATCAGGCTGTCTGGGTCCATCACTGAGGAGACCAGATGTTACCAGCTGAGCTCTGTGGATTAAAACAGGACACAAATATCTCCAACAATGTTTTCAGACAAACTGATGACATGCAGTGATCACGGTTTCCGTTCAGTTTCGGTTCGAGTTTTGCATTAAAAAAAACAAGAAGTTTGACTTTCCAAAAGACTCCCTTTATTTTGCTTTTATGAAAACTATATTATGACAATGCCTCTTAGTCTTAACTATTACTTGGCTGAAATAAAGTATTATGACATTTATATAGAACACTTCAAATGTAAACATTTTAAACAGAGTGCCTCTTAGCTCCCTGGCTAATGTAGTGACTGACTACTGAAATACAATTTACTATGTATTGTACATGATATACACTATACATGAAAAAATAGCCTATAATCAGAGGTTAATATAGACATGATTATTAAAAAGTTTATGCATTTTTTGTCTTACAATAAAGAGTTTTAGTTGTTTTTTCCAGCTACAACCATGATTAAACAATGCATAAAAGGATGAGTGATGAGAAAAAGTGAGAGCGCTGGGGCGATCGACTGACGTCTCCATTTCACAAAATAAACAATAAACGTGAATGAATCATACGTTTGTACTATGATATCTGATAAACTTAGTTTATAAACACTGCGCTGACTTTTTGAATGGATTAATCAGACTAAAATAACAAGTTTACAGGACGTAAAGACTCTGATGATACTGCTGGCCATCTCATCCATGTGTATTTGAGCTCCGCTTCCTACGAGAGCCTCAGACGGAAAACAATCTGATCCTGTCTGATCTGCTCAGACGAACTAAGAAACATCAGAACAGATGACAAAACTGAGCGTTTGCCTTTTTTGTTCACCTGTTCAGCGCACTATGGCTCTGAGATGTTTGACTCTCCAGCAGCGACCTGTCATCGGCAGGGTCGGCAGGAGACAGCGTCCGCCTTCAGGTTTATAAGAAATAAAATATAGCCATAATTACTTTAATAAGAGCTCACTCAGGGTGAGCTGCTGTAACATCGGATTCTACGTTATGGGAACAAACTTCTCCAGCATTGTGAAGCTCACTTTTGCTCTGTGTTTGTTGTCCCTCATCACCGTGCTGTGCTGTTGTCATTAATGTTAAACTGAGCATGTGCGTCACTTCTGCAGTCTGAGCTGTTCATATCACAGTCTGCAGTCAGACCACACTTACAGGAGTGATCTGAACGGACAAACAAAACATCGGAATCGAGCATTAAGGGCTGCAGTGTGAACGTAGCCTGAGAAAGCTAAACCTCTGGGTGATGAGGGCTGAGGTGTTGACTCATGTTGGACGTGTTCACTCTAGCGTGTCGGACGAGCACTGAGCAATGCTTGCACATGGTTTTATTTTTGTCCACTGTTTTCTCTCCCTCGTTATTATAATCCATAAGGAAACCGAAATGTCCCCACACCAGACTGAACAAAGCCAGTGCTTCTTAAAACTCCAGTCTCTCCACTTGTCCGCTCGCCATAACTTTTCCTAGAGTTTTTCTCCTAAGGCCATGTGCTCGGTTCCTATTACACAGTAGCTATTGGATATTTACTAGCGGGGCGGGGTTTTGTACAGAGCTGTGCAAGGAGGGGAGGACGGGTTGTCTGCAGAGCCAGAGAGCAGGCGCTGGCTGGAGAAATACATCTCACAGCTGTAAGAAATTAACTAATTGCAAAACTGAAAAAGCGCGCTTCATAGAGGCGAATTGAGCCGAGCAGGGCGAACCGTACAGTTCGGTTTTAAACCGTAAACTGTTGCACCCCTATTAACTACTCATTTAGGCTACAGAAACTAAAAAGATAAAATGAGCAGAATTACAGGAAAACTTAAAACAGTTACAACAGAACAGACCCTGAGTTAAGACTGAATATAAAAAAAACTTCAAGAGGAAATCAATGATATTTATTCTCAAGAAACCAATGATTAATTTTCCTTCAAGGGATGTCCCAAACTCCATTTTTTGTTTCTTGCCTCAGTCCCTACTTAACAACAAGCAAATAGACACCATTCTTTTGACTTTGCGTGCAGTAACAAGGCAGAGACAGATGTTCTGTTAAAGCATCAAACTGATTATTGAAGACCCTACAGTGAGAAACGCGAAGGTGGTAAAGTCAGAGGACATAGTTAGGAGTATCCTCAGGACCAGAGCTGGTGACATCCAATCAAATCTGAGGCTGCTGTAAAGAAATAATATTACCATTCATGTGGGCACTAATGACTCCAGGCTTCGTCGGTCTTCATAAGTCACAAAAGTTAATGTGGAGTTCATTTGCTAGAACAATGTCTGACACCATGATTTTCTCTGCCCCCTCACAAATCTGACCAGTGAAGACATGTACAGCTGCATGTCATCATTTAACTGCTGGCTATGGAGGTGGAGTTCAGCAAATGATGTGGGCTTCATGGATAACTGGACATATTTCTGGGGAAAACCTGGTCTGATTGGAAGAGATGGCATCCATCCTACTTTGGGTGGCGCAGCTCTTTTATCAAAACATGGCAGAGTTCATTGATCGTAAATCACAACCTCTCAGAGATGAGACCAGGTCTCAGAGCTGCAGTCCTCCACACTCCTCTGTGCTTCATTAGAACAGTTTTCCAACCATAACTGTATCACAGTTATGTTAGTGATCAATATAATAATTATTCCATAGAGACTGTGTCTGTTCCCTGATCCTAACCTCACAAAACTGTCAACACAAGAACATATAAAAGAGTTGTCAATTATAAAAATGTCATTTAAATTCTTCAAATGCAGAAAAACACCAAAACATAAGATAATGAGATGTGATCTGTTTAGTATCAGATCAATGAAATCCAAATCTTCACTGGTGAATGATCTAATATCAGAAAAAAATTGGGTTATAAGATCAACTACTCATAGACTCTACTTTTTCCTTTTCATGATGTGTGAGGATAACTCCGAGTTTCCTTTTAAAAGAAAAAAGGACACTTTTACATATTTAGGTATCAAAGTTAATTGATCAATGAGGGGGATGTATGACTATAAGAATTGGAGAAAACAACACAGTACTTAAAAAAAATTCATGAGTCAAACTATAATATTATTAAAAAATATTCTTCCCAAGTTCCCTACGTATTTCAAATGATCTCTAAATTTATACCAAAACACTTTCAACAACTGGACAAATGAATTTGATCTTTTATCTTGAAGGGCTAAAATCCCAGGATGAAAAGGAAGTTTTTGGAGGTGTCAAAGGAAGCAGGGGGTCTGCCTAATTCTTTTTTTTTATTATTGGGCAGCCAATGTAACAAAGCTTTCGTATTAAGGTTTCTACATATGAAAATAAGGGGGGCAGAAACTGGGTCATGATGAGCTTCTTTCTAACCCATTACCCACTCTCCCTTCATCATTGATATGGCTTCAAATTTGGTTTCAGTTAAGGACACATTTGGGTTTTAAACAGGTTAGTGGATTTCTCCCATACTCATTTCCTCACACATTCTATACTAGATAGTGCATTTCAGTCTTTGCAGAGACATGGACTTTTTATTCTCAGTGACTTTTTCTCAGAAGACAATTTCTCTTCTGTCAAAGCATTAATAATATATTGTGACATATCTAGATTTGATTTTTTCAGATATCTTCATATTTTCAGCTTTGCAAAAAGACATTTCTCTATTTTCCCCACTTCACACTGAGGAATCTGTCAGATTTTATTCTACAACTAGATCCCTATTACAGGAAATGGGTCTCTATAGTTTACAAAGTGACACAGGGATTCAATAAAATATCTTGGGACAGAACAAAAGCTGCATGGGAGACAGATTTGGGAGAGGGGCTATCGGAGGATGCCTGGCAGAGAAGTCTAACCTGTACACATACTTCTGTCTATGTTTATGTCATGGGCTGATTCAGTTTAAGGTTCTTCATCATCTACATAACTCTATTCTGGCTCGAATCTTTTCCACAATAAACCCTGTCTGTCCAAGATGTGGTTACTGTCCTGCAGCAGTTGACATATGTTTTGGCTACAGACAATCGACAACAGATTTTCACACCATTATTTTTGGCATACCATTTCCAAATTGAAAACTCAAAAGCAAATGCTCTTGCTTTTGTCTCTTTGCTGGCACCCAGACTTATTCTTTTAGTAGGAGGGCCTAAAATCCTCAGTCGTTCTCTCACTGGTTGGAGGAGGTGTTTCCTTTTTACCTTGAGAAAAGTTAAGACAAAAATTTTTTTTTTTGGTTGTACTTAATGATGACCTGAGCGTAACACAAACCTTGATTCTGTTGATAATGTGGCCTACACTTGATATAGAGACCCTGTCAACAGAGTTTGTTTTCAGAGCCTTGGGGTGGGGGATGAGAGAGTTTGATTAAAAGCCTGATTATGTAAGTCTGTTAAAGCTGTGGTCTACGATTTGAAACCGCAGCCTGCCCCCCCTTCCCTCACCCCTCCCCTCAGTGTTCCAAGATCCCGCCCCCAGCTCGTGTTGCCTCGCCTCTTAACAACAAGCCCCCTCGGACAGAGCTACGAGTGACTAGCATAATATATCAGCAGCAAACTCAATCAAAAACAGCTCAGCTCAACTGAAAGTATCAAACACGACAGACATCTTCCATTATAACACACAGCAGTAGCCATCTCAACTGGACTGGCGGCGATGCGGGTCTGGTGCCGCAATGCTACAATGCTAACGGTTAGCAGCTAACAGGCTAACCCTCTCCGCTACAAGTCATTAGCCAGGACAGGCACAGACTAACCAGAGTTATTCAGCAGACATCTCCCACTGTAGTAAACAAAGCCATTACCTGATCAACCAGGGGCGAAACAGCCAATGCTGAAGGTCTGACGGCCGACTGAGGCCATTCGTTAGCCATTAGCCCACTAACAGGCCTCAACCCGCGGGCAGAGCTCCGTTGGGCCCCGCGGGAGAGGGAAGCGGCTTCCTGGATTCTGCGCTAGGCTTTTCCAGCTAGTTCAGTAGCTAACGCTGCTAGCTGCTCACCGGAGGTGGAGGGGAGGAGGCGGGGCCATGGGCATGACTCTGCGTAGTGAGGCAGACAGGGGATTGGATGGACTCACAGACCAACTCATGGACCAATTGAACCTTACTGCCTTCAAGGCTTGATTGGTCAGCTAGTATGCAGTTTTTCAGCGGATATACTGAATGGATTTTTTTCGTTCTTTTTGGGCTTTATACTGTGTAGATTGGACCATAGGACCATAACAGCCTTATAAACGGTGTTAGTAAGATGTACAAAGCTTCCAAATCGTAGACCATAGCTTTAATTTACTGGTTTGAAAAATCAAAAATAAAGTTTGAAAAAAAAGACATTCTGAGGGGAAAGGGAGCTGACCTGACCTCAGCAGGTCCATCAAACAGACATCTTCATCACCTCTGAGGGACTCAAACATGGAGGTCAAAGGTCATAAGAATCCTCACCTGTCCTCTGCAGGTCTGTCCTTCTCAAAATCAATAATTAGACCTTTAGAGTCATCACTCTTCATGGACACACCGCTGGGCTCAGGAGGCTCTGATCTCTTCATCCTGATAAAACAAACATCATCATCATCATCATCATCATCATCATCATCATGAATAAAACATGGAGGTCAAAGGTCATAAGAATCCTCACCTGTCCTCAGCAGGTCTGTCCTTCTCAAAATCAATAATTAGACCTTTAGACCGGTCACTCTTCATGGACACACCGCTGGGCTCAGGAGGCTCTGACCTCTTCATCCTGATAAAACAAACATCATCATCATCATCATCATCATCATCATCATGAATAAAACATGGAGGTCAAAGGTCATAAGAATCCTCACCTGTCCTCAGCAGGTCTGTCCTTCTCAAAATCAATAATTAGACCTTTAGACCGGTCACTCTTCATGGACACACCGCTGGGCTCAGGAGGCTCTGATCTCTTCATCCTGATAAAACAAACATCATCATCATCATCATCATCATCATCATCATCATCATCATCATCATCATCATCAGATACTTGAGCTGTTATTTCAGGATGAAGATGCAGACAAATGGAGGGAGAGATGAAGATGCAGTGATGATGATGAAATGATGAAGAGTATGACATTGTCCTTCTGTAAAGTGTCTTGAGGTAACACCTGTCATGGTTTGGCACTACTGTGATAAAGACTGATGATGAAGATGAGGATGATGATGGTGTAGTGATGGTGTCAGTGTGATGGCTGCAGATCTTCATCTCACCTCAGACCCTGGTCTTCTTCACTCAGAGAGGTTTTAGATGGAGGGACCCCCTCCTCTGGTTCTTCAGTCTGGTCCATAGCAGAGCGCCCCCTGCTGTCTGTCAGAGAGCAGAGCGTGAACAACAAACTCTTCTGCAGGAGGCTCACTTTGAGCATCAAAACATCATCACTGACCTTGTGTCTGAATTTAAATCCTGAAGGTCAGAGGTCAAACGGTTTACAGCAGCTGGATGCAGTTCAATCAGAGGAAAACAGCTTCAAGAGCAGAAACAACAGAACCAAGAGCAACAACAGAAGAGCTGAAGGCCTGCAGAGGGGGGAGGAAGACCTGGGAGACTGAGGTCATATTAATTTTATATATCTTAAAACAATGATCATTAACATGTTTAAATAACTTTATTGAGTAACATAAAATGTAATATAGATCAGATATACAGCAGAGAAGCTTATTGTATGAACATACTGAGTTATCAGGTGGATGATTATGAATACAGAAGTGTACATTTAAATAAATATTTTCATGTATAAGCTGTAAACTGTAATATATATCTATATTTTCTGAGGTGTTTACATCTCATCATTAGTGAGTTTTGTTTATTCTGTTGGAGGTTGATATGAAGAATGGGGCTGAGATTCATTTTTCTATGATGATAGACTGTACTTTGTGAAATAAGGCTGTTACCCATGGATCTAAAATCATCAGAGAATCTTTATTTTTTAATAAAAAAAAAATCAAAGCAAAACTGCTATGATTCTTATTGTTCTGTTCTGCCTTTTCTTGTGTTCTGCTAGTTTGCTCCTTGTTTTATGTCGTTATTTTCTCCTTGAATTTCTGGTTTTGACCTCTCGTTTGTGTCTCCTGTGGAAACACATTTTTTTGGTATGAAGCATACTGTCACTTAATTGTATGAATCTATTAATACTTGTCTATAGTGTAATTTAAATATTTGTATACTACTGTACATTTTTAAAGCCACATCCAGGCTGTTCCAGAGTTTAAAGCCACAGATAAGTACTTTTAAGAGTTTGTGTGGACGATGGGACAGTTGTGATTTTAAAAACAAAGGGCAAGTGTGATCTCTGTATGCAGCGTGATTTATGATCTGAATAACTCTTTTCTGTAATGTGCAGATCTTTAGTAGATCGGACTTGAGCACAGTAAGAGAGACATGGCTGGATCATGGAGCAGTAGAGTGTGTCAGGATTTTTGTGGTAAAAAAAAATATTCACTGATTATTCCAATACTTCTTGGTATTTTTCTGAACACAAATATTTCATGTTTGTTTCCAGCAGAGTTTGTGGTCAGTCAGAATAACAAACTTTTACTTTCCTAGTCCCTTTGAACAGTTACATTATCAACTGCCAATTCAATTTTCTTATCATTATTTAAAACAAAAAACAATACATAAACTTTGTTTTACTAATATCTAGTGATCACTTATCACTGTATACTTCTATCCACACACACATTATATATGTATGACATAGGATTCAGATAAAGATGGAGGGATTATCTCAGGTCTGTAAAGGGCTTGTAAGCATGAACACACACTCAGCACTTTATATTAAAACAAACTGGGAAATGGAGGGAGGAACAGATATCACAGAGAAAGAGTTAAAAACAAGACAGACACATCAGTGGAAATGTAGCAGCTCAGAGCTGGAGGGAGTTTGGCTGGAAAGGCCTCAGGAGATTTTCTTATTACACCTTAAAAAAACTGTGAAGGGAACTCCCCGACCTGCTGGACAAACTGTGGACATTCAAATGTTTATAATTATCATGTTTTTGACTGTCTGTTATTAAAACTTACTGGAAGGGAATTCATAATGGCATATAAGAAATTTATGGAAGTCATCTGCCTCTTTAGTTTTTGGACTAATTCCTGAAAAATGGCTCCTGAGAGACGCATTTTTGTTTAGTATTTTGTTGAAGGCAAAAAGGACTTTACAAAAAATGGCTTTGGCAGGAGAGAAAAACTTTAAACTTCTGGACACACATTGCCATGGACATTTGCAGGATGGAGAGACTGACAGCAGATGTGAAATTCAACATGGACCTCTTTGTTTCACGTTGGAAGAAACAGATGAACATTAAAATACAACACAGGCCAGACTTTGACCTTACATAACACACTGTGTAGGTGCAGCAAACACATCTCTCTCTCTGTGTGGTAACGTTCTTGTTATTTTCTCGAAACAAAAATATTAAAATAATTCAGAAAAAAATCAATTACTTTAAAAGGAAAAACATATAAAACTTAAAATACTTGGGTAAAAAATGAGTAGAATAAATCACAAAACAGCTAAAATAATCCATTAATAAGCAGGATCCATGTCCACACAGCCAAGTCCACACTCTGTCAGTGTAGCCCTGATCCCTAAAAACCTGTTTCCACCTGTGATGATGATTTTAGCAGCTCTGACTGTGGTGACTGCTGTGGGATAAAAAACGTCTCCTAATAAAAAAATGAACTTTATTTGTTAGTCACAGAGCATTTATTTATTTATATAGAGTGGAGTGCACAGAGCATGACAGAGCCTGATTCGCTCCATTTGTCAGGAAGTAGGAGTGTGCATGTAAAAAAAAAAGTTGGAGTCATTTATCACCTCTGCCAAGGAGGTTATGTTATTGCCGGCGTCTGTTTGTTTATTTCTCTGTTTGCAACATAGCTCAAAAAGTTATAGACGGATTTCAATGAAATTTTCAGTGGATGTATATATGCACTGTTTTAGGCTAAATATTATAGTTCACAGTTCAGACATTTATAGGTCTAAACTGCAGCTCTGAGGACTGCTGTATGTTTTCCTTTTCATTAAGAATGATTGTTACAACAACAAAGCACTTTTAATCGAGATTAGTTTGTATTTGCACTGTAGTCTAAATAAGGGCAATTAGATTAGACAAATTTATTTATCCCAAAGGGCAATTCAGTTTTTGCAGTCTACCCAGACCAAACATACATTTACAAACTCAAATATGGACAATAATAAATGTAAAAAGTCAGTAGTTGACAGAGATGCTCATTGACACGTCGGAATTTCCCACTCCGAGTAGGAAAATTTTATCTGCACGCCCCTCGAGGTCGGAATATTACGCTAAAACAAATCTCAAATGCTATTTATTTTCCTTTTCATTCAGGGATGTACTTCCTGATTAAGCTACAACAACAAAACACTTTTTTATTGAGATTTTATGTTTGTATTTGCACCGCAGTTCAAATAAGGGAAAATAAGGGGAATTAGATTAGACAAATTTATTTATTCCAAAGGCCTACCAGACCATTTCACATTCTAGTCTACAACAACATCAGCATAGGACAACAATCGCTACACAATCAAACATGGACACATTAAATCTAGCCAGGACAACAGGATGCGTCATTAGACCACCACAGTGATCCCGTGCTCTGCCAGCTCTCAACAGACCCTGGGACAAGTGGAGGAAACGAGGATGGGAACTTTGGAGCTTTGAGAGATGCAGCCCTGCAGAGCGCTACAGTGTGTGACCAATCGGATGGAGCAGTGGAGGGACAAATGACGGCCCTGGGTTAAGTAATGGGCGTTCATCATAAACTTTAATGTTTCTTTGTGATGTCAATCTGAATCGATCTGCACCCTTATGTCAAGAGCTTCTTTTTCCTCGTGGGCCAAAAGCTCACCTCTGGTCCATTTCATGTAAATCCATCCTCTAGTTTTTGTGTAATCTTGCTGACAGACAAACAGACAGACTCTGGAGAAAACACGAACTCCTTGGCGGAGGTAATTAGACAGATAGGTAGATCTGCTCAGGCTCTCTTACCTGCTGAGAAGTCCTCTTTCTTCTCCTAAAGATTCAAGAAATCAGGAAAAGTGTCTCTGCTGCGACTTCAGCTCAGACTAAATCAACTGCTCCTCAGAATCAGGAAGCAGCAGAGAAAACCTGTTGGACAGGTAAACTCCTCACCACGAAGACTCAAACACACCCAGAGATGAGTCGTTCGAGGACGTGTCGAGTCTTTTGAACGGCTCTTGTAAGTGAAGATGAGAGCCGATTCTCAGGTGTGAGTGAGCCGTTCATTTACAAACTATTAAATGTAAATGACCCTCAAAGCCTTCACGAGTCATTTGTGTTCCCTACGAGCTGCTGGAAGCACACTGCGTTCACCTGAACGATTCATGACGTCACCGAGCTTGAGTCGTCCACATCACGCTCCATCACATGAACACAGCTATGCACGTGCACACATAACTTCAGAGGAGATATCAGCGCGCGCCGCCGACTGACTTTAAGACATTTCCTGCTGTATTATCAGAGAGGGCGAGGAGAGAAATGAGAGACTCACAGATCTACTTTGTCTGGTAAAAAGTTGTTGAACACACTTCTACTAAACATGTGGAAACGAAACGGACTTCCTTTTTCAGTTTGACAAACGTTACAATTCTCACGGGCTGATCACACACCGATGCTGCCTTCAGCTGCTGCACGAGACACGAGCTCTGTTGCCAGGTCTGCTCATTATCAGCGTCTTTGGGCCTGTTTTTTTTTTCTCTAAAGTCGAGGACAAATCTCCTGAGTCACGGCCGCAGGTCGCGTTTTTTGGGCTCGTTTCTTAGTTGTTTATTGGAGCTTTTCTGTCTGTGTGAATCCCCCTGATTATCTCCCAGCTCCCCACAATAAAGCAAAACAGGTGCTGGAGGTGGATGTTCACTTCCTCATTTACTAATTTAAATAAAAAGCTTACATAGAATTCTCTTCAAGAAAATAACTGCAGGCTGCTTGTTTAAAGCTTGTTTGGATCAACCTGGTTGTTTATTTCAGAAGAGAAATGTGTAAACACTGGACAGGAGCTCTCATTCCACAGAGATGATTTTAAAATAAAGAGCACAAAGAAATACCTGTTATGTCTTCTGCAGTAGAACTTTATGTAGACCTACACATCTATGAACAGATACGGGGTTCTGCTCAAAGCCAAACAACATAAAAGTAACACAAAAAGTTACTTTCCATTCAGGGTAACTAAGTGAAGTAACAGACTACTCTTTTTAAGAAGTGACACATCACAAGAAAAAAACTACTTTTTAAAGTAACTTTCCCAACACTGGTGAGCTCTCACTGCTGCCTGAGTCGACTTCCTGCACTGGAGGCAGTATTTACAGTTCTAACAGGAAGGAGGACATCATGATAAAAAAAGACCCAAAATGATCCAGAGTCAGAAACTTGGATGCATTTGGATTCACTTCTCTGGAGACCAAAGGTAAGGTAAGGCTCAGTTCAATATTTGTGACAAAAACACATCATTCAAGTCCAGGTCAACAAAGAATCTCCACCAAAATGAAAACTCAGGACCCCTGGACAGGATTAGTGTCAGAAATGAGTTTCCCCTGGTGGACTTCTAAAATAAAAAGAAATGAAACAACGGGCCAGTCTTTTGAAATTCCATCTTTAGTTCTGATGGACCAGGTCTGACTGACCTGACAAACAGCTCGTGATCCCGTCTCCCCAAAGACCAGAGACTGAAGACCCAGGACATGGTCCAGCACGACTGTCCCCATCAAACTGTTTTGGCTTTTTCAACAGCAAACGTCACTGTGCTGCTCTTCTGAGAGCTTCAACACAAAGAAACTGTTTTTATTTCACCATCCAGACTTCATTTAACACAAAGAGAACTACACTGAGAAGAACTGGTCTGATTTTAGATCTTAATCCAATATGTCAATATATTTAAAAACTCAATGCTTCTCCAGCCCTACACAACATTACACACTCATTATAAGGAACAGCTGGATTGTTCTTTTATTTTATTTGTTAAACTAAAAATCTTTTTTTTAATATAAATTACCTTCATAAAACACTTTAAATTTGAGTAAATAAGGATTAGAGCAAACCTCATTCTAACTGAGGGCTGGTTGTAGGCAGTTTACTTCACTTAAGGAATTATCAACTTGTCTAATTAAAGTAGATTCAATTTAATGAAGGAAATTATTTTCAGTTCTGGTAAATCAAATTTAGATTAACTTTTAATTAGGGCTGAACAATTAATTACAAATTAGATTAAATCGCAATATTTTCAAATCTCATAAGGTTAAATATTTTTAGTCCAATATGTGTTGAACATTTTGGCATTGTGATGTAGTTTTTTACAATTTCATGCCTATTTTTACCTCTATTCATACACTTTTTACCCACTTTTGGACCATTTTTAACATTTTTTAACCCTGTTTTTACAACTTTATACCGATTTTGCCCCCATTCATCTTTTTCTTGGCCACTGTCAGAACCATTTTTGGAATTTTAACATGGATTTTGAAATTAAATTTCAAATTTAATTCCCAATTTCGCTGCCATAATCAATTTTTCTTAGCCACTTTTGATTTTTTTTTGCCAATTATTCCCATTTTTTTTTGTAATTTCATTCCTATTTTGCACCTATTTATTAACCTTTTTCTGCTTTCATACCATTACTACCCAGTTTTTACACTTTGATACCTATTTTGCTTCTGTTCTTCACTTCTCCACTTTTTCTCAAATCTTTTATCCTTAGATTAATTTAATGTCATATTATTTTTACTATAAAAAGATCTACTGCTTATGTTTGTTCAAGAATACATAAGATGAGGAACATTAAAATAATTACAGAGTAAATCGCAATATTGGGGAAAATAGATTATTTTCTCAAATCGTTCAGCCCTACTTTTTATTCAGATAAATTAAATTTAGTAAAACTTTTACTCAAGTTACATCACATTCAGTTCAACTGTGAGTGAAAGCAAATTAAATTCAGTTCATGTAAAATATGATTTAAATCTTTAACTTAGATTAAGTTACAATAATAATTAAATAAAGAAACTAATGTTTTGGTTCATAAATCAAATCTAATTAAAGGTAAAACAGTTGATTTAACTTCAGTTTGTCTCCTGAAGCTCAGAGGAAGGTGTGAAATCATGAAACAGAAATAAGTTTGAAATAAATGTGTTTTAGATCAAATATATTTCAAACACAAAGAAAACAATTTAAACACAATCATTCACAAACTAAAACACGAGGCCCTTTAAAAATCTCTGAATTAGTCCTTTAAGGGAAACTAAAGAGTGGTTTTTCTCTGAGGGGACAAATGGAGCTAAAGGGGAAAAACTGGGTTCAGGTCCTCAGGGTGCAGGAGAGTGAGTGATCCGTGTAGTCTGGATGGGAGGGGGATGGAGAACCGAATGGGGTCTGCGCTTTCAGCTGGCATCCTCCGTCTTCTTTGGCCCAATCACCAGGGTCACAAACAAACCTGAGCGCTGCCTTTTACAGGCAAAGGTGTCCCAGCACGTCTGTCCCGCTGTGACTGAGGGGGACCCCCATCTTTGAGACCGCTGAGCTCTGATTGGTTCACTGATCAGCAGACTGAGGCCGATTTAATTTAGGAAAATGAAAAGACAAATACAAATAATGATTCATCATCCTCAAAAAGAAATGTTTATTTATTTTGTTTATCAATTTGTATTTAATTTAATTAGGTTTACTTTTATTTTGTCTATTTGTTTGATCATTTTTATTTCAGTATATTTTATTTTATTATTTTGCATTTCAGCTTAATTTATTTTATTTCAACCGTTTAATTGTCATTTTTTTCTTGGTTTATTTCAGAGGTACAGTCTGTTGTTCTTGTTGATTCTCTTTTGCTGTTTTTTTATTTATATTTTATTTTTATATTTATTACTGGTTATCATTTTACTTTATTTTCACTTGGTTTACCTATGCTTATTTCACATATCTATATTTTAATTGGTTTATTTTTACTCCACAGGTTACTTTTATTTGGTTTATTTTTATTTTTTCATACTTTTTTTCAGACACACAGACGATGCATAGAGCTACAACAGGACTAATGAACTTCAGTGTTGACCTCTCCATCCCTTCTTCATACTGTCTGTGTCTTCTATGTCCAGCTGATTCTGAGAGTTGATTGTAGTTTACAAAATAGTTGAAACATGGAGGATAAATGCTCAAATTGATAAAAACAATGATGATTTTAAAACTGTTTTAGGGAAAGTGGACAACAGCAATGCTAGAGTATTTTCATTGTTGTTTTTACCACAAAGAATGACCATTGTTTTATCCATTATTTATCCATCATGTATTTTAATTGGCATTTAAAGGGTTAAAATAAAAATAATAGCATTTTGTATTCTTTTTATTAGAACTGAAACTGACGGAATGATTTGAGCAAAAAAGTTAAAAAAATATTAATCTGTTATGTTTTTATAGCAGCTTTGGGAGAGGACATTAATGACCTCTGATAACCTCAAAGGGTCGTAAATTAAAGCGACTCACAAGGGTTAAGATGTCTGGGTAGGAAATTCCTACAAACTGGGGCGTCCCCTGTGATGTATCTAATTTACAACTTGAAGAATCTCGGTTCAACAATCAACTGGAACACAACATTAATGCTCCTCTGTTAATTAGCAATCTTACATATCAAACTACAAATCCCACAATGCACTGCAGCACCTGTGCACCACCCCCTCCTCTGCTTGGATATCACTTCAGCTCGTCTAAAATTAAATATGCAGCTCAAATTCACAACACTGTCAGTTTTAGACTCTTCAGTAAATGCTGATCCTGTTCTACACGCATCTAAATGAACCTGGACTTAAAGTTTGGACTCGGCCTGCAGAGAGTGATGACCTACAGAAGCTCCAGGAGATGGTGCTGTTTAGTTCAATGGAGGAACATTAAGTTTAAAGCTCAAATCCATTCATAGAAATGTAAGAATCAGATCAAATCAGAGATCAAATGTCATCAAACTGGTTTATAGAGATTCAAAAGTACACTCCAGTCTGTAAATATGATCTCAGTATTTCAATAATATCCCTGCTTTACAAGGAAACAGTCAAATCCAGTCCTTCATTCTTTGGTAAAGTCGAGTGTTGGAGGGTTTGTGCAGGGATGTGTGTTTGGGAAAGCTCTTCTTCACTTTTTAAAAACTCCACACCTGTGTTACTCTGACAGCACTTCTGAATTCAGCTTTAGGTATAGTCTTTGGCATCAAAATATTTGAGTTTGAGTCATAATGTAGTCATCTAAACTGTTTTAATTTTAGTCTAGTTTTAGTTGATGACATTTCACAACATTTTAGTGGATGAAATCTACTTGGATAAAATGAAACCTTTTATTGAAAGATTGTTTTCTACTTTACAATCTAACTGAAATGGTCAATGAAAGGTTGACAAGTTCTGTCAAATTTCCTTTCTTGATTTTTCCAGAACAATTCTTCTGTTTTTCTGTTCCAAATGTTTGATTCCATCTCCCATAAGATTAAAAACATTGTGTTTCCAGTTTAGTGATCAGTCTTGCTACACATGAGATCATCCTGTGCTCTGATCTCATTTTCATTTTGTTTGTCAGATATTTTTAATCTACATTTGTTTACATTGTTTTATTCTTATGTCAGATGTTCTTATGTCCTTTATCATTTTAACTGAGGATAAATAAGCAAAGTGCAAGTTAAAAAATGTTTTAGTGATAATTTAGTGTCTAAATTGTTTTAATTTTAGTCTAGTTTAGTCGATGAAATCTGCTGTAAATTTAGTCGACTAAAATCTGAAGTGTAAAGGGTAAGACATTTTTTATGTCCTGTTTTCCTCTGTGATAAAATCAAACATCTACTAAGCCTTTATTGAATGTTAGTAAAGTCTGAATGTCTAAATGAACAGAAACAAATGTTCCTTTGTGTGAAATGCAGTCTCCTTTATTTAGGCTACCTGGCAGAGCATCTCAGTTACAATACCAGAAGTGACAACAAACAGTGAACCTGCTCTACATGAATATATCAATTCATAAAGAGAGCAGCTCTGATTGGATGGCTCCACAACTTATCCCACCACCACCAAGCTAAGGCAGCTGTGATTGGATGTCCCTCTGAACTCATCCAACCTTTAACACAACCAAAGTAGCTGTGATTGGATAGATTCATCACTTGTCTCTACTTCCTACATGACCATATTAGGTCTGATTGGATTAAGTCTGTCAGACATTTTAGTGGAGTTTTTATTAGTTGATGAAAATGTCAGTTAGTTTAGTTTGAGTTTTTGTCCATGTGCTCTTGTTTTTATTAGTTACTGTCTAGTTTTCATCAGGGGAAAAAAGGTTGTTGATGAAACTCTGATGAAAATAATGAGTCAACAAACCAACAGAGCTCCAGATGAGTTGGGACTTGCACTGTGATGCTTGTGCTCCTCTTTGTGTTGGTATCTCCTGCTTGTGAGGCTTCTGTTTTCAGGCCGTGATGCCATGGAGGAGGAAGTGTGTGTTTGGGAAAGCCTCTTCACTGCCCTGCTTTTATTTAAACTCCACACCTGTGTTACTCTGACAGCACTTCTGAATTCAGCTTTAGGTATAGTCTTTGGCATCAAAATATTTGAGCTTTGAGTCATAATGTAGTCATCTAAACTGTTTTAATTTTAGTCTAGTTTAGTTGATGACATTTCACAACATTTTAGTGGATGAAATCTACTGGAGACAAACTGACTGTTTCACATTTCTCTTTCTTCACCTTTAAATCTCCACTTTATCCTGTTCAACCTTTTCAAGCTCCTTGTTCTCAACCCTTTAACTTCCAGCTCAGCTGTTTGGCAGAGGTCAAGAAATTCCAAATGTTTGATTTCATGTGTCAAAATTAAACACATCATTGTTTCCAGTTTAGTGTCAGTGTTTTAGGATACACATGAAGAAACTGCAAACAAAAGAACTGATATTTCCTTTATGTGGGATTTAAAGGTTTAAAAAGTGAAAAGCTTTTATTATTATGTCAGATCATTATTATTACAAATACTTCACTTTAATGAGATAATAGAGTTATTCTTAAAAACATTGTTGGTGTGTTTGTCAAACTCAGTATCATCTATTTGAAGTTGTTTTATTGCTCTTTTATTTGCAAACATTTCTGCCTTTTCTAATTGATTTTGTCCCAAATATTTGTGCATTTGAAGTCATCAGGTAATCAACTTTGACCTTTTCAAACCTTTTGAGTCCCACACAGTGAAAATATCTGTTTTTTGGTTTGTTTGTAGTTTTCTCTGCTCCCTGAAATGTTAAGGGAATCAAACAATGATTTGATTTGTTGTGTTTTATAAAGCAGTAAATATCCCTGAGTTTATTTTGACCTGTGTCAAACAGTTGAGCTGGTAGTTAAAGGGTTAAAATGACACAGCCTGATCAGTGAGCCAATCAGAGGAGGAGTCCATGTGACCTGTGGTGGCGTAAAAGCCCTCTGAGTCGTCCAAAGAATCAGAAGAAGAATCAGAAATACTTTATTAACTCCCAAGGGGAAATTTGGTTGTTTCAGTTTCTCTTCTACACAGTATAGCAGTCAGAAATATCAGATGAAGACATTAGAATAGATAGGAGTAGCACTGATTTAACTAATATGAAGTGAAAATAAAAATAAAATAAATACAACTAAAATGAAAACAAATGAAAAGAGCATGAAAATGAAGTGAGCAGGTTGCAACATGCAGAGCCTTGAAGCAATATCAACTTCCTTCTAAAGAAAACATCAATAAAAATGTGGTGGAAATAAGACTCTGAATGAGGTGGAGGAATACACAGTATTAACAATGAACAATATTTACACTAAAAATGTGAACACAGCCATGACAGGGAGAGCAGAGAGGACAAAGCAGAGAAGAGAAAGCATTTAACAACCAGAAAAAAAAATGTCTTTTTTTGACCCGTCAGTGTGACATGGTGTGTCTTGAACTCAATCCTGGGACAGGGACCATTTCAGTTCACTAAAGACTGCCCCATGGGACTTTTTTAAATCTATTTGTCAATTTTTAATGTGATCTTGGTATGTTTTAACTGTTCCTTAAGGCTGTGAGAGGCTTTACAACCTGTGGGCTTCATTTCTGTTCTCTTTTTGCACTACAATGTAATTTACACTGTACTTTAAATGATGCACTGCTACACTGCACTAAAGCTCATCCTACGACTGGAACATTTAAACTACCTCACTGTACTTAAAAAAACATGATGGAAATATTATTTATTCTTTCTAAGTGTCTTGAGCTTGGTGAAATGTAATTTTGTTCAACTGTTTGCTGTTGATATATAGTTTTTATGACTTCTTAAAATTAATATAAGTGATGTTAAAATTAGGATAAACCACAGTATTGAGATGATATTGGAATGAATGAATGAATGAATGAATGAATGCTTTATTTCAGTTTAAAAACAACAATAAAATCATGTTTTTCCAAAAAAGAAAAGAAAACAGACAGCAACCAAAAAAGGAACAGGCTGAAGCTCCAAGGCTTATTTTTGCCTCTCCTGTACCATCATAGGATTAACTGAATAATTCACAATAAAACATCAGTACGAGTACATTATTCCAAAACACGTGAGAGCTTAAACTGAAAAATAGAATTCAATCAAATTTGATCATTTTAGATTTTAAAGTCTTCTTTAAAACTAACATAGAATTACACATCTTTATTTCATTGTTTAGTCCATTCCAATATTAGTATCAACCAATTTTAAAATATTTGCAGATATTTCCAATCAACATTGTCATATGTGGGCCAAAATATGTCCCACATTGCTATACCATCACTTCAATGGTACATTTAGCATCAAGAGTTTCATTTTCCAAGAGTTAAATGTTGGTTTTCTTGTCATTTCAGCTTCTTGCACAAATAAAAAGTCAAGTCAAAGTTTATTTGAAGAGCACGTTTAAAAACAACCTCAGTTGACCAAAGTGCTGCACAGGGGTACAAAATAATCGTTCATACACTTCATACATAAAATTGTCACATTGAAGCAACAAGTCAGTTTTTGTGAAGTAAAGACTTTGTGCTCCTGTCAAAAATATAATTAGGAGTATTGGTGATAATGAGTTCAGAAATATCTGCAAATCTAAATATTGTCAGAAAGCACATATGATGCATCCCTAATAAAAATGTTTCTACAACTTCAAGAGGACGAAAGAAATTAGGGATCTAAATTGAAACACTTATCAAACAGTAAAGGCAGCTCTTCTTCTTTTAATCATATTTATCTGTTGGACTTTTGCAAGAATTTAAAGTCACTGTGTTGTGCATCTTGCTTGATTTAAATGTTTACTTTAGGGAAAAAAATGTATTACTTGTTGAAGTAAAATGTGTCAGTCCCAAGTTAAGATTAAAAAAACACAGCATGTTATGATCATGTTTTGAATGACAATAAAAAAATGTTGAATGTGATAAAGAGCCACAGGATGGTGCCAACGTGCCACGAGCGCTCTCAGCCACATGCTGTTGATTGTGTTTCATTGGTCTCTCTCTCCTGACTGCTGCTCAAATGTCTGTGTGCTCTGATAGACTGTAAATCTGAGCTGCTCTGTGGGCTCAGTTAAGGTGTTTTCATTTAAAGATTGAAAATGCAGAGTGTCAGAAATCAGCCTCAGTCCAGTGATACAAAGCAGATCTGTGCTCGGTTCAAAGACATCACCCTCTGAGATCCTGAGTGCAGGTTTACAGTCTGGTTTATGCTTCAGTCCTAAAAACTGGGAGTATAAAAACCTGCAGCTTCACAGGCCGTGGACTCAGGGAGGAGCAGCCGTCAGGGTGAGTGCTGATCACTGATTTATTCCTTCAGATAATCAATAAACCACCACAGGGATCAGCAGCTGCATTTGGACAAGGAACAGTTCTTTATCTCACATATGCCACAAGGGCCGGATTTTAAAATATATCTAAATATTAGAATATTCTGCCTTTTTTAACTTATGAGTTGTGCATTTTTTCTCAGCTGTGTTCAGTTTTTAACATTTTAGGATGAGATCAGTCCCTATCATCCAGCTACAGTTCTGATATCTTGGCTTTTCCATCCCTGGATGTGACTCAAATAAACTTTTTCTCCTGGTTGAATTTGGATAAAAATGCTGCCCAGTTGGTTTCTGAGAAACAGATTAAACTTTTGGTCATTCCTGATAAAACTACACCAATTATAATTGTTTTTGTGGCTATAGTGATGGTTGTATGCTGAAATAAGATGTCCTTATAACCTTAACAAATCTTTACTCCTCACATTTTATGAATTTTCTAATATTCTGTGGGCCAGATGTGAAGCTTCAGTTTTTGTTTTAACCAGAAAACTCCAATTACCATAAAGCTGATTTTTAAACAGATTCATCAGGCTGGTTTTATGCAATGTATTAAAGAATAAATTAACATGTGTCTGACTGTCGGTGTTTTAATAAACTTAACATTTTATAATCTATATAAAGTACTTGTGTTTTTTCTACATGTAAAGTTCATTGATGTTCAAATTAGGGATGCACAATATTATCCGTAAGATACCATTATCAGATGATATTGACATTTTTGCAGATATTTACAGCTAATACATCGGGCATATGTCAGTTGACCACATTGTTTATTTAACAGCAGTATTATTTTTCAAGAGTTAAATATTTTTCTTGTGTCACTTCAGTTCCTTGTAAAAATAAAACTGTCACATTAAAGCTTTAAGTCAGTTTTGTGAAGTAAAGTCTTTATGCTCCTGTCAAAAATATCATTATGAGTATCAGAGATAATTATTTCAGAAATATCTGCAAATAAGATACAAAAAAAATCGAATATACCCAATAAAATGTTTCTACCCCTTAAAGGGGATGAAAGAAGTTTGAGATCTTAATTGAAACACTTATTAACCCCTTCAGACCCACATTTTTTCTGCTGGGCAAAAAAAAAATTGCAACTGATTTTAAGTCCTCTCTGGCATAGAAACAAAGTGATTTTCTTTCTTTTTTGAAAACTCATGTTTTTAGTGGTATTTTTTAATGTCCATTACATTGGACGCCACGACTAAATGAAAGTAAAATGTCATGAAAACTTAGTACATAGAAACTAATCAAGTATGACCTACAAAACTGGATGTCTGCCTATATACTACTACTTAAGGTTTTTAGAGAAGTGTCTTGCACCATTTTTGTACTTTAATATATCTCCTGCTATGCAGTGTATGAAAGCGCTGAACAAAATTTCATTTTTATACTTATGAAAATGATAACAAAAGATTGATTGATTGTTATTTTTGGGACTGTCTGCAGCTCTGAACATGCAAATGATCTTGGGAGATGTTTTCCAGCATTGGTAGGGAACATCGGTGAGCTAACCACTCCCTCTCTGAATCTGATAACAAAGCAGTCACATTCTTAACTTGCTTTATGTACTCCCTCAATATGTATTCTTTTTATTTTATTCAAGTATTTATTGTTTGATATTATTATTATTTGTATTTGTATTTTATTTTATTGTATTCTCTTATGCATTCTGTGCAACTTAGATCTTACATACAGTACAGGCCAAAAGTTTGGACACACCTTCTCATTCAATGTGTTTTCTTTATTTTCATCACTATTTACATTGTAGATTCTCACTGAAGGTATCAAAACTATGAATGAACATGTGTGAAATTATGTACTTAACAAAAAAGTGTGAAATAAATGAAAACATGTCTTTTATTCTAGTTTCTTCAAAGTATCCACCCTTTGCTCTGATTACTGCTTTGCACACTCTTCATTCTCTTTATGAGCTTCAACAGGTAGTCACCTGAAATGGTTTTCTCTTCTCAGGTGTGCCTTTACAGGGTTAATTCATTCGTAGATGTGCAGTAGTCAGGCTGATGCACAGTTGACAGCCCTAGTTAAGTTAAGAGAAACAAGTGGCCATCATTACTTTAAGAAATGAAGGTCAGTCAACCCGAAAAAATGCAGAAACTTTGAATGTGTCCCCAAGTGGTGTAAAAACCATCAAGGGCTACAACTAAACATGAGGACCAGTCGAGGAAAGATCAAGAGTCACCTCTGCTGCTGAGAGAGGAGAGTTCATCTGAGTCACCAGCCTCAGAAATCACAAGTTAACAGCAGCTCAGTTCAGACCAGATGAATACCACACAGAGCCCCACAGCAGACACATCTCTACAACAACTGTGTGAATCAGGCCTTCATGGTCAAATAGTTGCTAGGGAACCACTGCTGAGGAGAGGCAACAAGCATCAGAGATGTGTTTGGGTCAAGAAACACAAGGAATGGACATTAGACCAGTGGAAATCTGTGCTTTGGTCTGATGAGTCCAAATTTGAGATCTTTGGTTGAAACCGCTGTGTATTTGTGTCATGCAGAAAAGGTGAGCAGATGGATTTTGCATGCCTGGTTCCCATTGTGAAGCATGGAGTCTATGGTGTGATGGTGTGGGGCTGCTTTGCTGGTGATACTGTTGGGGATTTATTCAAAATTGAAGGCATACTGAACCAGCATGGCTACCACAGCAGCCTGCAGCGACATGCTATCCCATCTGGTTTGTATGTAGTTGGACCATCATTTATTTTTCAACAGGACAATGACCCCAAACATACCTCCAGGCTGTGTGAGGGCTATTTGACCAAGAAGGAGTGTGATGGAGTGCTACTCCAGATGACTGGCCTCCACAGTCACCGGACCTGAGCCCAACGGAGATGGCAACAAGTGCTCAGCATCTCTGGGAACTCCTTTAAGACTGTTGGAAACCATTTCATGTGGCTACCTGTTGAAGCTCATCAAAAGAATGTCAAGAGTGTGCAAAGCAGTAATCAGAGCAAAGGATGGTTAATCTGAAGAAACTAGAATATAAGACATGTTTTCATTTATTTCACACTTCTTTGTTAAGTACATAATTCCACGTGTTCATTCATAGTTTTGATACCTTCAGTGAGAATCTACAATGTAAATAGAGATGAAAATAAAGAAAATACATTGAATGAGAAGGTGTGTCCAAACTTTTGGCCTGTACTGTATAAGACAAAATGTATGAAAACCTCATACCTTGAATTAAAAAGACTTCATTTCTAAACTCACCATCTATTTCACTGGTCTCATCTGCCTCATTTCCTGAATTTAAGAAGTCAAGTTTAGATAACTCTCCATTTACGAGATGTTCAAGGAAGTCTTCCACTTTATACTATACAAGAGCATTATGTACAAACATATATACATGAAACATTTTGTAAACATGATTAACAACACTGTGATAACAAACTTTACCTTTGAAAAGCTTACAGGTAAATTGTTTCTTTGCATACTGATGCTAAACATGTGACTGTTAGCTAACATCAACTAAGTCCTGTTGTCCATTGCAATGGACATCAAACTTAAAAATAATCTTGTTAATTAGAAGAGTTGCAGTCAAAATGACTTGAAATACTGTCACTTTTAACAGTTAAGATTAGTCTCAGAGCAATTTTGTTTGACTTGCATTAACATAAATTTATATTTTTTACTTACTCTTCCCTCTCTTCAGTCGCTCAGCCATGCTTGTCTTGTCTGATGTCTGTTACTTTGTTGGAGCATGTTCACAGTCATGATTTGTTTCTAATTGGACAATCAGGATCCAACTAGCAACCAGGAATGCTGACATGACTCAATCACAGTGTTTTTTTTATTTAGAGCAATAAAAATGTCATGTCCATTCAAATGGACGCAGGGTCTGAAGGGTTTAAACAGTAAAGACAGCTCTTCTAGTTTTCTTGAAGATTCTAAATCGAGGCAACTGGACTGTGTTCAGTTTTGGGAAGACGTTTCTCTTCTCATCCAAGAAGCTTCTTCAGTTCAAAGAGCTGGACAAGGCAGCAGATATTTATCTAGAAAACAAGACAACAACAATAGAAGAGGAGGAGTTGGATATTCTATTGTTGTTGTCTAACATTGATATTATATATATTAGAGATACTACATCTGTAAATAAATCAGTATATGTATGAAAAATATATTAATCACTTTAAAACATAATTATCAGTGTTATAAATATCAAATCAGTCTTCAGATGTTCATCATCAGCTAAAAAAAGACATGAAACATTTATTTTGTTGATTTGATTTGAATTGTTTCAGTCTGTTTTTGTTCAGAACAATCAGCTGTTCATAGGTGACATCAGCTGACTGATGATCAGGTGTATCCTGTCAGCACAAACAGACGTCTCTTCAGGGACGCTGCAGAGACAAGAATCTCAGGTCTTTGAATCACCTGCAGGTTTGGACTACAGACCACACAGAGACAACGAGAACCATAAATACCATAAACCCAGGATAGAGGGGCTCGGTGAATGTGGTCTCTGTGGTGTGGAGGTGGATCAGTCCATCAGAGGAGACTTCATAGAAGGACAGAGATCCAGCAGGACAGTCCACATACACCCCTACTCTACCAGAGGATGAAGAGGAGGAGGAGACGGATGTTTCTCTCTTATTGTGACGGACAGAGTAACCATGACCAGAGCAGCTCAGACTCCAGGAATGATCATTACGTCCAAACCCACATTCATCTCTGTATCCTTTTCTCCTGATTCTTCTGAAACTCACTGATACTCGAACATCTCTTCTCCACTGGACCTCCCAGTAACAGCGACCACTCAGAGCAGACCTGCACAGCAGCTGAGGATGATAAACATCAAATCTGTCTGGATGATCAGGATATGACTGAAGCTGGTACACACCTGTCACCGTCCTGTTGTGTTTAGACAGTTTGACTCCTCTGCTCACTGTGTTTGTGTCCACCTCCAGCTCACAGGCGTCTGATGGAGAGAAGGAGAAACATCAGAGCAGCAGGTCATCATCTGATCATCTACAATCATCTGAGCTGAGGGTTCAGAGTCAGCTCTGATGGTCTGACCTTTGACCTCCTGCTGAGTCGGCCATGTTTGACCTCTGACCCCAAACTCTGCTCCATCTTTCTATCTGAACCAGTTTGATTTCTGTGTTTGTGGTTCCATGGTCCACCTTCAGTTTTTCCTGGGCCTGGTCTAGTTATGGATCAGTGAACCACCACGGTCTTCAGTCTGGACCAGGGAAGAGGACCTGGTCTAGTTGATCAGACTCTGATAAATGCAGATCCTGAGATCTGGGTCATAAAGTGGAGCTGCCAGAGCACCAGGCCATTTATTGAAATAAAACACATGTTCAAAGAAAATAGTTGACATGTTTTCTTCCTTCAGTTCTGTCAGTGACTCTGTCCTGCTGATGATTCTCCATGTTGAAATCTTTCCATGGCGCTCACACACAGCACCCAGTGCTCTCTAACTTTCACACAGACACAAAGGGACAAATAGAATCTTTTCCTGTAATAAAGGATTTCCTGAAATAAAAGAGCCTGTGGCTCAAGTTTTTCTCTCTCAGTCTGATGGCATTTCTCTGATGAACAACCCTTTTGATCTCTGATGATATTTTTAATCTTGTTTTTTGTGCAGGCTCAGATTTTGTGTCAAATGTGAGGACACAAAGGGTCTGGTGTCCAAATATTGACCCAGAAGAGGAACAAGCCCTCACTTATTAACAACATGTTCAATCCAAACTGTTTGGACCTCTGAATTAACCCTCGTCCTTTCACAAATAGAAAATACTGATCAGTGATTCTGTTTTGAACCCTTTCAGTCCCACTCACACTCAGCACACAACGCTCACTAAATTTGACAGAAAATAGAAAAACAGGAATTATTTCATCAACAAAGAGCCCGTGGGTAATGTTCTCTGTCTGTCTGTCAGCGTCTGGGACATGTCATTGATTCACTACTTTATTGATTTGAAGCTTTTTGTGTGCACAGGCTCTGATTTGAACTAAAATCCAATCCAATCCAATCCACTTTATTTATAGAGCCCATTTTACAAACAGAGCGTTACCAAAGTGCTGCACATCAGAAACATAATAATAAAAACAGTAAAACAGCTCCACCAGTTCTTATTAAGGTAATAAAAACAAGTAACAGTTAGCAAGAATACTCAAACAATAAATAGAACATAAAATAATAAATACAAATAAAATAGATTAAAAAAAACAAAACAATTAAAACAATAAAATCAGGAGAACAACAATACTATAAAATAATTAAAAGAAATAAATTCCAAGACACAGAGGACCACATATATTCACACTTTGTTATATATTCAGAGTTTCATTCCATATAATCAGACTTTCAGTCCACTGTCAGATTCCACAACTTAGGGCATTCCACAGAGAAGGCCCTTTCATTTTATATATTCAGAGTTTCATTCCATATCACGATTCATTTTATATATTCACACTTTCATTCCATATTTCAGAAAGGTCCATTTTATATATTCTGAGGGCCAGTCCATTCAAAGCTTTAAAACAGACAATTAAATTTTAAATATTCAATCCTAAAATTAACAGGGAGCCAGTGCAAAGACGCATTTTATATATTGGACTAATATGCTCATGTTTTCTGGCCCTACATTTTATATATTCAGACTTTCATTCCATAACTATTCAAAGAGCTACATGGTTATATATTCAGACTTAGGCATTGCATAGTTCAGACTTTCATGTTATATATTCAAGACTTTCATTCCAAAAGATTAAAAGATAAAAACTTGACTTTTATATATTCAAGATGATACATTTTATATGCATTCAGACTTTTGTCATTTAAATATCACTGTCTATGGTGACGCCAAGGCTGGTGACTGTATTCAGAGCAAAATGTCAAACATATATTCAGAGTTTCAAAAAGTGGAGCTGCCAGAATAATCAGAAAAGTCTGCATTTTATATGTTCAGACTTTCAGTTTTCATATGACTTCAGTCTGTCAGTGACTTCTGTCCTGCTGATTATTCTCCATGTTCAATATCAATATCACACATAACCCTTGAGCTCCTCTCAATGTGAAATATCCTGGAGCCAATATACAAATAGATATTACCCATAATTGGGTTGGCCTTGAGACTCTCATGTACTGTCACGTTCTGCTCATGGTGTGATGGAGCATTTCTCTGATCACACCAACACACCATCTCTGCTGATTTTTGTTCCTCATCTTCACTTTGATCATGTGAACTGTTCCTCAGACTAATGACCTCTGACCTTCATGTCTCCATGCTTTATCCTCCTCATGCTGTTTTATAACAACAGGAGCTCTGACACAATCCTTCAGATGAAAAGTTGATGAGAGTAAAAAGTTGAATAATCCAGTGTTAAATCAAAGATTAAAAACACTCACACTTCTTCAGACCAGGTCTCAGGGTCCACAGCGCCACCATGGTCCAACCTGGAGACAGAAACCAAAGCTGGGATCAGTTCTTCATTCATCAGGGTCCTGAGATAGCCTCCCTCTCCAGCCCACACCAGTCAGGAGGTTTCTACAGAAATCCTTCCCCTCTGTCTCCATCCAGGGTCTGTCTGGGCTCAGAGCTCTGAGTGGATCCTCTTAACCAGGTCACACCGTGGTTTCAGTGGGACAGGCCCGTGGATGGCTCTTTATTTTCACACTTCTGCATCACAAACAGGATCTATGTGTTTACTTCTCCTCTTAGTACATGAGTGTGCGCTCATTTCCACACACACAGACCTGCGTTTATCAGTGTGGCGTGGGGGGAGACGCTGGTGTCCCACGTCAGGGTCTGAGCTGGTTAGACTCAGTCAGTGTGGACTCTCACTGCAGCCCAAATCTGTGAAGGAGGACCATCACATCATCCTGACTGTCTCTGTAGACTTCACAGCTCAACACTCACATTAAATATGATGTCTAAATGGATTTAATAAACACCTCTGACATCCCTGTGGACTAATGAGCTGTTGAAATAAGGCTGAAGAGCTGTCAGCTGATCTGTTCATTCAGATTTAATAAAGGAGAGTTTTCTTCAGCTCTTTATTTGAACCATCAGAGAGGCTTCTTTCAGTCATCATCAACTTTAGAAAACACTTCAGTCTAGGGCTTTAAGTTCCTTTAAAGACTGGTCGACTAATTGGTCGGTCGTGCTCAGTCAACTAAAATTCTGATTGGTCGACCAAATGCTTCAATTTATTTTTTTCCCCTGCAGTTCATTTCACCAGGAGAAACGTATCAAGTTAAATGGGGGTATTTTCTGAGCACTCCCATTTCACAGGTAACAGCTTGTCTCAGAACACCATTTAATGAATTTATTGTTTATTTCAATATTCTAGTCGAAGTCGCTTATTCATTTTATAACTGCATACACAGCTGCCAGCGCTGCAGCGTACAATGGGCAGTCCGCTTTGGTGTCGATTTTGGTCGACAATTGCTATGTTTTTGTCGACCAATAATTCTTTGGTTGATTACAGCCTTACTTCAGTCTGTGCAGGACTGTGGAGATCTGAGCAGAGAAACTACAAACTGATCAAGTCTGACAGGAAACTGACATTAAAAACTAAACAGTCAGTGGACTATTACTGAGTGACATCAGGGATCACTTACTGTCTTTACCAAATATGACAACAACTACAAGGCTGATCTACCAGACACAAACAGAGCACAGGAGACAACACACTGACCAATCAACACATGCTCTGAAGAAGGACTTCATGGACAAAACTGGGACACAATAAACAAAGACAGAAGCATCAACAGAGCTGACATGTTTTCAGAACTACACTCAAGGAAAAAAGAAACACAATATTTTAATTTTTGAAAATTCCTAAGAAATACAGGTGCATTTGGAAAAATGGTGTAGCATCATGACTTCACTCCAAATTAGGCTGAAGACAGGTGAACAGATTTCTTGGTTCCGCTTGACTGATTGTGAGGACAATAAAGAGTGCATTTCAGGATTGTTTATGGACACAAACTCATGTTTGAAACTCAGAGTTGAGTTTTACCACTGGTTAACTGTGCTCAAGCCTTCTCCATAAAACGGCACCAGAATGAAGCCAAAAACACACTTCTTCACGATGTTACAATTGTCGCAAACAGAGAGGGATTGAGCTATTGCATGCTCTAAGCTGGACGGGGTTGTCTTGCTGTCACCAGAGTGTTTGGAATCCACCGCTCTACCATTATTCGTCTTGCTGAGCGATACCACGCCACTGGTTCCTCTAACGACCGCCCACTGGTCGCCCCCATGTAACGACCGCTGCACAAGACAAGACGTGCCAGCTCCACCGGCTGGCACATCTCTGTAACAGGTTCCGGCCTGCCACCAGGTCTGCAGCCAAGACCATTGGGACACACCCCAGGCCAGTGTCAGCCAGAACCATCCGTAATCACCTTTTTTGGTTTGGGGGGTGCTCTATTGTTTGGTTGTGTTATTGGACTCGAAAATGTGTAAACGCTGAATGAGTTGGCCTGAGGATTAGAAATGGATGTAGGGTTCATTTAAAACTGGCGGATCTCAAAAATAAAATTATTCTGCCGCCACAAAACTCCCAAAACTGAGTGTTGCGATTCTTTTTTCCTTGAGAGTATTTTCACAATTATAGGACAAAAATGTCCTCAGAAAAAATAAGCAGGAAAATAAAACATACAGATCAGTCTTGGAAAAGGAAAATCCAGGTCAAACATAATGCAGGATGCAGACATCAAATCAATGATCAATCTGTTACCCCTCCACTCTGATGATGTCTTTCTCTGCAGCCCTGACGTCTCTGACTCTCAGTCATCTCACTTTTCAGCCTGATGAACATCAACATGTGATTCTTTCTTCTTCTGTGGTGTCAATGTACCTCAGGATGTTCAGGCTGCAGCGTGGATCCTCCTGTCGAGCAGACAGCAACTTCTCTCCTCGTTCTCCTGGATGATTGTAGCTCAGGTCCAGCTCTGTCAGAGAGGACGAGCTTAGAGCAGAGTCCAGAGACACACAACCCTCCTCTGAGATCAGACAGCCAGACAGACGACAGACAGACAGACAGACAGACAGACAGACAGGTGAATCCACAGTTTAACATCACAGTATCAGGTCCAGAATGAAGGCCTGTCTGTGGTACCATCAGTCTAAAGTAGTCTGGGAGGAAGAGCCTTTAACCATCAGGACCTTTTAAGTCCTCCATAGTCCTGGTCCAGGAGGGAGACCCCCTCTCTGAGAGCAGGCTGAAAACCTCCTCTTTTACTGATAAAGCTTAGAACAAGTCAGGCTCCTCAGGGACTGGACTGAAGACCACAGGTTGAAGGACTCTGTCCTAGTTTGGTTTCTATAAAATGATGAATGGTTTGGATGTGCTGCTGATTGATGGGTCCATCATTTCAAAGACTCAGACATGTTCTGCTCAAACAGCTTTGACCCTCCTGAAAGGCCTCAGAGCTGCTGGTATTTCCCTGCAGAGTTTTTAGAGGAACCTGATCCACCCTGAGGTAAGCCGTCTCTCCTCTGACCTTAAACATTCAGGGAGCCTGAGAGTCTCCACCCTGAATGTCTTCTGTTTCATGACTAAGTCCCTCAGTCTGTTTAGAGAACATTTGGAGCTCCTTCATGTTGAAGGTGTTCAGGAGCTCAGATGATGGTCACAGCTTTCATTTGAATTTCAACATTTTTATGTTTACCTGAGATTCTCCAGTCTGCAATGTGGACTCTTCAGTCCATCAGACAGCAGTTTCACTCCTGAATCCTGCAGGTGATTGTAACTCAGGTCCAGGATTCTCAGACCAGAGGACTGTGAGCTGAGGACTGAGGACAGAGCTCCACAGCTTCTCTCTGACAGTCTACATCCACTCAGCCTGAAAAAGACTTTCGGTCAGTTTCACAAACATGCAAGAAGTTGACCTCTGATCTAAGTCAGCCACAATCATTTCCTGCAGGTGGAGCCTAAATTTCTCATCTGTTGTCTCATTCATCAAAGACAAAGTTAAACAAAAATAAAATTAACAAAAGTAAACACTTCCGAACTTTGGTACAACTCTGACCTAATTTTTCAATGTAAAGGGAGTTTTGAATGTTTACCTGAGAGTCTCCAGTCTGCAGTGTGGACTCTTCAGTCCATCAGACAGCAAGGTCACTCCTGAATCCTGCAGGTTGTTGTTACTCAGGTCCAGGTCTCTCAGACCAGAGGACTGTGAGCTGAGGACTGAGGACAGAGCTCCACAGATTCTCTCTGACAGTCTACATCCACTCAGCCTGAAAAAAAGACTTTTGGTCAGTTTCACAAACATGCAAGAAGTTGACCTCTGATCTAAGTCAGCCACAATCATTTCCTGCAGGTGGAGCCTAAATTTCTCATCTGTTGTCTCATTCATCAAAGACAAAGTTAAACAAAAATAAAATTAACAAAAGTAAACACTTCCGAACTTTGGTACAACTCTGACCTAATTTTTCAATGTAAAGGGAGTTTTGAATGTTTACCTGAAAGTCTCCAGTCTGCAGTGTGGACTCTTCAGTCCATCAGACAGCAGCGTCACTCCTGAATCCTGCAGGTCGTTGTTACTCAGGTCCAGGACTCTCAGACCAGAGGACTGTGAGCTGAGGACTGAGGACAGAGCTCCACAGCTTCTCTTCGACAGTCTACATCCACTCAGCCTGAGAAAAAAATCAGAAAATCATAAAGAGCAAACAGTTAATGAACATTCTTATAAAAACACAGAAATCTGATGTGACCAGTGCAGGAAGGTGCACCTACCTCATAATAGCAGTTAATGTAGACATTACATAATCTCTCTCTATAGTTACTATTCTTAGCACTACAATGACATGAGGACCCTCTTGAAAATGTGAGGTCACATCTCAAGAGGTCTACCTTTAGCACATTTAAATTTAATGGTAACATGGTAGGGATGCTCTTGTGGTCCGGGCACCTATAAGTTTGTCACTACCATAAAATCTTGTTTTCAGTCAGACTATCATTGATTATATTTCTACAAAATTATCACCACAACTATTCTGACATGAGGACCCTCCTGAAAACGAATGTTGCTTCTTAAAGCTGGGGTTGGCGATCAGATTTAGATACACTATTTTTAATACTGGTTAAAATGGTTTTTATGACCCGATGGTAATCAACTTATAATGTGTTCTTAAAACAGAGCGAAAAATATCCACTATCTACAGTGGGAGTAAAACAGGGAAAACCCCAACCAATAATCTTGCCGGGATACCTTCTTTCACACCAATCAAATCCCCTCGCCATTCTGCGTGCCTGCTGCGCGTGCATTTTCCCAGCGTGCACCAACAGTGCGTGTAGCATGTAGCATGTAGCGTGTAGGGAACAGACTCCGCTGGAGAATGCTTACCTTTCAAGTTTTGTCTTTGAAAATAAGGGAAGTCCGCTGTGAGCAGTCCCACAACACCAACCAAGCTCCAGTATCCCTCACATTTAAGACAGATGTACAAGAAATCTAAAATAAACTCTTTATTTTTCTAAGTTTGTTCCGCTGTTGGCTCTAATCTCGCGAGAACTGCTGTCCATGCTACTGCAGGTGGCAGTTCTTGCGAGACTTCTTCTTCTTCGGTGGTTGGCATCCATCATTTTGGAGCATTACCACCCCCTTCAGGCTAGAGACAGACAGCTAGTTCTCCAAAATCGCCAACCCCAGCTTTAAGGGACTATCCTTGAATAAATTTGTTGTCAGCAGAAACTAATTTGATGACAACAGGTCTATGGTTCATGGATCTGTCACTCACTTTAGTTCTTACTTTAGGTTACCCTTCCTATGCCCTCACACCCAATACAGCATCTTGTGGATTTGCTGTTCATCATGAGACTGTAATCCACATACAAGATTTCCTGCTGCTTAACAGAAGGTTTTTTTCTTACCACCATGATGGAGGGGTTCATGATTGGCTATATGGATTCAAGTCAAGTGTTGGATGTATGTATTTGTATGCATATATGTGTATTTTATGTGTATATACGCATACACTATATGTGTATCCATAAAATGAAAAGTTATGTGCTCTATGATAAAGTGTCTTGAGATAACACTTGTTTTGAATTGGTGCTATACAAAAAAAGCTTGATTGACCTACAGAGCTTTGCTGGAGGCTTTGACCACTGGCAGCAGCCTCAGAAGAGCCTCCTCTGAAGCAGAGTATTTCTGCAGGTCAAACTCATCCAGGTCCTTCTCTGATGACAGTAAAATGAAGACCAGAGCAGACCACTGAGCAGGAGACAGTCTGTCTGTGGAGAGACGTCCTGATCTCATGGCCTGTTGGATCTCCTCCACCAGAGAACGATCATTCAGTTCATTCAGACAGTGGAACAGATTGATGATCTTCTCTGCAGACATGTCCTCACTGATCTTTGACTTAATGTACTCAACAGCTTCCTGATTGGTCTGTGATCTACTTCCTGTTTGTGTCATCAGACCTTCCTCTGAAAGGTTTTGATTGGTCTGCAGTGAAAGACCCAGGAGGAAGCGCAGGAACAGGTCCAGGTGTCCGTTTGGACTCTGTAAGGCCTGGTCCACAGCTCTCTGGTGGAGCTGTTTCAGATCAGGTTTGACAGTAAAGACTTTGAGGACCTTGGATGGTCTCTGTTCTTCTGCCATCAGATTGACTCCAGAGTTGATGAAGGTCAGATGGACATGAAGAGCAGCCAGGAACTCCTGAACGCTCAGATGGATGAAGCAGAACACCTTGTCCTGGTACAGTCCCTCTCTTTAAAGATCTGTGTCACCCAGAGTACACTGAGGCTGCTCTGATGTCCATGCCACACTCTGTCAGGTCTGATTCATAGAAGATCAGGTTCTCTCTGCAGCTGCTCAAGCCAGTTTACCCAGAGACTGGATCATCCCTGCTCTCTGGACTCCAGTGAGGATCAGTCTCTGCTCCTCCATCATACTTGATGCTCTTCACTTTGGAGTGAACCACCAGGAAGTGGATGTACATCTCAGTCAGGGTCTTGGGCAGCTCTCCTTCCTCTCTGGTCTCCTGCACATGGTCCAGGACTGTGGCAGTGATCCAGCAGAAGACCGGGATGTGGCACATGATGTGAAGGCTTCTGGACTTCTTGATGTGGGAGATGATTCTGTTGGCCTGCTCCTCATCTCTGAACTGTTTCCTGAAGTACTCCTCCTTCTGCTGGTCAGTGAACCCTCTGACCTCTGTCACCATGTCAACAAATCCAGGAGGGATCTGATTGGCTGCTGCAGGGCGTGTGGTGATCCAGATGTGAGCAGATGGGAGCAGGTTCCCTCTGATGAGGTTGATCAGCAGCACATCCACCGAGGTGGACTTTGTGACATCAGTCAGGATTCTTGTTTGGTGGAAGTCCAGAGGAAGTCGACACTCATCCAGACCATCTAAGATAAACAAGACCTGGAACTTCTCAAACCTGCAGATTCCTGCTTCTTTGGTTTCACTGAAGAAGTGATGAACAAGCTCCACCAAGCTGAGCTTCTGCTCCTTCAGCAGATTCAGCTCTCTGAAGGTGAATGGAAACATGAACTGTATGTCCTGGTGGACTTTGTCTTCAGCCCAGTCCAGGGTGACCTTCTGAGTGAGGACTGTTTTACCAATGCCAGCCACGCCCTTCGTCATCACTGTTCTGATTGATCCATCTTCTTCAGGTGCTCCTCTAAAGATGTCTTCTCCTCTGATGGTCTTCTCTGGTCTGTGTGGTCTCCTGGATGTGGTTTCGATCTGTCGGACCTCATGTTCCTCGTTGACCCCTCCAGCCTCTCCCTCTGTGATGTAGAGCTCTGTGTAGATCTGGTTCAGCAGGGTCTGGGTTCCTGCTTTCGCGATTCCCTCAAACACGGTCTGGAACTTCTGCTTCAGGTTGGACTTGAGTCTTTGTCGGTACACTGAAACATCAGATCCTGAAGGAAAAACCAAAAAAATACTTTGAAGTTTGGATCCTGGACAAAGTCCTGACATCACAGAGGGGCTGCTCACATCTTCAGTTTGAACTAAAATGATTTTATTATGAACATCAGAGTGAAGCAGATTAAAAAATCAATCAATCAATCAATCAATCTTTATTTGTATAGCACCAATTCATAACAACTGTTATCTCAAGACACTTAACAATACAGCATAGAGCTCTTCATATTATATACACATATATGCATATATGCATGTATATATATATATATATATATATATATATATATATATATATATATATATATATATATATATATATATATATATATACACATATATATGTGTATATATATATATATATATATATACATATATATATATATACACAAATATATACATCCAACACCAACATGAATCCAAATAGCCAATCATGGATCCCTCCATCATGGCAGCAAGAAAAAACCTTCTGTTAAGCAGCAGGAAATCTTGAATGTGGATCGCAGTCTCATGATGAACAGCAAATCCACACGATGCTGTGATGGGTGTGAGGGCAAAGGAGGTAAGAGGAGACAAGTGGACTAGAATAAGAACTAAAGTTAGGGACAAGTCCATGAACCATAGACCTGTCGTCTGATTTATTAGAGGTTAGCCTCTTGAGATGCTACATCTCATTTTCAGGAGGATCCTCATGTCTGAATGGTTGTGGTGATCATTTTATAGAAGAATAATCTTAGATATTCTTACTGAAAATAAGAATTTATGGTAGTGACGAACTCATGGGTGCCCAGACCACAAGGGCATCCCTACCATATTTGTCTCCGTTAAATATAAATTTGTTAAAGGCCTCTTGAGATGTGACATCCCATTTTCAAGAGGGACCTCATGACTATGTGGTAATTAAAAAGTAGATACTGTAGATGTAACGATCATGGATATGGAGGTCATGCTAATATCTACATGAACAGCTACAATGATACTGGGAATGGAGTGTTCCTAATAAAATGGCCAACTATGTGTCATGTTTATAATTGTAGTTTTGAGGCTTCGTGACTCCACAGGAGCATAAAAAATGAAAATAAAAAAAAATGAGAAAATAAAATAAAATGAGAACCTCCTCTTCCTCTCTCTATTGTATTAAATTGGAAAAAGTTCTTACTGCTTCTTATGCACTTAGCCAGCTCGTCCTGCTTCATCCTCCTCAGGAAGTTCACTGTGATCTCCAGAAATGCCTCACTGCTGCTTCTCTGGTCCTCATCATCACCAACCAACACATCCTGGCTCTGACCCTCTAAGCTCTCTGGGTAATCTGGATTTAAACCTCTCTGGATTCTCCTCAGCTCGTTCTTCATAAAGGTGTAGATGTTCTCCTCCAGCAGCTGGAGAACAATGACAGAGTGAAGATTAAATTATAGATCACAGTCTGGGGTCTTATTATAGACCTTCACAGAGGCTGGGTGATGGTAGACCATCAAATCTGAAGATCATAAAGTTTGTTAGAGTGTTATGTTCTCACCATAAATATGGAGTCCAGCTCTGATCGAGGCTGTCTGGATCCATCACTGAGGAGAGGAGATGTTTTCTGCTGAGCTCTATGGATTAAAACAAACCACAAATATCTCCACACTGAATGCAGCATCAAGAGGAAAAATTATCTCCCTAACTACTCATTTAAAGAAACTAAACGGCAGAAGATGAGCAGATTTACAGGAAAACTTTAAACAAAACAGACCCTGAGATACTGAATATTAGAAAAACTTCAAGGTGAAATTAATGATATTTGCACACAAAAAAAACAATGACTAATTTTCTATAAAGGGATAGATCAACTCTATTTTCATTTCTTGTCCCGGTCCTGAGTCCACAACAAGCAAATAGATCATCTTTGATCATTCTTTCAGCTCTGCATGTAGTAACAAGGAAGAGATAGACGTTCAGTTAAAGCATCAAACTCTGATTATTGGAGACTCAACAGTGAGAAACGTGAAGGTTGTGAAGTCAGAGGGCATAGTCAGGAGTATCCTCAAGACCAGAGCAGGTGACATCCAATCAAATCTGAAGCTGCTGTAAAGAAATAAGATTATCACTACTGTGGGCACTACTGACTCCAGGCCTCATCATTCAGAAGTCACTAAAGTTAATGTAGAGTTCATTTGTTAGAATGATGTCAGACACTACTTTTCTCTGCCCCCTCACTAATCTGACCAGTGATGACATGTACAGCTGCATGTCATCATTTAACCGCTGGCTATGAGGTGGAGTCTATCAAATGATGTGGGCTTCATAGATAAGTGAACATCTTTCTGGGGAAAACCTGGTCTGATCGGAAGAGATGGCATCCATCCAACTTTGGGTGGTGAGGCTCTTTTATCACAAATATGGCAGAGTTTATCGACCTTTAATCATCACCTCTCAGAGATGGGAGCAGGTCACAGAGCTGCAGTCCTCCACGTTCCTCTGCGCTTGATTTCGGACAGATTTCCAGCCATTACCGTTGTGACAGTTATGACAATGATAAATACTTTATAATTCCAAAGAGACAGTGTCTGATCCCTGACCCGGACTTCATATAACTGTTAACTAAAAAGCATATAAAAGAGGTGTCAATCATAATCTGATTAAAATAAAAAAACGTCTGATGCAGAAACACCAAAACATCAGATAATTAGATGTGATCTGTTTAATATTAGCATGAAAGGTTAGGAACGTTCAGCCCGACCATCAAACTGGGAGCTAAAGGGTTAAGACAGTCTGATGGTCATGGTGTTTGCTCAGGAGGTCTTAATCCTGATAAACAGAGTCCTCCTCATCATCTCTGAGTAACTTACGGTGCAGTCACATAAGCCATCCTGTCTTGTGGTGCGATTCACTTACTGTCCCTTTTAGAGGAGGAGGGCTTTGGCATGCACACCTGTTCAGGTGTGAGCACATGCACAGGTGAGAATGCTCCTCACAGTGACAGCTCATCAGTGGAGCTCTGATCATGTGTTTCAAGGTAGGTTTGTGCTTTTGATCCTGTGACTGGAAAATATCAAATAAAATATAAAACTGAGGTAGTCACATTTCCCCTCACAGAGGTCCTCTGATAAAGTAACCCAGTCCTCAGTTGCAGTTATTGGGATTTTTTTTCTCCTTTCTGTGATGGTCTATTTGCTCCTATTGAAAACTGAAGAAGTGTTTGAGCTTGTGATGAAAAATATTTTTATTTATATCTCATATATAAATCAAAATATTTATATTATAATATCTATCTGAACAGCCAAGTTAGTAAAAGGCATTAATTCACAGTTGGATTTTGGTCAGATTGGTTATTTTGGTTGAGGTTGAAAAATCTGTTTATTCACTGTTTAATTACAAATACTACTTCAACATTTTTCTTGTCAAAGCTGCTGCTCCCTCTCTTCCTTTTCAAAGCTGCTGCTCCCTCTCTGGCCCCTCTCATCACATCCATCACCCACTCTTCCCTCACCTCTGGAATTGTCCTCTCACCCCTTAAAATGGCTGCTGTCACTCCTGCACTCAAGAAACTTGGTGCCGACCCCAATAACCTGAACAATCTCCGTCCCATCTCCAATCTCCCTTTTCTGTCCAAAATTCTGAACCTGGAAATCACTCTAACTCCTTCATTTAAGGTCCAATCTGCTTCAGAACTCACAAACATGATCAAGGTCCACCTCCTAACACATCTATCAGCTCAATTCTTGGTTACTGCAATCACACCAAGCTCTACAACTTACATTAATTACATATGTATGTAATCAATAATCCAATCTTCCCCAAATTCAACACACATGGTCCCAGTTCCATTCTGGACTTATTTTTTAATAACCTTCGCCAAGGAGGTTATGTTTTCGGGAGAGTTTGTTTGTTTGTCTGTCTGTCCATCCATCTGTCTGTCCGTCTGTCTGTCTGTGAACAAAATCACTCAAAAAGTTTTGGATGGATTTGGATGAAATTATCAGGAAATGTTCAGCATGGGAAAAGGAAGAACTGATTCGATTTTGGTGTTGATCTGGATCAGTGTCTGGCTGCCATGGTGAAAAATGTGATTTCTGTGAATAACTACTGAACTAAAATAGATATCATGATGAATCCAGTTGCTAATGGTATGTTTTCATTGGTCAAGGAATCTAAATATTTCAATTAAATAAAGATAGGAGTAATATTGGGGGAGGTCTGCGCTCTCCGAGTGCTTTCTAGTTTCTAATGCAATACACTTATACATAGTCGAGTCAATGTTGATACAATTAACATTCTTTCAGTGTTGATCATATCATAGTTAAATCAAGGTTAATTCATTGTAACAATTAGTTGGAAATTTAACGTTTCAATTTTGATTAGGGCTGTCACTTTAGTGCATTAATTAGATTAATTAGTTACACGCAAATTAATGCATTAAAAAATTAATCGTGATTAATCGTAGCACACAAACATTTTGATATTGTCCAGCTGGAGGACCCGTACATGGCAGTGGCACATGTCACTTCACACATGCGTCTCTAGTCAAACCAAACAAAGCCCAGGTGACAACAGGAATGGCATATTTAAGACTTAGTCTTATTTTATTTTTGAATTTATGTATCTATATTTGTTCTACATTCTTTAATAATGCATCAGGCCTAATTGGTTTGCTTGATGTACTCGACCTTTTTTCTTATTTTGAATTTGATTTATGAAACACACTTAAAGTGTAATTTTAGTTGCCTGATTGAGCTTAGAATTTTCTGGACAAGTTGTTCTGACTTTGGTTTTATTTAGTCACCAATAAAAATGTGGATTTACAAATCTTCACTTCTTAGTGTATTCATTTGATTAGTCATGCACTACAATTTTATAATATCCTAGAATTCAAATTCTTTATTTGGGTACTTTAAGCATATATGAGATTAAAATGTGATTAATTAGATTAATTAATTATAAATCTGGTAATAAATTAGATTAATTTTTTCAATTGCCTGACAACATTCTTAAATTTTTGTGCACATTCTTAAATGTTTTTGCGTATTCTTAAATGGTTTTGTGCATTCATAAATATTTTTACGCATTCATAAATGTTTTTGCACATTGACCTTTCAGTCCAATCTAAGACAGTATTTCTCTCCCATGACACCTGGGACTATTGGAACCTCCCTGGATCCATTGCACTGCATACAGTGTGGACTTCAGCCTACCTCTGGGACGATTCCAAACCAGAACAGTCCTTCAGGCTCTCCAGTAGCTCCGGACCAGTTTGAAATCCGATTCCAAACATCATATCGTAAGATGCGGTTCTGTATTCCTTCAGATGGGCTTGAGTGTGTCTTGGTTTAATTCTCCAATAATTTCCCCTTTATTTGACCTTCCACAAGTAGGTTAATTCATTAAATTAATCCTCAATAACCACTCCATATACATAAATGTTCCTTTAGGGTTCATATCTTCTTTCCTGATTGACAGCATCATTGAACAGTATAACTCTGACATTTATTCCTTCTTAAGTGTTTATTTTATTTTGTCTTATATATTCATTTTAATAAATCACAGTTATATTTAAAGCTCTGTCTGTTGGTATTCTATTTGGAAGATTGACATCACTGCATGAGAGTTCTGTCTTTAGACTTGAGATTGATTAAACTGATAAAGTTTGACTTAATTGATTTATTTGATTTAAATGAAATAATTAATAAATCAGTTAATCAAATTAATTTTGTCTTTTTTGTATAAAAAGGATGGTGCCCCTTAAATTAACAAGAGCAACACTGGTTATGAAATGAATATATGGTGGGGTAGCGCTACCTGAACACAGGCTGGAGCCTGATCGACCCCAGCTGGGTCACCTAGGTGAGAGTGTGATTTTTGAAAGACCAGAAACATTGAGTTACCCCAGGAAACATCACTGAAGATGTGTCCAGGTTTGCATCAAGTTGATGTGTCATACATGCAGCGATCAAAAATAAAGACAGAAAGAAAGAATGCTCCAACAACATCAGTCATAGACAACTCTAAATATTACAGCTTTGAAGGTTCATATTTCATGAAAGAAGTCAGTTATTTGAGGTGAATTAACCAGAAGAGATCAGCAGACACCTTTGTATTATTTCTCTCCATACAGCTCAAAGAGGAGGCATGGGCCCCCCTCCAATCCAATGGACCCACCACCCATGGGAGGGGCTGTAGTGGTAGAGTGCCCTGTGAGCTGGGTGGCAGCTGAAGGCAGGGACTTTGGTAGTCCGATCCTTGGCTGAAATGGCTAGCTCTAGGGACATGGAAAGTCTCTTCTCTTCTCAAGAGGGGTTGGACTCTCTTCCACACTGGAGTTGCATTGGTGAGAGGCGTCGACAGGGTCGGCAGTTCTTGTCTCTCCTTGGCTCGAGCCTGAACATTGGGGTTTACCCCAGCGAATGAGAGGGTATCCTCAGAACGGAACCTGACTGATGTTTGTGCTTATGCACCAAACAACAGTTCAGAGCATCCACCCTTTTTGGATTCCCTGGAAGGGGTGCTGGGGAGTACCCCTTCTGAGGACTCCCTTGTTCTACTGGGGGACTTCAATGCTGACATTGGCAATGACAGTGAGACCTGAAAGTGCATTACCGGCAGCTTTTGTAACTGGACTTCTGTGCTCATCACAGACTGTCCATAACGAATACCATGTTTATACATAAGTGTGTCCAGATGTGTACTTGACATCAGGACACCCTTGGCCGCAGTTTGATGATCGACTTTGTAGTCGTATCATCAGACTTGGGGCCTCATGTTTTGGACACTCGGCTGAAGAGAGCTGTCAACTGACCACCACCTGGTGGTGAATTGGCTTCGATGGTGGGGGAGGATGATGGTCAGACCTGCCAGGCCCAAGTGTGCTGTACAGGTTTGCTGGGAACGTCAATCCAATGGTACTCTCTCCGATGTCCAGGTAATGTTGCAGAGTAGTGTCAGCCGTGACAAACCCACAACATCCAGGGCCTTGAGGAACTCCAGGCAGATCTTATCCACCCACAGAGCTTTGCTACTAAGGAGCTTCTTGACCATCTCTGCCACATTGGCCCCAGAGATAGAAGAACCCACTGCAGAGTCCCCCAGGTCTGCTTCCACACTGGAAGATGTACTGGTGGAATTAAGGAGGTCCTCAAATAATTCTTTCCACTGACACATGACAAGGTCAACAACACACCAACGCACCAGGGATTGTTGAACCTTGGATTCAGGAGGAGTAATGTGGTTTTTGTCCTGGTTATGTAACTGTGGACTAGCTGTATCGTCTGCAGTGATGCAAGCTCTGCACCGGTCCGTCTTGGTGAAAAAGGAGCTGAGCAAGAAGGCGAGGCTCATGATTTACCAGTCGATCTTCACCCCTATCCTCACATATGGTCACGAGCTGTGGGTTGTGACAGAGAAAACAAGATCACGAGTACAAGCGGCCTATTCATCTTGATAAACAGAATTTTCTTCTCAGGGTGTCCGAGCAGTTGTTTAAAGAGATAGGGTGAAAATGCATTTTGGTCATCTGGAACATGTTTAAAGCCACTGCTTCATTGCGTTGAGAGGAGCCAGATAAGATGGCTCAGGCATCTGGTCAGGATGCCTCCGGGACGCCTACCTGGTGAGGTGTTCTGGGCACGTCTAACCAGCAGGCGGCTTCGAAGGGAGACCCATGACACACTGGAAAGACTATGTCTTGCAGCTGGCCTGGCAACGCCTTGGGATCCCCTGAGAAGAGCTGGATGAGGTAGCCATGAAAAGGAAAGTTCTGGGCTTCCCTGCTCTGCCGCCTCTGCGACCCGACCATGGATAAGCAGAAGAAGAGGATAGTGCGCTACGGTATGGAACGATACGGTACAGCTGCTCAGGTGAGACAACACCTACAGGAAATGAACCTGGACTGGCAGAGCTGGAGGGCTGTTTAATCAAAATGACCCTAAATATGACCCTACAGGGTTGAGCTAGCTGCTAGGACATGTCTTGCGGTCTACGCGAGAGACCTTGTGTGTCCAAGTACGATTCAATAAGAAACAATGTGAGCACATTTTAAGAGGACATGGATTAGTGGACTTTGTTTGAGTGAGCCTTAAAACGTGGAGGTCAAAGTTAATTTTTCTCTAAATTCTCACCTGTACTCAGCAGGTCTGTCCACCTTAAAATCAACAGGATGTCCTATAGATTGGTCACTCCTCATGGGCACACCGCTGGGCTCAGGAGACTCAGGTCTCTTTAACCTGATGAACAGAATCATCTTCATCACTTCTGAGTAACTAAAACATGGAGGTCAAAGTTGACGTGTCTCTAAATTTTACCTGTCCTCAGCAGGTCTGTCATCCTTAAAGTCAACAGGACGTCCTATAGAGTGGTCACTCCTCATGGACACACCGCTGGGCTCAGGAGACTCTGGTCTCTTTAACCTGATGAACAGAATCATCTTCATCACTTCTGAGTAACTAAAACATGGAGGTCAAAGTTGACGTGTCTCTAAATTTTACCTGTCCTCAGCAGGTCTGTCCACCTTAAAGTCAACAGGACGTCCTATAGATTGGTCACTCCTCATGGGCACACCGCTGGGCTCAGGAGACTCTGGTCTCTTTAACCTGATGAACAGAATCATCTTCATCACTTCTGAGTAACTAAAACGTGGAGGTCAAAGTTGATGTTTCTCTAAATTTTACCTGTCCTCAGCAGGTCTGTCCACCTTAAAGTCAACAGGACGTCCTATAGAGTGGTCACTCCTCATGGGCACACCGCTGGGCTCAGGAGACTCAGGTCTCTTTAACCTGATGAACAGAATCATCTTCATCACTTCTGAGTAACTAAAACATGGAGGTCAAAGTTGATGTTTCTCTAAATTTTACCTGTCCTCAGCAGGTCTGTCCACCTTAAAGTCAACAGGACGTCCTATAGATTGGTCACTCCTCATGGGCACACCGCTGGGCTCAGGAGACTCTGGTCTCTTTAACCTGATGAACAGAATCATCTTCATCACTTCTGAGTAACTAAAACATGGAGGTCAAAGTTGACGTGTCTCTAAAGTCTCACCTGTCCTCAGCAGGTCTGTCCACCTTAAAGTCAACAGGACGTCCTATAGAGTGGTCACTCCTCATGGACACACCGCTGGGCTCAGGAGACTCTCGCCTATTCATCTTGATAAACAGATTTATCTTCATCAGATACAGTGAGCAGTTGTTTAAAGTCCATGTAAAGCAAAATGCATTTGTGTTGTAAGTTTTTCATTCCACAGAAACATGTTTCATTGACCACTGAGCCAAACTAAAAGAGACTAAAAATGTTACTTAGTACATAAAATTAGATGTAAAAATCATGCAAAAAACAAGCACTTCTTTCTGCTGTAAAACGCTGGGGGCGTGTCAGCTTGAGGGGCTGGAACCACGCCCACATGTGGGAGGGGTGGGGCTGCCTCTTTCTACTGTACAAGGACATAACCTACAGTAACAATGGAAGCTGACGCTGTAATATAAAACCCTCATTTTATCAGCTGAAAAGGCAGTATTACTGAACTGACATCACTAGTAGACTTTTTGTAGACATGTATTTGTGAGGACTGTGCACCAGTCCTCCAGTTTTTGCTCTTCACTCTCTTCCCTCTCGGGTTGTTCTTCTCTCCCTTTCCATCCTCACCTCTCCTGGGCGTCGCTGTGGAGCTGCTCTCTCACCTCTCCTGAGCTTCCAGAGTGGACGGCGCTGTGGAGTGGCTCTCTCCTGAGATCCTCACCTGTTCCTGATCTCCTCACTGATTACCTGCCTTCATAAGCCGGTGACTGATCCTTCTCAGTGCCGGCTGATTGCATAACTTTGTGGTTCGTTCGCCTAGTTTGTGCTGGCCATAAGCCTTTTCTCCTCTCACGAAGATTTATTCTCATTTTTGATCTCTTGGTGTAATTTGGATGTGTGCTCTCTCAACCTCGTGACTAATCAGTTCTTCTCTGTTTTTTCCAGGTCTCCACGAGCTCCTGCCACCGCCACCACTTTTGTACATATCACTTTGTTTCACCTCCTGTAAATAAACACTGGTTCTTCACCTAAAAACTGATCTCAGCCTCTGCTCTGGGTCCATCTTACTACCAACATCTAAAAGTATGTAATGGGATGAGGGCTGCTGCTCTCATCTGCCTTTGAAGCTGTGTGTGTGTTAGCCAATGGCCACCTGAGGGCACCCTATAAAAGGAGGCAGGCGAACCTCGGGTGCCCCTCTTGCCTGATTTCCGTTTCCGTTTCACCCGGCTGCTCCGACTCTCACCGTCACAGGTATGTTAGCCGTTAGCTGCCTCTATTCGTCAGGTGTTCCAGGTTGTTTTGGTGCCTGACCCCCGATTTTTGTGGCCGTAGGTGCTCCTGTGTGTGTGTGTGTGTGTGTGTGTGTGTGTGTGTCCCCGGCGAAGTGCTCCCCGGGTCAGGAACGACACGTAAGGTGGCCTCTCCCGCAGGTCTTACAGAACACGTCCGACTGGACGTTTTCTGAGGTTTATTTGAGTATTTTCAGTGGTTTAGATTAGTAATTTCCTTTAGGTGAAGTTGGGTATTTGCTTCTGTGGCGTGGGTTTATTTTGCATTGTAGCATAAATTAGTAACCCTTTTTGGTTTCTGTGTTTGATTCTTAAATGGTTTGATTTGCTTTATTCTTTCATTATTTGAGGTGATTAGTTACTCTCCTTAAGTAAGATTGTTTTCTTCTGCCTGTTTATTTCCTTTGTGTGGATAATTTGAGTTTGTTAATTTGTTAGTATTAATTTTGTCTTTGTTTTCTTTGAGAGTCCTTGTTTCCTTGTGCTTTGGCCCATCTAATTTTGTTTTTCCCCTTTCAGAGCTGAGAGCCACAGGTGGAGGAGTTGGTGTCTAGGGTGGTGGTGTCCCCCTCTTCTGGTGTGCTGTGTTCCCTGGTTTTGGCCCCTTCACGTCCGTGCGATTGAGTGTGTGCCTGACACGAGCGTCTGGGGTGCTTTAATTTAATTTAGGTTCTTTTGGGATGCCCCTTCCCTCTCCATCGGCCCCTCTCTTTACCCCTGGTAAGCCTCAGCTTCTGACTGGGTTCCCCCTCCTTCCTCATCCCCCTCTTTTAGACAATTTCAAAAAGTTTTTCAATTTTGCCTATTTAAATACAGATTATTATTTTTTGTACTGGAACCACGTCTCCTGTCTGTTCAGTGACGGACCTGTGTCCTTAGTGTGTAGAGTGAATTCTTTGGGTGAAATTCCCAAAGTGGCGTTGTTGGATAACTCTTTAAGTATTGGTGTGTTCATAAGCCGAGGGATAATTCCTCACCTCTCGCACCTCAAACCCCTGGGTTGCCACAAGTATTACTCGCAGAACAGAAAGGGCACCATATGTTATCATCTAGAATATGGTGCATTATTATTGATTTAAATATACAAAAGCATGAGCAGATTAATGCAGTAGTTCCAAAAAAGAAATCTAAAAAACAGATATAATTTTGAAAGGCTGACATTTTACAGCAATGATTCCTCTTACTTCTACTTTCTTCATCCAATTACTTTACTTGATTACCACGATGTCTGAGATTACTCTGTCTGCCCATTGCTTTTAACAATTGTGAGGGATAATACTAGCTGTAGAGTAGCTGTAGTTTTGAAATTACTGAAACATGTATGCTGCATGCGCACAGAAAATCATAGCCGTATCTCTCTGTATATAAGCAAGTAATGCCCATGGGAAAAAAACACGTTCATTTACACACAAATGTAATACCCCAGTCACATATTTCCTTGTCATAGCTATATTGGTGATATAAAGACATACCTGTGGTTATTCACTGCGCTCTCATATGAACTCCGCTCATGGAATGAAGCCAAATCATGTCATGATTACATGCAATAACATTTATAAAGCAGCTTCTGCGCCGCACCTACAGGGTGTGTCCAGCGCACTTTGCAAGTTTCTTGCAGTGTGCAGAGAGGCACACTCAAAGAGCAGAGAGGTGCATCCATGCCTTTGTCCCTGCCCCTCCGCACAAGTGCCAGAGGGAGGAGAAAAGGTATGAGTGGGCTTAACACAGCCAAGTGCGGTCTTCACCAATCAAATGAACACCTCTCCTTGCCTTCAAATGCACTGTTGGCAAGGCGCAGCGACGGATTGGTCTGACTAATCCCCATCACAGCGGAAACAGTGTGCTGGAAAGACCTGGTAGCACAGTCAGAGCAGCTGTCACTTCAGCAACTGGGAGAATGGAATGGCCATTGGGGGCGCCGCCGATCGGAGGCCAAGCCACACTATGTCACTGTGTGGGCCAGCTCCTGGGACAGATGTAATCAGTTCCTTTGTTATTAATAGGAGTATAAAATTAAGTGACATTTACATAGCAGCAGGCTTATTCAATCATCATGCTTGTGATCCACCTGCATTTCTGGTTTGTCATTGCCCAAAAGCAGAGCCTTGGAGATACACTGTATATTCTTCCGGTATCTCCTCCTCATCCTCCTTGCAGTAATGTACTCCATCTTTTTAGATCACATCAAAAATAAAGACTAAAATAGAGAAATATGGTTAAATCAAAGGTAAATCCTTAAGACACAGAGTGACATACATTTATTTTCTTTTTTTTCTCCCTCTTTCCTTTGAATTTCATGAAATGAGAGAAGCCAGATATATACCCAGTATTGGATGTTAAAGCTGTTTATTGTTGATGTGTAAGATTTGCATCAAACTTCCAGCTGCCATCAGGTTAAGTTTCCATTATGACAAACGGCTTTAATCCGACATCAGATATGACAGGACAGTTAATATAGATACAAATGTATATGCTGGTTCAGATGGTTACATTAAATAGTGATTGCTGTGATTGTTTATTGGATTAAAATGTGCCTGACACTCTGGAAACCTGCTTCTGAGGGTTTGGTAGTGTGTGCGCACATGTGTGCCTATCACCAAATTACAGCTGAAGAGGGTGCGCTTCTCCTGCGCCAAGAATAGACCAGATTGGAGCTGGCAAGCTTTCAGTGCACCTTCTTCACTGTTTTTGGCACAAAATTGACACTGCGCCAACCCAAATCTGTCAGCACCTCCCCCTGGTGTGCCGTCACACCCACCTCTGCGCAGACGGTCTACCAAATTGGCAGCGCAAGGCAGTGAGGACAAAATTTACACTGTGCAGGGTGCGCCGGCTCTGCGCACCTTGCGCTGTGCCACAAAATTAGGGCCCAAAGGATTTACATGATTTAAAGCTGTTCATTGACCCCACACAATTTAAATGCGGACATCCAACATAATTCTGTTTTTCCTTAAAATGTGTCAGATGTATACATTTCAACTGTTTGAAATGTACATCTTGTTTCAATCTTATTTTCTCGCCTTGTGGGCATGCCTGGGGCACAAAATTAGTACAGGCCTAAAAATGTTCATTACAAATGTCGCCTGTTGGCTCAACAATGAATTTCAGTGTTCAACTGTCTGAGTCCAGAGTAAGTGACAGGTGTGTGTGGTGAACCTGCTGAAATTAGAAATGATTGACTTGGCGAAAGTTCACATGTGGTCTTGTAAAACTGTTTAACCCTTGAGTGACCCTTCAAAAAAGTTACACGCATGACCCTTGAAGTGGACATTTTTGTCCATTTCTGGAAAAGTGTCCAGTAAAAGGTCACAGGGACATGATTTTTGGCAAGCAGGGGTAATTTGGGGTTACATTTGAGGATGCCAAGTTTCAGCATGCAAATCTCTCATTTGACCATGTAATACACTTTTCTCCCGTCCATGACCCTTCAAGTGGACATTTTTGTCCATTTTCTAGAAAGTGTCCAGTAAATGGTTACAGGGGTGTGATTTTTGGCATGCAGGGGTCATTCGGGGTTAAATTTGAGGATGCCAAGTTTCAGCGTGAAAATCCATCATTTGACGGTGTAATGCACTTTTCTCCCATCCATGACCCTTCAGGTGGACAAAAATGTCCTGTTTGTAGATAGTGTCTGAAAATAGTGTCCACAAAGGGTCATGGATGGGAAAAAGTGCATTACACTGTCAAATGATGAATGCTGAACCTTAGCATCCTCAAGGTAACCATATTCTAGAATAGGACATTTTTGTCCACCAAGGGTCATGGATAGGTTAATAATGCATTACATAGTAAAATAATGGATTTTCACACTGAAAGTTGGGCTTTGGAAATTTTACCCACAATGACACTCCTTCACCAAAAATCAACTCTGGTGAGGAGGGGGATTGTCTGTGAGGGGGTTTTGGAATTTGGAAATGGACAAAAATGTCCAAGGGTCATACGAGGGTTAAAAAGGCTGATGTTCCTCCTGTTTGAAGAAAAAGAAATTTCATGATTAAGTCGGCTACTAAATAACCTCCTGTACTCACATGATAAAAGCACTCCTGTTGTCTGTTGTATGCATGGTCTTTTTGGTAAATCTTAATCAGACACAGCAGTGCTGTTTTCTGATTGACTGATGTGTAGTTGTATGCTATTTTGCGTTTGGCTGATGGGTCATTTATCTTATTGACTGGAGCATGTCAAGCTCCTGTTGAGCTCTATGATGCTCAAAGGGTCTTGCTACATGTCCAAATGTATATACAGAGGTTTAACTAATGGGTGTTTAATAATATTCATACATTCATACAAACACCAGGTGTGGCTTTTGAGAGTGTGAAAAGGTTCAAATGTGTGTGTCACACTCTGATTGTGTGAGACTTACCTGCTCTGTTTGGGTTAGGAACATTTAAATGGACTCAGATTTAGATAAAGCACTCTTGTTTCTCAGCATCAGTAAATCAGTTCATGTTCTTTCCTTTTTTCTTAACTAGGCTGAGCTTAGCGAAACTACTTAGGCTATCAGGGTGATAAAAGACACGGTGAGAATCTGTACAGTCCATTCATCTGAGTGTTTTGGATAAAAAGCCCCATAAATGAGCATCAACAAATTTTTACTTCTGGCTGATCCTAAAGGGGGCTGGGGCTGGGACAGGTCCAGAACCCTGTGCCTGACCTGTTGGGCTCACAGCTCTTGAACCCACAGCCAGTATGTGGATAGAGTGAAGCAGTCAACAGCTCTGAGAGTCAGTGTCGTGAATGAGTTGACTCTGAGGGGGACCTTTGTTTGCATAAATGACCTCCTCCAGAATCTAGTGGTGAAAAAAGTGGTGAGGGTTTAAGTGGTGGCAGGAGTATTATGGCACACTGGATCACCCTCTTTTTCTGTCATGACAGACAGACTACAGAACATTCTGTCATTTATCAACAAATTTGTCAATGACATAAAAATATATTCAGTTAATGTGACCCTGTTGTATCACTTATCATTTTCAAGGTCATGGGGGCTTGAGCCTGTCCAGTTGACATTAGGGGAGTGGTAGGGTACGCTCCAGAACAGCCAATCTCAGGAGAAACATATTAACAACTCTTTCACTGATTACTTTTTACTCTGATTTATGTGCCCTCTGCTTCTACAACTGGTGAGTATATTACAGATTAAAAAAAAAAAGTATAACACAATATGTTCTTAGCTGATAAATGCCATGAATGTCTAGTATTTATGTTCTATCAGTGTAACCTTAAATCCAATCCATATTTCAAGTGATCCAGCACAGCAGGACACTGTTGGTATGTGCCACAGACTAATTGAAGAGGCTAGGGATGATTTGCTGTGGAGTTCGCGATGCGTATACAGACTGCTGAGCAGATTCAGTATGTGAAAATTGGGGGTAAGTGAGAGGTACTAATTCACCCAACAAGCACAGCTTATGGTCTGTGGGAGGAAACAGAAACACCCAGAGAAAACTCACACAGGCACAGGGAGAACATTCACACTCAGCACTCTCTGATCAACCCAGGGTTCAAACCATCAACCTCCTTGCTGTGAGCCAGGCTCACTCCCCTCTGTGAGTCCCTTAAAGTAGAAAAGCTTTGCTCAGATAAAGTGAAAATATTGCCCATTGTGGGTCAATATGGAGTCTCAGTCAAAGCAGTCCCCATGAATTTATCCATGACTCTGCAGATATGAAAATGTTCTTCAGACACAAACTGGAGGAGCACGATGACGACATGGAGCAGAGCTTCATCACACTAGAGGGGGACAAACAGGCGACTCTGTTTACGGCCTTTTTTGGGCAGCAGTGACTTTGGTCCAGGCAGAGCAGACCTGGATTTTAAAGTGAGGGAGCAGCAGAGGAGTCTGACCTGTACGGGGTCAAACGTTATATCTATGAAGAACCTTTGACCTGTGGGTCTTCACACCGACAGTGGTCTCTGTTTGAAAAAATACACGGTGTTCTGATCATTTAGAGCTGTGAGGAAGGACTGAAGCAGTTTAAAGAACTCAATAAAGTTCACAGCTGAGGTCACGGGGTCATGGCTGATAATCTTCATCTGAGCTCACAGTGATCAAAACTTCAGACGGAAAATCAATTCAGAGAGTCACAGAAACAGGAACAGCCTCTGTTCAAACATGTCTGTGGTTCAAATCAGCCGTGGTTAAATGATCTCACTACACTTCAGTCAGCAGAGAAAATCCTACTGAGCATGTGCAGAAAACAACAGAGGGTGTTAACCATAGACATTATATACGCAGACGCCTCATTCAGAGCTGAATCAAATGTTAACGGTGCCGCCATATTGGATGTGGCAAGAACAAACTGAGAACATACAGTACCTCATTCATGTGCTGCTGTGCGGTCCAAACCACATTTCATGGAATTATCTTTCTCAGGTAAGACTGAAAAAAATACTTTTGATTGTGTTTGGCCATTAAGGCATACCTTTACGAACAGTATTTGTCTTAATAAAAGAACAGTGAAGTCCTGCGCAAGTGAATTCTCACGGTTCGACCAGCCTCTTAATAGCAAAGAAGTCTTTTCTATTTAACTAAATAAAGTACTCTGATGGTTGGTAGTTGCTTCCCAAAGATGAAGAGCAGAGAAAGCAGTGGGAAACAGCTATCATACGGAGGGGCTTTCTGCTCGTATGTCATATGCTCTGCAGCGAGCACTTCAGATTGGAGGATTTTTACAGGACAGGTTAGACAGAAATAGAGATAGAGCTGTTCCTGTAAGTTTTAAGTTTCCCATCTTATCTCCATACATTCGCTTTATAGGCTTTTGTAAGGATTTGATAATTCAGTGCTATGCTAAAAAAGTGTTTCCTTTTCTGAATGTGAAGGAATCAGCAATGTATTTTATTTTACACTGTGAGATAAATTCTATACTTTATCCTTCACTTTAGCCTGTGGCTACCAGGATGTGTCCTGCCTGTGCACCCTGGAAGGAGCCCCATGTGCGCCTTTCACCCTCCACTCCCAGAGGACACAAAAGCAAAAAAACAAGTTCTTTGTCCTGAATGAAACTCTAATTTATTGACGCTACTCCTGCATATAAGAGCACTATCTGCAAAAAAGTGTTTTTTTCCATTAAATGATTTTTTCTTTGTTTTCTTTTTTTAGCCTGTTTTATTTTATTTTATTTTATTTGCACCATAAATTAGAAACAATTGCATTGGCATTGAAAAAAAATATATAAGATAGTGTTGGAGAGGTGAAAAAACCAAAAGTGGGTTTATCCAAGATACCTCCCCAAAAATTCCTCATCTTGTCATTGTGACCTGGAGCAGAGGGAGAGCTGTGAGCTCTCCTATGATGCTGTTTTAAACGTTTTAATGAGACTATGTTCTGATGAACTCTCTCTTAGAACAGAACTGCAGTGAAGAGATGGAGAATTATGCTTTTCAAAACTGAGGCGATAAGCTTTGTCAAAGACGAGGGGTCGGTAAATTCAGAGTACGGTGTACATTTTAGGACATCCTCAGTCTCAGGAAAACCTCTGTCATTTCTCAGACCAAACGGCATCAGACCGAACGGCATCAGAACTTCCTCCCTCAGACCAAACGGCATCAGACCAAACGGACTCAGACCAAACGGCATCAGACCAAACGGACTCAGACCAAACGGACTCAGACCAAACGGACTCAGACCAAATGGCCTCAGACCAAACGGACTCAGACCAAACGGCCTCAGACCAAACGGCATCAGAACTTCCTCCCTCAGACCAAACGGCATCAGACAAAACAGCATCAGTAAAACCTATTCAGGATCATCAGAATAAAAATAATGTCAAAAATGTTTAATTCTTTTAAACAGCATTCAGCTAAAAGTCGGGCACTAGCAAACTTTCCGTTTTCAAAATAAAAGCTTTGTTGATTGTCTCCTTTTAGTTCTTTAACACGTTTGCAAATTGGGCTCTTGTTTTGGAGCCGACCGGAAGTTTCTTCGATAGCATAATGTCGCGCATAACCGAATGTCCGAAATGTCGAAATGAAATTTGTATCTGTGCATTTTCTGGCTCAAATAACTACTTTTTGGTATCCAACGTGGTGACTTTCTCACCTAAAATGCTCTATGAACTTTCATATGTGGCAAATCAACAGAGATATTTGATAGCCTGGTGTGCTTCTGATTTTTGTCGTCTGAGGTTTGAAATGCATCATGGGAAACTTAGCAGTGTGCTACAGTGTCAACGTTAGCACTCTAATCATACTTATATGTGGTATAAAGTATATTTATTTGAGTCCGTTTTTCCAGTATTTTGTCTGATGGCTTTCTTTCTGAGGCCGTTTTATCTGACGTCGTTTTGGTTGAGGCCGTTTAATTTGATGCCGTTTTGTCTGATGACTTTTATTTTGAAGCCTGAGTCCGTTTGGTCTGAGTCCGTTTAGTCTGATGCTGTTTGGTCTGAGTCCGTTTGGTCTGAGTCCGTTTGGTCTGATGCCGTTTGGTCTGAGTCCGTTTGGTCTGAGTCCGTTTAGTCTGATGCTGTTTGGTCTGAGTCCGTTTGGTCTGATGCCGTTTGGTCTGAGTCCGTTTGGTCTGATGCCGTTTGGTCTGAGTCCGTTTGGTCTGATGCCGTTTGGTCTGAGTCCGTTTGGTCTGAGGGTGTTTTCACACCAACCACATTTAGTGCGCACCAAAGAAGTTCTGGCCCAGGTTTTGGTACGTTAGTGTCAATGTGAATGCAACCACCGCACTTTAGTGCGCACCAAATCAGCCGGTCCGAGACCTCCATGAAGGGGTGGTCTCGATCCGCTCCATCTCCCGACATTTGGTGCGGTTTCACTGGTGTGAAACAAAGTGGTCTGAACCGATCTACTTTTGATGCATTACTTCCTGTTAATCCCGCGGGTGAATCTTCTCCTGACTCAATCTGTCGATTTTTTTACTCTGGTTGAGGATTAGAATGATTTACGAGGGTCCAGAAGGTCGCTGATGCCGTCTCAAACACGATAAAAAAAACACATTTGAAGGAAAATGTAGAAGAGAGCGAAACGTAAACATCGGTTGTCCTGTGTATGAAATGGTTACCATGGTAGCCTCTTCTTCATTCTCCTTCGTTGCAGGTTTGGGACCCAGTTACGTGCATATTGTCCCCTGCTGTTTCAAACTGAGTAAATACACAAGTGGGTCCGGGCACGGTTCAATATTGCAAGTGTGAATGAAAGCCAGCAGGGGAGGGGGAGGGGGGCAAACCCAGGGTGAACCGCGCCGCAGTACGGTTCGGAACAAGTGGACCTAATGTGAAAACGCCCTGAGTCAGTTTGGTCTGATGCCGTTTGGTCTGAGTCCGTTTGGTCTGATGCTGTTTGGTCTGAGTCCGTTTGGTCTGATGCCGTTTGGTCTGAGTCCGTTTGGTCTGATGCCGTTTGGTCTGAGTCCGTTTGGTCTGAGTCCGTTTGGTCTGATGCCGTTTGGTCTGATGCCGTTTGGTCTGATGCCGTTTGGTCTGATGCCGTTTGGTCTGAGTCCGTTTGGTCTGATGCCGTTTGGTCTGAGTCCGTTTGGTCTGATGCCGTTTGGTCTGAGTCCGTTTGGTCTGATGCCGTTTGGTCTGAGTCCGTTTGGTCTGAGTCCGTTTGGTCTGAGTCCGTTTGGTCTGAGTCCGTTTGGTCTGATGCCGTTTGGTCTGATGCCGTTTGTCTGATGCCGTTTGGTCTGAGAAATGACAGAGGTTTTCCTGAGACTGAGGATGTCCTAAAATGTACACTGTATCAGAGTGATCTCGTTTCTTTGGGGTGTGTATGTGTGTTTAGTCAAAGATATCAGGTTGATGTAAATCACCACGTCTGCTATGATATAAATGCTGTCAGATGCCTCCACTCCCATTCAGTAACTGCAAACTCAGGTGTGTGCTTTACATGTTCACCGGACATATTTTTTAATCGATTCAAGATTGACACGACAGTAAAACTTGATTTATTGTGTAAGTAAAAAGAGCTTCATAAACACCTCAAATGTAATAAGACCACCTCATGATTATTGTAACATTTTTTCAAAATCAGTGATCAGAATGCAAGGAAGAAATAATTTCAGTTCAAAAATCTTAGGGGAACATCCTCTTAACCCCATCTCTATGGATTATGTCAAATATTTATAATTTCCTTACTGCAAGTAAAACACTGTCCTGTGGAAAAACACGAACAACAATCATAATAACAGTGATAACACAGACACATATTAATTAATAACTATTTTTGAACTGGCACTTTCAATGCTTCGAAATACACTGATGTACATAAAAATTCCATTTGTTATTTGTATTTATTCAGTTTCTTTATAGAACTTTGTATGCCACAGAGGATGCTAAATGTTGTTTCACTGTACAAACTCTGTTGCCTAACATGTGGTTAAATAGTGACAATTTAGAACTATTCTTATTCTGTTCTATTCTATTCTATTCTATTCCACTATGTTAATGTTGTTGATGGACCAATAATCGAGGTAAAACATCATTGTTTTAATGTAGTTTTACATTATTAAGGCAATGTTAAGGTATAACAATAATGTCGAGTTAAAGCAAAAAAAATGCATGACTGATTGAAAAACAAGTGATAAAGCAGTTAGCTATAAATTTAATGTCATTATAACAATGTAGGGTCAACAGGTATGGGGACCAATTTTAAAGCAGCTCATGCAACATTTTCTCACATTTAGCTTCATAACATGTCCTTACAACTGGTGTGATGTTTTTCTGGTGACCTTTTCTGACATTTGCAGCAATATTTGCCATTTTTTATTTTGGTACTTTCTGTTAAAATCTGCTTGTTAGCTAAATATTTAGTTTCGTCTGAGAGACATATATTTAACACTTAAATTTATATTCAAAAAAAAATCTGTATATATCTATATATATATATATATATATATATATATATATACACATATACATATATATATATATATATATATATATATATATATATATATATGTATATACACATATATATATGTATATATATATATATATATATATATATATATAAATAACATTTATTTTTAATATTTGTATTTATCTCAATATTTATATAAAGCATTTGTATTCACATTAATATTTAATATATATATATATATATATATATATATTCTCTCCCTCCTCTCTCTCTCTCTATATATATATATATCTATATACATATACATATATATATATATATATATATATATATATATATATATATATATATATATACATATATATATACATATATATATATGTGTATATACATATATATATATCTATATCTATATATATATATATATATATATATATATTTATTTATTTATATTTATTTATTTACTTACATGTGACATTAAATAGTTACATTTAACTATATAAGATATTTTTAGATGGCAAATATTGCTGTATTTGTCATACAAGGTCACCTATCCTGTGTTCTTTTATACCTTTGTACAATACAGTGCTACTGGAACCTTAATTTTCCCGAAGGAGTTGTCCCAAGGGATTAATAAAGTCCTGTTTTATCTAATGTAATTTAATCTAATCTATCTGATGACCTTAACCGGGAGCTTCCGTCTAAAATTTCATGATGTCCTCATATAATGACCATTTACAATTCTTGGTTCTTGATTTATTACTACAACAAGTAGGTACCTAGGTTGTTTTTGATTCCTATTTGTTTTCCCAAAAAATGTTGTGTCTGTATGAATGGATGAACAAAGTGCTTAACGTTGGCAGAAAGGCGCTTTATGAAGTTTGGTCAATTTCTTTGCATTAGTTTACAGGGCAGGGCTGCCACATCCAATATGGTGGACATGCTGACGTTTCGCTGTAACGGGCCGAGCCGCTCAATGAGGCATCTACGTACTATATAATGTCTATGGTGTTAAATGGTGGTAACTGAGACTAGAAGGTCCTCCCACTGAGGGTCAAAGGGCAGTGTCTGTGAACAGGAGTCAGAGGAGGGAAACAAGAAAACACTTTCATGGATCTAAATGAGTCAGAATTTGATGATTTTCTGCATGATCTTCATCACATGAAATATTCATCCTCAGCTGATGTTTGTTTAAAAAACAAAGAATCAAACTATTGAACCATAAAGAAGCAGAGATTTGACTGCCAGTGTTTGGATAGAGAGGAGTCATTTTAATTCGCTGATTTCAGAGTTTTGATTCATTTCCTGTTACACCAGCAGGGGTAACTGACTTGTTATCAAGCCCGCCCTTTGCAGGAAGTGATCCTCTGCCAAGCCCCGCCTCCTTAGTAACTGTTGCTATGTTACACAAACTCTGCTGCTGCTCACCCCGCTCCCATTTCAGACCACTGACAATGCTTCAATATGTCCCAAACTCTTTTTCATTTCAAATTCATTTTTTTCTTAGAGTTTGATCCAAATGACAGAATGAAGACAAAGATACAGCAGGGCCAATAAAACAAACTCAAAATCCTTCTGATTAAAAACACAACTGTTGATCAGCCTTAGTGAGGTCATCCATCATCAGATGTTCACATCAACAAAATGTTTCATTATTTTCTCTGGATGTTTCTGGAACACCAAAAGTTGTCTAATTAAAAATGTTCCCTCTGACCTTTGAGTGAAGACAAGTTTACTTTGAGATTTTCACAGCTGAAGTAAAATGAAACAATTTCAACACAATAAACAGACAATGCTATCATAAAGTGTCTGACTGGGGTCCTATGATGCTGATTAGCTGATCAGTGAACCAACCAGAGAGCTGACAAATAATGTTACATTAAGAATTGAAATCCATTCAAATCAGCAAATTACTTTTGTGTTGAAGAATCCAGTTTTTTTTATTTTCAAGCTACATGTGCGAGTCCTAAATTCAATATTTATTGAGTTGTTGGTCTCTTGTGTTGATCCTAAAAGCTGAAGTTAAGAGTAAGCATTATCTTGCTCAGTCTGTGAGGTGTAATAATCTAAAATGATGACAGCACACGCAGACTCGTACTGTAACATGACGCTGTTTCATCATTAAAGCTACAAAACTAAACATGTCTGTTGTGGAATGAGGAAGAAATCACTCCCATGATTCCCTGATAACCTAAAAGTCATCTTTTGTTATTGATTTGGTTGAGAGCCCTCTAGTGGCACATGCCCTGAATTTAAGCCTGAACTGTTAAAGCATTAAAGCAAAGTGTTAATAATTAAACAGTGGTCATGATTTATGGAGCAGTGCTTGTATCTCCAAGGATATGAAGCAAAGTCCATCATGCTTGGAGATTAAAGTGCCATAAAACAGACTTTTGGTCAATCTGGATGAATCACAAGGCTCCATTTACTGATACCACCTTAAGAGTCACATTATTTTATCACGAGGACGTCAAGAGTTCAGGAAAATACTGCCATAAAATCAAAATATGAGACCAAACGATCATTCCTGTTCATGTCAAAGAGCTCCGATTAATGAGGCTGTTTCAGGGTGTATAGCAGTTCACTCTGTAAACACTCTTTAAATATATCTGCTCAAATCACATGGCTGACAGAGAGAGGAGTCTGCCACAGTGATAGAGCCGCTGTGCAGAGACTTTATTTTAATCAGGAGCTTCATAAAAACAAAAAAAACATTATTAAAGGAGGAAAGAGCCTCACACTGACTGAGCAGCATGTCTGTTATATCAGTGTCTGTGTTTCATTTTAAAGAGCATCACTCAGCATTCACTCTCTTCACTGAACTGATCATCCAGACATTAAAACAGAGCAGAAATATTCAGACTGCATCAACACTCACCCTGTCTCAGATTAGTGTTTGTCCCTCTGCTTCAGTTAGTCCTCTTCAGATGGAGTCTGAGCTCTGACTGATATCACCTTTATTGTTTTACTGTGTTTTCACTCAAACCTTCTTCCCATTTCCTTTACTGGAGATAAAGTTAATGATCAACTTTCATCAGGTCCAGTTTCTTCATCATCCTCTCTGCTAAGTATTAAACATTATTGAGGTTCAGCAGGTTCAGACAGATGCTCACTTAATCTACCTGGAAGCCCCATTTCCTCTGTTAGTTTGATTTCAGATGTAACAGATACAGTCTGCCATTAGTGGACGTTTACAGGTATAGATCATTTTATTTAGATATACTTGGTAGATAATAGGCAGACTATTCGGCTTCTCTTCTACACAGGAAATAACAGCTCTAGACCAGCGGCCTGAGTCAGCATGTGGCCGTTCCTCTCAGAGGGATGATGACAGTCCCTGAACCCTGACCAGTGGAGCCCCTCTGCAGGGTCACTGCCTTACTGGGGCCTTTGTTTTGGTTATTTTGGCTGAGATTGGGGGCCACACTGGGAGCAGGTATCAGAATCAGGATGTCTTTATTGTCGTTGCAACAAGTACAAAGAAAAAACATGACATCACATCATATGGACATAATGTCAAATAAACCAGTGAAAATGAATTTTAAAATGAAGAAAATTGATTCGAAACTTTCTTAAATTAAAATGGCTAAAAAAAATTGCAGCTCATCTAAAATAAATTATTTAACAGCAAAGTAGTTTACAAACCAGATAAAATGAATCATAAAATGCTAAAATAAGTTACAGCTCATCTAAAACCAATTTGAAACCATCTAAAATAAATTACAAACTACATAAAATAAATATTAAATAATGGAAAATAAATTATTAAATGGTTAAAAATGAATTGCAACCCAGATAAAATTAACTATGAATGGCTAAAATAAGTTATCAAAAGTCTAAAATAAATTTACAGATCATCTAAGATAAATAATACATTTTCTAAAAGGACAAAAGGCTTAAATAATTTTTTTAATTGCCTTAAAATGACTTAAGTAACTCACATAACATTTTTGAAAAAGAACATCCAATTCCTTGTAAAAATATAAAAACCTGTGGATCAGGTTGACTCTTAAAAGTTGGAAAATATTGATTACAGAACATAAACTAGATGACGTTACAGTGTCCCTGAAGTTGTGAGCATACGATACACAAATAGCTCCAAATTAATGAGATCCGTGGGTCAGGTCAAGTCAAATTCAGGATTAACAGCCTTATGGAAGATTACTGTTTAAGGCCTAATTTTGATGATTTTTTTGTGATCTTCATCACATGAAATATTCATCCTCAGCTGATGTTTGTTTTAAAACATAATGAATCAAATTTTGAACCAGAAAGGCTATAAAGAAGCAGATATAAGACAGTAAAGTCAGTTTTTGGACAGAAAGGAGTCATTTTAATGACACCAGCTTAGGTAACTGACCTGTTATCAAGCTCCGCCCTTTCCAGGAAGTGATCCTCTGCCTAGCTCCGCCTCCTTAGTAACTGTTGCTATGTTACACCAACTCTGCTGCAGCTCACACCTCTCCCATTTCAGACCAGTGACAATAACTCACGGTGTCTCAAACTCTTCTTCATATATAAGTGATGCTTTTTAGAGTTTGATCCAAATGACAGAATGAAGACAAAGCTACAGCAGGGCCAATAAAACAAACTCAAAATCCTTCTGATTAAAAACACAACTGTTGAACGACCTTATTGAGGTCATCCATCATCAGATGTTCACATCAACAAAATGTTTCATTATTTTCTCTGGATGTTTCTGGAACACCAAAAGTTGTCTAATTAAAAATGTTCCCTCTGACCTTTGAGTGAAGACAAGTTTACTTTGAGATTTTCACAGCTGAAGTAAAATGAAACAATTTCAACACAATAAACAGACAATGCTATCATAAAGTGTCTGACTGGGGTCCTATGATTCTGGTTGGTTGGTCATTGAGCCAATCAGAGAGCTGACAGTCAATGGACTTTTCTGGGTTTATTGTGGGCATCAAGCTTGAAAATAATGTTACATTAAGAATTGAAAATCTATTCAAATCAGCAAATTAATTTTGTGTTGAAGAATCCAGTTTTTGTTAATTTTCAAGCCACGTCCCAGCTTTAAGTTCAATATTCATTAAGTTGTTGTGTCCCTTGTGTTGACCCTGATGGCTAATGAAGAGTAAACATTAGCTGGCTCAGTCTGTGAGGTGTTATGATCTAAAATGATGACCACACACGCAGACTAGTACTGTAACATGACGCTGTTTCATAAAGCTACAAAACCAAACATGTCATGTTGTTTTGGAATGAGGAGGAAATCACTCCCATGATTCTCTGATATCTTAACAGTCATATTTTGTTATTGTTTTGATGGACAGCCCTCTAGTGGCACATGCCCTGAATATAAGCCTGAACTGTTTAAGCCATGTGTTAATAATAAAACAGTGGTCATGATTTGTGGAGCAGTGCTTGTATCTCCAAGGATATGAAGCAAAGTCTGTCATGCTTGGAGAGATTAAAGTACCATAAAACAGACCTTTGGTCAATCTGGATGAATCACAAGGCTCCATTTACTGATAACACCTTAAGAGTCTTAATTTTTTTATCACGAGGACGTCAAGAGTTCAGGAAAATACTGCCTTAAAATCAAAATATGAGACCAAACGATCATTCCTGTTCATGTCAGTTACAGTGACAAGCTATAGAAGATGATATATTAATGTGTAAGTGGTGAGTATATGATTTACAGTTTCATCCAAATAAATTAGATCCTAGAGTCAAGTGTTGGACAGATAAAGAATGAACAGCCTTATGAAGAAAGGCACAGTTTTCAGTTTTGGAAGGATTTAAGATAAATATTCATTAGAAGAACAGGAATTTTATCCTTAGTCACAGATGAGACATTTTGTCAGTAACAAGATAAAACGTGAAGCAGAATTAAAAAAAATGGATGTTAGACCTATCTAAAAGGACGTACTGTATGATTCAGTAAAGATGGAGGGATTATCTCAGGTTTAATCAAAGGGATTGTAAACATGAAAACACACTTAGACCTTTATATTAAAATGAAATGGAAAATGGAGGGAGGAACATATACAACAAAGGAAGAGTTAAAAACAATATGGACACTTCAGTGGAAATGTAGCGGCTCACAGAGCTGGAGGGAGATTGGATGGAAAAGACTGATAAGATATTTTATTACACCTTAAAAAAAAAAGGGTAAGGGATCTGCTGGAAAAAACTGTAGAACACAAATGTAAATAATTATCAGGTTTCTGGGACTGATAATTTACTGGAAGGGAATACTTAAATTTTACAAGATTTTTTTGGAAGTCATCTGCCTCTTTAGTTTTTGGACTAATGCCTGAAAGAGAGACACATTTTTGTTTAGTATTTTGTTGCAGGCAAAAAGGACTTGACAAAAAAATGGCTTTGACAGTGGAGAAAAACTTGAAACTTGCGGAAACACATTACCATGGACATTTGCCGGATGGAGAGGATGACAACAGAGGTGAAACACAAAACGGACATATTTGTTTCATGTTGGAAGAAATGGATGAACTATAAAATACCACGCAGGCCAGACTTTGACCTTAGATAATGCTCTGTCTGTGTGCAGCAATAAACACATCTAACTCTTTGTGTGGTAATGCTCTCGGTGTGATTTTATTTTAAAATATATATATAAGATATAGAAAACCTTTTAAATTTAGTATAAAAATGACAAAAATATGAAATTAAAAAAAATAGAAGTTATAAAACAGCCTAAATAACTGGAATTTCTCCGTGGGACAAATAAAGGTTTATCTTACCTTATCGTATGTCCATAGATAATCAGGAACCAAGTCCACATTCTGTCAGTGTGGCCCTGATCCCTAAAAAGCCTGTTTTCACCTGGGATGATGATTTTAGCAGCTCTGACTGTGGTGACTGCTGTGGGGAAAAAAAATCTTTTTAGTTATGAAATAATAATTGATTCATTTGTAAGGTGCACACTTTTATGCTGTATATTACTAACAACTATAACGCTAAAAGATTTATTCAACCATTTAATTTAAAGACCATTAATGAAAATGGCAAAAAAATATATATATATATAAAATGTCTAATCCAAAGTATAAAATGTTTAAAATAAAGTAAATATGTCTAAAACAAAATGGCTTAAAAAAAGAATAAAATGTCCAACACATGTTAAAAATAGCTTAAAAATATACAAAATGGCTAAAACAAATGAAGAAAACATCTATAAGAAGTCATGAATCAGCTTAAATAACTCTACAAAGAAACAGTATCCAATTATCAGAATTAAAATAAATTATGTAACAGGTGAAATAACTTAGACGGTCTCAGGTCTTCCCGTTGGTGCGGCTCACAGTCTCCTCCTTGTTATCTTGCTGACACATTTAGACAGTGTCACTACCCGATCCGTACGGCTACCTGATTTGTACTGCGCATGCGCGAAAACTACTTCCTCTCAAGCCGTGACAGCGATATAGATTTATACGCGATAGATTCATACATAGAAATACATACGTAATCCGTACTTCGTAAAAAATGAACTCGATAACTTTATTCAAACCTTCTGAAACGTTTTTGGACAAATATTATTGATGACTCAATATACACAACCATACATTATCTGTCTGGACTATTTTTTTTTTCGTTTCATTTTTATACTTTTTCTTTTTCATATATGGATCGGGTAGTGACAAGCTAACGACAGTTAATGACCGTTAACCGCCTTATCTGCTAACAGCTAACCTTATACTATCGTCTTACACTAAATCATACCACACAGATGATTCATTTAACTCTTATATGTGACATGAACCTTGTCAAAGACAATCCTTACAAGTAAACTTCTGAAGAGGGCAGATTTCGCCAAGTTTTACTAAGTATTTATGACAGGAGTTACTACCCGATCCGTACGTATTTCTATGTCTGAATCCATCGTGTATATATCTATATCGCTGTCACGGCTCGAGAGGAAGTGATGCAGTGTTCGCGCATGCGCAGTACAAATCGGGTAGCCGTACGGATCAGGTAGTGACAGACAGACCAAAAACAGCCAACAATCAAACTCTGTTGTCTCTGCTTATTTTCCCGCTTCTTCTCCGTTCGTGTCTCTCTTCCTCTCTCGGTCTCTCCTGCGCACGCGCCGCCACAGCTCTCTGGATCATCTGCGCACCCTGCTGGACAAACATGGAACTGCTCCAATACGCCAATGACATTTTCAGCTTCACATTTCTCTGCAACAGTCTTTGGACATTTTTGACTTTACATACAGGAATTATAAAAATACACAGAATGAGACGCATCAACAGCAAATAAAGAAAGTGCTGAGAATAACAAACTTTAAACTGCAATCCATCTGTCTATTAAATGATATTTATCCTTATTTTTAACATAACTCTGTCACTGAATTATTATTTTTTGGTTCCAGAGGGCTGGTGGTGTTCTGTTGATATTCTGATTACAACACACTTTTAAGAGTGACAACAAACTAATGACAGCTGGATTTTTTGGAGCAGACCAACTGCTCTGAAATCATTTAGTCTCTAGACATAATCATTTACACAAACACAGCACAACTCAGACATTTTGGTAACTTGTTATATTAAAAAAAGTAGGAAACAAAGCTTCTGAGGCTCTTACATCTGCTTTAAACCCGTTGCAGTTACAAGCTGGTAAAGTTTGGGCACCTTAAGATGTCTGGGTAGGAAATTCCTTCAAACTGGGGCGTCCTGTGATGTATCTAATTTACAACTTGAAGAATCTAGGTTCAACAATCAACTGGAACACAACATTAATGGTCCTCTGTTAATTAGTGATCTTACAGATCAAACTACAAATCACAATGCACTGCAGCACCTGTGCACCACCCCTCTGCTTGGATATCACTTCAGCTCGTCTAAAATTAAATATGCAGCTCAAATTCACAACACTGTCAGTTTTAGACTCTTCAGTAAATGCTGATCCTGTTCTACACGCATCTAAATGAACCTGGACTTAAAGTTTGGACTCGGCCTGCAGAGAGTGATGACCTACAGAAGCTCCAGGAGATGGTGCTGTTTAGTTCAATGGAGGAACATTAAGTTTAAAGCTCAAATCCATTCATAGAAATGTAAGAATCAGATCAAATCAGAGATCAAATGTCATCAAACTGGTTTATAGAGATTCAAAAGTACACTCCAGTCTGTAAATATGATCTCAGTATTTCAATAATATCCCTGCTTTACAAGGAAACAGTCAAATCCAGTCCTTCATTCTTTGGTAAAGTCGAGTGTTGGAGGGTTTGTGCAGGGATGTGTGTTTGGGAAAGCTCTTCTTCACTTTTTAAAAACTCCACACCTGTGTTACTCTGACAGCACTTCTGAATTCAGCTTTAGGTATAGTCTTTGGCATCAAAATATTTGAGTTTGAGTCATAATGTAGTCATCTAAACTGTTTTAATTTTAGTCTAGTTTTAGTTGATGACATTTCACAACATTTTAGTGGATGAAATCTACTTGGATAAAATGAAACCTTTTATTGAAAGATTGTTTTCTACTTTACAATCTAACTGAAATGGTCAATGAAAGGTTGACAAGTTCTGTCAAATTTCCTTTCTTGATTTTTCCAGAACAATTATTCTGTTTTTCTGTTCCAAATGTTTGATTCCATCTCCCATAAGATTAAAAACATTGTGTTTCCAGTTTAGTGGGATCAGTCTCTGGGCTACACATGAGATCATCCTGTGCTCTGATCTCATTTTCATTTTGTTTGTCACATATTTTTAATCTACATTTGTTTAGATTGTTTTATTCTTATGTCAGATGTTCTTATGTCCTTTATCATTTTAACTGAGTATAAACAAGCAAATTGCAAGTTTAAAAAATAGTTTTAGTCATAATTTAGTCTCTAAATTGTTTTAATTTTAGTCTACTTTAGTCGATGAAATCTGCTGTAAATTTAGTCGACTAAAATCTGAAGTGTAAAGGGTAAGACATTTTTTATGTCCTGTTTTCCTCTGTGATAAAATCAAACATCTACTAAGCCTTTATTGAATGTTAGTAAAGTCTGAATGTCTAAATGAACAGAAACAAATGTTCCTTTGTGTGAAATGCAGTCACCTTTATTTAGGCTACCTGGCAGAGCATCTCAGTTACAATACCAGAACTGACAACAAACAGTGAACCTGCTCTACATGAATATATCAATTCATAGAGAGCAGCTCTGATTGGATGGCTCCACAACTTATCCCACCACCACCAAGCTAAGGCAGCTGTGATTGGATGTCCCTCTGAACTCATCCAACCTTTAACACAACCAAAGTAGCTGTGATTGGATAGATTCATCACTTGTCTCTACTTCCTACATGACCATATTAGGTCTGATTGGATTAAGTCTGTCAGACATTTTTAGTTTATTCAGTTTATTTTGAGCTGTGCCAAACAGTTGAGCTGGTAGTTAAAGGGTTAAAATGACACAGCCTGATCAGTGAGCCAATCAGAGGAGGAGTCCATGTGACCTGTGGTGGCGTAAAAGCCCTCTGAGTCGTCCAAAGAATCAGAAGAAGAATCAGAAATACTTTATTAACTCCCAAGGGGAAATTTGCTTGTTTCAGTTTCTCTTCTACACAGTATAGCAGTCAGAAATATCAGATGAAGACATTAGAATAGATAGGAGTAGTACTGATTTAACTAATATGAAGTCAAATTAAAAATAAAATAAATACAACTAAAATGAAAACAAATGAAAAAAACATGAAAATGAAGTGAGCAGGTTGCAACATGCAGAGCCTTGAAGCAATATCAACTTCCTTCTAAAGAAAACATCAATAAAAATGTGGTGGAAATAAGACTCTGAATGAGGTGGAGGAATACACAGTATTAACAATGAACAATATTTACACTAAAAATGTGAACACAGCCATGACAGGGAGAGCAGAGAGGACAAAGCAGAGAAGAGAAAGCATTTAACAACCAGAAAAAAAAAATGTCTTTTTTGACCCGTCAGTGTGACATGGTGTGTCTTGAACTCAATCCTGGGACAGGGACCATTTCAGTTCACTAAAGACTGCCCCATGGGACTTTTTTAAATGTATTTGTCAATTTTTAATGTGATCTTGGTATGTTTTAACTGTTCCTTAAGGCTGTGAGAGGCTTTACAACCTGTGGGCTTCATTTCTGTTCTCTTTTTGCACTACAATGTAATTTACACTGTACTTTAAATGATGCACTGCTACACTGCACTAAAGCTCATCCTACGACTGGAACATTTAAACTACCTCACTGTACTTAAAAAACATGATGTAATATTATTGTAAGACTTCTTCTTACATTTAAATTTAAGTGATGTTAAAATTAGGGATAAACCACAGTATTGAGATGATATTGAAATGAATGAATGAATAAATGAATTAATGAATGAATGAATGTTTTATTTCAGTTTAAAAACAAAAATAAAATCATGTTTTTACAAAAAAGAAAAGAAAACAGACAGCGATCAAAAAAGGAACAGGCTGAAGCCCCAAGGCTTATTTTTGCCTCTCCTGTCCCATCATAGGATTAACTGAATAATTCACAATAAAACATCAGTACGAGTACATTATTCCAAAACATGTGACAGCTTAAACTGAAAAATAGAATTCAATTAAATTTGATCATTTTAGATTTTAAAGTCTTTTAAAAAAACTAACATAGAATTACACATCTTTATTTCATCGTTTAGTCCATTCCAATATTAGTATCAACCAATTTTAAAATCTTTGCAGATATTTACAATCAACATTGTCATATGTGGGCCAAAATATGTCCCACATTGCTATACCATCACTTCAATGGTACATTTAGCATCAAGAGTTTCATTTTCCAAGAGTTAAATGTTGGTTTTCTTGTCATTTCAGCTTCTTGCACAAATAAAAAGTCAAGTCAAAGTTTATTTGTAGAGCTCGTTTAAAAACAACCTCAGTTGACCAAAGTGCTGCACAGGGGTACAAAATAATCGTTCATACACTTCATACATAAAATTGTCACATTGAAGCAACAAGTCAGTTTTTATGAAGTAAAGACTTTGTGCTCCTGTCAAAAATATAATTAGGAGTATTGGTGATAATGAGTTCAGAAATATCTGCAAATCAAAATATCATCAAAAATCACATATGGTGCATCCCTAATAAAAATGTTTCTACAACTTCAAGGGGACGAAAGAAATTAGGGATCTTAATTGAAACACTGATCAAACAGTAAAGGCAGCTCTTCTTCTTTTAATCATATTTATCTATTGGACTTTTGTAAGTATTTAAAGTCATTGTGTTGTGCATCTTGATTGATTTAAATGTTTACTTTTAGGGGAACATATTAATTCTTGTTGAAGTAAAATGTGCCAGCCCCAAGTTTAGATTAAAAAACACAGTTTTTTGACAATAAAAAAATGTTGAATGTGATAAAGAGCCACAGGATGGTGCCAACGTGCCACGAGCGCTCTCAGCCACATGCTGTTGATTGTGTTTCATTGGTCTCTCTCTCCTGACTGCTGCTCAAATGTCTGTGTGCTCTGATAGACTGTAAATCTGAGCTGCTCTGTGGGCTCAGTTAAGGTGTTTTCATTTAAAGATTGAAAATGCAGAGTGTCAGAAATCAGCCTCAGTCCAGTGATACAAAGCAGATCTGTGCTCGGTTCAAAGACATCACCCTCTGAGATCCTGAGTGCAGGTTTACAGTCTGGTTTATGGTTCAGTCCTAAAAACTGGGAGGATAAAAACCTGCAGCTTCACAGGCCGTGGACTCAGGGAGGAGCAGCCATCAGGGTGAGTGCTGATCACTGATTTATTCCTTCAGATAATCAATAAACCACCACAGGGATCAGCAGCTGCATTTGGACAAGGAACAGTTCTTTACCTCACATATGCCATGAGGATTTAAAATAAATCTAAATATTAGAATATTTTGACTTTTTAACATATGATTTGTGCAGTTTTTTCTCAGCTGTGTTCAGTTTTTAACATTTTAAGATGAGATCAGTCCCTATCAACCAGCTACAGTTCTGATATCTTGGCTTTTCCATCCCTGGATGTGACTCAAATAAACTTTTTCTCCTGGTTGAATTTGGATAAAAATGCTGCCCAGTTGGTTTCTGACAAACAGATTAAACTTTTGGTCATTCCTGAAAAAACTACACCAATTATAAATGTTTTTGTGGCTATAGTGATGGTTGTATGCTGAAATAAGATGTCCTTATAACCTAGTCCGTGAGTCGTATTCTATTTTGAAAGTTCCGGATTCCCCACACGGTGACTTCCCCGTCTGGTGCTTCCTTAACGACACAAATTTACGAGGTTTGGAAGCGGCCGCGGAGAGGGAGAAAAGCGAGGCGAGGTAAGAGAGGAACAAACGCTCCCAGCACACTCAAAAAACCCTCCATAAAATTAAGATTGCCCACGAGTCTTTGATCTCGAGTTGAGTCAATTCCCGAGTCTCTCAGGGTCGAGTACGAGTCAAGTCTGGAGTCTCCAAAAATGCGACTCGAGTGCCACTCGAGTACGAGTCTTTAACTCGAGTGCCCATCTCTGAGTGCAACATATCTTCACATAGAGTTTATCAGATTGTCAGTTGTGGCCTGTGGAATGTTGGTCCACTCCTCTTCAATGGCTGTGCGAAGTTGCTGGATATTAGTGGGAACTGGTACACGCTGTCGTATACGCCGGTCAAGCACATCCCAAACATGCTCAATGGGTGACATGTCCGGTGAGTATGCTGGTCTTGCAAGAACTGGGACATTTTCAGCTTCCAAGAATTGTGTACAGATCCTTGCAACATGGGGCCGTGCATTATCTTGCTGAAACATGAGGTGATGTTCATGGATGTATGGCACAACAATGGGCCTCAGGATCTCATCACGGTATCTGTGTGCATTAAAAATGCCATCAATAAAATGCACCTGTGTTCTTCGTCCATAACAGATGCCTGCCCATACCATAACCACACCACCACCATGGGCCACTCCATCCACAACATTGACATCAGCAAAGTGCTCACCCACACGACGCCACACACGCTGTCTGCCATCTGCCCTGAACAATGTAAACCGTGATTCATCCGTGAAGAGAACACCTCTCCAACGTGCCAGACGCCATCGAATCTGAGCATTTGCCCACTCAAGTCTGTTACGGCGACGATCTGGAGTCAGGTTAAGACCCTGATGAGGACGACAAGCATGCAGTTGAGCTTCCCTGAGACGGTTTCTGACAGTTTGTGCAGAAATTCTTTGGTTATGCAAACCAATTGTTTCAGCAGCTGTCTGAGTGGCTGGTCTCAGACGATCTTGGAGGTGAACCTGCTGGATGTGGAGGTCCTGGGCTGGTGTGGTTACACGTGGTCTGCGGTTGTGAGGCCGGTTGGATGTACTGTATTATATCAGCAAAGCAGAAGTGCTCACTATCAAACATTTAGACAGATTTGTGAACAACATTTGAAAGAAATGCTAATATTGTTTATCCGGAATGAATTTTAGATCTTTGAGTCCATCTCATGAAAAATGTGAGCAAAAACAAAAGTGTTGTGTTTATATTTTTGCTGAGTGTATAGATCAGTGTAATAAATCTATAGCTCAGTCTCCAGCTAGTTGTTGGTGTTCAGATGTTCATCATCAGGTAAATAAAGACATGAAACATTTTCTTGATTTGATTTGAATTCTTTCAGCCTGTTTTTGTTCAGAACAATCAGCTGTTCATAGGTGACATCAGCTGACTGATGATCAGCTGTTTCCTGTCAGCACAAACAGACGTCTCTTCAGGGGACGCTGCAGAGGACAAGACGTCTCAGGTCTTTGAATCACCTGCAGGTTTGGACTACAGACCACACAGAGACACTGAACCAGAACATACCCAAAACCCAGGATAGAGGGGCTCTGTGAATGTGGTCTCTGTGGTGTGGAGGTGGATCAGTCCATCAGAGGAGACTTCATAGAAGGACAGAGATCCAGCAGGACAGTCCACATACACCCCTACTCTACCAGAGAATGAAGAGGAGGAGGAGGAGGAGATGGATGTTCCTCTGTGATTGTGAAGGACAGAGTAACCACCATAAGAGCAAAACAGACTCCAGGAATGATCATTAAATCCAAACCGACATTCAGCTCCTCCTCTCCTCCTGATTCTTCTGTAACTCACTGACACATGAACATCTCCTCTCCACTGGACCTCCCAGTAACAGCGACTGCTCAGAGCAGACCTGCACAGCAGCTGAAAATAATTATCAAATCTGTCTGGATGATCAGGATATGAGTGACGCTCTCTCACATATGTCACCGTCCTGTTGTCTTCAGACAGTCTGAGATATCTGTGCACTGTGTTTGTGTCCACCTCCAGCTCACAGGCGTCTGATGGAGAGAAGGAGAAACATCAGAGCAGCAGGTCATCATCTGATCATCTACAATCATCTGAGCTGAGGGTTCAGAGTCAGCTCTGATGGTCTGACCTTTGACCTCCTGCTGAGTCAGCCATGTTTGACCTCTGACCCCAAACTCTGCTTCATCTTTCTATCTGAACCAGTTTGATTTCTGTGTTTGTGGTTCCATGGTCCACCTTCAGTTTTTCCTGGACCAGGTCTAGTTATGGACCAGTGAACCACCACAGTCTTCAGTCTGGACCAGAGAAGAGGACCTGGTCTAGTTATGGACCAGTGAACCACCATGGTCTTCAGTCTGGACCAGAGAAGAGGACCTGGTCTAGTGGATCAGACTCTGATAAATGCAGATCCTGAGATCTGGGTCATAAAGTGGACTCGTTAGAGCACCAGGCCATTTATTGAAATAAAAACAGATGTTCAAAGAAAATAGTTGACATGTTTTCTTCCTTCAGTTCTGTCCAAAAATCTGAAATCCTGATGATTCTTGGATGTTGAACTCTTTCCATGGCGCTCACACACAGCACCCAGTGCTCTCTAACTTTCACACAGACACAAAGAAAAGAATCTTTTCCTCTAATAAAGGATTTCCTGAAATAAAAGAGCCTGTGGCTCAAGTTTACTCTCTCAGTCTGAGGCATGTTGATGAACAACTCTTTTGATTTGATGGTATTTTTAATCTTGTTTTTTGTGCAGGCTCAGATTTTGTGTCAAATGTGAGGACACAAAGGGTCTGGTGTCCAAATATTGACCCAGAAGAGGAACAAGCCCTCACTTATTAACAACATGTTCAATCCAAACTGTTTGAATCTCTGAATTAACCCTCGTCCTTTCACAAATAGAAAATACTGATCAGTGATTCTGTTTTGAACCCTTTCAGTCCCACTCACACTCAGCACACAACGCTCACTAAATTTGACAGAAAATAGAAAAACAGGAATCATTTCATCAACAAAGAGCCCGTGGGTAATGTTCTCTGTCTGTCTGTCAGCGTCTGGGACATGTCATTGATTCACTACTTTATTGATTTGAAGCTTTTGTGTCCACAGGCTCTGATTTGAACTCAAATGTAAAGCATGGAGCCAGTGCCCAAAAAGTGGAGCTGCCAGAATAACAGGCCAAAAAGTCTGACACAGTAGAGAGCAGTTTTCATCCAAATGACTTCAGTCTGTCAGTGACTTCTGTCCTGCTGATTATTCTCCATGTTCAAATCAATGATCACACACTGAACCCTTTGAGCTCCTCTCAATGTGAAAATCCTGGAGCCAAAGGTACACATAGATATTACCCATAATCCCCTGGGTTGGCCTGAGGCTCTCATGTACAGCTCACGTTCAGCTCATGGTGTGATGGAGCATTTCTCTGATCACACCAACACACCATCTCTGCTGATTTTTCTTCCTCATCTTCACTTTGATCATGTGACCTGTTCCTCAGACTAATGACCTCTGACCTTCATGTCTCCATGCTGTATCCTCCTGATGCGGTTTTATCTCTGGAGCTCTGACACAATCCTTCAGATGAAAAGTTTGGTTCCTACAGCTTTCACATTGTTTATAGAATGAAGTAGAACAATATACTTACCCAGAATGTTTTCCTGATCCAAACAGTGCTTCAGGAGATATTTAGATCCAAAGTCGAGCAGCGGACATCCGTATAATGGTAGCACATAGGGCATGTATAGCCCCGCTCCTAAAACTGCTTTAATTGTCCAAAAACTCATTAATTTCACCAATATTCCATCATGGTCCGCTCGCGCTAGTCCTCCATTACAGTCTGTGCCACTCCAGACAGCGTTGTGTGACTGTGCTGACCTCTGAACTGAAGAAGAACGCTTTCTAAGGGCATGCGCAGTACACTCTGGAGCGCTGCCGCCGCGTCCTCTTTTTTATGATCTCCTCATCTGTAAACTCTGGCTCTAAACTGTAAATGCTACTTGTACTACCTTGGCGATCACTCTCCATTCAAAGTCAATGTACAGCCGTGATGGGGCAGGGCTAACCCTCCCGCGATGCGACAGCCGGCGACAAGACGACCGCTTCACTCGTTGCGTGATGTCAAAGTTAAAAAAAGTTGATCTATTCAGGCGATGTCGTGTGTGGCTGTGCAGCATCAGCCAATCAGTGGTGTGTGTACGTGTGACGGTGCCGTTATTCGTCCGGACTACAGGGCGGATGGCTTCTGCATAGGCGGAACTAATCTCAGTGAGGACATTTGCAGACGGACCGCGGTAAACTCACAGATAATGCTGCTGCATCATCAGCTGCAGAGATTTGTGTCTGATAAGTGAGTGAAAAGGACACAGCTGGAATAATGTTCGCTTATACATCCTATAATGTGATATATGATATGATCGCGGTAAAACTCGAGCCGACGTGACGTCACTGACCAACGGCCGACTCCAACGGCGACCAAACAGGTAGGCTATGTATGGATGTGCGATGCGACTTTGGTAGCTGGGTCGCTTGCGGTGTGAACGCACCTTAAGGACGCCCATCATGTTCAAAGTTCTCCTCCACAACACCTTCATCCGATAGATATTTGTCCATTTTGCACAAAACTGGAAGAAGAAAGTCATACTGCACATGTGTGGAGCAAGCATTCTTCTTCCTCAGATCCTCTAATTCCTCTCTCTTAGTTGTTCCACAGAGCAGAACAAAAACATTTGGTGATGCTTCTTTTAGCTATTATGCTCCAAAACTACGGAACAAACTCCCAGAGGGTCTGAGACAAGCTGAAAACATAGAAATGTTTAAACGCAGTCTAAAAACTCACCTATTCAGCCTGGCTTTTATGTAGAACTTGTATTATTTTAATGACAGTCATAGTTATTAATTTCTGAGTAGCAATTGTTATTATTTTAGTTTAATGTTTTATTATCTGATATTTATTGCATTTTTTACCATTTGCTTTCATATTTTGATATAGTTCTTATGTTTTAATATTTAATTATCTTATGTTTAATTTTAATATTTTAACATACTTTTATTTCTTTTAAATATATTTTTAGTGTCCTGTTTAGATGTCTCTTAGTTTTATTCTTTACTCCTTTAGATGTTTCTTGAATTTATTGCTTTGCTTTTTCTTGTATCTGTTATAAATTTTATCATTTTATTTGAACTTCTGTGGTGTGCATTAGTCTCTGCATCCTCTTGACATCCTACCAACTATTTATTGCAATTATACTTACTACTTAGATGGACCTTAGTGTTTATTTGCTGAGTGGTAAAATTAAAGTTACTGTCATCATTTATGTATGTGTGTGTATATATATGCACATATAACGGCAGCTGCTATCACGACTAGAGATTGAGGAGATACAACACGTTAATGCTTCGGCAAGGGGGAGCCAGGACGATAGGTCAGATGGGGGAGTTAACATTGACTCCCCCCCAGAGATTGGGTACCAAGCCCCAAAATTGAGCAAAGAGCTAACTGACCTGAGAGATAAGATAATGGCTAAGATGAGCGCCTGTCAACCCCGACACCGACTAGCGAGGATTAGTGAAGTACCTCCAGAGATCCTAGCCAATGTAAATGCAGTAATAGAAACGATTCCCACTGCAAACATCACTGAGACCAATGAGCTGACATACAGTACAGCAGCAGTGATCCTTGAGATGCTTGGACACAAGATGGGCAATGTAAAGGAGAACAAAGGGCAAAGCCCACCGTGGAGGAGAAGGTTGGAGGCTAAAATCAAGGTGACTCAGAAAGAGGTCAGCCAGTTGTCAGCCAAACTCCAGAACGGTGCAACCAGGAAAGAGATACCCAAGAGGTACAGACAGATGCCCATACCTGAGGCCTTGGAAACTGCTAAACAAAGACTCCAAGCCTTGGCCACCCGACTGAAGAGGTACACGAGAGAGATAGAGGCCAGGAGAATAAACAGGCTGTTCTCCACTGAACCAGCTAAAGTGTACTCTCAGTGGCAGGGTAATAACACAAGAGCTAACCCACCAAGGCTGGAGACTGAACAGTACTGGAAAGGCATATGGGAGAAAGAAGCATCACATAACAGCGATGCACAGTGGCTAAACAATCTTAGAGCAGACCACGCCAATCTCCCTGAACAAGATGCCGTGACCATCACAGTAGCAGATATCCAAGAAAAAGTCTCAGGTATCAAAAACTGGAGCACCAGGCCTGGATATGATCCATGCCTACTGGCTGAAGAGGCTGACCTCACTCCATGAGCGCCTAGCAGCACAAATGAACCAACTGCTGAGAGATGGGACCCACCCAGAATGGCTGACCAAGGGCCACACAGTCCTGATCCAGAAGGATCCCCAGAAGGGAACAGTCCCATCCAACTATCGGCCAATCACCTGCCTCTCCACAACATGGAAACTCCTGTCAGGCATCATTGCGGCAAAGATAAGTGGGCATATGGATCAATACATGACAGAGACACAGAAAGGCATTGGTAAGAATACCAGGGGAGCAAAACATCAGCTGCTGGTAGACAGAACAGTCACTCAAGACTGTAGAACCAGACAGACCAACCTGTGCACTGCTTGGATTGATTACAAGAAAGCCTATGACTCAATGCCACACACATGGATCCTGGAATGCCTGAAGCTGTACAAGGTCAATAAGACTCTAAGAGCCTTCATTGCAAACTCAATGGGGCAATGGAACACCACCCTTGAGGCCAACTTCGAGCCAATTGCACAAGTCTCCATCAAATGTCGTATATATCAAGGAGATGCTCTGTCCCCACTTCTGTTCTGCATAGGCCTGGATCCCCTCAGCCAAATAATCAACAAGACTGGCTAAGGATACCGACTCCGAAACGGGACCACCATCAGCCACCTCCTCTACATGGACGACATCAAGCTGTACGCCAAGAGCGAGCGAGATATCGACTCACTGATCCACACCACCAGGAGCTACAGCAATGACATCGGAATGTCATTCGGACTGGAGAAGTGTGGCCGAATGGTGACAAAAAGAGGGAAGGTAGTCCATACAGAGGGCATAACACTCCCAGAGGGCAGAATAGCAGATGTGGAGGAGAGTTACAAATACCTTGGCATACCACAGGCAAATGGTAACCATGAAGAGGCCACTAGGCAAGCAGCAACGGCCAAGTACCTGAAGCGAGTAAGGCAAGTCCTAAAGAGTCAGCTCAATGGCAGAAACAAGGTTAAGACAGCAGCTATGCCCTGCCCGTGATCAGATACCCTGCTGGGGTAATAAGCTGGCCAAAGGAGGACATTCAGGCCGCAGATGTTAAAACTCGGAAGTTGCTCACCATGCACGGGGGATTCCACCCCAAGTCCAGTATCCAGAGGCTATACACTAAGCGCAGAGATGGAGGCAGAGGGTTAGTGAGCATCAGAGCCACTATCCAAGATGAAACATCCAAGCTTCATGACTACGTCAGGAAGATGGCCCCAACAGATGAAGCGCTTAGTGAGTGTCTCAGACAGTGGAAACTGACAGGGAAGGAGGAACCAGAGGAACCATCATGGGAGGACAAACCCCTGCATGGGATGTACCACCGACAGATCACTGAAGTGGCTGATATGAACAAATCCTACCAATGGCTGGAGAGGGCTGGACTGAAGGACAGCACAGAGGCACTAATCATGGCGGCACAAGAACAGGCCCTGAGCACCAGAGCAATAGAGGCCCAGATCTACTACACAAGGCAAGATCCCAGGTGCAGGCTATGTAAAGAGGGCCCTGAAACAGTTCAGCACCTAATAGCAGGGTGTAAGATGCTGACAGGAAAAGCATACATGGAACGCCATAACCAAGTAGCTGGTATAGTGTACAGGAACATCTGTGCAGAGTACAAACTGGAGACCCCGAGGTCAAAATGGGAAGCACCTCCCAAGGTGATGGAGAATGACCAAGCCAAGATCCTGTGGGACTTCCAGATACAGACCAACAAAATGGTAATGGCCAACCAACCGGACATTGTGATCATAGATAAGCAGCAGAGGAAAGCTGTTGTGATAGATGTAGCCATCCCAAGTGATAGCAACATCAAGAAAAAGGAACACGAGAAACTAGAGAAATACCAAGGGCTCAAAGAGGAGCTGGAGAAATCCTGGAAGGTGAAGGCAACAGTGGTGCCTGTGGTCATCGGGACACTTGGGGCAGTGACCCCCACACTGGAGAAGTGGCTCCAACAGATCCCTGGAGAAACATCAGACATCTCACTCCAGAAGAGTGCAGTCCTAGGAACAGCTAAGATACTGCGCAGGACCCTCGAGCTCCCAGGCCTCTGGTAGAGGACCCGAGCTGAAGAGGATGAACAGCCACCCACCCCCACCAGGGGAGAGGGGGGGTGGGTGAGAGAAGAGTTTTTTGGATGTGTGTATGTGTATATATATGTGTACATGTGTTTGTGTATTTATGTGTATGTATATATGTACATACATCCTTTGTCAATCATTTGTTTTGATGTAAAGCACTTTGAGTTGCAATTGGATTGGTATGAACTGTGCTATATAAGTAAACTTTGATTGATTGATTGATTGATTCAGTTCAGAGGTCAGCACAGTCACAAAATGTTGTCTGGAGTGACACAGACTGTAATGGAGGAGTATCCCGAGTGGACCATGATGGAATATTGATGAAAAACATGACTTTTTGGATGATTAATACAGTTTTAGGAGCGGCGCTGTATACCCTATGTGCTACCATTATATGGATATCTGTGCTCGATTTTGGATCTAAATATCTCCCGAAGCACTGTTTGGGTCAGGAAAGCCTTCTGGGTGAGGATATTGTTCTACTTCATTCTATAAACAATGTGAAAGCTGCAGAAACCGAAGTTATCATTATAATCAAAGATTAAAAACACTCACACTTCTTCAGACCAGGTCTCAGGGTCCACAGTCCACCATGGTCCAACCTGGAGACAGAAACCAAAGCTGGGATCAGTTCTTCATTCATCAGGGTCCTGAGATAGCCTCCCTCTCCAGCCCACACCAATCAGGAGGTTTCTACAGAAAACCATCATCCTGACTGTGTCTCTGTAGACTTCACAGCTCAACACTCACATTAAATATGATGTCTAAATGGATTTAATAAACACCTCTGACATCCCTGTGGACTAATGAGCTGTTGAAATAAGGCTGAAGAGCTGTCAGCTGATCTGTTCATTCAGATTTAATAAAGGAGAGTTTTCTTCAGCTCTTTATTTGAACCATCAGAGAGGCTTCTTTCAGTCATCATCAACTTTATAAAACACTTCAGTCTGTGCAGGACTGTGGAGATCTGAGCAGAGAAACTACAAACTGATCAAGTCTGACAGGAACAGTGCTTGGACTAACGGCATTACAAATAACATCTTTACTAACGCCACTACTTTTTCCCAGTCACGAGTAATCTACGTAATTACTATTCAAAATGCTCTAAAGCTTTTACCAATGGTGAAATGTGGCTCGTTACTTTGCCCCAGTGTCAAGCAGCTGATATCTGACCTGCTTCACTCAGCCAGACACAGAGAGTACTCGATGCCAGAGTTGCCAGGTTTGCTTATTATAAGCAACTTTTGGCTTCATCTTTTTCTAAACTGCATGTGTATTTTGGGGGTTGTGGGTTGCAGTTTTTTGGGGTTGTTCCCAGTGGCGGCTGGTGAAAAATATCCTTGGTGGGGCAGTACTGTAAAACACTTAGTTTTTAACAACCATCCCACTACGATTCAACACAAACTACAGGATACCTGTGCTTCGTAAAAGTGTTATTATTGATTCCATAAAAAAATAACAAGATTACAGAATGGTGCACACACATATCAGACACACACATACATAAATATATAAATAGTCAATCATATACTGCCAAAAAGCTTACATAACCTTTATACAAAGAAGTAAGGTGAACATTAGGGGTGCAACGGTTTACGGTTTAAAACCGAACCGTATGGTTTGCCCTGCACGGCTCAATTTGCCTTTATGAAGCGCGCTTTTTCGGTTTTGCAATCAATTCATTTCTATCAGCTGTGAGACGGATTTCTCGAGCCAGCGCCTGCTCTCCGGCTGTGCAGACAGCCCCTCGTCGTCCTCCTCGCACAGCTCTGTACAAAACCCCGCCCCGCTAGTAAATATCCAATCGCTACTGTGTAATAAGAGCCGAGCACATGGCCGAGTGGGCGGCGTCTCTCACTCTGGAGCTCGGCTCCGCTTGGCCTCACTAAACTAAGACGTAGAAGGAGAAAAACTCAAATAAAAGTTATAGCGAGCGGAGAGGTGGAGAGACCGGAGTTTGAAGAAGCACTGACTTCGTTAAGTCTGCGGTGTGGGGACATTTCGGTTTCCTTTTGGATTATTATGACGAGGGAGAGAAAACTCAGACTGCAGAAGTGACGCGCATGCTCAGTTTAACAGTAATGACAACAGCACAGCACGGTGTGATGAGGGACAACAAACACAGAGCAAAACTGAGCTTCACAGTGCTGGAGAAGTTTGTTCCCATAATGTAGAACGTGATGTTACAGCAGCTCACCTTGAGTGAGCTCTTATTAAAGTAATGACGGCTGTATTTTATTTCTTATGAACCTAAAGGCGGACGCTCTCTCCCGCACCGGGGTCTCTCCCGCCGACCCTGCCGATGACAGATCGCTGCTGGAGAGTCAAACATCTCAGAGCCATAGCTTGCTGAACAGGTGAACAAAAAAGGCAAAAGCTTAGTTTTGTCATCTGTTCTGATGTTTCTTAGTTTGTCTGAGAGCAGATCAGACAGGAGCAGATTGTTCTCTGTCTGACGCTGTCTCATATAAACATACAGCCGCGCGCAAATATGCACGGATGAGATGGACAGCAGTATCATCAGAGTCTCCACGTCCTGTAAACTTTTTTATTTTTTTTGCAATTATGTTTTTTATTTATTTTGAACAATTTATTGACAAACAAAACAAACCTTTTCAACAACAAGGTAGGATCAAGGAAAAAAAAGGGAGAAAAGAGAGCAATATGTATATATATATATATATATATATATATATATATATATAAAGTAATAATAATAATAATAATAAAATGAAATAAAAGGGGGAAACAAATGATATATGATAAATACCAATAAAATAAATAATTTAACCATGGTTACAAAGGTCTGTTTTTGGTTTCAAGGTACACGGAGTCCAAGCATAGCCAGTCCTACTAGGCAAATGTCAGAGGTCCATCAGTGGTTTCCATATTCTTAGGTAAACATCTCCTTTGTTTTTTAAGATATATGTACGCTGTTCCAGACGTAAAGTTTCATTCAAAGTCTGTTTAAACAAATTAAATGTAGGAGGTCTGTGTTGATTCCAATAAAGTAGGATGCATTTCTTCGCTATGTAAGATATCATAGCGATCCTCTTTGTTTGTGTGGGGTCCAGTGTCTTGTGCAATTCTGTACCAAAAAGAAAACATATTGGTGTACAATCCAGTGGGGTCCCCACAACCTTGGAGGTCAAGTGGTATATGTCCTTCCAGAAAGGCTTTAACTTTCTGCATTCCTAAAAGATGTGCATAACTGTTCCTTTAGATATTTTACAACAATGACAAGAAGAGGGTGAGTTAGGGAACATCTTGCTCAAACGGAGTGGTGTAAGGTACACCCTGTATAAAAACTTATAGTTCTGTTCTATTATTTTGTTACAAGACTGTGAGGTAAAAACATTCTGACATATGAAATTCCAGTGATCGTCGCTAAGAACACACTTCAAGTCTTTTTGCCATATAGTCTTGAGTGGGGTTAAAGAAGAATTGTATTGGTCCAACAGGTCATTATAGATAGCAGAGATTTTACCTTTCAATGACGAGGAATTTGTGAGAATCTCCTCCAGAGATGTCAATCCCAAAGATATTCTTCCCTCCCCATTCAGAGTATTAATTAAATGGCGGATTTGTAAATATTTATAGAAGTCTTGTTTAGGAATTTCAAATTCTGATCTTAAAACTGCAAAAGATTTAAGTGTTTTTTTGTTGAACAGATGCTGGAACTGGAATACACCTTTCTCCTTCCACTGTGTTAACAGAGATTTCCCAATCTGAGATGGCAAATCTGGGTTTAGGGATAAAGGGGCAAGCTTGGAAATTTTATCAAAGGTTCTACAAAACTTTTTTACATCTTGCCAAGCCTGAAGAGTGTTATAAATAACGTAGGTTCTTGCTACTAGATGTAATGAACTTATATTGTTAATAAACGGAAGCGAGATTATCGGGGTCGGGGAACAGAGTTCTTCTTCAATGTCAATCCAGTGAGTGTTGTTGCGTTTTTGTAACCAGCTGATCAAGCCCTTTGTCTGGGCAGCCCAGTAGTACAACCGGAAATCTGGCAAACCAAGTCCACCCTTTTCTCTGGATTTTATTAAAGTTTCAAAAGCTATTCTAGGGGGAGAGTTCTTCCAAACAAAAGAGGTCAATATTTTATTTATGGACTTAAAAAACAGTTTGTCTAAGTAGCAGGGCAGAGTTTGAAATAGGTAGCTAAGACGTGGTAGTACATTCATTTTGATTACATTAATTCGGCCAAGAAATGAGATGGGGAGCATTGTCCAATGTTCTAAATCTTCCTTAATCTTCTTGAGTAGTGGGGTATAGTTAGCCTGATAAAGGTCTTTAAGTTTGGGAGTCACATTCACACCAAGGTATTTAAAGCCATTTTGAGCCCAAGTAAAAGGTGAAATGGACTTGAGCTTGTTAGAAATTGGTAAATTTAACAGCAGGGCATTGGATTTTGTCAGGTTAATTTTATAGCCTGATATTGTTCCAAATTTAGAGATAAACTCTAACACTGCAGGGACTGATCTCTCTGGGCTGGATAAATATAAGATTATATCATCTGCGTATAATGAGATTTTATTATTAGTTTTCCCGATGTTAACACCAGTAATGTCTTCACTAGTTCGTATGGCCTCCGCCAATGGTTCGATCGCCATGTTAAATAGAAATGGGGACAATGGGCATCCCTGTCGGCAGCCTCTATATAAGCTAAATTTTTCAGTGAGGGTGCCGTTAATACATAATAGAGTTTGTGGGTTGCTATACATAGCCCTAATCCATCCAATACATCTCTCCCCGAGATTAAATTTTTCCAGAACAGCAAATAAATACGACCACTCAACCCTGTCAAACGCTTTTTCGGCGTCAAGCGATAACAGTAATTCTGGATTATTATAAAGGGTTGAGTGGTCAATTACATTTAACAACCTTCGAACATTGTCAGAGGCATAGCGTGTCTTTACAAAACCGGATTGATCGGATTTGATGATCTTAGGTAACAGGTCTTCTAGCCTATGTGCAATTAATTTGGATATTATCTTGAAGTCAATTGAGAGTAACGAAATTGGGCGATATGAGGTGCATTCAGCAATGTCTTTGTCTTTCTTATGTATTAACGTTATAATTGCCGTTTTCATAGATTCAGGAAGGATTCCATTTTCAAAAAAATCAGTAACCATGGGCATGAAAAGGGGCTGGATTTGTGGCCAGAAGACCTTATAGAATTCTACAGGGAATCCGTCCAAACCTGGAGTTTTCCCAGACGACATTGATTTAATGGCTTGTAGCACCTCATCTGGAGTGAATGGAGCACCAAGCTGTTCTTTCTCGTCTTCTGAGATAGAAGATAGGGATACCTTATCTAGGAATGCACGGATATCAGTTTCTGAAGGATTTTCTGACATGTAAAGCTGTTTATAAAAATAAAAAAAAGAGGATTGTATTGATTGTGTATCATATTTTAACTGACCTGTCTTACTGCGTATACATTTTATGATGTTATCAGAACGTTCTTTCTTTAGTTGATAGGCTAGCAGCCTGCTGGGCTTATTACCATATTCATAGTATTTCTGTTTGGTGAAGAAAAGAAGCTTTTTGATATGTTCAGTATGAATAAGGTCAAGATCAGCTTTGGCTGCATATAGTTTCTTCCGGTTTTCATCTGTTGGCGAGTGTTTATGCAACTTTTCCAGAGTGGTTAACTCCTTAAGTTGTTCAGTTTCTTTTTTAATGAACTTTCTTTTCTTTGCAGATGTGTAAGAAATCAGATGGCCCCTAATAACTGCTTTAGCCGCATCCCACATCACTGCTGGGGTCACGGGGGATGCTGCATTGTCCTGTCTATATTGTTTCAGCCAATGTCTAATGTTATTGCAGGCTTTGGTATAAGCAAGCAGTGAGGAGTTAAATCTCCAGTGTTTAGTCTGACTAGATTGTTGAGGGAGAGATAGCATTAAATAAACTGGTGAGTGATCTGAGATAAGGGTAGGCCCTATATTACAGGAAATTACGGAAGAAAGATGTTCCTGGGGTAGAAGAAAAAAGTCTAATCAGGAATATGACTTGTGCCTAACTGAATAAAAAGTATAGTCTTTTGCTGTAGGGTTAAATTCTCTCCACACATCAACAAGACCTATGTCTTTAGAAGCTATTCTCAAAGTCTTTGACGCGTTAGGGTTCGACAGTGTGGGGGAGGATCTGTCCAGGTTACTATCCATACAGCAATTAAAGTCCCCAGATATTAAGCCAAAGTCAGTGTTATATTGGTTAAATAGTGTGATCATATCCAACATAAATTTGGGACTGTCTTCATTTGGTGCATAGATATTAAGCATTGTTAGCTCTTGCCCGCATAGCGTCCCTCGTATTAGTACATGTCTACCCTCACCGTCGGTATGTTGATCTTTAAGAATGAAAGGCAAATTCTTATGAATAAGTATTGCTGTTCCTCTTTTATTGCTAGAAAAGCTGGAGAAGTATACTTGCCCAACCCAGTCTCGCTTAAGTTTTTTGTGCTCCACATTGGACAAATGAGTTTCCTGTAAGAATGCCACTGCTACTTTTTCTTTTTTCAGAAATGTGAGAACTCTTTTCCGTTTGATTGGATGACCAAGGCCTCTGACATTAAACGTTATTATATTAAGCGTGCTAAGGTCTGTGCGTACTGAGGACTGTTTTCAACCATGGTAAAACAAAAAGATAAATAATAAAAAACTGACATAATGTTCGGGGATAAGAAAAAATAAGTAGAGTATAGGGGGCCCCTCTCTACACCCCCCACCCTTCCCACCCACAATCCCAGCCTAGTCCCCAAACGACCAGGCAATAACATAGAAACAAATGACACCCTTAACTTGTCAGGCAGGTAGCCGTAACTCTTAAACAACGCACAATTTTCTTGGAAAAAACAAACAAACAAACAATAGTGCTGCCAACAAACAGGCCAAAGAGAAGAAAAGAAAGGCTTAGCTGTTCCTAAAATGCATGCCTTAATATAGTAAAATTGCAGGTAGATTAGGGCAACCTCGGAATCGGTTTAAGGGTTGATAAGTAATAAAGATACTGTACAACTCAAATGGGCTCAGTTAAATCAAATGTCATCAACCTTGATTAACAATTATATAACTTTTAGAATTATGGCAAAAATAAAACAAACCTCAAAAATATAAGTTGAATACAAGTGTTCAGAAATAAAAGCTGAGTTGTAACAGCATCAACTCGACTGCAGGTGCCTGCTCATTATTGTCCATGTCTGTCCATGTCAATCAATGCTATAAAGCAAATCAGTTCAGGGGACAGCCAAGTCTAAGAAAGCAAAATATTGGGCCTATATTTATATATGTAGGCCAATGCACTCAACCAAATTCACTCACATGAAACAGTTCAAGTCTGGCAATGTGTGGCGGTGATGCTGCGGTAGAATTCCTCAGCATCCTTTGGGGAAGAAAACAGGTGGATCTTTCCGCTGTGTAATACCCTCAGCTTGCATGGTTGGAGGTGAAATCCTCGAAAGGTTCCCATGTTGATAAACTGCTGTTTGACAGCGTTGAACTCCTCTGACGCATAGTTTCCGCTGACAGGTCCTGGACGAAGGCGAGTTTGGATCCGTTGTGTGTGATGTCCCGCTGTCTCGTGGAGCGGCGGACAAACTCTCTGTCCTGATACTTGTTGAAACGGATGAGAACGGCTCTGTTACTGTCAGGTTTTGCCGGTGTACGGTGAACTCTTTCCAGAGTGAATGATCGTTCAGGTCCGGTGTCCAGCCATTGAGGGAGCATGTCATGTATGAAGTCCAAAAGAGTGCGTTTACCTTCAGCACCCTCCTTAAGACCAAACAGCCGAATGTTTTTTCTCCTCCCACGGTTCTCAAGATCCTCCGTTTTCTCCTCAAGGTGAGCGAGTCGTTTTGCCGCTGTAGTTAGCGCTGTCTCGGCCCTTTCCAGTGTGTCCTCTGCGGCGGATATACGAGCTTTGGCTTCCTTGATAGGTTTCTCATTAGCCAATGCCTTTCGTGTGGTCTCACCCAGGTTATTTTCCAGCACAGAGATAGAGTTTGTCAGCTCGCTCAGCTGGTTGTTTATCCCGTCCAACTTTGAGCCAAACTCAGAACGGAGTGCTTTCAGCTCCGTTAGCACTTCAGCCAAGTTAGGCATGTTACCTTCGTCGTTCTCCGTCGGCAGAGTTGTCTTCACGCTTCGTGAACTTGTTTTACGAGCTTTTGTAAAGATTTCACACTCCTTGAGTGCTGAGGGTTTTGGCATAGTCCGTTTTGTGTAGTTTGCCAGGTTTTCAGAAGTCTGGGGTGATTTTGTGTGCGAAGTTCGATGGAGCTTTCAAGCTATGCTGCCATCTTGTTCGGGCTCTCTAGCGCCCCCCCCCACGTCCTGTAAACTTATTTTAGTCTGATTAATCCATTCAAAAAGTCGGCGCAGTGTTAATAAACTAAGTTTATCAGATATCATACAAACGTATGATTCATTCACGTTTATTATTTATTGTGTGTGTAATGGAGACGCCAGTCGATTGCCCAGCGCTCTCATTTTTTCTCATCACTCCTTTTATCCATTGTTTAATCAAGCTTGTAGCTGGAAAAACAACTAAAACTCTTTATTTTAGGACAAAAATGCTATAATAGTAAATTGTGTTTCAGTAGTCAGTCACTACACTAGCCAGGGAGCTAAGAGGCACTCTAACAGTTTAAAATGTTTACATTTGAAGTGTCTTATATAAATTTCATAATACTTTATTTAAGCCAAATAACAGTTAAGACCAAGAGGCATTGTCATAACATAGTTTTCTTAAAAGCAAAATAAAGGGAGCCTTTTGGAAAGTCAAACTTCTTGGTTTTTTTCATGCAAAATACGAACCGAACCGAAACTGTGATCCCAAAACTGAGATACAAACCGAACCGTTGGCTGACTGAACCGTTGCACCCCTAGTGAACATGTGTAAATTAAAAATAACTTTATACACCGAAATGAGTGAGGGGAACATGTGTGTAATTTTCCACATTACTTTTCCTCTACATAAAAAAAATCTACTTCTTTTTACCTTTTTTAAAGTCCTCCCATCTCTGTTATACGTTGAACATGAACAGATTGTTTGTTGATACGCCGAAGTGACGGAAAAATGCAGGTTTCGGGGCTATCACAAGTTGACACTGTCGAAAGTTTGACATTTTGATCAGGCATCTAAGTTGTTACCTATATTTTACCTTCGGTATATTTACGCCATCAAATAAGTCTGTAATTCTTTACAATTTTTCGTTGTCACGCTGCATGTTGTGAAGTCGCTTTCACCACTAAGTAAGTAAAATGGTGAAAAGAGGTCAGTTTTTAGTATAATATGGATTCAGGAGATGTTTAGATAGAAGGGTCCTTCAAAGGCCCGCCCCCTTGTCATCTGCCTGGACTGTCACCAGTTAAAACATAACACCTGCACGCCGACACGAGCCGAATAAACCCGAGGGGTGATTCAAGAAGCGCCCCTCTGAGATTATTTTCAACAACGCTGATTGGCCAAATTCACGTTAATATGCGCTTATCTTGCCCTAGAAACAGTCCCTTATTGGCTATGCGTCACTGTCTCAAGGGCTCTTTTTCTAGCGCCCATCAGACACCGAGGTAGAGACGAAAAGGCTTACTTTTGTTTTACATTAATGAAAATTAATTACTTTATATCTTAATTAATACATATTGCCCTCTATGGGCCAGCCGCCACTGGTTGTTCCAATGGTGCAGTTGTTCATTTAGACTTTTTGTGCCCTCAAACCCAGGAGGAATCTGGTGCATGATCTACCATCAAAATAAACACAATATAGAAGTTATTAAAATTATTTTAACCCACACTAAAACAAATTAAAATGTTACTGTAAAGATGATGTTTCCACCAAAAATAAATCCTTCTTTTTATTTTAAGTCTTTACAGCCAGAATTAAATGTATTGATTTACTAGTAGCTAGGGCTGTTTTTTACCATGATAAAGCTGACATTGAATGAATGTGTTATTTCGAACCAAAAATGGAAAACATACACAGGTATATCTCCATACAAATCCAACAAAATAAAATACAAAAGGTAAGCAAAGGCAAATAGCACTTAGCGCATGTTTTCTACTATCAATATTTGCAAGAAATTATGACAGATCCAGTTCGAAAAGGGTGTAGGAAGAAGTAGCAAACTTATCTAGTCCCACCCCTTTTTCATTTTAAAGATGTCTTACTTAAATTCACGCTGAAGCCTCTTCAGGTCATAGCCATCAACATTTTTAGCAACAAAAGTAACAGCAAGCGCAGACAAATAATAGTTATAACAACAAATTTCAAAATAAAGACAATAATAACACATTACTGGACAGACAATACCCCTGATATTATTGATTTTCTCGTTGTTTTTCCATTCTGTATCTGTTTAATATGTCAGCTTTAAAGATGAATTTAAACCTACCTATTGTTTCACATGATTTCAGTTCATCACTGCAGCTGTTCCATAAAGTAACTCCTTTAACTAAGACACAGTGAAGTTTCATATTTGGTCATTAAAGACCAGTTATTGGACGATTACTGAGTAACATCAGGGATCATTTACTGTCTTTACCAAAAAAGACAACAACTACAAGGCTGTTCTTCCAGACACAAACAGAGCACAGGAGACAACACACTGACCAATCAATACATGCTCTGAAGAAGGACTTCATGGAAAAAACTGGGACTCGATTAACAAAGACAAAAGTAACAACAGAGTGGACCAGGGGCCTGTTGCACAAAGGGGGGAGATTGCACCCCCCCCTTGTGGCCTAATTGTTGAAAAACAAACTCTGACATGCTGAACATGAAGCAGTGTTTTTGCTGTTCTTGTTTTTTTTTTTGAAAGCTCTTATTTTGTGTATATTACTGTACAGAAACAACCTGCATGTACATAGTTACAAAATATTTTTGTAGTTTTTCTGACTGGAAGCTAAATTTATTCATATGCGACCTCTATTCAGGTTTGTGTCCAGTGTTTTGTTCAAGTATCGTGACCCATTGGTTTCCATTGTGTATTTATGCTGCTGACCTTATTACAGTCCATTATGACAGTTTTTTCGTGTACAAATGCTGCTTACATGTGGAATATACAGTATGTTCTAAGTAATGTACTTAGTCTTGCAAGCAGAAATACTTCAGTGTGAATAGTCTGTTTCTCATCAGCGATAACAGCTTCAGTTTATAGGCATCTGATGTAGGTTGCCACCCCTAAAAAATTCCTGCCCCCCTCTTACCACCCTATAAATATTTTTCTGGATCCGCCCACACACACCAAAAAAGGCACACCAAAATTCATCAGGCCTGAAGGGGGCCTTGAATTGGACAAAAACATTCACTCTACAAGCACAACAGCATGGAAATATAAGCTTGAAGGGCCTCACATCAGCAGTGTTTTCTCTGAGAAGGTGGGGGGAGGCTGCTGCCTGATTGGTTAGAGAAGCAATTGGAAGCTTCAGACGCCTCACTGATCCAATTGGAAAATAGCTAACAATAGTTTAACATTAGCTAAGAGTAATATATCACCAGAAGAATTAAAGCTAAAGAGGCCTTAGCTAACTCAGCAGGAGATATAACGTAGATGTCTAAACAAGCCTCCAATGAAAAATTAATTAATGCATTTCATGAGAAGTTAACAGTACCTTATAGGGTAATGGGACCATGTATAGATACTTTATTATGCATTCATGCTGTCCTGTAGTTCTGATTGAATTTTATGTTAAAATGCATCAGATTTAGGGATGTAACGATATGAAAATTTTGTATCACTGTTAATGTGACCAAAATTATCACGATTATGGTAATTATAGTGGTATCGTTGCGGTGTGCTCAAAATGTTCAAAATGTACTTTAACACAAAATTGAAATCATTTTTGTCTTTTTAGTCAATAAATGTGTCTAGAAATGCCCTTTGAGTACTTTTTTTACCCTTCTTTCATGAGAAATAAAAGTAAACAATTCTAGCAAGTATTTTTCATTACTGTTATAAATGCTTGATCAGTGTAACTACAAGAAAGGAAAACAACAGATTTGAACTTTAAACAGGATTCTCTTCATAAACAACTGAAAATGAAAACAACCTATTTTACAAACACAGATTTTTGTTTGCTTGCAGCATCAGTGTCCATGTTATAGCTCATCATATTAGACCATGTCATGGATTTTCTTTCTTTTTTTTTTTACTGACGATAGACCCTGAAGCAGTTAGCCCCCTTCATAACTCTCCTCTAGTCTCCCCTCTCCCTGGCAGATCTCGATATTTTCTCATCTAATATTCTAATATTATGATTGATTAAAGGAGACATATCATGCTTGTTTCTCCTTTTCACTATGCCAGACTAGGATGCCTGTAAAGCATTTCTGCCCTCAGTACAAGTAGTGGGGCAGATAAGTGTGATTACTCTTTTGATAAAACCCGTTAGCCAAATAAAAATTCATGATGGCGGCCATTTTTCAAGATGGCTGCCATTGAACTATACAGTAATATTGCATTTTGCAATAAAATTGCACAGATGCCCTATTTGAATGATATTGGTGTCTAATCATACATTTGTCACTATGTGGACTCTGAATTTGGACCCATGGACTTACTCACGGGCTTCCTTGTACCGTATCTCAGTGGTGTCTAATAAGCCCAGCATCAGTTAGCTGGTGTAGATTACATGTTGTGATAGCGCTAAAATCTGCTCTCCTCAAAAGTTTACATAGGGACTGCCTATGATGAGGTTAATGGCACATTTACATGTTAAATGATACATCTGTTTGGTATAATTTAATGTGAAATGATAGTCTTAAGGTACTTAAGCTAACGGCTCACAAGGGCAATAAAAACAGTTAATGGCTGTTGTCAGCTGCTATGGTTCACAGCCATTAACTAATGTTTACCTTTGCTAGCCATGAGCTGTAGCGGCTAATGGCTAACTGTTGTTAGCTGCTACATATGCTATCGCTACATATGCTATGTCATAGCAATGCTGCTTTATATGCATTAGTCTGTGATGAACTGAACAATCGTCCAATCACAAGCTGCTGTTGTTTTTGAAGGTTCTGTCCCTGAAAACATTTTCTCAGGGCTCCTCCCAGATCGATTAATGAAATATTTCCAATATGGAACTGTCCATCTGGCATGTCAGGTTAACATCCATACCCATGGAGTTCAAAGACATTTGAAGAGAATGTAATGCTTGATGTCCTTCCTACAATACAAGCATACTTTACTGAGTACAAGTGAAGAAACATTGTGTTTGATGTTTACCAGCCATCTAGTCTGAAAGCTGAAAGTAGATCAAAGTGAGAACACAGGGTGTGATGCAGGGTGACAGGTTTTGGGCAAAATTCCCTCAAAACAGCAAAACTTCCTGAGAGAAAATGACAACAAAGCAGAGCTGTTCAACTTTCTGGCTGATATAATAGCATGAGTGCCCACACCAAATGTGGTCATTGTGACCAAAGATGAAGATGCTGTCAGCAACTGCACTATCAGTCTGGCTGGGTGGCACCATGCAGTCATGTAGATGCTGACACGCAGATCTTTGTGCGTGCCAGGCATGCAACAGAAGCAGGCAGCAACATCATCATGGTCAAAGCCAATGACAGATTTCTGTGAGTCATTCAGATTTCATAGTCATTCTGTGAACAGTGTTCTGCAGACACTTCAGGAGTTTGGTCTGCAGCAGTTGTGTGTTTCCTTTGGACAAAGACAGAACCTGAAGTGGGCTCCTGTACATGACTTGTGTTGCACTCTTGTAGAAAAGAGCAAAGGGATGCTTTTCTTCAATGCCTTCTCTGGCTATGATGTCATTTCGGCATTTCATGGCAAAGGGAAGAAGTCTACTTTGTAAACCCAGGATGTTTGTGATGAGGCTTGTGGTGTCTTCATCAAACTCAGTCAGTATCCACCAATAGTGGATGATGAAGACCTAAAGACCTTGGAGAAGTTCATTGTCATGACGTATGAGAGATCCAGCACAGCTGAAGGTGTCAATGTTGCCAGCTTGGACATGTTTGCTCGTCAGCAGAGGCCGTATGAAGCCATTCCTCCAACCTAGTCAGCGCTGAAGCGTGAAGGGTGCTGCCTACCAGACAGGCTGCATCTGGAGTCAGTCAACAGAACCTCAACCAGGAACACAGACACCTGCCAACTGGAGCTGGACCAAGAAAGGAGATCTGTGGCAGATCATTTGGAGAGGCAGCTGACTAAGTGTGGATGCAAGTCGGGATGCTGCAGTCAATGCAAATGCTACTGCTTTGGTCTGACCTGCACGGCACTGTGTAGCTGCAGATGCAGGGTTGTGAAGCATTTTAGTTTAATCAATCAATCAATCAAACTTTATTTATAAGGCACTTTTCATACTTAGAGCAACACAAAGTGCCTCACAGAGGATAAAAACAGCATAAAAACAGACACCCCCCCCCCAATACAGAGACATATCCAGACACACACTTGCAGACATCAACATACACACACACATACCTGCACCCACACACATTCATACTAGCTGTAAAGAGAAGGGAGAAAGAGAGACATGGCTGAGCACCGAGGACTGAGGTAAGGAGTAAGCCACCTTTGGGGGCCATCAACACTGAGGAGGGCTCCTGGCCCACAAGGATCTTACGCGTCAGATGAGGCCAAAGTTGCTTATACCGTCAACTTCCTTAGAGGGAAGGCAGCTAAATGGGCTACAGCGTTATGGGAGAGGGGTTCCAGCATACTTTCTTCTTTTAATGAGTTTTCTACCCACTTACGCAGGGTTTTTGATCACCCTGTTTCTGGCCAAGATGCAGCTAAAAGACTTTTAGCCTTATCCCAGGGTTCTCAGTCTGCGGCAAGTTATGCTGTTGATTTCCAAATTTTGGCTGGGAAATGTGGTTGGGACGAGGGTGCGTTAAAGGCACTTTTTGTTAAGGGGTTGTCTGATGATTGAAAGGATGAGTTAGCTACTCGAGATGAACCCAACACTCCAAGATCTTTTTGATCTCACTATTAAGATAGATGGTAGAATGAGAGAGAGAAGCAGGGAGAGGGCTGCGGGTACTCACCAAAATACTCCCCCTGTTGGTCATCCTGTTTCTACATCACACTCTGCTTCAGCCTTTCCGTTGCTCACAGCATCTACGCCCCTTGCTGACACGGAGGAAACCCATGCAGTTGGGAAGCACTCGATTAAGTGCCCATGAACGGAGAAGATGCAAAGCGGAGCATCTGTGCTTGTATTGTGGTAAAGCAGAGCACTCTCTTCAGTCCTGTCCCTTGCTGCCAAAAGACAGGACTCACCATTAAAGAAGGGCGTAATGGTGAGTCGTACGTCCACTTTCTCTAGTCCTTCCCCCAGATCCACGTTCTCAGCTGTACTCAGTTTACCCTCTTCTAAACTCAGAGCGTCAGTTTTCTTGGACTCAGGAGCAGATGACAATTTCATTGATGAGGACTTTGTAAAGGCCAAGAACATCCCTACTGTGTCACTTTCTCAGGCTAAACAGGTTTTGGCGTTGGATGGACAAGTTATTTTGGTGGTCAAATTTGAGACAGTCCCTCTTACTATGCTGCTTTCTGGTAATCACTCTGAGAAAATTAAGTTCTTTGTTATTTCGTCCCCCAGCTCCCCAGTTATTCTCGGGTTACCTTGGTTCAAAGTCCACAATCCGCACATTAATTGGGCCACCTCCTCCATTGTCAGTTGGAGCACTCATTGTCATGCCTTTTGCCTTCAATCGGCGGCAGTTAACTCCTCACCTCCGTTAACTCATTCGCCTCCTGACCTCACTTCGGTTCCCTCGTGCTACAATGACTTAGCGCAGGTGTTTAGTAAGGACTTAGTCAAGACTTTGCCTCCTCACCGTCCTTATGATTGCGCTATAAATTTGCTCCCTGGCGCCGCTTTGCCTTCTAGTCGCCTATACAACCTCTCTCGCCCTGAGAAGGAGGCCATGCAGGACTACATTTCGGAGTCTCTAGCTTCCGGGTTAATTCGGCCCTCCTCGTCTCCGGTAGGGGCGGGGTTTTTCTTTGTTGGTAAGAAAGACTCATCCCTTAGACCCTGCATTGACTTTCGTGGTCTCAACGATATCACGATTAAGGACAAGTCCCCCATTCCTCTTATTGATCCGTCGTTCGAGCCACTCTGTAACGCCAAGGTGTTTTCCAAGCTTGATCTCCGCAACGCATACCACCTTATCCACATTAGAGAGGGTGATGAATGGAAAACTGCATTTAATACACCTATGGGCCACTTTGAGTGCTTGGTCATGCCATTCGGCCTTACAAACGCGCCAGCAGTTTTTCAATCGTTCATGAACGATATCTTCCGGGACGTCCTTAACAATTTCGTGTTCGTTTATCTGGACGATACTCTCATTTTCTCTTGCAACATTACTGAGCACCAACAACACCTCCGTCTTGTTCTCCAACGCCTGTTGGAGAATAAGTTGTATGTTAAGCCTGAGAAATGTGAATTTCACTCCACTCAAGTCAACTTCCTCGGCTACGTCATTGAGGCTGGTCAGCTGCGCCCTGATCCGAATAAAATCAAGGCTGTCACCAGTTGGCCCATCCCTACCTCCCGTAAGGAGCTCCAGCGTTTTCTTGGTTTTGCCAATTTTTACAGGAGGTTCATAGGTAGTTACAGTGTGGTAGCCAGACCTCTCACTCAACTCACCTCTACCAAGATCCCTTTCATCTGGTCGTCAGAAGCTAACAAGGCTTTTCAAAGGCTTAAAGAACTGTTCACAACCGCTCCTGTCCTTCTTCATCCCAACCCTTCTCTCCAGTTTGTGGTCGAAGTAGACGCCTCTGAGTCCGGGTTAGGAGCTATCCTGTCTCAACAGGACCCTGCTACTGACAAGTTGCACCCCTGTGCTTTTTTCTCTCGTCGTCTTTCCCCAGCAGAGCGCAACTACGACGTGGACAATCGAGAGCTTTTGTCAGTGGTGGGGGCTCTACAAGAGTGGAGACACTGGTTAGAGGGTGTGGAGAAACCCTTTATTATTTGGACAGATCACAAAAACCTGGCTTATCTTCAGTCAGCGAAACGGCTCAACCCACGACAGGCCAGATGGTCCCTATTCCTAAGCAGGTTTAACTTCACCATTTCTTATCGGCCTGGTTCCAAAAACGTGAAGCCTGACGCCCTCTCCCGGGTGTATTCCCCTCCGACACTCATCCAAACTCGTCTGCCATCCTGGCATTAACCGCTCTCTCTCCTTTATCCGGCAGAAGTTCTGGTGGCCCTCTATGGCTAAGGACACCCGGGAGTTCATTGCTGCCTGCTCAGTCTGTGCCCGGGGTAAAGCCTCTCACCAACCTCCTGCTGGTCTGCTGCACCCCCTGCCAGTCCTTAATCGCCCTTGGTCACATAGTGCAGTTGACTTTATTACTGGTCTCCTTCCTTCTCAAGGTAATTCAGTAATTCTCACTGTTGTCGACCAATTCTCCAAGATGGTGCATTATGTCCCTTTACCCAAGCTGCCTACTGCCCTGGAAACAGCTAACCTACTGGTCAACCATGTCTTTAAACTTCATGGCATCCCCCAGGATAGTTTGGAGGGAGTTTTGCCAAACTCTGGGCGCAGCAGTCAGCCTTTCATCTGGTTTTCACCCACAGACCAATGGCCAGACTGAGCGGGCCAACCAGGATTTGGAAAGCGCCCTGCGCTGTGTAGCAGCTCATCACCCTGTGTCGTGGTGTGAGCATCTGCCCTGGGTGGAATATGCCCACAACGCTCTCTCCTGTTCGGCTACGGGTATGTCACCATTTCAAGCCTGTTTTGGTTATCAACCCCCTTTATTCCCTGAGCAGGAGAGGGAGGCCTCTGTTCCATCCGTGGGTGCTCACATCCGATGAATAAAGGAGGTTTGGAGGAGGGCTCGGTCCGCTTTAACGGATTCGTCGGAGAGGAACAAGCGCAGTGCTGATCTCCACCGGCAACTCCAGACTATCAACCTGGCCAGATGGTGTGTCTCTCTTCTCGGGACCTTCCCCTACAGGTAGAGGCTAACAAACTTGCTCCTTGCTACAATGGTCCATTTCCCATTGAGAAAATTATTAATCAGTGTGCTGTGAGACAGGCTACCTGCATCACTCAAGGTCCATCCCACATTCCACGTCTCACTACTCAAACCTGTGGCTACCAGCAAGCTCTGCCCTCCGGCCTAGCCCCCTCCACCCCCCCCCCCCCGACTCATTGACGACCATCCAGCGTTCACAGTGTCCCGCATTCTGGATGTCAGACCGCGGGGGCGGGGTTTCCAGTACCTGGTCGACTGGGAGGGATATGGACCAGAAGAGAGGTCCTAGATCCCCCGCAGTTTCATCCTAGATGGAGACCTGCTTTGGGACTTCTACCTGGAGCATCCGGACAAGCCCGGTCGGACGTCGGGAGACGCCCGTTGAGGGGGGGGGGGGCACTGTGAGGACTGCTCGTCAGTCCTGCTGTTTTGCTCCTCCTCCCTCCCCTCTCGGGTTGTCTCCTCTTTTTTCCTGTTCTGCACTTCCCCCGTTCACCAGTGTGGAGTTGGCGCTATGGAGCTCCCCTCACATCCCTATGGACTACCGGAATGGGCGGCGCCCTTGGAGCGGATCTCCCCTACCTGCACCACCTGTTCCTGATCTCCTGATGAGGGATCCTTCTATTTAAGCCAGCGTTGGACTCCTCTCGTCGCCGGCTGATTGCCTTTCACTTTGTGGTTCGTACCCGTAGTCTGTACTGGCTTCAGTTTCGCCTCTCACTTTTATTAGCGAACCTTTTTTCTAGTTTCTTGTTTGGGATGTGTGTGGGACATGTTCGTTTTCACCTGAAGACTAATCAGTGCTCTCTCCTCTGTTTTTCTTCCAGGTCTCCACGAGCTCCTGCCACTGCCACTTTTGTACATATCACCATTTTTGAATCTTGTGTATATAAACCCTTGTGTTTTTTCAACTCTGATCTAATCTCTGCCTCCGCTCTGGGTCCATCTCATATTCTGATACCAACACCTAACAAAAAGTTTCTCTCTCTGGCCTTCAGGGCCAATGACTAAAACTTCTGTTTTGTCCTGGTTGAGCTGTAGGAAATTCGCTGCCATCCATGACTGTATATTTAAAATGCAGTTAAAAAGGGCATCAATAGGCCCTGTGTCATCAGGAGACACGGCAATGTACAGCTGGGTATCATCAGCATAACTATGGAAGCTGATGCCGTGCCTTCTGATGACATCCCCCAGGGGAGGCATGTAAAGATTAAAAAGAGTTGGGCCTAAAATTGAACCCTGGGGGACCCCACACTTTATCTCATGGGTTCCTGAGGAACATGTATCCAAACTTACAAAGAGGCTTCGATCAGTCAGGTAAGAGTCAAACCATTTCAAAACAGTACCAGAGAGGCAAACCAGGTGTTTCAGTCTATTTCATAAAATGTGATGGTCTACTGTATTGAAGGCGGCAGTCAGATCCAGCAGCACCAAGACTGTGAGTTTATGGTTATCTAAATTGCACCTGATATCATTTAAAATCTTTAAAAGAGCCGTCTCTGTACTGTGATTCAGCCTAAAACCAAACTGATGCTTCTCTAAAATGTTGTTCTGAGTTCTGAGTAAAAATAACTTACTTAAAAATGGTAAGTTGGATACAGGCCGATAATTGCTTAAGACATTGGGGTCTAAATTGCTCTTCTTCAGAAGGGGCTTCACCACCGCCGTTTTAAAGGAAGTGGGAAAAACACCTGTCTGAAGAGAGCAATTCATAATGTACAGCAGCTGTTCCTCAAAGAAGCCATAAAATGATTTAAAAAATGGTGTGGGAATTTGGTCTAAAAGGCAGGTGGTGGGCTTTACCTGGGAGAAAACTCGACCAAGCGTCCTTGCGTCAACCAGGGCAAAACTCTCCAGTGTTTCCTCGGGTAAAATCAACGACCCAGGTGAGTTGTTAGTCAAAATCTGTTTGGGTAAAAGATTCAACCTAATGTCATTGATTTGATTTGATAGTTTAAGCCTACTTCACCAAGTCAATTACTGAAAAACAAGTATAGGCTTCCTGCCTACATGTGAAAAAAATAAAAGGAAAAAACATAATACAATTAAAACGGAAAAGGCAAAAAAAAAAAGAAAGAAAAGGAAAAGACAAAAAAGCAACCTGCCTCGATGGTATCATCACCCTGTCATGGTGTGGCAGTTTGACTGTCTCCATGACCCCTAGACCTATGTTGGCAGAAGTCTTGCACTCTTGGCAGGGTTTCCCAGGCTGAACAGGCCAAAGGGTAGACACTAGACAGGATGTTAGTGGACCTCTGCGTGATCACATAGATCTTCAGCCACCTCACTGACAGGCCACAGTATGTCAGGCTGAAGGTCACCACGTCTGACACTGAACAGCAGCACTGGAGTACCCCAGGGCGCGGTGTTGGCCTCTCTTCGCTCACCCTGTACACCGTGGACTTCTGCTACAACTCTGAACTGTGTCACATCCAGAAGTTTGATGACACAGCCATTATTAGATACATCAGGGATGACAGAGAGGAGGAGTGCAGGAGCCTTGTGAAGGACTTTGCTGTCTGGTGCCACACAAATCATGTACAGCTCATCACCTCGAAGACAAAAGAGTTGGTCCAGACATCCAGAAGTCCAGACAAAAATAACAACCAGTTCTGATCAAGGGAGCTGAGATGGAGGCTGTGGACTCCCATAAGTCCCTCAGCCTGGGGCTGGACAGTAAACTCAACTGGAGGATCCACAACAACCACCTGTACAGGAAGGGACATCCAAGAAGGACACATCCAGGCTGGAAAAACTGATCAGGCGGGCCGGCTCTGTGGTCAGCATGAAGCTGGACTCTCTGGTGACGGTGACAGAGAAAAGGACACTGGACAAACTGCTGGACATTTTGGATGATGCCAGTCACCTTCTGCATTTTGTCATCAACAACCAGGGGAGCCTGTTCAGCCCAAGACTGATGCTTCTAAGTGTAGGACCAACAGATTGAGAAACTGCTTTGTTCATCAAGCCATCAGACTGTACAACTCCTTGCTGAGTGGAGGAGGGGAACAGGAAGATAGAGGATGGGAAGGAGCAGTAGCAAGCCTGCAGCAGTATATTCTTGGTTTATTTTTGTTTATGTTAATTCATATTTTATTTATTTATATTTATGTATATTTCTTAATAGTCTTATTTGGATCTATTTTTTCTTATTTATCTTTGTATCTGTAACTAGGGATGCACGATAATTATCTGACAGATAAATTATCGGCCGATATTGGGAAAAATTACGTCATTTTTATTGCTCCGATAAATTAAATCAGATAAATACATCCGATAAATAAAGGAATTGGTGAAAATGCTCGCTTGACACTTTACGCCTTTGAAAGCAGTTCGTGTCGTGCCACTGACGTCATCTACCGGCCTTACTAGCAGGACCCCTGGCCTGAGTCTGTGTGCCTGCGGCTAGGCTAACAGAACAAGTACAGTGGAGTTAGCAGCATGTCGTCGCCTGTTTGGCTGTTTTTCTCCGTGGCAGAAGATGACAACACCATTGCTATTTGCAAAACATGTGCAGCGAGGATTCCGAGAGGAGGAAAGAAAACAGCAAGCTTCAACACAACAAATCTTATATCTCACCTGAAAGGTCGTCATCGCGGCGAAGTGGTATTAAAAGAGTATGAAGCAGCTGCGCTAGCAGCTACGAGCGCTAAAGCTAAAGCAGCAACAACAACAACAACACGGGCCGTGGAAGTCCCCATTCAGCAGGCATTTGAGAACTGTAAAAAGTTTTCTCGAGACAGCGAAAAGGCCACAGCCATAAACAACACAGTAATGAGATTCATAGCGCTTGACGACCAGCCTTTTTCCATGGTGGAGGACACAGGTTTTCGCGAGCTGGTAGCGCATTTGGAGCCACGTTACACCCTCCCAAGTCGCCGCTTCTTCTCGGACGTGTCCCTCCCTGCCTTGTATGATTTAGTCACCACACACATTCATAACCTGATCGACAAGAATGGACTGCACATTAGTTTCACTACGGACATATGGACTTCTGATGTTAGTCCGGTCAGTATGCTTAGCTTAACTGCTCTTTGGTTAGACGAAGACTTTCAGATGCAAAAAGCCTTGCTGCATGCACAGGAGTGCTCCGGGTCGCATACAGCAGCAATGATATGCCAAGCTTTTGAAACCATGCTTGAACGGTGGGGTATATCAAAAGAAAAAGTGCATGTTGTGCTAAGAGATAATGCACGCAACATGAAGAAGGCCATGGAGGACTGTGGGCTTTTCAGCTTGGGCTGTATGGCACACACTTTACAGCTCGCAGTAAACGAGGCTGTGCTGAGCCAAAGAAGTATTATAGACTGTGTTTCCATCAGCAGGAAGATAGTTGGTCACTTCAAACACTCCCAACTTGCCAACTCCCGTCTTAGAGACTTGCAGAAACAACCAGGCATGAAAGAGATAAGGCTTCAACAGGACGTAGCCACTAGATGGAACAGTACATTCTACATGCTGAGATGTTTGTTAGAGCAGAGGCGAGTCCTTGCAGCATATGCAGTAGATTTTGAATTACCTGCTTTTCTGAACCCACATCAATGGACTTTGATTGAAAATATGTTGACTTAACTTAACCCATGTGAGCAGCTGACAAAAAACATTAGCTCAGCTACAGCCACAGCAGCTGATGTGATCCCATCCACTGAGGCTTTAAAACGGCTGTTAAACAAGACTGTTACAACAGATCATGGAGTTAAAACTTCAAAGAGCACCTTATTGCAAGCCATAGAGCAACGATTCAGTCACATCACAACAGAGCCCCTGTTTCTTCTTGCCACAATCTTGGACCCAAGGTATAAGGATTGCTATTTTGACCAGGCAACAAAAAGGGAAGCAACAGAAATCCTGCGGGCCAAGGTGAGCAGTGCACCAGCAGCGAATGTGGATGAGCCAAAAGTGAAGAAGAGCAAGGCAGATAGCAACAACAACGTTTCCTTACTGGACATGTATGAAGAAATTCTTCAAGAGAACTTCGATATCACAAAAGAGCTGACCCAAAGCCAAACAGAAGGGCAGGTAATTAATTTGTTGTTTGAATAAAGATTTGAATGTCTCTTACAAAATAGACCAAAACAGTAATATTAAAAATATTTTTTGTTTTTTGCTCTTGTTCTACTGTAGATAAAAGGGTACCTATCAGAACTCCTGATTCCCAGATCTGAGAGCCCCTTGGAGTACTGGCAAAGCAACAAATCCAGGTTCCCAGACCTTGCTTCACTCGCAAGGAAATACCTATCAGCCCCATGTACCAGCATAGACAGTGAACGTCTTTTTTCTGCTGCTGCAAATGTTATTGATGAAAAAAGAAACAGAATTGGGTGTGAGAAAGCAGAGATGCTTCTTTTTATAAAAAAAAATCTCCCACTGATGCCCTCACTTAACAAATAGAAAAGATACATGAGACAGAGTGACAACTGAGAAGATATGTACTTTGGAGGAGGGTAAGAAATGTTGAGTATTGGAAATTGAAAATCAATTTAAGTTTTATTCCAAACAACATTTCAGAGAAATCTCTGATGCCCTATGCAGTTAGAGCTTATAATTTCTGTAAACACCTTTTGTTGAGGATGCACTTTATTTTTGTTTTTTGTAGTTGAGGTTGACATATGTCAATGCATTTAATTTATTACATATTTTAAAAACTTTAAGCGGTACACAAACACTTACCTCATCCTCATGCACTTTACGTTAAAGAGATGTGTTCCTTTGTAATGCCAAAAAAACTTGAATATGATGCATATAAATGAGTCAGTTCTGTTAAACCCTTTTCTTGAGGGATACACTTTGTTTTAGTTGTGTGATTTGACATGTCAGTGCTTTTTACTTAATGAATTAAGATGTACAATGTATTTTTCTGCTGTTCTTTTTCAATCTATAGCAGCTGACCACAGGCCTAAAGTTTTGAAAAGCCTATACTAAGATGCAAGTAAATTCACTGTGCAATCACAGATTCTACTTTAATTTTACTTGTGTTTGAACTACTTGCCTATGTGTGTAATATGACACATCCCATGGGTACTCAAAATGTATTATTGTTTATGAATTGTTGTGTTGCCTTAATCACACAAAAAATAAATTCAAGTTTGAAGAGCCAGGACTGTTGTCTGCTGTAATGTTTAGGCCAGAGCTACTAAAATGTCATTTCATCACTCTTACATTTATTTTCATATGTGCAAAAACTGCAGACTATATAAGGATTATATTAAATATAAAATTAGTAACTTATCGGTTATCGGTATCGGTATCAGCCATGAGAAGCAGTTAAATATCGGTTATCGGTATCGGTTTAAATTTTTCTTATCGTGCATCCCTATCTGTAACAGCCAACTGCTACTGATTCTTTATTTCCCTGTGTGAGGGAGCTAGAAAACACCCCCTCACTGAGGTGACAAAAGTCTGTCATGTTGTGCTTGAGTGATATTTAGATCCTTTTAGGATATGATTTTTGTTTATTTTATGTTCCAGTACCCTACCAATATCTCCTCTCTTCGAGGTTATCATCTGGGGGGCGCGTTCACATGGAGTGCACACATGAGGATGCAGCAAACGGGTTCCAGCAGTGGCAAATCACCTTGTTAGGCTGGGCTGATGATCAGAGAGGAGAGAGGAGGGGGAAGGGGAGAGTTATTTAGTTATGTTTAGCTTTAGTTTTGGATATTTTGGGTTATTTAGTTCCTTTGGTTAATGTGTATGTGTTTAGTCTTTTGTAAGGGATTTATTTACTTGTATTTGGGGTAAGTGGTGCAGGTTTGTCACTGGAGAGGTGAGAGTGAGGTGAAGATGCAGGTGAGAGGAGAAGGGAGGGGGGAGCAGGTGAGGAGCTGCTGCTCAGCCTTAAATGAAGGGCACCTGTGTGAGCGTGTGTGTGTGTTTTGTTCCCTGCAGGCTGCTGCTCAGGGAAGGACTGGACTGGGGACTTTTTTAATGAAATATGGACAAAATAAATGATATTCAGAGCTCTGGACCTGCTGTCTGAACCTGTACATTCCTTTCTTCACTTGTGCTGGTTTCATCCTGATTAAGAGGGTATTTTTCAGAAGCAAAACCTCACACCCTGAAGGAGTTTTTCTCAAAGGGATTAATAAAGTACTATCTAATCTAATCTAATCTAATCTAATCTAGACAATGAGTGATCCCACAGCGCTATTACGGCATGTGAACTACAATAGCTTAACTGATGCTGGGCTTATTAGACACCACTGATATCTGGTACAAGGAAGCCCTTAAGTAAGTCCAGGGGTCCAAATTCAGATTCCACATAGTGACAAATGTATGATTAGACACCATCTGTGCGATTTTATTGCAAAATACAATATTACTGTATAGTTCAATGGCGGCCATCTTGAAAAATGGCCACCATCATGAATTTTTAGGTGGCTAACTGGTTTTATCAAAAGAGCAATCCCCAAGGAGTATGTGTGCCAATTTTGGTGCTTGTTTCCACAAGTGAACGATTCCACTGTATTTTGGAGTTATCTGCCCCACTAAAGTCATTTAGTTCCTTCATTGCCCCACAATAGCGTTCACAAAATCCTCATTTTCTGCCATTATCCAGGAGTCATTGAAACGCTCGGAACTGAGGATGACCTTACAGTAACCTCGCAATGTCACAGCCCTTTGTGCTCTGATTGGTCAGTTCTCTCGGGGGTAGAGCCAGCCTGTCCTTCTTCTTCTACTGTATTTTCCAGCAGGCTCAAAGCAGCGACCGCGTATTGAGTCCCCCTACAGGCCAGAGCTGGTAATGAGTGAGTGTGAGCTAGGGACCTATATACCCCTGCTGCTGGATGTGTTCCTCTGTGACGGTTTTGTGGCTAACGGACATCACAGAGAAGGAGCTGTTTTATCAGATTACTCCAATAAAAAGAAAGGTACCTCATTTCAATTTCAATTTCAATTTAGCTTATTTGATACATTCATACACACTTTAAAAAAATAAAATGTAAATGTACCCAACTCTAGCTACCAAGCTAATTTCCATTGGTAGTCCCCCCAGCTAAAATATTAAAACAAACAGGTTTTGCTAGCAAGACAGCTTAAATCTCAAGAAACATTTCACACGATTACGACAGTAAGAAGAAATAATGAGTTAATTACATCATCTACAGGGATTAATATGGTTTTCAGTGGCTTTTACAAAAATCTTTATACATCTACAAATACAACTAATGATGAAGACCTATCTGCCTTTTTTCAAAAAATAACATTACCACAGATCTCACAAATGGATAGAGATAACTTTGATATTCCCATAACAGATGCTGAAGTGAGAATTGCTATTATGTCTATGAAAACTGGGAAGTCACCAGGTGTAGATGGCTTCCCATCGGAATTTTACAAGAAATATGTAGATATCCTCTGCCCTGTTCTCACAAAGGTTTTTATGAAGCATTTCAATATGGATCCTTTCCGGACAGCTTTAATGAAGCCATTATATCCCTAATACCAAAGAAAGAAAAAGATTTAACTGACCCAGCTAACTACAGACCCATAAGCCTAATCAATGTTGATTGTAAAATCTTGTCCAAGATACTAGCTCTGAGGTTGGACAAAGTCTTACCAACAATCATACAAAGAGATCAGGTGGGATTCATAAAAAACAGATCATCAAGTGACAACATGAGAAGATTATTACATTTATTATGGATGAATAAAACTAACCCAGAACCTGTAGTAGCTATATCCCTAGATGCCCAAAAAGCCTTTGATAGGGTGGAGTGGGCTTTTTTATTTAAAGATCTGTCATAGTTTGGATTTGGGGCTAACTTTTGTAAATGGATAAGGGTCCTGTATTTGAATCCAAAAGCTGCAGTTATCACAAATGGGATATTGTCTAATTTCTTTAATATATCCAGATCAACACGTCAAGGATGCAGTCTTGGCCCACTTTTGTTCACAATATTTCTTGAACCCTTGGCCATCATGATAAGAGAGGAGTCAAATATTAAAGGAGTTATCGGAGGAGGTAGGGAGCATAAACTGTTCCTGTACGCTGATGATGTTTTGGTACTATGTCGGGACCCCGCCAATTCCATATCAATATTGCTGGAAATTATTTAAAAATATTCTAAAGTCTCAGGGTATTGTATTAACTGGCAGAAATCAGAAGCCATGCCAGTATCACAGACCTGCTCCAGTGATCTAATGAACGCTTATAACTTTAAATGGCTTCCTACGGCTTAAAATACTTAGGAATAGAATTAAGGCCAGATATAGAAGAAATTATTGTCATTAATGTGGAAAAGGTGCTAGATAAAATAAAGGTTAATTTAGATAACTGGAGCAGGTTGAATTTAACACTTTGGGGGAAAATTAATACAATTAAAATGGTTGTTGCCCCACAGATTAATTATCTAACTGGGATGATACCCTTGTGCATACCTGAACAACTACAGCTGAGATATAAAAAAAATGATTAATCTTTTTCTTTGGGGCGGTAGAAAACCCAGAATTCACATAGACAAATTATACCAACCAAAGAGGGAAGGAGGTTTGTCTTTACCAAACATATTTTATTATAGTATCTCATTTGAAATGGCTAAGCTTGCAAAACATTGGACTGGAATAAATAGTGATTTAGACTGGATCCTGATAGAGCAGGAGCTTACCTCTCCTTTCAGACCAACTGAAACTCTTGTTCAAATGATAAAACAGAAGAAGAAGAATATGATGAATCCAATCTTAGTACATTCCAGGAAAGTTTGGCAGGAAGTACATAAAAAATGTTCAAATGATGGAAACGGCTGCATATGAAAAAATGTTGGTGAGGCTAAAAGGTGGCAATATAGCAGTCAATGAAAGATGGGAAAGTTTTAAGGAATATGTATGTGAAGGAAACAATCTAAACATGTGAGTGTTGATTATATGTACCGCATCCTATGCTATTTCTTACCATACTTGGACTTCTACAAGTTTTGGACAATGTATGACAGACACTGCCTGTTTATGACCAGCGCCTGCTTTTGTTTTATTGTATTTTTACATATATATATATATATATATATATATATATATATATATATATATATATATATATATATATATATATATATATATATACATATATACATATACATATATATATACATACATATATATATACATATATATACATATATATATACATATATATACATATACATATATATACATATATATATATACATATATATATATATATATATATATATATATATATATACATATATATATATATATATTTACAGTTATATTATTATTACTATTTTAATTATTTTTACTTATTTTATTTTATTCTGTTTTATTACTATTTATTTATTATTGATTCTATGTCTGTTGCTTTGTTTAACAATTGTTTATAAATGTTTAAAAACAATAAAATTTTGAATTATAAAAAAAACAAACAGGTTAAAGGAAGAAAATACAAATATAATATTTAAAAGGTTCTGCTCTTCTTGTTTTGCTTATTTAAAAAAAAAAAAAGAACACAGAAACATTATCATAATAAAACATTTTACAATACATTACAATCATAGTTTTTATTGTACACAGGTGGTCAGTACCAGATGTTAAAGTGCTAGATTTAGGCAGTAAAGTGCTGGAGTCGAGTATAAAGTGCTAGAATTGCTAATTAAAGTGCTAAAGTTGATATTTAAAGTACCAGGTCTCTTGGAAAAATGAGCATTAAAAATTTTTCAAGAAAGGGGAGAGAGAGAGAGAGAAAAAAGAAAAAAAAAGAAAAGAAAAGGAGGTAGGTGGAGATGGAATGGGGCTGCAGCAATGCAAGTCCAGGTCATATCTATTGATTTAGTTATGGTTTTTAAGGGTTAAAGCCAGTTATAGTGTCATCAGACTGTGGGGATGGGGCCAAAAAAAGAGAGGAGAGGGGAGGTAACTCAAGAGAGAGAAGGGAAAAAAAAGAAAAAAAAGACAAAAAAATGTATCACGACGATTTAAATCTTAGAGTCATCTCGCAATTACATACTTTCAGAGGCATCAAATCTCATTCTAGAATTTCAGAAAAAATACAATATCTAATTTTTTGAAAATTCAAGGGGTGTAAGGTCTTGTTTTTTAAACTTATATTATATGTAAGCATTAAATCATGCATTAGCATATGTCTCCTTTAAATCCATAAAGCAAAAACTTTGACGGAAAAGACAATCAATTTCCTAATACGGCGAATACACGGCAAAGAACGGCAAGAATACACTGCAGAATGATACCAATGCCATTATTTACAAGATTTATACATTATTTATACAAAGAATACTGACAAACCACCTGTAATTCTGTATGGCTCATTAAATCTTCTCTTGCTCTCTATCTCCCTCTCTCTTTCAGTCTCTACGAATCGGTCAGCTTATTTACTCGAGGAGTTAAGACAGGGCAACTGTCTTCTATCAGTTTCCTCTTGGGATCATTATAAAATCCAAAATTTAGTGTCATGATCCTGTCTGTCAAGTCCTTGTTTTGTGTTTGTGTTTCATGTTTTGTGTTCACTTCAGGTTTTATTTTGGTGACTCACGTTTCTTTCTTGTCCTCACAGGTTTACTTCCTAGTTCCAGCTTGTCACGCTCACTCCCTGATTGTTCCTCCCCAGCTGTTTCCAATCCTCCTCATTACCTCTTGTATTTAACCTCCTGTCTCCTGTTGTCCTGTGCCGGATTGTTTGTACTCTTTGTCCCTTTCTAGGCGTTCTTTATCTGGTCATAGTCTGATCTTGACCCCTTTTGTCTCGACCTCATTTTTCCGCCTTATGCTTGTCTGATCTTGTCTGCCTGGGTTTTGGGACTGCTTTTTTTTGTATGACCCCGTTCTGTCTGACTTCCTCCTCCATGTACCGAACCCTGCCTGGCTTGAGAATCTCCTTTGGTGTTTTGAATTTTGGACTGTTTAATAAACCTTGCTTTTTGAAGCACGGACCTGTCTCCTCCTGCATTTGGTTGCCCTCTCCTTGTTCCTGATATTTAACCAGACTTAAGAGTCCGTTTCCAGAGGGAAATCTCCGCTGTCTCTAACTGTGCTGGCGCCAATCAATAAAAAATGCGCATGCGTGCTTCCCATGAGGCTGCTTCATCCAGGAAGACACTCATAGTTCTGCAATGAGCAGCATCCACTGTGCTTTTGACGCATTGTGGTTAAGAAACACAGTATAACAGTAATTTTTATAGGACGCGGTAATGATTACTGTGAAATTTTTTTTACAGCGCTTCACCATTTTACCGATCAATAAGTGTAGGAGCCATATATATGATTTGTTAATTATTCTGGGTTCGATCACTTTGGTCTGGTTTCCGTGGTAACGTGTAAGTCTCGGGTCACATGGGCACTTTGGATTGACAGCCGGAAGTTATATGAGAGGCTACTTCACCTGCACTAGGGAGGAGAGGCGAGTCTAAGGTAGCCGTAATTTTTTGTTGACCGTGCTTTTGTCACCTGTTGTTCATCTGTCTGCTTACACGTGTGCCATCCGTGTACATCAAATGTGCGCGTGTAACTTAATTCATTCACGATTCAGTCATTAAATCATTGAAACTTTTATGAACTCCGAGTGCTTCGTTGGAACAGCAGCAGCGTGTCATACAAATATACTGGACCTATTCTCTGCCTCAAGCGACTTAAAAGTACTGGAAAGCCGCAACAATTTGTCAACAAAAAAAGACATCAACGGAGAAAGTGATCACTAACAGCACAAAATCAGCAGGACGCACAGAGCAGCGCCAAACAAAGTAAGACAAAACGCTACATCTTACATCTGTCATGGAGGACAGGTAAGCTCACCTGTGCATGTTTGTGTGTGGACAAGGAATCCGACTTGCATTAGAGCTGATGTGCCTTCTTTTGAAATGGATGCTGGTCGGAGATGTGATGTCTGAACATTGTTTGCTCTGCGCTCCGGAGAGCGTCTGCGCTTTTATGCTGGTATGCGAAGCTTTCTTTCAGGATACATTCAGTAACGCTGATGCTGCCTTGTTGAAATGAAATGTCTCAGTTTGCTGTGCTTTGTGGATGGATTTAAATGTCATGGTTCACTGAAAGCTGAATGGGAAAAGTGATAAAATGAGTCAAACAAATGACGCGGCCTCGTCTTGGCGTGGAGTCTGGGAAACAAAGGGAGCATAAACTTACTGAAAAGGGTTTGCTGAATAAAATTGAAAACTTGCAAAAGGAAGCAGCGTGTGGTTGATCAAATCAAAGGTTTAATACCAAAAATGAAAAGGCTCATGAGTCAGAGAGAAAATGTGTCTGATGTGAGACAATGTTTGGAGAATTTAAATGCACTTCGTGAGAACGCCACAAATGCACACGATGCACTGTTGCCTCTACTTCCTGAGGATGAAACCACCAAACAAAATGAATGATTTTCAAGCATCATGAATTACAGCGATAAATTTCAAAATGACACTCAAAAATGGATGGTTGAAACTGGACAAAAAATCTCTCAAGGGCAACAGGATTCACCAGAAATTCTATCACTTCAAACAAACCAACTAAATCAAATGGAGGATGACATCAATCCAAATGACAGTGTTTCAAATATCGGAAGTCACAAAACATCTCAGTCACAACGCTCTTCCACTTCTTCTGCATGTTTAAAGGCCGAAGCTGAGCTGGCAGCCTTAACTATGAGACACAAATTATTAAAGGAAAAGCATGCTTTGGAAGAAGAGGAGCAACGTCTGCGCAAAAGAAGAGAGGAGCTTGAACTTAACACTGAAATTGAAGAAAAAATGGCAAAACTTGAAATTTTCAAAGCACGAAGCACAACAAGTGGAAAACAGACATCAAATGTATCGGATGGAATGAAATCATATTTTGAAAAGGCACAATCACAGCAGTTACTCAATGTCAATGCAAATGAATTCATTCCAAACCAAACTGAAACAAACCCAAAACCAAATACAACTTTATATGAGCAAAATCCAATGCAATTGCATACAAACTCCCAATTCAACGTACATGAATCATATGGACAACTAGGAGTTAACACAGCGGATCTGGAAACCAAAGATGAAGTTCTTGGCATCATGAGGAAACAAAATGAGATCACAACACTGCTAATACACAAGCAAAGCCTCTCAGCTCTACCCAAGAGAGAGATTCCAATCTATGACGGTGATCCACTGAAATATCACACGTTTATTCGAGCTTTTGAGAACGGAGTCAAGAGGAACACAACTAACAGCTGTGACCGTTTATACTTTTTGGAACAATACACAAAGGGTCATGCTAAGGAGCTTGTAAGGAGCTGTCAACATATGCATCCAGAAAGAGGATATGCTAAAGCCAAAGCTTTATTAAAGGAACAGTTTGGGAATGAACAAGTAATTGCCTCTGGTTACATGGACAAAGCCCTCTCATGGCCTTCAATTAAAGCAGAGGATGTTAAGGTTCTACAGGACTACAGTCTCTTCCTTAGAAGCTGCTGTAACGCCATGGATGATGTACAGTATCTTACAGACATGGATATGCCTTCCAACATGTTAAGCATAATTAAAAAGCTGCCTTACAAACTCGGAGACAGATGGAGGAACCATGCCTGCGAGCTACAGGAACAACATGACCGGAGAGCTAAGTTCACAGATATTGTCAACTTCATTGAAAAGCAAGTGAACATTTTGACAGATCCTGTATTTGGCAACATACAAGACTCTCAAATAATAACCATAAATAAGGCAACACACAAACACAAGTCACAGCTTCGTCCTGGGCACAAGGGGAGCAGCTTCGCTACCACTGTTGGTACTGTAGTAAACAAATGTCAACCTGTGAGGAAAGAAAAGGAACTCAAACCAATGGGAAATAAAGCATGCATCTGCTGTGGAGGAGGACACACGTTAGATGTAGGGATGTTTCATACTGAGTACAATACCTTTGTAAATGACCTTCTGGCTAAAGGCTATGCTGAGAAAGTGCCCAAAGAGGAGCTGGCTCGTGATGATGGAAAAGTATGGTACATACCGCATCACGGGGTCTACCATCCCACTAAAAGAAAGCTTAGAGTTGTGTTTGATTGTGGAGCAGGATTCCAAGGAACATCACTAAATGCTCAGCTTTTACAGGGCCCAGATCTTACCAGTTCTCTCACTGGAGTTGTAACTAGGTTCAGGAAGGAACCAGTTGTGATCATGGCAGATATAGAATCCATGTTCCACCAGGTCCAAGTCCCTCCTGATGACAGAGATCTTCTCAGATTCCTCTGGTGGCCGGAGGGGGATATACAGCAGCCACCTATGGAGTATCGGATGAAGGTGCACTTGTTTGGGGCAACATCATCCCCCAGTTGTGCTAACTTTGCCCTCAGAAAGTGTGCAGAGGACTATGGGCATCACTACAGTCAGGAGACGGTGGATAAACTACTGCACTGTTTTTATGTGGACGATTGCCTTGTGTCAGTGGCCACGGAGAAGGAAGCAGTGATGCTGTATAGGAACCTGGTCTCTTTGTGTTTAAGAGGTGGATTTTCTTTGACAAAGTGGCTGAGTAACAGACCAGGAGTGCTGGAAGTTATTCCAGAGAATCACAGAGCAAAAGGTATTGAAGGTTTGGACCTGGAACTGGACTCGCTACCTGTAGAGAGAGTGCTGGGTGTGGAATGGAACATTAAATCAGACTCCTTTAAATTCAAAATGGTACTCAAGGATAGACCACTTACCCGAAGAGGAATCCTTTCCACTGTCAGCTCCATCTATGATCCTCTTGGAATGCTAAGTCCTGTTGTTCTAACAGCGAAAAGGATTATGAGAGATCTGTGCAGGAGAGGGATAGGCTGGGATGATGCCGTACCTGAGTCAGTTGCTAAAGAGTGGTTGGAGTGGCTGCAGCAGCTGCATCTGTTGGAAAGACTGGAACTCAGCAGATGTTTTAAGCCACCAGGCTTTGGAGAAGTAACTTCGGCTCAATTGCATCATTTCTGTGATGCCAGTGAGCATGGGTACGGAACAGTAACTTACCTGTTGTTAAAAGACAAGAATTCAGAAGTGCACAGTGCTTTTGTGATGGGAAAGGCTCGAGTTGCTCCATTGAGATGTGTTACAATCCCCAGGATGGAGCTTATTGCTGCAACTATGGCCAGCCGCATCGACATGCTGTGGAGGAAGGAGTTAAAGATGGATCTTTTGGACTCAGTGTTCTGGACCGATAGCACATCTGTGCTGAAATACATTGGGAATGAGACATCACGTTTCAAAGTTTTTGTTGCAAACCGGGTCTCACAGATCCTCAGGGTTTCATCTCCTGCGCAATGGAGGTACGTGGACACCAGCAGCAACCCAGCAGACATAGCTTCTAGAGGAGTCAAAGTTGAGGTATGCGTTGCTGATGTTGCATGGGTGTCTGGGCCCCAGTTTCTTTTGCATTCTGAGAGTAAATGGCCTGCTACCCCAGATGACCTCAATCACCTATCACTTACTGATCCTGAAGTCAAAGGAGTGGTTGCTGTGAATGTTGTGCAGGCCAGGGAAGAACCTGTAACTCACCTGGTTGAGTACTTTTCATCCTGGATGAAGCTGAAGAAATCAGTGGCATGGCTCCTGAGGATTAAAAGCTGGCTCATGTCCTGTGTAAAAAAGAGAAAACAGTTAAATGCGACCTTTACACAGCCTGGCATTAGTGAAGAACAACAAGCATCATCTGTGGAACAGGAGATGAAAGAATTAAGACATCAGTGCAGAGCAGCCTCACAGTGGAAAACCTGAACCAAGCTGAGCTAGCTGTCATTAAGTTCTGTCAAGGAAAGAGATTTCCTGAGGAGCTAACCAGTCTGGCAAAAGGGCAGTTGGTTAAAAGATCCAGTCAACTTCATAAACTCTGTCCACAATTGCAAGATGGAGTCATGAGAGTTGGTGGTCGACTTAGTCGATTATCCATGCCTGTAGAAGAGAAACATCCTATAATCCTGGCAAAAGATCTCCACATCTCTGAGCTCTTACTTGGATATGTACATCAAGAAGTGGGACATGGGGGCCGTAATCATATGCTATCTAAGCTGAGAGAGAGATACTGGATAACTGGTGTGAGTGCATTATCTGTCGCCGTCTGAGTGCTCTGCCGGTTCACCAGCAGATGGCAGACTTGCCTCCTGAAAGAATTGTCCCAGATGAACCGCCATTTACCCGTGTTGGAGTTGACTGCTTTGGCCCCTTTGAGGTTAAGAGTAGAAGGAGTGTGGTAAAGAGGTACGGTGTTCTGTTTACTTGCCTTGCCATCAGAGCGGTACATATCGAGGTTGCATCATCGTTGGACACCGACTCCTTTATTAATGCACTCAGGCGCTTCATTGCCAGGAGAGGACAAGTTCGGGAGCTACGCTCTGATAATGGAACCAACTTTGTGGGAGCCGAGCGAGAGCTGAGGAAAGCTATGGAACAGTGGAATCAGGAGCAGATCCATGGTGTCATGCTGCAAAAGAAAATTCAATGGAGCTTTAATCCACCTGCCGGCTCACATCATGGGGGAGTTTGGGAACGCTTGATCCGGTCCGTGCGAAAGGTTCTCAATTCAACTTTGAGGGTTCAAAACTTGGATGAGGAAAGCCTTCACACAGTGTTTTGTGAGATTGAAGCCATACTAAACAGCAGACCAATCACCAAAGCCTCCCTGGATCCAAATGACTTGGAGGCATTGACTCCTAACCATCTGTTACTGTTGAAAACCTCACCAACATTGCCCTCAGGAGTATTCCAACCCACAGATATATATGCACATAGGAGGTGGAAACAAGTTCAATATATGTCTGACCTGTTTTGGAGGCGATGGATAAAGGAATACCTACCTCAGCTGCAGGAGCGTCAGAGATGGACAGGAGTGAAGAGGAATCTTGTCGTGGGAGACCTTGTCATTATAATGGACAGCACAGCACCACGAAACTCTTGTCCTGTGGGACGAGTGATACAGACCTTTCCGGATCGAAGAGAATTCGTTCGACAGGTGCGAGTTAAAACTCGGAGCAGCTGCCTGGACCGGCCCATCACAAAGCTTTGTCTGCTGCAGGAGTCTGAAGCCGTTTGACTTTTTTTTGACTTGTTTTTTGACCTTTTTGACTTTTTTCTGACTTTGACCAGTGAGACTGTGGACTGTGAGTCAAATGACTCAAGAAGAAAGAAGATGTTTGCGTTGATTAATTAATGGACATTAATTTTGTGCTTTAGTGTTCAGCGTTTGTCTTGTGTGTATGTCTCCTATGTGATATCTGGGTAATTATTTACATTCACTGAATAATTAGGGGCTGGTGTGTAGGAGCCATATATATGATTTGTTAATTATTCTGGGTTCGATCACTTTGGTCTGGTTTCCATGGTAACGTGTAAGTCTCGGGTCACATGGGCACTTTGGATTGACAGCCGGAAGTTATATGAGAGGCTACTTCACCTGCACTGGGGAGGAGAGACGAGTCTAAGGTAGCCGTAATTTTTTGTTGACCGTGCTTTTGTTACCTGTTGTTCATCTGTCTGCTTACACGTGTGCCATCCGTGTACATCAAATTCATTAATTCATTCACGATTCAGTCATTAAATCATTGAAACTTTTATGAACTCCGAGTGCTTCGTTGGAACAGCAGCAGCGTGTCATACAAATATACTGGACCTATTCTCTGCTTCAAGCGACTTAAAGGTACTGGAAAGCCGCAATAATAAGATTGAATCTTATAAATATGAAACATAAAATTTCTCTCTGGGGGAGCATGCCCACTGTTTCTTTTTTTCACTCCTGACCCGTATCTATACCTGAATGCTCTGGAATACTGCAAATGGTATCTTAATTGAAAATTTTCAGAGCCGAGTCCCCTAGACCACTTCTAATGTATTTTTGTGTGTTCTTCAAAGTCCAACATTAAATCTACACAGTTCCTGTGGATGCTGGTCTGAACTACAAGCTAACTTCAGTACTCTGTGTATTTGGTCTATCTTAGGGCTACATAATGTGCTGTTAGTGTTACATATCAACATGTCTAAACTGCACTTGAAACATGTGAAACCATAGTTGTTGTGGTCTGCTCTGCTGAGCCCCTCCCTCCACTCAGCTGAGCTTCTCTCCCCTCCATTCCTGAGTCTGGGCTGCGGCCTGATTAATCTGCTCCCACACCTGTGCTGCATGCCGCACCTTTGCTGAATCAAGATCATCCACCAGAGTATATAGGCATCTCCTCGTGGAAGGATTGTTGCTGGAGAATTGCTCTTTATCAGTGGTATTTCAGCTGCACATTCATTGTGTCTGATAAGCTTTTTTGAGATTGTTGGCATGTTTATTCAAGTGTCTAACTTCTTTTGTGTTCTTTTTTTCCTCCAGTGCCTCCCTCGTGTTTCCTGCTCAGCTGCCCAGCTCTTCTACACTGTCGGGCTCACTCAACAACAACCTGGAACCCTTCTCTGGAAATCACTCCACAATTCAACGTTGTTTCAATAAAAACTGTCAAAACTGCTTCTATGTTTATCTGCCATTGGGTCCACCTCCAAACACCCCTGGTGATATCAGAACCTTTACAATAGTGCCCTCTTCAGTAGTGAGAAAGCAATCTATGTGCCCTTTTCTCTTTTTTGTCCCTGCCATTGAAAAAGTCTGTGCACACTACTGGAGCGGATGACACGGTTTAGAACTATTTTCACAATTATAGGACAAAAATGTCCTCTGAAAAAAAAAGGCAAGAAGCCAAAAACAAACAGATCAGTCTAGCAAAAGGGCAATCCAGGTCGAACATGAGGCTGGATTTATAGATCAAATCAATAATCAATCTCTGTTACCTCGTACCCCTGGATGATGTTAAATCATTGACCCCTCAGATAAATCTTCTCTCAGTCTCCATTAATACAAATTAAAATAAAGAATAAATCAGAGTTTGCAGCCACAGTCTGACTTCCTGTCCAAACTCAAACCAGTCTCCAGTCTCTCTCTGCAGCCCTGACGTCTCTGACTCTCAGTCATCTCACTTTTCAGGCTGCTGAACATCAACATGTGATTCTTTCTTCTTCTATGGTGTCAATGTACCTCAGGATGTTCAGGCTGCAGCGTGGATCCTCCCGTCGAGCAGACAGCAGCTTCTCTCCTCGTTCTCCTGGATGATTGTAGCTCAGGTCCAGCTCTGTCAGAGAGGACGAGCTTAGAGCAGAGTCCAGAGACACACAGCCCTTCTCTGAGACCAGACAGCCAGACAGACTGCAGACAGACAGACAGACAGACAGACGGACAGACAGGTGAATCCAGAGTTTAACATTACAGAATCAGGTCCAGAATGAAGGCATGTCTGTGGTACTTTCTGACTCTAAAGTAGTATGGAAGGAGGAGCCTTGAAACATCAGGACCTTTGACGTACTCTATAGTCCAGGTCCAGGAGGGAGACCCCCTCTCTGAGAGTAGGCTGAAAACCTCCTCTTTTACTGATAAAGCTTAGAACAAGTCAGGCTCCTCAGGGACTAGGCTGAAGACCACATACTGAAGGACTCTGTCCTGGTTTAGTCTCTATAAAATGATGAATGGTTTGGATGTGCTGCTGATTGATGGGTCCATCATTTCAAAGACTCAGACATGTTCTGCTCAAACAGCTTTGACCCTCCTGAAAGGCCTCAGAGCTGTTGGTCTTTCCCTGCAGAGTTTTTAGAGGAACCTGATCCACCCTGAGGTTAGCCATCTCTCCTCTGACCTTTAACCTTTAAGGAGACATTGAAGATCATGAGAGTCTCCGTCCTGAATGTCTTCTGTTTCATGACTAAGACCCTCAGTCTGTTTAGAGAACATTTGGAGCTCCTTCATGTTGAAGGTGGTCAGAGCTCAGATGATGGTCACAGCTTTGATTTGAATTTCAACATTTTTATGTTTACCTGAGAGTCTCCAGTCTGCAGTGTGGACTCTTCAGTCCATCAGACAGCAGCGTCACTCCTGAATCCTGCAGGTCGTTGTTACTCAGGTCCAGGTGTCTCAGACCAGAGGACTGTGAGCTGAGGACTGAGGACAGAGCTCCACAGCTTCTCTCTGACAGTCCACATCTACTCAGCCTGAGAAAAGAATCAAAAGAACATAAAGAGCAAACAGTTTACCGTGATTCTTGTAAAGACAAGGAAATCTGATGTGACCTGTGCAGGTAGGTGCACCTACAGAGCTTTGCTGGAGGCTTTGACCACTGGCAGCAGCCTCAGAAGAGCCTCCTCTGAAGCAGAGTATTTCTTCAGGTCAAACACATCCAAGTCCTTCTCTGAGGACAGTAAGATGAAGACCAGAGCAGACCACTGAGCAGGAGACAGTCTATCTGTGGAGAGACGTCCTGATGTCAGGGCCTGTTGGATCTCCTCCACCAGAGAACGATCATCCAGTTCATTCAGACAGTGGAACAGATTGATGCTCTTCTCTGCAGACATGTCCTCACTGATCTTTGACTTAATGTACTCAACTGTTCCCTGATTGGTCAGTGATCTACTTCCTGTTTGTGTCATCAGACCTCGTAGAAGGTTTTGATTGGTCTGCAGAGAAAGACCCAGGAGGAAGCGCAGGAACAGGTCCAGGTGTCCGTTTGGACTCTGTAAGGCCTGGTCCACGGCTCTCTGGTGCAGCTGTGTGGTTGTAGATTTTTTGGAGGTTGATGGGTCTTCTGCCATCAGATTGACTCCAGAGTTGATGAAGGTCAGATGGACATGAAGAGCAGCCAGGAACTCCTGAACGCTCAGATGGATGAAGCAGAACACCTTGTCCTGGTACAGTCCCCTCTCCTCTTTAAAGATCTGTGTGAACACTCCAGAGTACACTGAGGCTGCTCTGATGTCCATGCCACACTCTGTCAGGTCTGGTTCATAGAAGATCAGGTTTCCTCTCTGCAGCTGCTCAAAAGCCAGTTTACCCAGAGACTGGATCATCTCCCTGCTCTCTGGACTCCAGTGAGGATCAGTCTCTGCTCCTCCATCATACTTGATGCTCTTCACTTTGGACTGAACCACCAGGAAGTGGATGTACATCTCAGTCAGGGTCTTGGGCAGCTCTCCTTCCTCTCTGGTCTCCTGCACATGGTCCAGGACTGTGGCAGTGATCCAGCAGAAGACCGGGATGTGGCACATGATGTGAAGGCTTCTGGACTTCTTAATGTGGCAGATGATTCTTTTGGCCTGCTCCTTATCTCTGAACCGTTTCCTGAAGTACTCCTCCTTCTGCTGGTCAGTGAACCCTCTGACCTCTGTCACCATGTCAACACATCCAGGAGGGATCTGATTGGCTGCTGCAGGCCGTGTGGTGATCCAGATGTGAGCAGATGGGAGCAGGTTCCCCCTGATGAGGTTGGTCAGCAGCACATCCACTGAGGTGGACTTTGTCACATCAGTCAGGATTCTGGTTTGGTGGAAGTCCAGAGGAAGCCGACACTCATCCAGACCATCAAAGATGAACAAGACCTGGAACTTCTCAAACCTGCAGATTCCTGCTTCTTTGGTTTCTCTGAAGAAGTGATGAACAAGCTCCACCAAGCTGAACTTCTGCTCCTTCAGCAGATTCAGCTCTCTGAAGGTGAATGGAAACATGAACTGTATGTCCTGGTGGGCTTTGCCTTCAGCCCAGTCCAGGGTGAACTTCTGAGTGAGGACTGTTTTACCAATGCCAGCCACGCCCTTCGTCATCACTGTTCTGATTGGTCTATCTTCTTCAGGTGTTCCTCTAAAGATGTCTTCTCCTCTGATGGTCTTCTCTGGTCTGTGTGGTCTCCTGGATGTGGTCTCGATCTGTCGGACCTCATGTTCCTCATTGACCCCTCCAGCCTCTCCCTCTGTGATGTAGAGCTCTGTGTAGATCTGGTTCAGCAGGGTCAGGGTTCCTGCTTTAGCGATCCCCTCAAACACAGTCTGGAACTTCTGCTTCAGGTTGGACTTGAGTTTTCCTCGACACACTGAGGCGTCAGATCCTGAAGGAAAAACCAACAAGTGACATTAAAGTCTGGATCCTGGACAAAGTCCTGACATCACAGAGGGGCTGCTCACATCTTCTCATTTTACCAAAAAGTGTTTTTGTTTAAACCTTGTGGTTATTAATATCATATTGAAGCAGATATTAATAGTCATACTTATAGCTTGATTTGTGAAGTACTATTAAAAACAGAGGCTTATAAAGTGCTTTGACAAACAGGAACATATAGAAGACAAAGCACAAGAGTCTTAGCACAAAAGGATCAAAACAACACAAAAGCTCACTTTTAATCAAAAAACTCTCACAAACACACAATGACCCCTGTCATAGATGATAACCCAGTTTCGTCATAACTGACCTTCAGAATAAAGCTCTTACCGTTCCACAGTTGATCAGCCAGCTCGTCCTGATTCATCCTCCTCAGGAAGCCCACTGTGATCTTCAGAAATGCCTCTCTGAAGCTCCTCTGCTCCTCATCTTCTCCAACCATCTCCTCCTCGCTCTGAGCCTCTGAGCATCCTGGGTAATCTGGACCTAAACCTCTCCGGATTCCCTTCAGCCTGTTCTTCACAAAGCTGATGATGTTCTCCTCCAGCAGCTGGAGAACAGAAGACAGTGGAGATTCAATGTGACAGAGCAGAACACTGACATTAACATCTGGATCATGGTGGAGCAGCAGACGTGTAGATCATGGACTTCACTGTTAAAGTGTGATGTTCTCACCAGAAATATGGAGTCCAGCTCTGATCCAGTCAGTTTGGAGAAGATACTGGGGAGTCCAGATGTTTCCATCTGATCTCTGTAGATCAGGACAGAATTAAAGAGATCAGTGACTCAGCATGGATTACCATCACCTGTGGATCAGAGGTGGTGATTTCAGCAGATACCGAAAGGTCTTTCGACCGGGTTGAGTTAAGATATTTGTTCACGATTTTTAGAAAGATTTGGCTTTGGTCCATCTCCTTTAACATGTATTAAAATTCTGTATTATTCTCCTACAGCTGTAGAATGGACAAATACAGTCCTGATCAAAAACTTAAAGCTGGTGTCTACGATTTGAAACCGCAGCCTGCCCCTCCTTCCCTCACCTCTCCCCTCCGTGTTCCAAGATCCCGCCCCCAGCTCGTGTCGGCTCATATAACCCCCCTCCGGCAGAGCTACGAGCGACTAGCACAATATATCAGCAGCAAACTCAATCAAAAACAGCTCAGCTCAACTGAAAGTATCAAACACGACAGACATCCCCTTGTAACACACAGCAGTACCCATTTCAATTGGACCGGCGGCAATGCGGGTCTGGCGCCGCCAGAGCGGAGCCGAGTGTGGGGGAGGATTAATCTTTCTCAGCCTGTCCTCCCCAGCTCAGCTTACAGTGCTAACGATTAGCGGCTAACAGGCTAACCCGCTCCCCTACAAGCTATTAGCCCGTGCAGGCACAAACTAACCCGAGTTATTCAGCAGACATCTCCCACTGTAGTAAACAAAGCCATTACCTGATCAACCAGGGGCGAAACGGCCGATGCTGAAGGTCTGACGGCCGGCTGAGGCTATTCGTTAGCCGTTAGCCGTTAGCCCGCTAACAGGCCTCCACCGGGCAGAGCTCCGTTGGGCCCAGAGAGAGATTCGGGTTCGGCGCTAGGCTTTCCGGCTCCATGATAGTTCAGTAGCTAACGCTGCTAGCTGCTCACTGGAGGTAGAGGGGAGGAGGCGGGACCATGGGCAAGATGCTGCGTACTGCGTAGTGAGGGAGACGAGGGAGAGGGGAGAGGAGAAGGGTGGTCTGCAGCCAGACTGTCTTGGGAGAGGGAGGCGGATTCCCGGGTTCAGTGCTAGGCTTTTCCGGCTCCATGATAGTTCAGTAGCTAACACTGCTAGCTGCTCACCGGAGGTAGAGGGGAGGAGGCGGGACCATGGGCATAATGCTGCGTACTGCGTAGTGAGGGAGACGAGGATTGGATGGACTCATGGACTAACTCACGGACCAATTAATAGTTGCAGGTTCTTAGGCTTGATTGGTCAGCTAGTATGCAGCTTTTCAGCAGATATACTGAATGGATTTTTTTCATTCTTTTTGGTCTTTATACTGTGTAGATAGGACCATAGGACCATAACAGCCTTATAAACGGTGTTATTAATATGTACAAAGCTTCCAAATCGTAGACCATAGCTTTAAGACCAGCTGAAATATTGCTAGAATATGTATTTTGCACATTTGGACCTTAATGAGGTTTTAAATAGAGCTACAGTATGCAAAAGCAAGAAGGGGGAGTGTGACAAAAAGCCCTTTTGAAAAGTAATTTATTAAAAACAATAAGTAAACTGAAATAGGCAAATAGGCTGTTTGTCAGCAATTTTTTGACTGGTCATAAGGTTTTAATCAGGACTGTACTATAATCTCTGACTATTTAAAGCTCCATAGGGGCTGCCAACAAGGCTATAGTCTCTCTCCTTACCTGTTTAACTAGGCAATCAAGCCACTTGCTATAGCTTTCAGGGTGGAAGATGGTATGAAAGGTATCTTTTGGGGCGGTAAACTGCATTAATTGTAACTGTACGACGATGATTTAATATGATATAAATATATCCAGCCCTCAGTAATCCATACCAAAACTATAATGCATTCTAAAGGAATCTGGGTTTTAACCCTTTAAGGCCCAAGACCATAGATCATGGCCAGAAAATTCAAATTTTTTGGAGCTGAAAAGTTTGTTTCACTTTCTGCTAAAATCCATAAAAATCAAAATGTCCATTCAATTCAACATATAGATTCTTCTTATTCCATTTGATACATTTGATGTTTCTGGCAATTGATCATCCATTCAAGGACATTTTTATCATTTATCTGATTGTATTCAGATGTTTTTTTGTAATTTGTTGATCATATTGAGTAGATAGAGGTTTTATAAAAGTATGTATCAAATATGATACAATTGGCTTTATAGGGTTAAAATCAACTACTCATAGACTCTATTTTTTCCTTTTAATGATGTATGTGAGGATAACTCTGAGTTTCTGTTCAAAATAAAAAAGGACAATTTACATATTTAGGTATAAAAGTTTATTGATCAGTGAGGGGGGTGTATGACTATAAGTATTGGAGAAAACAACACAGTACTTCAAAAAAATATTTCATTAGTAAGACGATAAATATAGGTAAAATTCTTCCTAGGCTCCCTACATATTTCAAATGATCCCCAAATTTATACCAAAACACTTTCAACAACTGGACAAATTAATTTAATCTTTTATCTGGAAGGGCTCAAATCCATGGATGAAAAGGAAGTTTTTGGAGGTGAAAAAGGAGGCGGGGGGTCTTGGTCTGCCTAATTCTGTTTTTTTTTATTATTGGGCAGCCAATGTAATGAAGTTTTTGTATTGGGTTTCTAGAAATAAATTAAGGGGGGTCAGAAACTTATGAGCTTCTTTCTAACCCATTACCCACTCTCACTTCACCATTGATATGTCTTAAAATTTTATTTCAGTTAAGGAGACATTTGGGTTTAAAACAGGTTAGTGAATTTCTCCCAACTGTAAATAATCTTCACACATTCTATACTAGATAGTGCATTTCAGTCTTTGCAGAGACATGGGCTTTTTATTCTCAGCGACTTTTTCTCAGAAGATAATTTCTCTTCTGTCAAAGCATTAATAAAATATTGTGACATATATAGATTTATTTTTTTCAGATATCTTCAAATTTTCAGCTTTGCAAAAATACATTTCTCTCTTTTCCCCACTTCACACCAAGGAATCTGTCAGATAATATTCTAGAACTAGATCCCTATTACAGGAAACGGGTCTCTATAGTTTACAAAGTGAGACAGGGATTAAATAAAATATCTTGGGACAGAACAAAAGCTGCATGGGAGACAGATTTGGGAGAGGGGCTATCGGAGGATGCCTGGCAGAGAAGTCTAACCTGTACACATACTTCTGTCTATGTTTATGTCATGGGCTGATTCAGTTTAAGGTTCTTCATCATCTACATTATTCTAATGATAATCTGCCTAGAATCTTTTCCACAATAAACTCTGTCTGTCCAAGATGTGGTTACTGTCCTGCAGCGGTTGGACATGTTTTGGCTACAGACAATAGACATCAGATTTTCACGGTTATTTTTGGCATACCATTTCCAAATTGGAAACTCAAAAGCAAATGCTCTTGCTTTTGTCTCTTTCTTGGCCCCCAGACTCATTCTTTCAGAAGGAGGGCCTAAAATGCTCCGTCTTTCTCACACTGGTCGAAGGAGGTGCTTTCTTTTTTACCTTGAGAAAAGTTAAGGCCTAAAATTGAAAAAAAAACCCACAAGAGCTTTACCTGACCTGGAGTCCCATTATAGATTATATAGACAGCTTTTTTGGGGGGGTTGTACTAAATGATGACCTGAGCGTTACACGAGCCTTGATTCTGTTGTTAATGTGGCCTACGCTTGATATAGAGACCCTCTCAAGAGTGTTTGTTTTCAGACTCTTGGGGTGGGGGATGAGGGAGTTTGATTAAAAGCCTGATTATGTAAGTCTGATAATTTACTGGTTTGAAAAATCAAAAATAAAGTTTGGAAAAAAAGACATTCTGAGGGCAAAGCGAGCTGACCTGACCTCAGCAGGTCCATCAAACAAACTGAGGGACTCAAACATGGAGGTCAAAGGTCAATTTTACCAATCCTCACCTGTTCTCAGCAATTCTGTCCTTAAAGTTACCAATAATATCTTTTGATTCGTTGCTCTTCATGGACACACCACTGGGCTCAGGAGACTCTGATCTCTTCATCCTGATAAAACAAACATCATCATCATCATGAGTAAAACATGGAGGTCAAAGGTCATTTGTAAGAATCCTCACCTGTGCTCAGCAGGTCTGTTCTTCTTAAAGTTAATAATAATATGTTTAGAGTCGTCACTCTTCATGGACACACCGCTGGGCTCAGGAGACTCTGACCTCTTCATCCTGATAAAACAAACATCATCATCATCATCATCATCATGAGTAAAACATGGAGGTCAAAGGTCATTTGTAAGAATCCTCACCTGTCTTCAGCAGGTCTGTCCTTCTTAAAGTTAACAATCGGATCTTTTGACCAGTCACTCTTCATGGACACACCGCTGGGCTCAGGAGACTCTGATCTCTTCATCCTGATAAAACAAACATCATCATCATCATCAGATACTTGAGCTGTAATTTCAGGACGAAGATGCAGACAAATGGAGGGAGAGATGAAGATACAGTGATGATGATGAAATGATGAAGAGTATGGCATTGTCCTTCTGTAAAGTGTCTTGAGGTAACACCTGTCATGGTTTGGCACTACTGTGATAAAGACTGATGATGAAGATGAGGATGATGATGGTGTAGTGATGGTGTCAGTGTGATGGCTGCAGATCTTCATCTCACCTCAGACCCTGGTCTTCTTCACTCAGAGAGGTTTTAGATGGAGGGACCCCCTCCTCTGGTTCTTCAGTCTGGTCCATAGCAGAGCGCCCCCTGCTGTCTGTCAGAGAGCAGAGCGTGAACAACAAACTCTTCTGCAGGAGGCTCACTTTGAGCATCAAAACATCATCACTGACCTTGTGTCTGAATTTAAATCCTGAAGGTCAGAGGTCAAACGGTTTACAGCAGCTGGATGCAGTTCAATCAGAGGAAAACAGCTTCAAGAGCAGAAACAACAGAACCAAGAGCAACAACAGAAGAGCTGAAGGCCTGCAGAGGGGTGAGGAAGACCAGGGAGACTGAGGTCAGACCAGACACTAAGTCAGATTAATTATATATATATTAAAACAATGATTATTAACATGTTTAAATAACTATATTAAATAACATAAAATGTAATATAGAGCAGATATACTGTAGAAAAGCTTATTGTATCTACATACTGAGTTATGAGGTGGATGATTATGAATACAGAAGTGTACATTTAAATAAGTATTTTCATGTATTAACTGTAAATTGTGATATATATCTATATTTTCTGAGGTGTTTACATATCATCATTAGTGAGTTTTGTTTGTTCTCTTGGAGGTTTATATGAAGAATGGGGCTGAGATTCATTTTTCTATGATGATAGACTGTACTTTGTAAAATAAGGCTGTTACCCATGGATCTAAAATCATCAGAGAATCTTCATCTTTTTACTTATTTTTTCCTCTTTGTATTTCTGGTTTTGACCTCTTGTTTGTGTCTCCTGTGTTCCTGCTTTGAGTTTTGTAAAGCTTTTCATTTTGTTCACATTTCATGTATTTTCTTTGTGTTTTTTTCTTTTATTTTTTTAGCCTGCCTTTCCTTATTTCTGGAGGATTTGTTCCTGACTTATGTCGTCACACCGGATCACTAATTTTTCTTCCCCAGCTGTGTCTAGTTAACCCCAAGCTCCTCAAACTTATTGGAAGAGAATGCATAATGCCATACAAGAAATTTTTGGAAGTCATCTGCCTCTTTAGTTTTTGGACTAATTCCTGAAAGATGGCTACAGAGAGACACATTTTTGTTTAGTATTCTGTTGGAGGCAAAAAGGACTTTACAAAAAATGGCTTTGGCAGGAGAGAAAAACTTTAAACTTCTGGACGCACATTGCCATGGACATTTGCAGGATGGAGAGACTGACAGCAGATGTGAAATTTAAGTTGGACGTAATTATTTCACGTTGGAAGAAACAGATGAACATTAAAATAAAACACAGGTCAGACTTTGACCTTACATAACACACTGTGTAGGTGCAGCAAACACATCTCTCGCTCTGTGTGGTCATGTTCTTGTTGTGATTTTCTCGAAATAAATATATTAAAATAATTCAGATTTTTTTTATTACTTTAAAAGGAAAAAATAGAAAACTTAAAAAACTTGGGTAAAAATGGGTAAAATAAATGACAAAACAGCTAAAATTACACTGTAAAATCCAATTAGTTATCATTACTTGAAAAAAGCATGCAAACCGGTTGCACTTAAAAAAACAAGTGCAGAGAACTAGTTAATTTTAGTTGTACTAACTAGGACTTCCTTTGTAGAGTACACTTACAAATGAGTTTAAGCAACTAAAACAATCAAGTAGAGTGTACTTGATATCTTGCAAACTTCAGGCCCCTGTCCACCCCGGGAATCAAACCAGGTGCCTTCTTGCTGTGTGATACATGCACTACCTGCTGCGCCACCATGCAAACTCAACTCCAAAAATCTGAGTGGTTCAAAAAAAAAAAGTAATCTTCACTTAAAAAAAAATAAGTATTTTGCATTTGTTTTGCATTTTTACACATGCAAGTGATTTTTACTTAATAAATACTAGTCATAAAGGCATATTTTTTGTTAACTTAGTAAAGTTAACTCATGTTTGCAAGCCAAGGCAGCTATTGGATTTTACAGTGTATCCAGTAATAAGCAGGAACCGTGTCCACACAGCGAAGCCCACACTCTGTCAGTGTGACCCTGATCTCTATAAAACCTGTTTTCACCTGGGAGGATGATTTTAGCAGCTCTGACTGTGGTGACTGCTGTGGGATAAAAACTCCTCCTAATAAAAAAAAAAAAAACCAATTTAATTGTAAGGCACACACATTTATTTATATTATCTGTATAATATATATCATCATAATGCAAACAGATTAATTAAACTGTTTAAGATAAAGACCATCAGTGAAATTGGCACAAAAAGTAAAATATCTAACCTAAATAATAGAATGTTTGAAAATGAATTAAAAAAAAAAAAAATCTAAAAATAGCTAAAAAAAAAAAAAAAATAAGAAGACACTTAAAACAAATCTCAAAATGCAGAAAACATTTTTTAAAAAATCAAAATAAACTATGAAACAGCTTTATTATCCATAAACAAGCAGAAACCATGCCCACACAGTCAGGGCCACACTCTGTCAGTGTGGCCCTGATCCCTAAAAACCTGTTTTCACCTGGGATGATGATTTTAGCAGCTCTGACTGTGGTGACTGCTGTGGGGTAAAAACTCTTAATATTAAATAAACTTTATTTGTAAGTCACAGAGCATGTGAGCGGTGTGGAGTGATGAGATTTCCTGCTCCTGGTGCACAGAGCTGTTTGTTGTGTCCATTCCTCCGCTCAGAGGGGATTTATGCCGCTCTGTTAATTATCGCTCCACCTTCCACTCAAATTTCCACCTGCTCCACTCAAATCACTCACTCTACAAAAATACAGAAGCTCACTGCATTCACTGGATAAAAAACTAGAGGATAGAAGTGACCTGCACTGAGGTCTGAGAGCTTTAGCGCTGTCTGGTTCTGATTTGTCAGGAAGTAGGAGTGAGCATGGGAAAAAAATGTTGGAGTCATTTATCACCTCTGATAAGGAGGTTATGTTATTGCCGACATCTGTTTGTCTGATTGTTTCTCTGTTTGCAACATAAATCAAAAAGTTATGGACAGATTTCAATGAAATTTTCAGTGAAATGTTTATGCACTGTTATAGTCTAAATATTATAGTTCACAGTTCAGACAATCGTAGGTCTAAACTGCAGCTCTGAGGACTGCTATTTGTTTTCCTTTTCATTCAGGATGTACTTATCCTGATTGTTACAACAACAAAACACTTTTTATTGAGATTTTATGTTTGCATTTGTACGGAAGAGGATTAGGGCCACTAAGAAAAAAAAAATTTTCTCCAAAGAAAAAAACTCAGAATTCTGACTTTTTTCTCAGAATTCTGAGTTTTTTTCTTTGGAGAATTTTTTTTTTTCTTAGTGGCCCTAATCCTCTTCCGTATATTTGCACTGTAGTCTAAATAAGGGGAATTAAATTAGACAAATGTATTTATCCCAAAGGGCAATTCAGTTTTTGCAGTCTACCCAGACCAAACATACATTTACAAACTCAAACATGGACAATAATAAATGTAAAAAAGTCAGTAGTTGACAGAGATGCTCATTGACACATATCAGCCCTCTTTATGCTGCGTTCCATTAACCTCGGAACTGGGAAATGGGAGTGACGTCATCTCTGAACTACCTGCATTCCAGTTGAAGTCTGAAAAAAAACATGCAGATCTATCAGGCTGTTGTTTGCTGTTGTTAGCACGCCCTGCGTTGTTGTTCACAAATATCACATGAAGAATGTGATTATCACTATGGCAGCATTTTTGTAAATATAAGTCTAACAATACTATGATCTAGAGTGACACACCCCAGTCAGAAGAGCAAATAAATGGATTATTACAGGAGCTAAATAACTGTTCACACTGGGGGCATCCATCTTCCATTGTCAACTCGGGGGTGGCGAGGTTTCACCGAGTTCCGAGAAGGATATTCCGACCTCAGGGGGCGTTCCAGATAAAATTTCCTACTCGGAAGTGGGAAATTCCGACCTCCGACTACAACTGGAACGCACCATTAGACCCTGGGACGCAAGTGGAGGAGGCGAGGATGAAACTTTGGAGCTTTGCAGCCTCTGCAGAGCGCGCTGCGTGTGACCAATCGGATGGTGCCGTGGGAGGGACAAATCACGGCCCTGGGTTAAGTAATGGGCGATCATCACAAACTTTAATGTTTTTTGTGATGTCGATCTGAATCGGATCTGCACCTAAATGTAAGATCTTCTTCCTTGGGCCAAAGTTCATCTGTGGTCCATTTCATGTAAATCCATCCTCTAGTTTTTGTGTAATCTTGCTGACAGACAAACAGACAGACTCTGGAGAAAACACGAACTCCTTGGCGGAGGTAATTAGACAGATAGGTAGATCTGCTCAGGCTCTCTTACCTGCTGAGAAGTCCTCTTTCTTCTCCTAAAGATTCAAGAAATCAGGAAAAGTGTCTCTGCTGCGACTTCAGCTCAGACTAAATCAACTGCTCCACAGAATCAGGAAGCAGCAGAGAAAACCTGTTGGACAGGTAAACTCCTCACCACGAAGACACAAACACACCCAGAGATGAGTCGTTCGAGGACGTGTCGAGTCTTTTGAACAGCTCTTTTAAGTGAAGATGAGAGCCGATTCTCAGGTGTGAGTGAGCCGTTCATTTACAAACTATTAAATGTAAATGACCCTCAAAGCCTTCACGAGTCATTTGTGTTCCCTACGAGCTGCTGGAAGCACACTGCGTTCACCTGAACGATTCATGACGTCACCGAGCTTGAGTCGTCCACATCACGCTCCATCACATGAACACAGCTATGCACGTGCACACATAACTTCAGAGGAGATATCAGCGCGCGCCGCCGACTGACTTTAAGACATTTCCTGCTGTATTATCAGAGAGGGCGAGGAGAGAAATGAGAGAGAGACTCACAGATCTACTTTGTCTGGTAAAAAGTTGTTGAACACACTTCTACTAAACATGTGGAAACGAAACGGACTTCCTTTTTCAGTTTGACAAACGTTACAATTCTCACGGGCTGATCACACACCGATGCTGCCTTCTCAGCTGCTGCACGAGACACGAGCTCTGTTGCCAGGTCTGCTCATTATCAGCGTCTTTGGGCCTGTTTATGTAGAATTCTCTTCAAGAAAAAAGTAATCGATTACTTTAGGAAATAAAAAGCTGCAGGCTGCTTGTTTAAAGCTTGTTTGGATCAACCTGGTTGTTTATTTCAGAAGAGAAATGTGTAAACACTGGACAGGAGCTCTCATTCCACAGAGATGATTTTTAAAATAAAGAGCACAAAGAAATACCTGTTATGTCTTCTGCAGGAGAACTTTATGTAGACCTACACATCTATGAACAGATACGGGGTTCTGCTCAAAGCCAAACAACATAAAAGTAACACAAAAAGTTACTTTACATAGAGGGTAACTAAGTGAAGTAACGGACTACTCTTTTTAAGAAGTGACACATAACAAGACAAAACCTACTTTTTAAAGTAACTTTCCCAACACTGGTGAGCTCTCACTGCTGCCTGAGTCGACTTCCTGCACTGGAGGCAGTATTTACAGTTCTAACAGGAAGGAGGACATCATGATAAAAAAAGACACAAAATGATCCAGAGTCAGAAACTTGGATGCATTTGGATTCACTTCTCTGGAGACCAAAGGTAAGGTAAGGCTCAGTTCAATATTTGTGACAAAAACACATCATTCAAGTCCAGGTCAACAAATAATCTCCACCAAAATGAAAACTCAGGACCCCTGGACAGGATTAGTGTCAGAAATGAGTTTCCCCTGGTGGACATCTAAAAATAAAGAAATGAAACAACGGGCCAGTCTTTTGAAATTCCATCTTTAGTTCTGATGGACCAGGTCTGACTGACCTGACAAACAGCTCTGCGTGATCCCGTCCCTCTGGCCCCAAAGACCAGAGTCTGAAGACCCAGGACATGGTCCAGCACGACTGTCCCCATCAAACTGTTTTGGCTTTTTCAACAGAAAACGTCACTGTGCTGCTCTTCTGAGAGCTTCAACACAAAGAAACTGTTTTTATTTCACCATCCAGACTTCATTTAACACAAAGAGAACTACACTGAGAAGAACTGGTCTGATTTTAGATCTTAATCCAATATGTCAATATATTTAAAAACTCAATGCTTCTCCAGCCCTACAGAACATTACACACTCATTATAAGGAACAGCTGGATTGTTCTTTTATTTTTATTTATTACTCTAAAAATCTTTTTTTATATAAATTACCTTCATGAAACACTTTAAATTTGAGTAAATAAGGATTAGAGCAAACCTCATTCTAACTGAGGGCTGGTTGTAGGCAGTTTACTTCACTTAAGGAATTATCAACTTGTCTAATTAAAGTAGATTCAATTTAATGAAGGAAATTATTTTCAGTTCTGGTAAATCAAATTTAGATAAACTTTTAATTAGAGCTGAATATATTATTAGAATAAATCGCAATTTTCAAATCACAGAAGGTTCAATATTTTTAGCCCAAAATGTGTTGAACATTTTGGCATTGTGATGGAGTTTTTTGCAATTTCATGCCTATTTTTTAACCTCTGTTTCCCAATTTTTGGACCATTTTTACCTTTTTTTAACCCAGTTTTTACAACTTTATACTTATTTTGCCCCCATTCATCTTTTTTTTTGGCCACTGTCAGAACCATTTTTGGAATTTTTACATGGATTTTGAAATTTAATTTCAAACTTAATTCCCAAATTTGTTGCAATAATCAATTTCCACTTTTGTTGTTTTTGGCCACTTTTTACCCTTTTTTTGTAATTTCATACCTATTTTGCACCTTTTTATTAGCCTTTTTCCACTTTCTTCCCATTGTTATCCAGTTTTTACAATTTCATACCTATTTTGCTTCTGTTCTTCACTTCTCCACTTTTTCTCAAATCTTTTATCCTTAGATTAATTTAATGTCATATTGGTTTGACTATAAAAAGATCTACTGCTGATGTTTGTTTAAGAATACATAAGATGAGGAACATTAAAACAATTGCAGAGTAAATCACAATATTGGGCAAAATTAGATTATTTTCTCAAATCGTTCAGCCCTACTTTTTATTCAGATAAATTTAGTCAAACTTTTACTCAAGTTACATCACATTCAGTTCAACTGTGAGTGAAATCAAACTAAATTCAGTTCATGTAAAAAATGACTTAAATCTTTAACTTAGATTAAGTCACAATAATAATTAAATAAAGAAACTAATGTGTTGGTTCACAAAATCAAATGTAATTAAAGGTAAAACAGTTGATTTAACTTCAGTTTGTCTCCTGAAGCTCAGAGGAAGGTGTGAAATCATGAAACAGAAATAAGTTTTAAATAAATGTGTTTTAGATCAAATATATTTCAAACACAAAGAAAACAATTTAAACACAATCATTCAAAAACTAAAACACGAGGCCCTTTAAAAATCTCTGAATTAGTCCTTTAAGGGAAACTAAAGAGTGGTTTTTCTCTGAGGGGACAAATGGAGCTAAAGGGGAAAAACTGGGTTCAGGTCCTCAGGGTGCAGGAGAGTGAGTGGTCCGTGTAGTCTGGATGGGAGGGGGATGGAGAACCGAATGGGGTCTGCGCTTTCAGCTGGCATCCTTCGTCTTCTTTGGCCCAATCACCAGGGTCACAAACAAACCTGAGCGCTGCCTTTTACAGGCAAAGGTGTCCCAGCACGTCTGTCCCGCTGTGACTGAGGGGGACCCCCATCTTTGAGACCGCTGAGCTCTGATTGGTTCACTGATCAGCAGACTGAGGCCGATTTAATTTAGGAAAATGAAAAGACAAATACAAATAAGGATTCATCATCCTCAAAAAGAAATGTTAGTTTATTTTATTTTGTTGATCAGTTTGTATTTAATTTAATTAGGTTTACTTTTATTTTGTCTATTTGTTAGATCATTTTTATTTTTGCATATTTTATTTTATTAATTTGCATTTTAGTTAAATTTATTTTATTTTGACTGTTTAATTTTCATTTTTTTCTTGGTTTATTTCGAGTTTATTTCAGAAGTACAGTCCTTTGTTCTTATTGATTCTCTTTTATTTATATTTTATTTTTTATATTTATTACTGGTTATCATTTTACTTTATTTTCACTTGGTTTACCTATGCTTATTTCACATATCTATATTTTAATTGGTTTATTTGTTTTTACTCCCCAGGTTACTTTTATTTAGTTTATTTTTATTTTTCATACTTTTTTTCAGACACACAGATGATGCATAGAGCTACAACAGGACAAATGAACTTCAGTGTTGACCTCTCCATCCCTTCTTCATACTGTCTGTGTCTTCTATGTCCAGCTGATTCTGAGTGTTGATTGTTGTTTACAAACTCGTTGAAACATGGAGGATAAATGCTCAAATTGATAAAAACAATGATGATTTAAAAATTGTTTTTAGAAAGTGGACAACAGCAATGCTAGAGTATTTTCATTGTTGTTTTTACCACAAAGAATGACCATTGTTTTATCCATTATTTATCCATAATGTATTTCAATTGGCATTTAAAGGGTTAAAATAAAATAAATAATTAAATATTTGGTATTTTTGATTAGAACTGAAACTGACGGAATGATTTGAGCAAAAAAGTTAAAAAAATATTAATCTGTCAAGTTTTTATAGCAGCTTTGGGAGAGGACATTAATGTCCTCTGATAACCTCAAAGGGTAGTAAATTAAAGCGACTCACAAGGGTTAAGATGTCTGGGTAGGAAATTCCTACAAACTGGGGCGTCCCCTGTGATGTATCTAATTTACAACTTGAAGAATCTAGGTTCAACAATCAACTGGAACACAACATTAATGGTCCTCTGTTAATTAGTAACCTTACATATCAAACTACAAATCCCACAATGCACTGCAGCACCTGTGCACCACCCCCTCCTCTGCTTGGATATCACTTCAGCTCATCTAAAATTAAATATGCAGCTCAAATTCACAACACTGTCAGTTTTAGACTCTTCAGTAAATGCTGATCCTGTTCTACACGCATCTAAATGAACCTGGACTTAAAGTTTGGACTCGGCCTGCAGAGAGTGATGACCTACAGAAGCTCCAGGAGATGGTGCTGTTTAGTTCAATGGAGGAACATTAAGTTTAAAGCTCAAATCCATTCATAGAAATGTAAGAATCAGATCAAATCAGAGATCAAATGTCATCAAACTGGTTTATAGAGATTCAAAAGTACACTCCAGTCTGTAAATATGATCTCAGTATTTCAATAATATCCCTGCTTTACAAGGAAACAGTCAAATCCAGTCCTTCATTCTTTGGTAAAGTCGAGTGTTGGAGGGTTTGTGCAGGGATGTGTGTTTGGGAAAGCTCTTCTTCACTTTTTAAAAACTCCACACCTGTGTTACTCTGACAGCACTTCTGAATTCAGCTTTAGGTATAGTCTTTGGCATCAAAATATTTGAGTTTGAGTCATAATGTAGTCATCTAAACTGTTTTTATTTTAGTCGAGTTTCAGTTGATGACATTTCACAACATTTTAGTGGATGAAATCTACTTGGATCAAATGAAACCTTTTATTGAAAGATTGTTTTCTACTTTACAATCTAACTGAAATGGTCAATGAAAGGTTGACAAGTTCTGTAAAATTTCCTTTCTTGATTTTTCCAGAACAATTTTTCTGTTTTTCTGTTCCAAATGTTTGATTCCATCTCCCATAAGATTAAAAACATTGTGTTTCCAGTTTAGTGGGATCAGTCTCTGGGCTACACATGAGATCATCCTGTGCTCTGATCTCATTTTCATTTTGTTTGTCAGATATTTTTAATCTACATTTGTTTAGATTGTTTTATTCTTATGTGAGATGTTCTTATGTCCTTTATCATTTTAACTGAGTATAAATAAGAAAAGTGCAAGTTAAAACATTTAGTTCAAGTCATAATTTAGTGTCTAAATAGTTTTAATTTTAGTCTAGTTTAGTCGATGAAATCTGCTGTAAATTTAGTCGACTAAAATCTGAAGTGTAAAGGGTAAGACATTTTTTATGTCCTGTTTTCCTCTGTGATAAAATCAAACATCTACTAAGCCTTTATTGAATGTTAGTAAAGTCTGAATGTCTAAATGAACAGAAACAAATGTTCCTTTGTGTGAAATGCAGTCACCTTTATTTAGGCTACCTGGCAGAGCATCTCAGTTACAATACCAAAAGTGACAACAAACAGTGAACCTGCTCTACATGAATATATCAATTCATAAAGAGAGCAGCTCTGATTGGATGGCTCCACAACTTATCCCACCACCACCAAGCTAAGGCAGCTGTGATTGGATGTCCCTCTGAACTCATCCAACCTTTAACACAACCAAAGTAGCTGTGATTGGATAGATTCATCACTTGTCTCTACTTCCTACATGACCATATTAGGTCTGATTGGATTAAGTCTGTCAGACATTTTTAGTTTATTCAGTTTATTTTGAGCTGTGCCAAACAGTTGAGCTGGTAGTTAAAGGGTTAAAATGACACAGCCTGATCAGTGGGCCAATCAGAGGAGAGTCCATGTGACCTGTGGTGGCGTAAAAGCCCTCTGAGTCGTCCAAAGAATCAGAAGAAGAATCAGAAATACTTTATTAACTCCCAAGGGGAAATTTGGTTGTTTCAGTTTCTCTTCTACACAGTATAGCAGTCAGAAATATCAGATGAAGACATTAGAATAGATAGGAGTAGCACTGATTTAACTAATATGAAGTCAAAATAAAAATAAAATCAATACAACTAAAATGAAAACAAATGAAAAGAGCATGAAAATGAAGTGAGCAGGTTGCAACATGCAGAGCCTTGAAGCAATATCAACTTCCTTCTAAAGAAAACATCAATAAAAATGTGGTGGAAATAAGACTCTGAATGAGGTGGAGGAATACACAGTATTAACAATGAACAATATTTACACTAAAAATGTGAACACAGCCATGACAGGGAGAGCAGAGAGGACAAAGCAGAGAAGAGAAAGCATTTAACAACCAGAACAAAAAAAAAAAGTCTTTTTTGACCCGTCAGTGTGACATGGTGTGTCTTGAACTCAATCCTGGGACAGGGACCATTTCAGTTCACTAAAGACTGCCCCATGGGACTTTTTTAAATGTATTTGTCAATTTTTAATGTGTTCTTGGTATGTTTTAACTGTTCCTTAAGGCTGTGAGAGGCTTTACAACCTGTGGGCTTCATTTCTGTTCTCTTTTTGCACTACAATGTAATTTACACTGTACTTTAAATGATGCACTGCTACACTGCACTAAAGCTCATCCTACGACTGGAACATTTAAACTACCTCACTGTACTTAAAAAACATGATGTAAATATTATTTATTCTTTCTAAGCATCTTGAGCTTGGTGAAATGTAATTTTGATCTAATGTTTACTGTTGATATATAGTTTTTATGACTTCTTAAATTTAAATTAAAGTGATGTTAAAATTAGGGATAAACCACAGAATTGAGATGATATTGGAATGAATGAATGAATGAATGAATGAATGAATGAATGAATGAATGAATGAATGAATGAATGAATAAATGCTTTATTTGAGTTTAAAAACAAAAATTAAATCATGTTTTTACAAAAAAAAGAAAAGAAAACAGACAGCAACCGAAAAAGGAACAGGCTGAAGCTCCAAGGCTTATTTTTGCCTCTCCTGTACCATCATAGGATTAACTGAATAATTCACAATAAAACATCAGTACGAGTACATTATTCCAAAACACCTGAGAGCTTAAACTGAAAAATAGAATTCAATCAAATTTGATCATTTTAGATTTTAAAGTCTTCTTAAAAACTAACATAGAATTACACATCTTTATTTCATTCTTTAGTCCATTCTAATATAAGTATCAACCAATTTTAAAATATTTGCAGATATTTACAATCAACATTGTCATATGTGGGCCAAAATATGTCCCACATTGCTATACCATCACTTCAATGGTACATTTAGCATCAAGAGTTTCATTTTCCAAGAGTTAAATGTTGGTTTTCTTGTCATTTCAGCTTCTTGCACAAATAAAAAGTCAAGTCAAAGTTTATTTGTAGAGCACGTTTAAAAACAACCTCAGTTGACCAAAGTGCTACACAGGGGTACAAAATAATCGTTCATACACTTCAGACATAAAATTGTCACATTGAAGCAACAAGTCAGTTTTTTTGAAGTAAAGACTTTGTGCTCCTGTCAAAAATATAATGAGGAGTATTGGTGATAATGAGTTCAGAAATATCTGCAAATCAAAATATCATCAAAAATCACATATGGTGCATCCCTAATAAAAATGTTTCTATAACTTCAAGGGGATGAAAGAAATTAGGGATCTTAATTGAAACACTTATCAAACAGTAAAGGCAGCTCTTCTTCTTTTAATCATATTTATCTATTGGACTTTTGGTCCAATAGTTTTTGATAAACAGATTAAACTTTTCAGGTCATTCCTGAAAAACTACACCAATTATAATTGTTTTTGTGGCTATAGTGATGGTTGTATGTTGAAATAAGATGTCCTTATAACCCTAATAAATCTTCACACGTCACATTTTATAAATTTTCTAATATTCTGTGGGCCAGATGTGAAGCTTTAGTTTGTTTTAACAAGAAAACTCCAATGACCATCAAGCTGATTTTTAAACAGATTCATCAGGCTGGTTTATGCAATGTATTAAAGAATAATCCAACATGTGTCTGACTGCTGGTATTTCAATAAACTTAACCACATTTCATAATCTTATATTAAGTCCTAGTGCTTTTTATATATGTAAATTTCATTGATGTTAAAATAAGGGATGCACAATATTATCCTAATTGTAGCAGCATAGGAGTACATCCATATCTCCCTATGTAGTGTGTGTTTCACTTAAACAGAGCTCACTGCTGGTAGGGGGAGAGTATTTAAGCAGCGATCCTCCCCCTGCTTCTTTCTTTGCACTTCCGTCTGTGTACTTCCGTGTCGAGCGTTTGACTGAGACAGCTAGGTCTGCATGGTGTTTTGTGGGTTTTTTTGGTCGTGTAGTGGTGCTCATCGCTCTTATTTTGTGCCACAGAGTGATCGGTGTGCTGCTGGGGCATACGTGTCTTTCTGCATCGTATTGTGGTGAGTGTTATCTCTCCCCCGTCTTGTGTGTTTGTGGAGTTTTAAAGAAAGCAATTGTTGAAAAATTATTAATAAAATCTATTTTTATAATGTGAACCATGTCTCAAGCCTCAAGAGTATGACGAACCTGTGTGTGCTTCAAAAGGGAAAAGCAAAAGAAATTGACTCTCTGGGTGAAAATCTCAGGGTGGCGTCCGGTCCTTGAAAATCTCTGGTGTACGCTAGTATTCCTCCACTCATTGCCACATAATGATACCATCATCAGATGATATTTACATTTTTGCAGATATTTACAGCTAATACATTGGGCATATGTCGGTTGACCACATTGTTTATGTAACAGCAGTATTATTTTTCAAGAGTTAAATATTTTCTTGTTTCACTTCAGTTCCTTGCAAAAATTAGACTGTCACATTAATGCAATAAGTCCGTTTTGTGAAGTAAAGACTATCAACAAAAATCAAATATGCCCAATAAAATGTTTCTACTCCTTAAAGGGGAAGAAATAAGTTTGAGATCTTAACTGAAACACTTATTTGACAGTAAAGACAGCTCTTCTAGTTTTCTTGAAGGTTCTAAATCGATGCAACTGGACTGTGTTCAGTTTTGGGAAGACATTTCGCTTCTCATCCAAGAAGCTTCTTCAGTTCATAGAGCTGGACAAGGCAGCAGAAATTTATCTTGGTAGAGAACGAAGACAACAACAATAGAAGAGGAGGAGTTGTATATTCTATTGTTGTCATCCTATTGATATCATATACTCAACAAAAATATAAACGCAACACTTTTGTTTTTGCTCCCATTTTTCATGAGATGGACTCAAAGATCTAAAATTCATTCCAGATAAACAATATTACCATTTCTCTCAAATGTTGTTCACAAATCTGTCTAAATGTGTGATAGTGAGCACTTCTGCTTTGCTGAGATAATCCATCCCACCTCACAGGTGTGCCACATCAAGATGCTGATCAGACACCATGATTAGTGCACAGGTGTACCTTAGACTGCCCACAATAAAAGGCCACTCGGAAATGTGCAGTTTTGTCTCACAGCAAAATGCCACAGATTGAGGGAGCGTGCAACTGGCATGCTGACAGCAGGAATGTCAACCAGATCTGTTGTTCGTGCATTGAATGTTCATTTCTCCACCATAAGCCGTCTCCAAAGGCGTTTCAGAGAATATGGCAGTACATCCAACCGGCCTCACAACCGCGGACCACGTGTAACCACACCAGCCCAGGACCTCCACATCCAGCAGGTTCACCTCCAAGATCGTCTGAGACCAGCCACTCAGACAGCTGCTGAAACAATTGGTTTGCATAACCAAAGAATTTCTGCACAAACTGTCAGAAACCGTCTCAGGGAAGCTCAACTGCATGCTCGTCGTCCTCATCGGGGTCTTAACCTGACTCCAGATCGTCGCCGTAACAGACTTGAGTGGGCAAATGCTCACGCACGACAGCGTGTACCAGTTCCCAATAATATCCAGCAACTTTGCACAGCCATTAAAGAGGAGTGGACCAACATTCCACAATTGACAATCTGACAAACTCTATGTGAAGAAGATGTGTTGCACTGCATGAGGCAAATGGTGGTCACACCAGATACTGACTGGTTTCGAGTCCCCAGACCCTCAATAAAGCAAAAAATTGCACATTTCAGGGTGGCCTTTTATTGTTGGCAGTCTAAGGCACACCTGTGCACTAATCATGGTGTCTGATGAGCATCTTGATGTGGCACACCTGTGAGGTGGGATGAATTATCTCAGCAAAGCAGAAGTGCTCACTATCACACATTTAGACAGATTTGTGAACAATGTTTGAAAGAAATGGTAATGTTGTGTATCTGGAATGAATTTTAGATCTTTAAGTCCATCTCATGAAAAATGGGAGCAAAAACAAAAGTGTTGCGTTTATATTTTTGTTGAGTATATATTAGAGATACTTCAACTGTAAATGAATTAGTATATGTATGTGTAAAAATATATTAATCACTTTAAAACATAATTAACGGTATTATTAATATATTTTGTAAATCATAAATAACAAATATATAGGTCAGTCTTCAGCTGGTTGTTGGTGTTCAGATGTTCATCATCAGGTAAATAAAGACATGAAACATTTATTTTCTTGATTTGATTTGAATTCTTTCAGCCTGTTTTTGTTCAGAACAATCAGCTGTTCATAGGTGACATCAGCTGACTGATGATCAGCTGTTTCCTGTCAGCACAAACAGACGTCTCTTCAGGGGACGCTGCAGAGGACAAGACGTCTCAGGTCTCTGAATCACCTGCAGGTTTGGACTACAGACCACACAGAGACACTGAACCAGACCATATCCTAAACCCAGGATAGAGGGGCTCGATGAATGTGGTCTCTGTGGTGTGGAGGTGGATCAGTCCATCAGAGGAGACTTCATAGAAGGACAGAGATCCAGCAGGACAGTCCACATACACCCCTACTCTACCAGAGGATGGGGAGGAGGAGGAGGAGGAGAATGTTTCTCTGTCATTGTGAAGGACAGAGTAACCATCACCAGAGCAGATCAGACTCCAGGAATGATCATTCCGTCCAAACAAACATTCATCTCCATGTCCTTTCCTCCTGATTCTTCTGTAACTCACTGATACATGAACATCTCCTCTCCGCTGGACCTCCCAGTAACAGCGACCGCTCAGAGCAGACCTGCACAGCAGCTGAAGAACATCAAATCTGTCTGGATGATCAGGATATGACTGAAGCTCTCCCACATTTGTCACCGTCCTGTTGTCTTCAGACAGACTGAGGTCTCTGCTCACTGTGTTTGTGTCCACCTCCAGCTCACAGGCGTCTGATGGAGAGAAGGAGAAACATCAGAGCAGCAGGTCATCATCTGATCATCTACAATCATCTGAGCTGAGGGTTCAGAGTCAGCTCTGATGGTCTGACCTTTGACCTCCTGCTGAGTCAGCCATGTTTGATCTCTGACCCCAAACTCTGCTCCATCTTTCTATCTGAACCAGTTTGATTTCTGTGTTTGTGGTTCCATGGTCCAACTACAGTTTTTCCTGGACCTGGTCTAGTTATGGGCCAGTGAACCACCACGGTCTTCAGTCTGGACCAGAGAAGAGGACCTGGTCTTCCTTCCTCCTCCTCTTTTTTTTTTTTTTTTTTTTTCCTTTTTCCTTTTTTTTTTTTTCCTTTTCTTTTCCTTTTTTTTTTCTCCTTTTTCCTGCTTTTTTTTTCCTTTTTTTTTTTTTCCCTTTTTTTCCTCTATTCCTCCTTTTTTTTCCCTTTTTATTCCTCCTCTCTTTCCTTTTCTTTTCCTCTGCAATTTCTTTTTCATTCCCTCTATTCTTTCCTTTTATTCCCTCCTTTAATTTCCTCTTATTCCTCTCGCATTACTCTTATTACCTGACTGGTCTGGCACCTAAAGTTACAGGAGCAGTGTAGCCAAACTTCACTTTGGCTCACTTATATCATCACATTTTCATGCCTTCTGACAGTGTCGAACAGCTGCTTGTATCTTCGTCACCATTGGACCTATTTTAATTTTAAGGACATCGTGAGCGTCGGACAAGTCTTGGGATCGTGAATATGTCATTTTAATGTAGATAGTGTGAGAAATGACAGAGTAATCACGATTTACAAACAGCCTGTCCAGCGTGAGGACTCCATGCCAGGTTTGAATGGACATCAATGGGAGAGATAATGTACTTTGGAGGAAACAGCTGGCTCTCATTTAATTTCAAGATGAGTTAGGGCTTAATATTTTATTTTATACGAGGCCCAAGAGTGGGAGATCACTGACAATGACTTTTCGAGAAAAACAAATCACTTTGTACGTTTATAATATTGCAAGTTTTCAGTGAATTATTAATAGTGAACTCAACAGAGTTGATAAGCAGATAAGGATCCCACTGAAAACCTGTGGATTTTGAGGACAGGGAATTCAAATGTTTTTGATTCATTAATTGGGTTTTCAGTCCTGAAGAGAGGAGACATATGGCTGCGTTTTGAAGTCTGAATGAACTCTGTAGGTGCCAGGACGGCGAAGCAGTAGTGCTTAGAAAAACTGTTTTTTTTGGTGTGATCGGGGGAGTCTCCGCATTCATTTTCAATTGGACTTTTTCCACAAGTTTTTCGCTGAGCCGGCTTTTTATATTTTTAAAAACTAACAAACATAGAACAGAGCCGCACGTTTGGATTTATGATTTTTGGGGGTTTTCTCAAAGCCCTAGGACTAGAAGCAAATCAAAAAACTGTCCGTAAGATGAAAATGAAAAAGATGAAAAAAAACTAGACAATTCCTGTCCTATGTGGCTGTGTATGCACATGTTGGGAGTGCCTGGTATTTAACCAGTCACCCACACCAACACCCCAATACATCCCAAGTTTAGGGAATTTTAGCTCAAATGTAGCCCAACCAACATGTCATGAAACCAAAATTATCAGAAACACTAAATCATGATACCAAAATTTGTCAGTTCTTGGTCAGCTGAAATGAAATGTAGCCCAAACAATATGATACACATGTGTAGATGGGTTTGGTGACTCTTTCATCCATTCATTTTGGTGTTCATAGGCATTTATAATGGACTTATTATGGGATGTTGGGGTTTTCGATTTTATGACCCCTTCTCTCTCTCTCTCTCTCTCTCTCATGTGCTCCTTGGTCTAGTTGATCATACTTCTAGATGAAATGCAGATAGATCTGTCACACATAACTACCAAGCTGGTTCCATGGCAGCTAGAGCCAGACTTAGCACCAGTTCTTTGGTTTTCCACAGACTGAGCACCAGTTGCTGGTTCACTGCTTAGCAAGCACCAATCTTTGCTGGCCAGCAGAAAGAACCAGGTTACTGGCGTTAGACGAAGAGAGCAAAAACAGGAGGTGACTGCAAGATTTGAAAATAATAGCAGCTAATGCATGTTAGCCTTTGGTCATCATGGTTACTCAGGGATATTTGGTGAAATGTGCTCTCCTCAGAAGTTTACTTCTTAGAAATTATTTCTGACAAGGTTCATGTCACATATTAGTGATGCATTTTATATATGACTGGTTTAATTTAAAATGAAACAATAGTCTTAAGGTAGTTTAAGCTAACGCCAAACAGTCAATAACCAGTAAGACTAAGGACTGTAAGCTGCTACTACTAGCAAGGGCATACAACAGTAACTGGCCATTAACCTTTATTTGCCATTTTTAGCCGTATCCTTAGCTGATAGCTATTTGTAAAGTGTAGCTTATTTAGATTTGAGGCAGGGTGTCTGATCTGGAGAGCGTTCTGTAACAAAGACTTTCATTAGCTGCGCAGGCAACAGATGCATTAATGGTTTTAGCTGTAGTAATGGCTTCACTGTAGCAACTACAGATCACTCGAACAGCAGGTTACGTTTTCCAACAGGTTTTCTCCTCAGTGATGAGTGTGTGGACCTGATTTGGTGACTCCATCATCAGCATCTGATTATAGTGTCAGCGGCATATGAGGTGTATCCCAGGGCCAGATGATTTGAGGCAAATTAAAGTATCAAAGAGCAAGTTTGCAGAATAGTCCTCCATGTCGGCATGACTATCGCCAGTCAAGTGACCAAATTAAACATTGAATCTGTGCCAAAGAAAATGTCACTCTGTAATTTTCTGGTTGCCCAATCTGACCAGTGATGACATATATCAGATGTCATTTCGGCTATCGAGGTGGTGTCCAGCAAAGATGTGCCATTGACCAATTGAACCCTATCATCATATCAAATACATTCCTAAAGAGAGAGATGGCATGCATTAAAACTTGAATGAATCCTCTAAGTAAAAGTATGGCAGAGTTATTATGTGACTTGAGTGAGACCATGTTGCAGAGCTGAGTCCTCCAAGGACCTGGCAGCTGGCCAAGACAGTTTCTGCCATTTGTCATGGTTACAGGTGCATCCCTTAGATAACAGTTTGGCTGTCTAAAATGATCACAATATCATTTTGTGACAGTGTCAAACAACTCACCTAGATATTAACACAAAGGACATAAAAAAGGTGTCCGGAAGAAATCTTGGGATCGTGAATATGTAATCTTTAAGAAGATAGTGTGAGAAATTACTGAGTTGTCGCGATTTACAAACAGCCTGTCCAGATTGGGCAAGAGATCTGAAGTTTGAATGGACCTCTATGGGAGAAATAGATGGACTTTGGCGCAACAGCTGGCTCTCATTTAATTTCAGAAAGAGTTAAGGCTTCACATTTTGTTTTAAACGAGGCCCAAGAGACTCAGATCCGTTTGTCGGAAAAAATTATTCAGGTCATACTGATTCCTGGCCAGACAGTTTGTTTGGATAAATCAGGTCCAAACTCTGAATTCTTATCAGAATTTCTTGAGTACATATCAATTAGTCTTAGCTCTGATCTAATCATTGTTTTTTTTCCTTCTTATCCTCTTTCCTTCACTCTTTATCCTCCTTACTTTCCTATTTTTCCCTCCTTTTCTCTCCTCTTTTTTCCTCCTTTCCTTTCCTCTTCTTCCTTCCTTTTCTTTCCTCTAATTCCCTACTTTCGTTTCCTGTATTGCCTCCTTTTCTTTTCACCTCCTTTCCTTTCTTTTAGCATCCTCACGGGCTTACGGTTTCAGCAAAGAGAGCAGAGTTAGTGGTTTGAAGTTTGAAATTCACAGAGGACAGCGAAGCAGTAGTGCTTAGAAAAACAGTGTTCTTTAGGTGTGTTCGGGGGAGACTCAGTGTTCATTTTCAATGGGACTTTGGCAGTTTTTACTAAGATACTTTGGCTCATATTTTACTGAATTCTTTTATAAAAGATTAAACGTCAGAGGACAGCTCCTTGGTTTAACTCAGGGATCGCACTTAAACAAACAACATGTAAATTAGAGAGATGTGCTCTCTGATAAAAGGGAAGAGTCACGATACTTTAGAGAGTCATATTAATACATGAGATTTTAAAACATGCTCAGTGACTACTCTTCACTAATTGAAGAAAATCCAAAACCCTGATGATTCTTGGATGTTGATAAATAATAATAAAGGCTGAAAGAGTCAGAGCCTATTGAGCCTGTGATTCTCTCTCAGTCTGAGGCATGTTGATGAACAACTTTTTGATTTGATGGTATTTTTTAGAGTTTAGCAACTTTTTATCTCCAGCCAAATGTACCTTTTAAATGTAGTAGAAGTCAAACCAGAGTTAGACATTTTAACAACAGCCTTCAGGAGCTAAATTCTGTTCTTCCTCTAAATCATCAACCTGCCTTTTAGACATCCCACTGTTTTGGAGGTCTTTTCCCTCTTTTGTCCATTGTTGCTAGACAGAATCATTCTCTATCAACAGAATCATTCACAGTCTTTTTCAGCAGTAATCAAACTCATCCTCCTAACCTTGATTCAGAACATAACTATAGGCCTATTTCTAACCCTTCCATTTGCCTCAAAGATCCTGGAGAACATGGAGCCAGAGGTGACTTCCAAAAAGTGCTGAGCTTTCAGTCAGGATTTAGAGCTCATCACAGCACAGAGACTGCAGTTAAATAACCAATGATCTACTTTCAGCTTCAGTGAAGGACTGCTCTCTGTTCTTGTTTTGTTCAAATCAAGTGCTGAACTTTGACTCTCAATGTGAAAATCCTGGAGCCAAAGGGATCAGAGATGTTATATTAACTCAAACTGGGTTGGCCTCTATCTAATAGATTCAGTTTGTACAATGGAACAACAAATTTCTCTGATCACACCAACACTCTCAAGGATTCTTGCTAGGTCCTCATTCTTCTCTATATCATGCTTCCCTTGGTCATATCATGAGAAATGACCTCTGTTAATTTTTCACTTCCTGATGACACACAGCTCTATGTATCATTAAAGCCAGGTGAGACAAACCACTTAGATAAACTAGATGCCTGTTTAAAGGACATCAGAACACACAGCAAATTCTAAACACATTCTTAACTAAACACAACAGAATTATTGCTTAAACACTTGGCAAATTCACTAAAACTGCCATTGGCAAATTACTAAACACAACAGCAAAATCTAAACACATTGGCAAATTAACTAAACATAAAGCAAATTTCAAAAACACCTTTTTTCAAATAACTAAACACAACATTCACTAAACACATTGGCAAATAACTAAACACATTGGCAAATTAACTAAACACATTGGCAATTCTAAACACTGTCCCAGCAATCACTAAGACAGCTTCAAACACATTGGCAAATTAACTAGAACTAGGAGAAGAGCAAATTCACTAAACACATTGGCAAATTAACTAAACACATTGGCAAAATATAAACACATTGGCAAATTCACTCACCATAAATTCACTAAACACATTGGCAAATTCACTAAACACAACAGCAAATTCACTAAACACATTGGCAAATTAACTGGCCACTTGTGGTGCCAGCAATTCAAAAGTAGTATGGGAGGTAACCTTCAGTTATCAGGCCTCTGATTGAACAATTTAGAGAGCACTGACACTTCACCAAGGTTAGACTTAAAACATTCCTCTTGATAAAGCTTTCATTAGGGACCAGCTTATAGGTTATAAACAAACAAATAAATAAATTAGTTCATAAACTAGACTCATAGTTTAGATGTACACCTAGACTCAAGGGTCTGCACAATGGGCTCTCTCTCTCTCTACATCATAGCTTTTTCTTTTTTTTCATGTTTGCTCCTGTACTGCCTCTGGCTCTTGTCATTGTAGGTGGTCTGGGATCCTTAGACTGCCTGCTTACATGTGGTCATGAAGCCTCAAAACTACAGCTATAAACATGACACACATAGTTGGCCATTTTATTAACACTCCATTCTCATTATAGCTGTTCATGTAGTAAGCATGATCTCCATATCCATGATCGATACATCTACAGATGTCTATTTTTATTACCACATACACAAGTCACTCTGAAAAACATATTTCAGAGTTTAACACATTTATATAACGGAGACAAATATGGTTGGGATGCACTTTAATATTCTCACTACACACAGTTTAATACAAGATTATATGAAAATATCACCACAATACATAGACATAATAATAATAATAATAATAATCTAATAATAATAAACTATAATGGACTTTGTTTAACTTTTATTCTTACTATTCACTTTATTTATTTTCTTATTCATCACCCAACTTACTAATTTAATTTGCTGTTCATCATAGTACTGGGATCCATTCAAGATTTCATCATCTAACATACTTTTTTTCTCATTTGATGGAGATCCATTATTTATATGGATTCATTTTTTATGTATATATTTGTATAAAAATATATGTATATGTGTATTTTTATTTGTATTACTATTACATATTTTTTTAGTTTTAAGTTATTCACAATGTCAACTTCACACATTTTGTTACATAACAATAATGATAATAAAAACACAATAATAATAAGTATAATAATTGATTGATAAAGAAAGTAATATATCACAGAAAATATAGAGTAATATAAAATAAAAATAAACATTGTATTAGTAAGCAGAGGAGGAACAACAACATCATTAGTGGCAGGTGATATGATGGTAGGGACAAGGAGGGTAAGTTGTCATTGGTTTTGTTTATAGGTTTATGGAGAAGCTGTAAAGAGCAATAAATAAAATATAGTAAAATATGGAAATAATTGGAATGAAGAATAGATCTACGGAAAGGAAAAGTGAAAAGTATGTAGATGATGAAATAATGGTAATAATTACAATACTATAAGAAGGGGAATAAGAAAATAAATGAGTAAGTCTGATGAATAAGAAATAATGATAATAAAGTAATGGTAATAGTAGTAACAACAACAGTAATATTATTATTATTATTATTATTATTATTTTCATATTTTTGTTTATTGACAGGTGAGAGAATATTCAGAGAAACCAGACAAAGACATCTAAACTACAGGCAGGATTCATTAAACTTTAAATGTGTTTTTAACCACTATGCTGAACCAGCTGACTAAAATAAAAAACTCATCTGCTTTCAATATTGCACCATTTACTGTCACTTTATGCTGCACAAATCCTGATGATTATGTTAACTCCATGGCGCCACACACAGCACCCAGTGCTCTTCTTTCACACGGAAAAGAATCTCCAATATTTCCTGAACATAACAAGCTTCAGTCTGAGGCATGTTGATGAAAGATCTTTGATTTATATAATGTCTATGATAGGCTCAGATTTTGTGTCATAAACAATGGTTAAATATTGACAGACAAGAACAAGATTATTTATTAACAACTATGTTCAATCCAAACTGTTTGATTTAAAAAACCTCACTTACACAAATGAACAACAACTTCCTGGTCAGTATTCTGTTTTGAACCTTTCAGTCCCACTCACACTCTGACTAAATTTGACAGAAAACTGCAGGAATCATTTCAACAACAAAGAGCGTGGGTAATTTCGTTGTCTGTCTGTAGTCTGGGACATGTCATTGATTCAGTGTTTAGTGAATTTGAAGCTGTGTTTAGTGAATTTGGCTGTTTGTCAATGTCAAACATGTGAGAATTTGCCCAATGTGTTTAGTGAATTTGGCCAAAAGTTTGACACAGTGAGAGCAATCCAATGTGTTTAGTTAATTTAATTCTGTTGTGTTTAATTCTCCATGTTCAAATCAATGTAGTGAATTTGTGTTTCAATGTGAATTTGCCAATGTGTTTAGTGAATTTGGCCTGAGGCCATGTTAATTTGTTCACAATGTGTTTAGTTAATTTGCCAATGTGTTTAGTTAATTTGCCAATGTGTTTAGTTCTTTGCTGTTGTGATTTGCACTTCAGGGCCACCGTAGTTTTATCTCTGGAGCTCTGACACAATCCTTCAGATGAAAAGTTGATGAGAGTAAAAAGTTCAATAATCATCATTAAATCAAAGATTAAAAAACACTCACACTTCTTCACACCAGGTCTCAGTCTGTGCGCTCCACCATGGTCCAACCTGGAGACAGAAACCAAAGCTGGGATCAGTTCTTCATTCATCAGGGTCCTGAGATAGCCTCCCTCTCCAGCCCACACCAATCAGGAGGTTTCTACAGAAAACCTTCCCCTCTGTCTCCATCCAGGGTCTGTCTGGGCTCAGAGCTCTGAGTGGATCCTCTTAACCAGGTCACACCGTGGTTTCAGTGGGACAGGCCCGTGGATGGCTCTTTATTTTCACACTTCTACATCACAAACAGGATCTATGTGTTTACTTCTCCTCTTAGTACATGAGTGTGCGCTCATTTCCACGCACAGACCTGCGTTTATCAGTGTGAGCGTGGGCGGGGGAGACGCTGGTGTCCCACGTCAGGGTCTGAGCTGGTTAGACTCAGTCAGTGTGGACTCTCACTGCAGCCCAAATCTGTGAAGGAGGACCATCACATCACCCTTACTGTGTCTCTGTAGACTTCACAGCTCAACACTCACATTAAATATGATGTCTAAATGGATTTAATAAACACCTCTGACATCCCTGTGGACTAATGAGCTGTTGAAATAAGGCTGAAGAGCTGTCAGCTGATCTGTTCATTCAGATTTAAAGGATAAGTTCGGTATTTATAGCTTTTACATTGTTTATGGAATGAAGTAGAACAATATACTCACCCAGAAGGCTTTCCTGATCCAAACAGTGCTTCGGGAGATATTTAGATCCAAAATCGAGCAGCGAACACCCGTATAATGGTAACACGTAGGGCATACAGCGCCGCTCCTAAAACTGCATTAATTGTCCAAAAACTCATGTTTTTCACCTATATTCCATCATGATTCGCTCCTGCTACTCCTCCATAGCAGTCTGTGTCACTCCACACAGCACTGTGTGGCTCACTGTTCCGACCTCTGAATTCAAGAGTTTGTTTTCGTGCCTCAACGCATGCGAAGTGCGGCTTATTGTTTCAGGGGAAGACGGTCTGCAACAAATCAACTTTCTTCTTCCAGTTTTGTGCAAAATGGACGAATATCTATCGGATGAAGATGTTGTGGAGGAGAACTTTGAATATGATGGGTGTCTTTACAGTTTCGAGCCACATAATACAGATAAGGAGCTCATCGAAAGGGGGAAGCGCTCCAGAGAGTACTGCGCATGCGCTGAGGCACGTAAACAAACTCTTGAATTCAGAAGTCGGAACAGCCGCACAGCGCTGTGTGGAGCGACACAGACTGCAAAGGAGGAGTAGCGTGAGCGGACCATGATGGAATATAGGTGAAAAACATGAGTTTTTGGACGATTGATGCAGTTTTAGGAGCGGCACTGTATGCCCTAAGTGCTACCATTATATCTCCTGAAGCACTGTTTGGATCAGGAAAGCCTTCTGGGTGAGTATATTGTTCTACTTCATTCTATAAACAATGTAGAAGCTGTAAAAACCAAACTTATCCTTTAATAAAGGAGAGTTTTCTTCAGCTCTTTATTTGAACCATCAGAGAGGCTTCTTTCAGTCATCATCAACTTTATAAAACACTTCAGTCTGTGCAGGACTGTGGAGATCTGAGCAGGGAAACTACAAACTGATCAAGCCTGACAGGAACAGTGCTGGGACTAACAGTGTTACAAATAACAACGTTACTGACGCCACTACTTATTCCCAGTAACGGGTAACCTAATTATTGTTCAAAATGTTCTTAAGCCATTACAGTTACTATTAGTGAAATGTGGCGTGTTACTTTGCACCTATGTCAAGCAGCTGATATCCGACCTGCCTCACTCAGCCAGACACAGACAGGAGCTGTGCTGCTGGCAGACACTGAGAGTACTTGATGCCAGAGTTTCCAGGTTCACTTATTATAAGGGACTTTCGGCTTCTTTTTCTAACTATCATGTGTATATTGGGAGTTGTAGGTTGCCGTTATTTGGACTTGTTGTGCCCTCAAACCATCAATATAAACCCAATTCAGAAGTTATTCAAATTATTTTAACCCACTCTAAAATTATTAAAATCGTACTGTAAAGATGATGTTTCTACCTAGAATAGATCCTTAGATTTATTTTAATTCTTTACAGTCAGAATTAAATTTATTTCTGATGTAGCTAGGACTGTTTTCACCATGATGGCGTTGTAGAGGATTAAGATAAAACAGATAAAACCCTGACATCTTTATGGTTACAAAAATCAAGCTTAGACAGACTGTTTAGCGATAACTGAGTTACAAATAACAGCAGCTCCTCCCTTCAATTCTGTATAAAGAAAAGGATGTTCCATCTCCAGACAAAAGGATGTTAAATGAAGTAAATTAAGAGAAAAAAGAGAAGAAATATGACTTTGAAATTGGAAAGTAATGTGGATAAAAATTAAAACACACTTCATGTAGGTTCCTATCTTCAAAAATGGTTATTTCAGTTGCAACATCTGGCAACATGGTTAACTGCAGCAACGGCGAGTCCGGAGCATTTGTGGAGTTAAAACTGGAGTTTTCAGGATGGAAGAAAGGGAAGTAAAAGTCAAAAACACACATGTGAAGTGTACATTATGTCCTAAAGCTAATTGTTTGTCTGTTGTAAACAAGTCTAAAATCTAGTGACCAAAAACACCGAGAACTCCGCTGATGATGTCAGAGCTGCTGCAGCAGGTAGCAACACGGAGGGAGAGAGATGGAGACACACAGTTCAAGCAGAAAAAGATTTTTTTTTAAAAAAGTAACGCACCAGTAACTTTCCCTGGCAGCTAATTACATCAATGAAGGAGTAATTCAGCGAATTCATTAATTATTCAGCTACTTTTTTGGGAGAGTAACTAGTAACTGTTAGGGCCCGACCGATATGTATATTTTGGAGGCCGATGCTGATACCAATATTTTTCAGAAAAAAATACAGATTTCAATTAATTGAGAAAAATGTATATACATATATCTATATCTATATATATATATCTATATCTATATCTATATCTATATCTATCTATATATATATATATATATATATATATATATATATATATATATATATATATATATATATATATATATATATATCTGATATAATACTTTTGTCCTTTAGTATTTGTTAACTCTAACAGAGGTTAGAAATTTGAGTACAAAAAATATGCAAAGTTTAAAAAAATAGTCATCCTGTGTCTTGTACTCCTTGTTGATGAAAATTAGAGGAAGATTATAGTAAAGATAGAACAACTTTTTAAATAGTTGTACAAAGGCAAGGAACAAAACACTAATATGCCTTTCATATGCATCTTTCATTTTTCTTCCGTGCAGCTTTCAATTACAATATAAAAGAGTGTGTTAAACTGAGGCAAATTCCCGCAGAATAAAACAAATGACCTTTTAAAAAATGTAAATAGTTTGTTTATGAACTCTTTGTCACATCTGTCTTTCAGTCCTCATTACTTTTTCAGAAGGTTTTAGTTCAGGTAGTATCACTTTTTTATTTTAAACATGAGGTAATGTGCGTGGGGAAGTCAAAATATTTTGTGGGACACTGCACATATATCACAAACTTATTTAAAGAGGCTGATTAAAGTCCCCAGCAGTGGCGGCTGCTGGTCAGTCAAGGAGGGGAAGCTAATTTTTTTCCGGCCTACATCATATTTATTTATTTAAATGTAAATTCTACCCCCCGTTTGTTTTCAAGAAAATGATCTGTGGCCCTGTCTTACCAATGGCCAGCAGAGCTAGACTGCTGAAACGGCCATGGCCCATTGTGTTGGGGGTGTAAGACTTGAGCCACTTTAAACAGGAGAAGCTCCTCTCCAGAACAACTGAATGTAGAACTTAGAAGATGCTCCAGTGGAGGGTTACACTTCAAGATCGCTGATTGGCTCATTTCACTGTCAATCAAAAAGGGGGATTCTGCCCCAGACAGATCATCCAATCATCATGCACAGTAGAGGCCAGCCCACTGCCTCATAGACAGATGCTGAGTAGCTTATCAATGATAGTTTCCACAGTGGAACAACCCACTCTACACTTCCCCATCGATATCAGAAGATGCTCAGCGTCCAACTGTGTTAAAGGGCTGAGATGCTGCGGGGATGAATGAGGAGGAAGAAGTGCCAGTTACCTGTGATAAGTAGCTGATTTTGAACAAAAGATGAAGGTATTCCAGCACATATTTAGTCAATGAAATGTACACACAGCAGTACATATCACCACTTTTTTGGGTGACATTTTAGAGGAAGCTGAGATTCCCTTGCAGTCTTATTTTCTCCACTGGTCAGCAAAAGTCTCCTGGATGAGTCTGCTTATGATGACATAGGACTCCGCTAGCGTAGTTAGCCTGCTAGCTAGTTTGCTTAGCTGCCGTGTTGGGAACAAGCGGATAAAGACAGATTTCAGTCATAAACACAATAGAACAGTCACGTCTAAACTGATCCCCTTCTATCAGAAGGTCCATTTGGCGTTGGTCAGCAAAGTGTTTGGCAGTGCCCAGTCTATCTGTGAGGCTGATCCGTAGCGAGGCAGTGGGCCAGGTAGTCTCTCTGTGTCCAGCAGCACGGGACATTGTACACCGCTGTAAGTTTCTTGTCATGTCGGACCTTTAGTCTTACAAGAACAACTTTGTGTGGGTGTAGGCGAGTCATCCAGACACAGCATCAGCACAGAGCTAACAAGAGCCACCACCGACGCGTGTCGCATCTTCCATGTCATCATTCTGCACAGCTTGGACACCGAACAGCGTTCATGTTTTATGAGAAATGAAAAATATGTTGGCAAAACTCTTGCCGATGTTTAATACTTTGAAAAGGGCTATAATTGGCCGATTAAATCGGCTGGCCGATGTATCGGTCAGCCCTAGTAACTATCACTAATTACTTTTTTAATTTACCCAACACTGGACAGGAAACTGACATTAAAGTCTGAACAGTCAGTGGACGATAAGTGAGTGACATCAGGAATCATTTACTGTTTTAACCAAATATGACATGGGTAATTGCCATGGAGGTACACCAAAATTAACCATTGAACTGCAAATGTGCACATGTCTGAAGGGGGCCTTGAATTGGGCTCACTCAACAATAACCTGGAACCTTTCCCCGGAAATCGCTCCACAATTCAACCTTGTTTCAATAAAAACCATCAAAACAAACAAAAACAAACATCTCTGGTGATATCAGAGCCTTAACAATAGTGCCCTCTTCAGTGGTGAGAACACACTGTATGTGCCCTTTTCTCCTTTCGGCCCTGCCATTGAAAAAGTCAGCACACCGCTGGAGTTGACGACAGGGTTTAGAACTATTTTCACAATAATAGGACCAAAATGTCCTCTGAAAAAATAATCAAGAACCAAAACATACAGATCAGCCTTGGAAAAGAGCAATCCAGGTCAAAAATAAGACTGGATTTACAGATCAAATCAATAATAAATCTCACCCCCACTCTGATGATGTTAGATCATTGACCCTTCAGATAAATCTCCTCTCAGCCTCCATTAATACAAATTAAAATAAAGAATAAATCAGAGTTTGCAGCCACAGTCTGACTTCCTGTCCAAACCCAAACCAGTCTCCAGTCTCTCTCTGCAGCCCTGACGTCTCTGACTCTCAGTCATCTCACTTTTCAGGCTGCTGAACATCAACATGTGATTCTTTCTTCTTCTATGGTGTCAATGTACCTCAGGATGTTCAGGCTGCAGCGTGGATCCTCCCGTCGAGCAGACAGCAGCTTCTCTCCTCGTTCTCCTGGATGATTGTAGCTCAGGTCCAGCTCTGTCAGAGAGGAGGAGCTTAGAGCAGAGTCCAGAGACACACAGCCCTCCTCTGAGACCAGACAGCCGGACAGACTACAGACAGACAGACAGACAGACAGACAGACAGACAGACAGACAGACAGACAGACAGACAGGTGAATCCACAGTTTAACATCACAGGATCAGGTCCAGAATGAAGGCCTGTCTTTGGCACCTTAAGTCTCTAAAGCATTGTGGGAGGAGGAGCCTATAACCATCAGGACTTTTAAAGTCCTCGAAAGTCCAGGTCCAGGAGGGAAACCCCCTCTCTAAGAGCAGGCTGAAAATCTCCTCTTTTTCTGATAAAGCGTAGATCAAGTCCGACTACTCAGGGACTGGACTGAAGACCACAGTTTGAAGGGCTCTGCCCTAGTTTGGTTTCAATAAAATGATGAATGGTTTGGATGTGCTGCTGACTGACGGTCCATTATTTCAAAGACTCAGACGTTCTGCTTGAACAGCTTTGACCCTCAGAGCTGATTGTCTGTCCTTCAGAGTTTTTAGAGGAACCTGATCCACCCTGAGGCTAGCCGCCTCTCCTCTGACCTTTAACCTTCGGGGAGACTGTGAGGATCATGAGGATCATCTCCTTCCTGAATGTTTCAGATGATGGTCGCAGCTTTGATTTGAATTTCAAAGATGTTTACAAGTTAACTTAGGTTCAGGAGCAGGGTCACGCCTCAACCATGCCTCTAATCACCTGACAAGACATATGCCTGGCTAACCCATCCAGCCTAGTCAGTCTCAGATCTCTCAACCCACTCACCCCTTTTCCTTTTTCTTCACGACTCCTCTCATTCTTTCAAATGCAATATTCTCCCACCTTTCATTCTAGGTACAGTCCGAGGGTCCGATATCAGCTCGGGCAAAAAAAACACTGAGACTGAACCCCCACACCGAATCTCCCTCTGCCCAACATCCAGCAGACCAGCCGGACCAGCCTCTAGACAACATCCTACATCCATCTTTGTACCTTCCCTCAACATTCATTCAATATTTACTTATTCATTAAAATCTGGAGCAAATTGGCCGTGGAAGAGGTCACATAGACTGATAAGTCCCTTCAAAAAACAGGAAAATATCTGTTTAATGTGATAAGGCACAAGTAAGTGTTCCTTATTCAAATATGGAGTTGTTATTCTGATAGAAGTTTGGATGAACTCTCTCTGCTCAGGCAACGAGACCTGCTTAGGACAAAAACAACCATCTAAATTACTTACCCAGAAAGTGAGTGTTGATCTGCTAAGGATGATGTTTTCCAAATGTCCAAGTTGGAATCACCCACGAGGGTGTAATGATGCACGTGTACATTATTTAATGTAGAAGTCTGTATCAGTCGAGTCAGACTGTCTCATATGCTTGTTTGAATATTGTTCATGTCACTGCCTCACATTAAAAAAGGCCTCACCAGTCTGAAGAGCTGAAGCTGCGTCAACGTCTTTTTGTTAACCCTTTTGAACAGGGAAGACGCAAACACTTCACATTGTTGCAGAGGGATCCTTGCAAGTGAAACATTTTTTTATGTTTACCTGAGAGTCTTCAGTCTGCAGTGTGGACTCTTCAGTCCATCAGACAGCAGCATCATTCCTGAATCCTGCAGGTTGTTGTTACTCAGGTCCAGGTGTCTCAGACCAGAGGACTGTGATCTGAGGACTGAGGACAGAGCTCCACAGCTTTTCTGTGACAGTCTACATCCACTCAGCCTGAGAAAGATTCACAACAACCCCATAAATAAAGAAATTCTTTCATTAGACTTTGAAAATCCACTGTCTCTGTCATCGTCCTGATTAAACATCCTTGTGTTCAAGAACTGTATTAATCTCACCTGAGAGTCTCCAGTCTGCAGTGTGGACTTTTCAGTCCATCAGACAGCAGTGTCATTCTGGAATCCTGCAGGTCGTTGTTACTCAGGTCCAGGTCTCTCAGACCAGAGGACTGTGAGCTGAGGACTGAGGAAAGAGCTCCACAGCTTCTCTCTGTCAGTCCACATCCACTCAGCCTGAGAAAGATTTACAACAACCTCATAAATTAAAGACAATAACGCCATTAGACTTTGCAGATGCTCTATCTCTGTGATAGTCCTTATTATACATCCTGGTCTTTCAAGAACTGTTTTAATCTTACCTGAGAATCTCCAGTCTGCAGTGTGGACTCTTCAGTCCATCAGACAGCAGCGTCACTCCTGAATCCTTCAAGTCATTGTTCCTCAGGTCCAGGCGTCTCAGACCAGAGGACTGTGAGCTGAGGACTGAGGAAAGAGCTCCACAGGTTTCCTCTGACAGTCTACATCCACTCAACCTGAGAAAGACCTTCTGTCAGTTTCACAAACATTCAAAAAGTTGACCTCTGATCTAAGTCAGCCACAATTATCTCCTGCAATTGGAGCCTAATTTGTCATCTGTTGTTTCGCTCATCAAAAAGTAAGTTAAACAAAGTTAAAAAGAACAAAAGTAAATACTCTAGAACTTTGGTACAACTTTGAATCAAGTTTTCAATGTAAAGGGGGTTCTGAATGTTTACCTGAGAGTCTCCAGTCTGCAGTGTGGACTCTTTAGTCCATCAGACAGCAGCTTCACTCCTGAATCCTGTAGGTCATTGTTACTCAGGTCCAGGTTTCTCAGACCAGAGGACTGTGATCTGAAGACTGAGGACAGAGCTCCACAGCTTTTCTGTGACAGTCCGCATCCACTCAGCCTGAGAAAGATTCACAAAAAGCCCATCAATAAAGAAAGTTCCTTTATTAGACTTTTAAGATTCACTGTCTCTGTCATAGTCTTGATTAAAGATCCTGGTCTTTCAGATCCTTTTTATCCTCACCTGAGAGTCTCCAGTCTGCAGTCTGGACTCTTCAGTCCTTTAGAAATCAGCGTCACTCCTGAATACTGCAGGTTGTTGTTACTCAGGTCCAGGTCTCTCAGACCAGAGGACTGTGAGCTGAGGACTGTGGACAGACCTTCATAGTTTATCTCTGTCAGTCCACATCCACTCAGCCTGAGAAAAGAATCAGAAGAGCATTGAGAGCAAACAGTTAATGATCATTCTTATAGAAACACAGAAATCTGATGTGACCTGTGCAGGTAGGTGCACCTACAGAGCTTTGCTGGAGGCTTTGACCACTGGCAGCAGCCTCAGAAGAGCCTCCTCTGAAGCAGAGTATTTCTTCAGGTCAAACACGTCCAGGTCCTTCTCTGAGGACAGTAAGATGAAGACCAGAGCAGACCACTGAGCAGGAGACAGTCTATCTGTGGAGAGATGTCCTGATGTCAGGGCCTGTTGGATCTCCTCCACCAGAGAACGATCATTCAGTTCATTCAGACAGTGGAACAGATTGATGCTCTTCTCTGCAGACATGTACACACTGATCTTTGACTTAATGTACTTAACTGTTTCCTGATTGGTCTGTGAGCTACTTCCTGTTTGTGTCATCAGACCTCGTAGAAGCTTTTGATTGGTCTGCAGAGAAAGACCCAGGAGGAAGCGCAGGAACAGGTCCAGGTGTCCATTTGGACTCTTTGAGGCCTGGTCCACAGCTCTCTGGTGCAGCTGTGTGATTGTAGATTTTTTGGAGGTTGACTGGTCTCCTGCCATCAGGTTGACTCCAGAGTTGATGAAGGTCAGATGGACATGAAGAGCAGCCAGGAACTCCTGAACGCTCAGATGGATGAAGCAGAACACCTTGTCCTGGTACAGTCCCCTCTCCTCTTTAAAGATCTGTGTGAACACTCCAGAGTACACTGAGGCTGCTCTGATGTCCATGCCACACTCTGTCAGGTCTGGTTCATAGAAGATCAGGTTTCCTCTCTGCAGCTGCTCAAAAGCCAGTTTACCCAGAGACTGGATCATCTCCCTGCTCTCTGGACTCCAGTGAGGATCAGTCTCTGCTCCTCCATCATACTTGATGCTCTTCACTTTGGACTGAACCACCAGGAAGTGGATGTACATCTCAGTCAGGGTCTTGGGCAGCTCTCCTTCCTCTCTGGTCTCCTGCACATGGTCCAGGACTGTGGCAGTGATCCAGCAGAAGACCGGGATGTGGCACATGATGTGAAGGCTTCTGGACTTCTTGATGTGGGAGATGATTCTATTGGCCTGCTTCTCATCTCTGAACCGCTTCCTGAAGTACTCCTCCTTCTGCTGGTCAGTGAACCCTCTGACCTCTGTCACCATGTCAACACATCCAGGAGGGATCTGATTGGCTGCTGCAGGGCGTGTGGTGATCCAGATGTGAGCAGATGGGAGCAGGTTTCCCCTGATGAGGTTGGTCAGCAGCACATCCACTGAGGTGGACTCTGTGACATCAGTCAGGATTCTGGTTTGGTGGAAGTCCAGAGGAGGCCGACACTCATCCAGACCATCAAAGATGAACAAGACCTGAACTCCTCAAACCTGCAGATTCCTGCTTCTTTGGTTTCTCTGAAGAAGTGATGAACAAGCTCCACCAAGCTGAACTTCTGCTCCTTCAGCAGATTCAGCTCTCTGAAGGTGAATGGAAACATGAACTGGATGTCCTGGTGGGCTTTGCCTTCAGCCCAGTCCAGGGTGAACTTCTGAGTGAGGACTGTTTTGCCAATGCCAGCCACGCCTTCGTCATCACTGTTCTGATTGGTCTACCTTTTCCAGCTGATTCCTTAAAGATATCTTCTCCTCTGATGGTCTTCTCTGGTCTGTGTGGTGTCCTGGATGTGGTCTCGATCTGTCGGACCTCATGTTCCTCATTGACCCCTCCAGCCTCTCCCTCTGTGATGTAGAGCTCTGTGTAGATCTGGTTCAGCACGGTCAGGGTTCCTGCTTTTGCGATCCCCTCAAACACGGTCTGGAACTTCTGCTTCAGGTTGGACTTGAGTTTTCCTCGGCACACTGAAGCGTCAGATCCTGAAGGAAAAATAAACAAATGACATTAAAGTCTGGATCCTGGACAAAGTCCTGACATCACAGAGGGGCTGCTCACATCTTCAGTTTGAACTAAAATGATTTTATCATGAACAAAGAGGTGCTGAACATCAGAGTGAAGCAGGTCTAAAAATGTGAACCTCCTCTTCCGCTCTCCACCATATTAAAGCTAAAAAAAAGTTCTTACTGTTCCACAGGCGCTCAGCCAGCTCGTCATGCTCCATCCTCCTCAAGAAGTTCACTGTGATCTCCAGAAATGCCTCTCTGCTACTCCTCTGCTCCTCATCTTTACCAACCAACACATCATCGCTCTCACCCTCTAAGCCTCCTGGGTAATCTGGATTTAATCCTCTCTGTATTCTCCTCAGCTCGTTCTTCATAAAGGTGTAAATGTTCTCCTCCAGCAGCTGGAGAACAATGACAGAGTGGAGATTAAATGTGTAGATCACAGCATCAATCATCTCACAGCCTGGGGTCTTCTTATAGACCTTCACAGAGACTAGATGATGGTGGACCATCAAATCTGAGGTTCATGGAGTTTGTATAAGTGTTATGTTCTCACCATAAATATGAAGTCCAGCTCTGATTCAGGCTGTCTGGGTCCATCACTGAGGTGAATAGATGTTTCCAGCTGAGATCTGTGGATTAAACAGGCCACAAATTACCAATATCTAATAGGAGAAGGACACTCCGAACAAAAACCACAGGCATTGCTCGTGCCTGACTCCACACCATATACCACCTGAAGGTGTGCAGCAAGGACAGATGAAGGCCTACAGTCATTATTAATGCGCAATGTATAGCTTCCATGGAGACACAAGAAAAGGACAATCCTATACTTCCAGCGGCGGAAGTCCGTAGGAGCCACGCAGAGGACGGTGGTGCTGGCCCTCCCTCGGGAGGGCACTATGATGACTGAACCCCAAACCCTCTCCTCCAAGGAGGGAGGGTTCAGTCTGACCACAGCCCACTGTCCAGTGCACTCTTGCGCTGTAGGAGACCATGTATTATGGCAACTTACAATGCAAACACAGTGAGGGAAGACGTAAGGTTGGAAGAACTGGCACACTGGAAAGGGAAAGGGAAAGGAAAGGGGAGTGGAGATCCTGGCAATCCAGGAGCATAGAATAGTGCACACAGACCAGCCAATTAACTATCGCAGAGTGGGAGGTTGCACGTTCATCACCTTATCTGCATGACATAATGATGCCCAGGTGGCAACAGGTGGCGTGGGACTCGTGGTGAGCCCCCGAGCATGAAAGGCCCTCTGTAGGGTGCATCCACACACCAACTGGATCCTTACTGCCAATTTCAAGGGAAACCCAGAAACAACAGTCATGAGTGTGTACTCTCCCACCAACGTGGCACCAATTGAGGAAGTGGAAAGGTTCTACAATGACCTAAGAACAGTGACCCGCCATGTGCCTGCTCACAACTTCCTCGTAATCCTGGGAAACTTCAATGCGAGACTTGGACCGGAAGACGCACCCTTCACGTACCACAATGACACCAACCGCAACGGGGAATATCTAGCTACCCTCCTTACAGAACATAACCTACTGGCTGCCAACACCCTGTTCCATAAGAGGATGGGCAAGAGATGGACGTTCCAGGACCGAGCCACCGGTATGCAGTGTCAACTGGATTATGTACTGGTAAGGAGGAAGTGGAGGAAGTCCATCTTGAACGCGGAGTCCAACACTATGTTCGACTCAGTAGGCTCTGATCATTGTGTGGTCACTGTAAGGCTGCGCCTGAGTTTGAAGGTCCCTAACAGTGCCCCAAGGCCCCGACCCGACTGGGAGGCCTTTGCTGGAAGCCCTGAACTCCAGGCCAACTACACAGCCGAGGTGAGAGCTCGCCTACATCTGCAGACCGAGGAGAGAGAGACAATAGCCTACGAGCAGTTCCTCTCTGCTATCGAAGAGGCAACCAGGAAATGGGTGCCGACAAAAGGGAGTCTCAGAGCTTCCCCTAGATCTAAACACCCAGAAGTTGTCCAAGCTCGGGCGCAGGTGGCAGAGGCACACAGAAGCTTTGAGAGAGAGGGGACCACTGAGTCAGGAGGTGCTGTACAATGCCAAACAACAGCTGTTCAGCACCTACGACAGGATTAAAGGGGAGGAGATATTGGAGAAGGTGAAGAGGGTGGAGGCAGAACATGGCGAACAGAGATACAAGGAGAAATTGAAGGTCATCAACGAAATGACTGGGTGCAAGATGGCGAGAAAGGGACAGTTGGCAGGCTGCAGCCCAGAAGAGAGAGTGACCTCCTGTTTTACCCACTTCCGGGATCTCCTGGGCACCCATCCAATAGACAGACAGAAGGAAGAGATACCTGCAGTGCTCACAAATCTCGAAATTGACGATGGCCCCTTTACAGCTACAGAGTTTGCCACAGTGAACTCCACCCTGAAGCAAGGAAAAAGTCCCGGGCCAGTATTCCCCCAGAAGTACCTAAGAACTGCGATCTTGACGTCATCATGCTGGAGATCTGCAACCTGGCTCTGATAGACAACATCAAGCTCGACATATGGTCCCTTTCTCACATCATCCCAGTTCCCAAATCTGGAGATCTCTTTAAGCCAGAGAACTATTGTGGCATTAGTTTGTTAGTTGACCTGTGTCATAGCGAAGATGTACAACCGCATGATACTCGACCGGATCAGGGACGCCATTGACCCATACCTGAGGGACAACCAAAATGGCCTCAGAAGGGGAAGGACCACCGTAGGCCAGATTCTGTCCTTAAGGAGAATCATCGAGGAGGTGAAGAAGAACAACTTGACAGCAGTGCTATGTTTCATTGACTTCAAAAAGGCATTTGATTCAATAGACAGAGGCATTATGCTGAAAATACTCTTCACGGGTCCTCTGATCTTTCTGGGCCATAGAAGCCATGTACAAGGGCACAAGAGCCAAGGTGGTAACCCCAGATGGCATTAACGAGGAGTTTGAAATCCTTGCAGGGGTACAGCAGGGAGATACTCTTGCCCCCTTCCTCTTTATTATAACTCTGGACTACGTGCTCTGGACAGCCATCAACAGGCAGGAGCAGGAGCTTCACAATTTCACCAAGGAGGTCCACCAGAAGCCCTGCTGTAGCCCTGGCAGACTTAGACTACGCAGGCGACATCTGCCTGATATCTGACCGCGTGGAGAAGGCACAGGAACTCCTGAACAGAGTGGAGGTGGAATGTGCTAAGGCTGGCCTCAGACTAAACGCACAGAAGACTGAGGTAATGACCAACAACATCTGCACGGACCATCTGCCTATTAAAACATCAGACGGCAACGCTCTGCGAGAGGTCAATGATTTCAAGTACTTGGGTTCCTGGATAAACTCCACAGAACAGGACCTTAAGATCAGGAAGGCATGAGCATGGAGGGCCCTGAACGGTATGTCCAGGGTGTGGTGTTCAAATCTTCCTCGACACATCAAGCTGGGCCTATTCCACGCCACTGTTGAGTCTGTCCTCCTGCATGGCTGTGAAAGCTGGACCCTGACACCCACCCTGCAGAAGTCCCTGGATGGGTGCCACAACAGAATGCTTCGAGCTGTTCAGAATGTGGACCAGAACATCCACATTTCCAATAAGGACCTGTACGGGCAACTGCCGAGGCTCAGAGAGAAGGTAGCAGCAGGCTGGTCCTGTGGGAACCAACACGTGGGCATCGATCACGAGGACGCCCTGCGCTAAGGTATGTGAATGTCCTGAAGAGGGATGCGGGAGCTGAAAGCTCCTCGGAGCTGGCTGGGTGTATGGAGAACCTGAAGGATTGGAGTCTTCAGAGACTCTGATGGAAGCTCGTCTGAGGACGACTGAGAGAAATATCTCCAACAATGTCTTAAGACACACTGAAGGCAGCATCAAGAGGAAAAATTATCTCCCTAAATATTTGTTTAAAGAAACTAAAAAGACAAAAAATGAGCAGATTTGCAGGGAAACAAAACAAAACAGATCCTGAGTTAAGACTGACTATTCAAAAAAAAAACTTCAAGGGGAAATCTACGACTTTTACGCACAAAAACCCTACAACTTATTTTCCTTAAATGGGCATGTCAACTCTATTTTTTGTTTCTTGCCTCAGTCCCGAGTTCACAGTAAGCAAATAGATACCATTCATTTGACTCTGTGTGCAGTAACAAAAAAGACAGATGTTCAGTGAAAGCATCATACTCTGATTTTTGGAGAGTACAGAGAGAAACATGAAGGTTGTGAAGTCAGAAGGCATAATTAGGAGTTTCCCAGGGCCAGTGTATAAAAGGCTAGCGCTTACGGTTGTCATGGTAATGCTGCTTTCCTGTGCCGCCGCAAATCACTTCCGCCTGCCAGAAGTAGTAAAAAAGTGACACGTATAAAGAGTTTAGAAAGAACAGAGTGAATATTGTGTACCTGCGGGTCAAGAGCTTATCAGTGCCTTTATTGCCTTGTCATACGAATGTGTGTCTTTTGTGGATGCTCCATGTTACAGTGAATGACGAATGTGAGTGGCGCTAAATGAGGGCTTATATATATATTTTCCTCTATCGGCCGTAAAGTGTGTTTTTCTACGTGCCTTATTGGTTGTTCTCGTGGGCCAGATGCTATGAGTTTTCCTGCTGCTGTCAAGTTGTTCAAGCATAGTAGTTTATTTACGAGAGTGTTTTGCTCATAATTGCTTGTTTAATGTCTGAATTTGCGCCGCTGTGAGCGCTCGTTTTCTACACCTGCGTTGTTATGGTGGGTGGTGCTTACGCGCCTCTCTGTTTTTATTAATGGCTCAGTACTGTAAGAGAGAGCTTTAAAGGGTGTATGATGAATAATAACTGAGTTATCCACCCAACTGTTAAGTGGAAATACAAAAAATGAGATTGTTGGGGTAATATCGTTTATTATTGTTACTGTTTCAGAACTGTTTTGTGAATATGGGCGTGACATAATAAATATAGCCTGATGAGTGATCCTTCTCCTCCTTCTTCCTGTGTCCTGACTGACACCCTTCCTGGATGTTGAATCAACCTAAAAGAATCTGCCCCTAGAAACCACATCTCCCTTATAGCCAGAGCAGGTGGCATCCAACAAAATCTGAAGTTACTTTAAAAGGTTCATACTGTCTTTATAGTTTTACTGTTTGAAAGGGTTCTTTTTGAAAGACAGAGAGGTTTGTTTACCTGCTTGACTAGTTTCAACCCTCTTCCAGGGTCATGGTCAGAAGCGTCACGTGATGGTGAAGTGACATGTCATGGGCTGCTTTAATGGATTTACCAGTCAGCAGGGAAGCTTGTGCCCCCTACTGACTGGCACCTTCTCCAGGACCGCGTCCCAGGTGTGGGATAGGGTGTACGCTCCATCGTCCCGGTTCATAGATGTTGGTGCACGCTTCCTTATCTCGATGGCTTCTCTGATCCAGCGATGAAATTTGTTACTTTCGGCACAGATGACCCTGGCATTGTCCCAGTCCATGATGTGGTTTTCCCTTTTGCAGTGGTCTGATATGGCTGATTTAAGATTCTCCTGGAGTGCCTGTTCTTTTATTGTTCTTGTTTGTCTGTTGGCTGTCTCCTTCTCACATTCCTTTTGATGCTCCTTCTTTCGTGTACTGAATGGTCTCCCTGTCTCCCCCACATATGTTTTATTGCATGATAGGCATGGGATTTCATATATGACGTCACATTTTTTGTCCTGGTGAATGGTCAGTCAGTAGGGGGCACAAGCTTCCCTGCTGACTGGTAAATCCATAAAAGCAGCCCATGACACGTCACTTCACCATCACGTGACGCTTCTGACGAAGACCCCGGAAGAGGGTTGAAACTAGTCAAGCAGGTAAACAAACCTCTCTGTCTTTAAAAAAGAACCCTTTTAAACAACAAAATCTGAAGTTGCTGCAAAGAAATAAGATTATCATTCATCATACAGCTGCATGTCATCATTTATGATGACATACATCATTTATTTTGACTATGGAGGCAGAGTCCAGCAAAGGATGGGGACTTCATAGATAACTGAACATCTTTCTGGGGAATACCTGGTCTGATTGGAAAAGATTGCACCAATCCTAATTTGGGTGGTGAGGCTCTTTATCAAAAACATGTCAGAGTTTGTTGACCCTAAATTATGACCTCTCAGAGATGAGACCAGGTCTCAGAGCTGCAGTACTCCACACTCCACTGTGCTTCATTCAGGACAATTTTCCACGACAGTTATATCAGTGATAATTATAAGAAGTATTCCACAGAGACTGTGTCTGTTCCCAGACCCTAACCTCACAAAACTGTTAACACAAGAACAAATAAAAGAGTTGCCACTCATAAAAAAGTCATTAAAATTCCTCAAATGCAGAAACACCAAAACACAAGGTAATAAGATGTGATCTGTTTTGTATCAGATCACTGAAATCCAAATCTTTACTAGTGAAAAACCTTACATAAGAAAATCAAATTGATTTATTCTGTTTAACCAAGACTTTGCTGTGCCAGGATGTACATGTCAGTCTAATTGAATCCACTCCTCCCTGTAATTTTCATACCGAGACACAGGCTGCGGTAGTGTCAACCTCATATTTCCCATCAATGAAGACAAAAACACAAACAGACAAGCTTCCTTTTGATACTGCACATTTCCCACCTAGTAGTTAGTAGTATAATTCTGGGCAGCAATGGCTCTGCATTACAAACTGTTCCTCAGTCTACTTGACCTTGCTTTTTGAGTTCTGTATCAGGTAACCCCTGTAAAAGGCAAGGCAAGGCAAGGCAAGGCAAGTTTATTTGTAGAGCACAATTCATACAAAAAACAATTCAAGTACTTTACAGAACAAGAAAAATGAATTAAAATCACAATAAAACATAAAAACATCATTAATCATTACAAAATAAATGTAAAAAGAAGAGTGCAGACGAGATCCTTTGAGTCATATGCACAGCTAAATAGAGCTGTTTTAAGCCTAGATTTGAACATTGTCAGAATAGAGGCGTGTCTCACATCTTCAGAAAGACTGTTCCAGATTTTAGCTGCATAAAACTGGAACACTGATTCCCCATGTTTAGTCCTGACTCTAGGCACCAGCAGAAGGCCAGCCCCTGAGGTCCTCAGAGTCTGAGATGGTTCATATGGCACTAACAGGTCAGAGATGGACTTTTGTGTTTGACCTTGTCGAGTTCTTTCCCTCAGGCCCTTCCCTAATGTATTGCACCTGTGTCTTATTAGCTCACTCCCCTTTTCTATTTAAGCCCCGGGGTTCCCTCACTTCTCCGCCCGATGATCATTACACACTAGATTCTTCAGCCTTTTGATTCTATTTAGCCAGTACTCCTCGTGTTCGATCTAGCCTGCTCTCGTTAAGTTCTGCCTTACAGACTTTGTACCTAGCCTGATTGTTTGCCTTATCGTGTATCAACCTGTTTCTGGATGAAAGACCTGATTTGCAAATCCTGAACTGTCTTTTTGTCTGAATCCTCACCTTGTGCCTGATAATAACAGCTGTAAAGGTTTGTATTTCGTATCAATTCAAATCAAGGCTCATGTGAGAAAACACCAACAGGTAATACACCTGAACTGGCAGAGTTGGATGGCTGTTCAATCATAATGACCTTAAAAATGACCCTAAAGGGCTGAGCTTTGAGGATGTGTCTTGTAGTCTGCAGGAGAGACATATGTGTGTCCAAGTACATTTTTTTTTTTTTTAATGTATTTTTTGGGCATTTTGTGCCTTTATTGACAGGAGAGAGACAGTGGATAGGCTTGTGAAAGGGGCTAAGAGAGTAGGGGAAGACACTCTGCAAACTGGTCACAGGCGGGATTCGAACCTGGACCGGCAGAAGCAAGTAGATGGGGGGCCTGGTTGCTAACCACTCAGCCAAACCAGCACCCTGTCCAAGTACGATTCTAAAAAAGAAAATGTCAGTGCAGGCCGGCCAGGCACTCTTTAAGAGGACACGGATCAGTGGTCTTTATTTGAGTGAGCCAAGAAACATAGAAGTCAAAGTTGATTTTGGTCTCAGTTCTCACCTGTCCTCAGCAGGGTGGTCCACCTTAAAGTTTTCAAGACGTCCTTTAGAGTGGTCACTCCTCATGGATAAAACACTAGGGACAGGAGGGACTGGTTTCTTCATCCTTATTAACGGAATCATCTTCATTATTTCTAACAAAAATGTGTAGGTCAGAGTTCATTTTCCTCTCAGTTCTCACCTGTCCTCAGCAGGACGGTCCATCTTAAAGTTTTCAAGACGTCCTTTAGAGTGGTCACTCCTCATGGATAAAACACTGGGGACAGGAGGGACTGGTTTCTTCATCCTGATTAACGGAATCATCTTCATTATTTCTAACAAAAATGTGTAGGTCAGAGTTCATTTTCCTCTCAGTTCTCACCTGTCCTCAGCAGGACGGTCCATCTTAAAGTTTTCAAGACGTCCTTTAGAGTGGTCACTCCTCATGGATACAACACTGGGGACAGGAGGGACTGATTTCTTCATCCTGATGAACAGAATCATCTTCATCAGATACAGTGGGCTATTAATGAACTGACCGCTTTATCAATAATGAAGATGATGATAGTGGAGTGATAATGATGGTGTAGTGATGGTGTCAGAGTGTGATGGTTCAGATCTTCATCTCACCTCAGACCCTGGTCTTCTTTATTCAGAGAGGTTTTAGATAGAGGGACCCCCTCCTCTGGTTCTTCAGTCTGGTCCATAGCAGAGCGCCCCCTGCAGTCTGTCAGCTGTGATGAAGGAGTCAGAGAGCAGAGCGTGAACGACAAACTCTTCCTGCAGGAGGGTCCTCAACTACTGGAAGGGGATTGCACTAATTTTTACTCTGTCCCTGCTCAGGGACAGAGCAGCTCTGCTTCCTGCTACTGTGGTGAGAGTACTCGGTCACTTCTTGTTTGTGTCTTTGGCTGTGTGTTTGTCTCAGACTGCTAACGCTAATTACAGTTATTTCATTTAACTCTGAAAAATACCTACTCTGTTTGATTGCCAAACTTTATACATACTAAGGATCAGTCAATTGTTCCAGTGAGTTGCTCAGTGGCAGTAATTAAGTTCATTTTCTTTCTTCTGCTCTGAGCCTAGTCTAGCTTAGCATGTAGCTGCTACTATGGCTTCTCTCCTCCTCTCCTGCCCGATGTGCCATATGTTCACTTCCTCCTCATCTCCTGTAACTGTATAAAGTGTGACTTGTTTTCTGCTCTGGAGGTGAGGGTCACTGATCTGGATAAGCAGCTCTGCACCTCTGAGACTAAACCCTCATCTGCAGCCGTAGTTATCTAGCCTGCTGTAGCGGATGTTGGCAGAGTTAGCGAACAGTCCCCACTGCAGAGGTGGCCCAGAAACAGCAATGATTTATGTTACCGGTCTGAAAATTAGTGCAGTCCCTTCATCTGAGTGTTTTTATTAAAACTTAAAATAAATGGGCATCAAACCCTTTTTACTTCTAGCTGATCCTACGGGGGCAGGTCCAGGACCCTGTAGCTGACCAATGGGGCTCACAGCTCCTGAACCCACAGCTAGCATGTGGATAGAGTGACGCAGTCAACAGCTCTGAGTGTCAGCGTTGTGGTTGTGTCCACCAACTCTGATGGGAATCTTTGTTTGCATAAATGACCTCCAACAGGATCTAGTGATGAGAAAAACAGTGATGTTTGAGTGTCTGCAGGAGTATGATGGCACACTGGTTTGACCTCTTTTTCTGTCATGATGGATAGTCTCCAGAACATTGTCATTTTTTAACAAATCTGTCAATGACAGAAAAATATATACAATACTCACAATAAGTTTGGGATATTGTTATTTACATGAGTGCTGTTACAATATGGTCTGAATTTTGATGAAATACTACACAGAGTTCACATGGGGGTGGGGTCCGATCATCAAGTCTCTGCTTCAAGCTGGTCCCATACTTTTTTTAAGGGGTTCAGGTCAGGGGGCACACCATATGAGGCACTCGGACTTCCTGAAGTCGAGCTGTGACAATTCTGGCATGATGTGGTTGAGCATTATCATCCATGAACAGAAAGTTGGGGGTGTGTTGTTGGAATTGATAGAAGATTTTGGGTTCTATGATGTCTCTGAGGTAAGAACCTGCAGTGACTGAGCCGTCTACAATCACCAAATTTGTTTTGCACTGGTGATGCCTGCCCAGACTGTTGCACCTCTTCCACCAAAGTGAACCCTGGTGACCATGCTGACCTCAGCATATCGATCACCTGGCCTTCTCCAGTAATGCAGTAATGCTGATGACCATAATTTCTGTGTAAGGCGACCCGACAGTCATCAGTGTACAGACAGTAAACCACTGCTGCACTTTCCAGGTCACATGGTATTGTGCCCACTGCAAACGGTCACAGCGCTATCTTGGTTGCAGGTGGAGTCACCTGCAACGGTGGTCTGGCATTCAAGCCAAAGCAATAGAGCTGATTGCGAATGGTTTGTCTGGAGATCTGGCGTTGATTCAAAAAAGGAGTCCTGTGACCTTGTCCGAGCTCAGACCTCACAAAGTCTCTATTGTCCGATAAGATGACTGTGCAGCCTTGAGAGAGAGAGTTTCTGTTCCAGAGCAAAGTTCAAAGAATGAGGGAGTGGAGGGGGGACCGAGCCTCTCTTAGCAAAACATTCCAGGAGAGCAGATACGTCTGCCCAAGGACAGATGGGAAGCCATAACAAAAAGAGTTAAGGAATAGTTTGGGTCAGACCGACTAATTTTTTCATCAGCCTTTCCAGTCTTTAGGTCTCTCACGATGATGTTCTGAATCCGTGGGCCAAATTTCTCCAAGGTGTTTTACTGCTTGCGAACTAGTTTTAGAATCGCATACTACATGCAAGTTTTTGACACAGGGTCACACGTAGACTGCACCTGTTTGTTTGAGGATTGCTGTGTGTGTGTTTCACTTAAGGGTGAGTAAATGGGTAGCACCCCCACACCTTCCTTAGTGTAGTTTGCCTCTCAGCTAGGGGTGTCCACTCCACATTTAGGTTCAGTTTTCTTTAAGTTAGCAGTCGAATTTTAGTCTGTTTTTACTCCCTTTTACTAGGCCTTTTAAAAAGAGAATTATTGTAATAAAGAATCATTTTAATTCACTTCTTGGTTGGGTTGTTTCATTTGCTTTAACCATTCTTTTTCTTCTTTTCAGCTTCAGTTTTTTTTTCTCTTTGGTTACATAAAATAAAAGTATTATATTTTTGTAACCCACGTCTCCTGCCTCCTCAATATACACCTGTGTGCCCTTGATTTTGGGTTGGTTCAGACTTGGTCTATTCATCCCCAGGGGGCGTTGTTGGTAATTTTCATTAGTACACCAAACCATCACTTTGTCACATTAACTTTGTGATAAATCAGGAAACTGCTAACTCCAAACAGCAGGAAACCTGTTATCATAAATCCAATTATATAGGCATCTTCCACGTCCTTGGCAGACAGAATCAACAGGCACATAATCCTCCACTTCTCCCAGGAGTCCATCATGTGCCCAGACGGGAAAGTACCATCAGGACAGGTGGGTTCTCCTTTACTCGCTCTTCTCATCGAGAAGAGAAATGGAGTTGAGAGACCAGCTGATTAATTCCATGATTTTAGATTTCGGAATGAAATGCAAAGAGAGGCTGCAGTAGACACAGACAGCACGCAGGGCAGATAAGGGCAGGGAGCAAAAAGAAAAGCGTCCGACCCCATTGAGGAGCAGAAGAGCAAGTATTACATGGAAAACACAAAGTGAGGTCTTCTATCATCCTAATACAATTGCCTACCTATCCCAAAAATCACTGAAGTGAAATAAACAAATTTTTATGAAATCCAATGAATCTCTCACAATGTCCCTAACTTATTGTGTAGTGTATTTGATTAACACAACCCAAGGGTTGTGAGGCTGGAGCCTGTCCCAGTTTACAATAGAAGAAAGGCAGGGTACACCCTGGATCAGTCAATCACAGGGCCACATGGAGAGAGACAGACAGACAAATATTGAAACATCATCCACAACCAAGAGTAACCCGGATTTCCACAATTCCAAAACTCAAACTCGAGTACGAGCATCAGCATTTGGTCTGGCCAAGGTCATGTGACCCCCCCCAATTTGCAACAGAAGCAGAGCGCTGCTGAGCATTACAGCAAGAAACATCATCACCGGAGAATTATGACGTCACGCTATAACAACTATGTATATATGGGAAGAGCAAAAAAGTCTATGGTATGATATATCTACATATATTTGGTCTGTAGGAAGAAACCAAAGCACCCAGAAAAAACTCACACAGGCAGAACATTCACACTCAACACTCTCTGCTCGACACAGGGTTCAAACCATCAACCTCCTTTCTGTGAGACAGGCTCAATCCCCTCTGTGCGTCCCTTTAAGTAGAAAAGCTTTGCTCAGATTAAGTTAAAATAATCGCCATATTGGATGGATCTTTTCACTTCTGTCTAGCACCAGACACTGGAGTGAATGAATTTCTGCTCGTATTTTGTGCAGCCTAATGTTACAGTAAACGGCGCAGTATTGAAAGCATGACTTTTTTTTTGTTTTATTCCAACACAGCCAAGTAAAAACATATTCAAGTTTAATATGCATGTCAACAGGATTTATAGAAGATGACTGGTTTGTGTGTGTGAGCACAAGAACATGTGCCTGTGCCTGAAATAGTTACATTACTCACAACTCACAAAAACAAAAATATGAAAGAATTATTTTATTTGTGTACAGAAGAGTCATGATTGTGAGTGTGAGAGTTAAATTAAAATGAAAAATATACAATTTATTCATTTATACATTTATTAATATGCTGAATCGGGAGTCAAGTGACGCGGTGAAGAAGATGGCTGCTTAGCTTGGGGCTCTTCCGTAGCATCTTATACATTTATCTGTCAGTATATAAACAGTAGGCATCTTTATACCAGAACTTTTCCAGACTACAGACAAAGCGCTCGGGATAGTAATGTCAAGCAAGTTTAAAGGCTCCTGGCAACAGAATCCTAAAAACACAGCTTGCATGTTAGCTGCCTGTGCTAGCAACTGTACTGCATATTTATGCACTCATCAGATATGGTACAAATAGAATAGTGTCTGCTTTGTTCTTATTTACAAAGTGCCTATATGTTTGGTAATATTACTCTTGGTAGGATGCTGCTGTTGGGCTTAGCTTTGTCAGCAGCTTTACTGATAGTTACGGACTATTAAGGTTTACATTGCGCAGTGTTAAAGTTTGCGCCATTTGTAAGGGTTATGTATTTTAATATCATTTGTGATTATTGCTGTGACTATTTTGGTTTGTTTTTTGTTTGTACAAGACAGTCTCACTTGGGAAAACAAGACATGGAACCCACTCTCTACTGCAGTTACATATTTCTATGCAATATAACAATGTCTGCTCATAATAATTTGTGCCTAGCCACCTGGAATGTTAATGTTTTAGGGAATGCTATCAAGAGGAATAAGGTTCTTTTCAGTCTGAAATCAACCAGGTATGATGTGGTTTTTCTACGAGAAGGTCATATGTCTGTGAAGGACTCCAGAAAATTACGTAGAGGATGGGTGGGATATGTTTTTTGCAGCCCTGGTACAAGTAGGTGCAGAGGTGTTATCACCTTGGTAAATAAGAATTTACAATTTAAATTCTTAAAAGAGGTGAAGGATGGTGAGGGGCAATCTCTTATTATTTTGGCTGAAGTTCAGGGTAGAAAATTAATATTGGTTAATTCATATGCCCCTAATGTTGATGACCCCTTGTTCTTTGCCAACCTTGAATGTATATTGACTGAGATGGAAATTTACCCAATTATCTTGGCTTGGGACATGAATATTGTCATGGATGCAGTTTTAGATAGAAGTATCCCTAGTAGGTCTAAATCACTTCTTGTTATTAAGAAACTGTGCATGGTCTTGGGACTTGTGGATGTGTGGTGCTTGCTTAATCCTACAGGGAGGGATTTAACCTTTTTTCAGCAGTTCATGGTGTATTCACAAGAATTGATTATTTTTTTATTTTAAAAGAAATACTCCCATCTATAATGTCATGAGCAATTGGCAATATTTTGATATCAGACCACGCAATAGTGACGCTGGATCTGGCCCCTATTAATGACATAACAAAATCCCCAAGATGGAGATTCAACTCCTCCCTCTTACAGGATGACACCTTTAGAGCTATGCTAAAAACACAAATAGAGTTATCAGTAGAGTTATCAGTAGGTACAGTTTGGGAGGCTCTGAAAGCTTTTATAAGGGGACATGTTAGTCAATTTTCATTGCAAAAGAATAAACAAAATACAAGGAAACTTAAAGATTTGGAGAGGAAAGTGGGAGAGGCAGAAGATAAATTAAAACAGAACTGTTCTTCACATAACTTAAAAATGTTAGCACAGCTTAAATATGAATATAATTGCTAGGGATGGGAATCGAAAACCAATTCCAGTTGAGAATCGTTAACAGCTCCATCAAAGAATCAATATCATTAATCTTTTTGCTTATCAATTCCCTTATCAATTCCTTCCACTGACAGGGTTCAGAAGCATCAGAATTGTAGCTTAATTTTCATTGGACCTACTACACAACCTTAAGTGAGTTGAAACACCAGCAACTTGCAGAAGCAGTTATCTATACTGTGACTTGTTTGACATTGTTGCCACTGAAAATCAGACCAACATTTGCCCACATGCCAAATTGGCAGGAATCGATAAGGGAATTGTTAAAGAATTGGATTGATTATCAGGACCGTTAACAGCATCGGCATTGATAAAATCTTATCAATTCCCATCCCTAATAATCGCATGATATTACAGAAGGTTGAGTTTGGACTTTTTAGAGCTAGATAAAGGTATTTTGAGTCTGGGGACAAGCTGGGAAACTCTTACCACGCTATATTAAGCAACAGGAGTCAATGGCTACGATAACTGCTGTCCAGTCTCAAAGTGGAGACCTTGTGACAAAATCATCCGACATATATGAGGCCTTTAGGAATTTTTACATGGAGCTGTACACTTCCACATCCTCCTGCCAAAAGGAAGATATTCTGTCTTTTTTGGGTGGATTAGATCTTCCAGCTCTGAATGTATAACAACGTGAGATGCTGGATGCTGCAATCACACTGGAAGAAATTAAGGAGGTTATTCAGAAGATGCAGATGGGTAAATCAACCTGACCTGACGGATTAACAGCAGAATTTTACAAGTGCAATATGGATGAGCTGGCTCCACTTCTGTTACAAGTATATAATGAAGCGTTCGAAAAAGGAACGTTACCCCCCACCTTATCTCAAGCGTTAATATCCCTGATTTTAAAGAAAGGCAAAGAGGCCACAGACTGTAAAAATTATTGTCCAATTTCTTTGATATCAATAGACACGAAAATACTTTCCAAAATTCTTGCAAATTGCTTCAGCGCTGTTATAGCTACGCTAATACATGCAGATCAGGTTGGGTTTATATGTAATAGATTTGCCTCAGATAACATCCGGCATCTGATAGATGTTATGTGGACAATTAGGAATAATAGTACACCAACTGCAGCCATATCACTTGATGCGGAAAAAGCATTTGATTGTGTAGAGTGGCAATACCTTTTTCAAGTGCTGGAGATTTATGGCTTTGGGCAGAGGTTTCTAAAATGGGTGAAATTATTATATAAGGAGCCACAAGCAGCTGTACAGACCATAGGGTGCATCCGAATAGTCTTTTTTTGATAAGGAACCCTCCTTACTGAAGAAATGACCCGGAAGCATTTAAGCATCGGCCATTATAAGGACTGTTCGAATTCTCCAAAAGTTAAGGAAAGGAGGGTTGCTGCTTCCTTTAATATCTCCTTTAGCTTAGGAAACACTGGACCATCCTTTACAAAAGGAAAGGAAAAGAAAATGCCCCATAATGCCTTGCGTGATGTGACGTGTATATATACGGCTCCTGTCGAAAGTTGACGGAAACTTATGATGGAGAAGGGGCAGAACGATGAGGCCAAAAACGTTTATTGGAAACAATCAATAAAAGAAGAATAAATGAGGACTTTTACAATACTTCAAATATAATAAGTTCAAACAATGTTTATGATGATATATGTGAATGAAACAGGGGGAATGGTGCGTCTAACCGTCTGCTGTATTGTCAGGCTTCAGATTGTCAACATTTATAGATGCTCTAACCTCACAGCTGTGAGCAGGAAACACACACACCATGAACAAAGACAAAACACCATCACAGGTAAATCCTCTGATCAGGGATTGTTAATGTTAACCGGTGAAGACACAAAACGACCCTGTGAGATAAGACAGAGGACAAATGCACTTCTTGTAGTTCATTTTCGGAACATTGTAGTTCGTCGTGGCTTACCTACGTCAAAAGTAATCGTCATCACATAAAGATGACATCAAAGTGAAAGTGCAGTCAAATTCTTCTTTTACCACAGTTCTCCTTCCCCCACGTCTTTTCCCCTCCTTTCCTTGACCCTGTGATGTTTTTTATCGGGGTTAAGGTAAAGTGGATAGGAAAGGACTTAGGAAGGACTATTCGGATTCACCCAGTGACTGTAAAAAACATGGACGCCATGTCGCTGGGCTCAAATTGAAGCCGCCACGAAAACTGCTCCCCCGGCGACTGGCTGCAGTATAGGACAAATCTCCGTCTCCTCCATTCATCTGAACGGGCCGTACTAACGGGCCCGTAACTTCAAAAAATTAACACACCTCGTAGAAATATTTCTCCCACCCGTATGCTGTGGTGATATGAAAGTATTATCTGGCTGCATTTTTCCCAAGTCCTCTTTTTTCCGAAAAGTTTCTTTTTCATCAGTTATTAGAGTTTAAAAATGACCGCGGTTTACGGCAGTTTCACAATGATTGTGTACGGTGTATGCTGGGGAGTTTTGCGACAGTTTACGACAACTACGTCGAAATATGATCCAGATTCTCAACTGGCTGCACAATGGCGGCGCCCTGACGGGGGATATTATGGCTTCAAATCCGTTACATGGTAGAAGGCGGAGCCACGCTATCCAGTTCTTATAATACATCCATGGTACAGACTAATGGCATAATTTCCTCATATTTTAAGTTGGGTCGTGGAACTAGACAGGGTTCACCTCTCTCCCCACTACTGCTTTGTTTAGCATTTGAACCTTTGGCTGCAGTAATTCGTAAAGATCCTAATATCCCTGGAGTCAGTATTGGTGAAATCCTGCACAAACTTATGTTATATGCCGATGATATTCTATCATTCATTATGGACCCAGGCAAATCTATTCCTGCATTGCTCACAATTATAGGTTCTTTTTCTAGTTTCTCAGGCTATAAAATGAATCGGACTAAGTCCGAGGCTCTTCCCCTGACTGCCTATTGCCCAGGAACATTATTTCAAGCAGGTTTATTTCAGTGGCCCCATAAGGGCATAAAATACCTGGGAATATTATTCCCTTGGAAATTAAATAAAATAGTGCAATGTAATTTTGAACCTCTAGAAAAAATTAGCATGGATTTGGAAAGGTGGTCTCCACTTTATCTCTCACTATGGGGAAAAGTCAATATTTTAGAGATGAACTGTTCTGCTAGAGTTAATTATCTACTTCAATCTTTCCCACTGAATATCCTGCTAAAATACTTTAGACATTTTGATGCTCTGTGTAAGAAGTTTTTTTGGAATGGTAAAAGGGCGAAAACACATCTGAGAGAACACATCTAAATTGCAGAAGCCTGTAATAAAAAATGGCCTGGGAATGCCAAATCTTTTGTTTTATTATTATGCATTCAATCTGAAACACTTGGCACACTGGGCATTACCGCTAGAGAGGGCACCACCTTGGTTTGCAATAGAGCGTCACTGTGTATTTCTTCACCTCCATTGTTATTATTGACAGCTAGAATGCCTCCAAGTGTTCGATCCCATCCTTTCATCTCATATTTGCAGGGGATATGGAGAAAGTTGTCTTGTATATTTAAGATCAACCCCTTTTTGAGTTTATCCTATGGTCTGTGGGACAACCTGAAACTTTTTATTGGTAAATTATCACCTATATTTAAGGACTGGGTGAATAAGGGAGTGAATACTTTGGGTGATTTGTATAACGATAGTGTCCTCAAATCATTTGACAACCTAGTTCAACAATTTAAGCTAGCCAATAATCAATTCTGGAGATATCTACAGCTGAGACACCTTCTTGTCAGTATTTTAGGCTCCACGCATACACCACCCCAAGGCGTGGACCTCATTAAAGAGGTTTTACGGATTGCAAATATGAAGCATGGAGCCTCTCATTACTATGCCATGCTGATGAGTAATTCTAGTTATCTGTCTAACACAGCTCTGAAAGCCTTATGGAAAGGGATTTGAACATATCTTTTAATGAAAATGAGTGGGATGTGATTGTTGGAATCACTAAACAAGTGTCCAGAGATATCAAAACAAGGTTAATTCAATTTAAAATCCTTCATAGATTTTATTGGTATCCAAGTAGGTTATTCAGGCTAGGTTTGAAAGATACACTAGACTGTTGGAGATGTGAAGGTGAAACGGGCACCCTAACACATGCCCTTTGGTCATGCCCAAAGATAAAGGCATTTTGAAAAAGGGTTCACAGGGTCATCATGGAGGTCATACAGGTGGATTTTGAGTTCTGCCCCAGCCTTTATATATTAGGCAATCCTACACCCCTGGCCCATGTAAGAAAACCTGTAACCAAATGGATTCAGACAAGTATAACGATTGGTAAACAGATGATAATGAGAAAGTGGAAAGTAGCAGAGGGCCCATTATTTCAAGACTGGCTTTCAGAACTAGGAAAAGTAGCTGCTTTCCAAAGGATTTCCTATGGTATGACAAATGATATTGATAAATATAATTAGAAATGGGGTCTGTTTTTAAGATTATATTCTTTACAGAGTAGCTAAAGTGTGCCTGTATATATGCCTGTTATAGTTTGTGCCTGAGGGGATTGGCATGAAATTGTGGGTGGAGGTGGACTGGGTGCAACAAAGAGTTCTGACAACTCGAAGAGCATTTGTTGATACTGAATTAAACTTGGGACATTATTGGACTTTTGACAGTGCTGTGGACATTCCATGGGAACTAGTGAACAGATGGAGTTAAGCTAACTACCTGTAACAGACCAGTCTTGTACCTCTTTTTTTTTCTATTCTGTATTTTATTATTATTATTATTATTATTATTATTATTTTTTTTTTTTTTTTTTACTATTTATTTATTCTATTACTCTCTTTAAATGTATGTCTCACTGTTGCAGTGAGTTGTGTATCTTAATTTTGTCTTACTTTATAATGATTGTTGGATGGGTTATATGTTACAAGTTAAAACTTAACACAATTATAAAAAAATATGCTGAATCATCTGTTTTTGTCAAACAAAATAGTACATTACACACCCCACCCATAACTAGCATGTTCTACTGTATGACAGCGATGATGATTTAAAAAATGAAAAAATGTACAAAAAAATCATGATTTTTGCAGATGTTGCCATCGTTATTAATTTTACTATGATTTAAATAAAATTATAGTAATTTTTATTACTACAAAATGTGTAAAGTTGGCATTGTAAATCATATATATACACATGAAAATTTTCATATACAGTATATATAAATTTATCTATGTGACGATTGTTGATATTGTCACTTTATAACAATGTAATCCTTGTTACTTAATGCAACGGTGAATATCACCAGTCATTTTCCTAGTGCACACACGCTCACATGACCACAAAAATGTTGCTGATCACACGTTGTCTGTCTGTCCATCTCTCTGTACTGTCTCATTGCACAATAAAAAAGAGCATAATACAAGTTTATATCAACATGAAAGAAGGCATTTTTAATGTGTGACAGCGTCCTGTATCACAAGTACATCTCTGTCGTTTGTAGCAAACTAATCTGTGTGAAAATCTGGTCAAATTTGCTGAGTTATGCAGATTATAGTTGGGCACAATACACCCTCCTCTGTGAGGACTGGTCTCAGTCCTCCAGTTTTTGCTCCCTTTTTTCCCTCCCCTCTCGGGTTGTCTCCTCCACCTTTCTCCACCTCTCCTGAGTGGCGCTGTGAGCCACTCATTCACCTTCTCCTGACTTCCTGTTGGGTGGCACCGCGGGAGCAGATCTGCTGCTGGAGACCTCACCTGCTCTGATTCTGGTCTGATTACCTTCCAACATAAGCCCAGGGAGGAATCTTCTCAGTGCCGGCTGATTGCCTAACTACTTGGTTCGTCTCACTCAGTTGTGCTGGCCTTAAGCCTTCTCTCCTCTCACGGAGATACTCATTCTTCTTGTTGGTGACTGTTTTATGGTTTTCGCTCATTTTTCTCCCTGGACTAATCCCCTCTCTCCTCTCTATTTTTCCAGGTCTCCACGAGCTCCCGCCACCGCCACCATTATACCTCTTTGCTCATGTTTATTCTACACTTTGTAAATAAAAGCACTGTTTTTTGACTTCAAATCTGATCTCAGCCTCTGCTCTGGGTCCATCCACCACCCACACCTAACATCCTCAGTAGAAATAAACACACTGGGGACACATGTGAGACCCATCCAAGATGGCAGCCTGTTGATATGTCAGCTCCAATAAGCAGCTCCAGTCAATGAGGCGTCTACATATATAATGTCTATGATCACACAGGGCTGCTGACTGAGCAGCGGTCTCTGTTTGAGGAAACACAGTGTTCTGATCATTTAGAGCTGTGAGGAAGGACTGAAGCAGTTTAATGAGGTCAATAAAGTTCACAGCTGAGGTCACGGGGTCATGGCTGATAATCTTCATCTGAGCTCACAGTGATCAAAACTTTAGATGGAAAATCAATTCTGAGAGTCACAGAAACAGGAACAGCCTCTGTTCAAACATGTCTGTGGTTCAAATCAGCCGTGGTTAAATGACCTCACTACACTTCAGTCAGCAGAGAAAATCTTACTGAGCATGTGCAGAAAACAGCACAGGTGTTAACTGACGGTAACTGAGACTAAGCTCCTCCCACTGAGGGTCAAAGGGCAGCAGCTGTAAACAGGAGTCAGAGGAGGGAAGCAGGGAAACACTTTAATGGATCTAAACGAGTCTGATTTTGATGATTTTCTTCATGATCTTCATCCCATGAAATATTCATCCTCAGCTGATGTTTGTTTTAAAAATAATTAATCAAAATTTTGAACCATGAAGTGAAAGAAGCAAAGATTGAGATCAAAGTCGGTGTTTGGGCAGAAAAGAGTCATTTTAATTCACTGATTTTAGAGTTTTTTCAGCTCAGTCTGTGAGGTGTAATAATCTAAAACGATGACAGCACACGGAGACTTGTACTGTAACATGACGCTGTTTCATCATTAAAGCTACAAACCTAAACATGTCATGTTGTTTTGGGATGAAGAGGAAATCACTCCCATGAATCAACGAAAACCTAAGAGTCTTTTTTTTGTTGTTTTTATTGAGAGCCCTCTAGTGGCACATGCCCTGAATTTAAGCCTGAACTGTTTAAGCCATGTGTTAATAATTAAACAGTGGTCATGAGTTATGGAGCAGTGTTTGTATCTCCAAGGATATGAAGCAAAGTCCGTCATGCTTGTAGAGATTAAAGTGCCATAAAACAGACCTTTGGTCGCTCTGGATGAATCACGAGGCTCCATTTACTGATACCACCTTAAGAGTCACATTATTTTTATCATGAGGACGTCAAGAGTTCAGGAAAATACTGCCTTAAAATCAAAATATGAGACCAAACGATCATTCCTGTTCATGTCAAAGAGAGCTCAGATTAATGAGGATGTTTCAGGGTGTACAGCAGTTCACTCTGTAAACACTCTTTAAATATATCTGCTCAAATCACATGGCTGACAGACAGAGGAGTCTGCCACAGTGATAGAGTCACCGTACAGAGACTTTATTTTAATCTGGAGCTTCACAAAAACAAAAAAAAAAAACAGAATTAAAGGAGGAAAGAGCCTCACATTGAGTGAGCAGCATGTCTGTTATATCAGTGTCTGTGTTTCATTTTAAAGAGCATCACTCAGCAATCACTCTCTTCACTGAACTGATCATCCAGACATTAAAACAGAGCAGAAATATTCAGACTGCATCAACACTCACCCTGTCTCAGATTAGTGTTTGTCCCTCTGCTTCAGTTAGTCCTCTTCAAATGGAGTCTGAGCTCTGACTGATATCACCTTTATTGTTTTATTGTGTTTTCACTCAAACCTGTTTCACCTCCTCAGAGTCTCTCCTCCCCGTTTCCTTTACTACAGATGAAGTTAATGATCCACCTTCATCAGGTCTGGATAAACGACAAACCAGAAAAAAATCAAACAGCTTTGATAAATAATACATCTAAAATAATGCATGTGAGACCTTACAAAAAATATAACAATCATGAATCAAAATGACTCTTAAAATTTGGACAACAGTAATAGCAGAATACAAACTAGAAGATAACATTCTGTAGTAATCCTTAAGTGGTGTGCATATGATTTGCAATTTGCTCCAAATAAATTAGACACTAGATTTAAGTGTTGGAAACAAAAGATTAACAGCCTAATGTAAGATAATGAAGGAAGGCCCAGTATTTAGTGTTGGAAATATTCCTTAGAAGAACAGGATTTTTATCTTTACTCACAGATGAGAAATTGTGTTGGTAACAAAACAAAATGTGAAGCAGAATAAAGCAAACAGATGTTAGACTTGTTTAAAAGGACATATGATTCAAATAAGGATAGAGGGATTATCTCAGGTCTATTAAAACTTACTGGAAGAGAATACATAATGCAATAAAAGACATTTTTGGGAGTCATCTGCTTCTGAAAGTTTAAATTTATTTTTTTTTAGACCAATGCCTGACAGATGTCAAAAGAAAGACACAGTTTTGTTTATAATTTGTTGGTGGCAAAAAGGCAACTCTGGGCTCTAAATATATGGACATTTTTTCCGGAATAAATCAATACAGAATATACAGGACATTCCTATACGACACCTATCAAAAGAAGAAGACAGTAATCAGAGTCACTGCTGTCTGTGCTGTCTTGGTAAATATGAATCTCATTGTAAAAGTCAAGCACACACACAGAGCTCCCAGCATCCTCCTCCAACATTTTCAAAACCTCTTCTGTTGGAAAATGTTTCTTGGGAGCCTTTTTGGTTATATTGATCACAGAAAAAAAAAATCACACTACCAATAACAAAGCTGAAAACATGTGCTCCTTGTGTGTTCCTTTCATATTGTGTGTTCTAACATGAACAATAATTAGCTCCATGGTCCATGTAAATCAACACAAACAGGAGAAGCTGTCATGAAAAGCCCCCCCCCCCCACACACACACACACAAATGAGGAAGAGGCTCTGTTGTAAAATATTTCTTGGGAGCCTATTTGGTTATGACATGAGAGAAATTGTGGACCCACACTGTAACATTCTGTACAAAAGAGGAAATAATATCATTACCAGTGTTATAAAAACAAATGAACTAGTTGCAGGTCTGATCCAAAACAAAAGGAAACACCTCCACAGCCGAGTTCTCATGTCTGGTTATTACAACTGACTCTGATGCTCAGTCTACTACCAATATAAACTCAATTCAGAAGTTACACAAACTATTTTGGCCAACACAAACACAAATGTAAATTTTACAGTAAAAATGAGGTAAAAATGACGTTTCCACCTAAATGAAATACTTATAGTCAGAATTAAGTATATTTCTGGTGTAGATATTAGGGCTGAACGATTTGAGAAAATAATCTAATTGCAATATTTCTCCCCAATATTGCAATTTACTCTGCGATTGTTTAAATATTCCTCATCTTATGTATTCTTAAAGCTGGGGTTGGCGATTTTGGAGAACTAGCTGTCTGTCTCTAGCCTGAAGGGGGCGGTAATGCTCCAAAATGATGGATGCCAACCACCGAAGAAGAAGAAGTCTCGCGAGAACTGCCACCTGCAGTAGCATGGATGGCAGTTCTCGCGAGATTAGAGCCAACAGCGGAACAAACTTAGAAAAACAGAGTTTATTTTAGATTTCTTGTACATCTGTCTTAAATGTGAGGGATACTGGAGCTTGGTTGGTGTTGTGGGACTGCTCACAGCGGACTTCCCTTATTTCCAAAGACAAAACTTGAAAGGTAAGCATTCTCCAGCGGAGTCTGTTCCCTACATGCTACATGCTACCTGCTACACGCACTGTCGGTGCATGCCGGGAAAATGCACGCGCAGCAGGCACGCAGAATGGCGACGGGATTTGATTGGTGTAAAAGAAGGTATCCCGGCAAGATTATTGGTTGGTGTTTTCCCTGTTTTACTCCGGCTGTAGATAGCGGATATTTTTCTCTCTGTTTTAAGAACACATTATGAGTTGATTTCCATCGGGTCATAAAGATCATTTTAACCAGTATTACAAAAAGTGTATCTAAATCAGATCGCCAACCCCAGCTTCAAACAAACATAAGCAGTAGATTGTTTTATAGTAAAAACAATATGACATTAAATCAATCTAGGGAAAAAACATTGGAGAAAAAGTGGAGAAGTGAAGAACAGAAAACAGCAAAAAAGGTATGAAATTGTAAAAACTGGGTAAAAAAGATACGAAAGCAGAAAAAATGTTGCAAAATAAGTATGAAATTGAACAATAAAGCCAAGAAAATTCAGAAGTGACTACGGAAAATTAATTTTACCAGCAAAATTGGGATTAAATTTCAAAAACCATGTAAAAATTCCAAACATGGTCTGACAGTGGCCAAAAAAAGATGAATGGGAGCAACATAGGCATAAAGTCATAAAAACTGGGTTAAAAAAAGTTCAAATAGGCTTGAAATTGTAAGAAACTACATCACAATGCCAAAACACATTTTGGGTTAAAAAATATTGCACCGTCTGCGATTTGAAAATTGCAACAAGCCATATTGTGATTTAATCTAATTTGTAATTAATTGTTCAGCCCTAGTAGCTATTATTGTTTTCACCATAATAAAGCTGTAGAGGATCAACATAAACTTAGATAAAAGCCTGACTATGTCTGTTTGGTTATAAAAAACAAGGTAAGACAGACTGTTTAGTTATAATAGAGTTATAAATAACAACAGCCCCCCCACCCCCCCTACTTCTGTATGAAGAAAGGGTTGCTTAATTGCAACTAAGTGATGTTAAATAAGTAAATACTGAGCAAAAAAAAGAAAAGGTCACTGTGAAATTGAAATGTATTATAGATAAAAATCAAAACACACTTTATGTAGGCTTCTCTTAAATATAAATATTTTAGAATAAAAATAGCTGCATGTTGCTTGTTTTGGTCTTGTTTTTATGGACCTGGCTGCTTATTTCAGTCAAAAATCTGGCAACCCTGCTCACCTGACTCCCGGTGTGGCGTTCACGGTCCTTCTGAGCTCCAGCTGTGGGGCACCATGTCCAGGCAGGTAAGGCAATGACGGACGGAGCGGCCTCTCCTCTCCTCCGGTAAACTCTGCTGGGCTTCACATCAGCACCGGTATCGTCTCTCCTCCTGTGGTCCAGGCAGCAGCATCAACAGCAGCTTAAACCTGCACACACACCAGTCTTACTCAACTAGCCAGGCTAATGCTAAAGGCTAAAGCCCGCTCATTTAACCCTTGAGTGACCCTTCAAAAAAGTTACACGCATGACCCTTCAAGTGGACATTTTTGTCCATTTCTGGAAAGTGTCCAGTAAAAGGTCACAGGGACATGATTTTTGGCAAGCAGGGGTACTTTGGGGTTACATTTGAGGATGCCAAGTTTCAGCATGCAAATCTCTCATTTGATCGTGTAATACACTTTTCTCCCGTTCATGACCCTTCAAGTGGACATTTTTGTCCATTTTCTAGAAAGTGTCCAGTAAATGGTTACAGGGGTGTGATTTTTGGCATGCAGGGGTCATTCGGGGTTAAATTTGAGGATGCCAAGTTTCAGTGTGAAAATCCATCATTTGACGGTGTAATGCACTTTTCCCCCGTCCATGACCCTTCAGGTGGACAAAAATGTCCTGTTTGTAGATAGTGTCTGAAAATAGTGTCCACAAAGGGTCATGGATGGGCAAAAGTGCATTACACAGTCAAATGATGAATTTTCTTGCTGAACCATGGCATCCTCAAATTTAACCCCAAATTACCCCCGCTTGCCAAAAATGATGCCCCTGTGACCTTTTTTTTTTTTTTTACCATATTCTAGAATAGGACATTTTTGTCCACGAAGGGTCATGGATAGGTTAATAATGCATTACATAGTAAAATAATGGATTTTCACACTGAAAGTTGGGCTTTGGAAATTTTACCCACAATGACACTCCTTCACCAAAACTCAACTCTGGTGAGGAGGGGGATTGTCTGTGAGGGGGTTTTGGAATTTGGAAATGGACAAAAATGTCCAAGGGTCATATGAGGGTTAAGCTAACGGCTCTGAACTCACGCGCTCACGGAGGTTTACTCGGTAAACAACATTCGGTAGACGGTCTCAGGTCTTCCCCGTGGGTGCGGCTCACAGTCTCCTCCTTGTTATCTTGCTGACACATTTAGACAGACCAAAAACAGCCAACAATCAAACTCTGTTGTCTCTGCTTATTTTCCCGCTTCTTCTCCGTTGGTGTCTCTCTTCCTCTCTCGGTCTCTCCTGCGCACGCGCCGCCACAGCTCTCTGGATCATCTGCGCACCCTGCTGGACAAACATGGAACTGCTCCAATACGCTAATCACATTTTCAGCTTCACATTTCTCTGCAACAGTCTTTGGACATTTTTGACTTTACATACAGGAATTATAAAAATACACAGAATGAGACGCATTAACAGCAAATAAAGAAAGTGCTGAGAATAACAAACTTTAAACTGTAATCCATCTGTCTATTAAATGATATTTATCCATATTTTTAACATAATTCTGTCACTGAATTATTATTTTTTGGTTACAGAGGGCTGGTGGTGTTCTGTTGATATTCTGATTACAACACACTTTTAAGAGTGACAACAAACTAATGACAGCTGGATTTTTTTGGAGCAGACCAACTGCTATGAAATCATTTAGTCTGTAGACATAATCATTTACACAAACACAGCACAACTCAGACATTTTGGTAACTTGTTATATTAAATAAAGTAGGAAACAAAGCTTCTGAGGCTCTTACATCTGCTTTAAACCTGTTGCAGTTACAAGCTGGTAAAGTTTGGGCACCTTAAGATGTCTGGGTAGGAAATTCCTACAAACTGGGGCGTCCCCTGTGATGTATCTAATTTACAACTTGAAGAATCTAGGTTCAACAATCAACTGGAACACAACATTAATGGTCCTCTGTTAATTAGTGATCTTACAGATCAACCTACAAATCCCACAATGCACTGCAGCACCTGTGCACCACCCCCTCCTCTGCTTCGATATCACTTCAGCTCGTCTAAAATTAAATATGCAGCTCAAATTCACAACACTGTCAGTTTTAGACTCTTCAGTAAATGCTGATCCTGTTCTACACGCATCTAAATGAACCTGGACTTAAAGTTTGGACTCGGCCTGCAGAGAGTGATGACCTACAGAAGCTCCAGGAGATGGTGCTGTTTAGTTCAATGGAGGAACATTAAGTTTAAAGCTCAAATCCATTCATAGAAATGTAATAATCAGATCAAATCAGAGATCAAATGTCATCAAACTGGTTTATAGAGATTCAAAAGTACTTTTCAGCTTTAGGTATAGTCTTTGGCAACAAAATATTTGAGTTTGAGTCATAATGTAGTCATCTAAACTGTTTTAATTTTAGTGTTTTAGTTGATGGCATTTCACAACATTTTAGTGGATGAAATCTACTTGGATAAAATGAAACCTTTTATTGAAAGATTGTTTTCTACTTTACAATCTAACTGAAATGGTCAATGAAAGGTTGACAAGTTCTGTAAAATTTCCTTTCTTGATTTTTCCAGAACAATTCTTCTGTTTTTCTGTTCCAAATGTTTGATTCCATCTCCCATAAGATTAAAAACATTGTGTTTCCAGTTTAGTGGGATCAGTCTCTGGGCTACACATGAGATCATCCTGTGCTCTGATCTCATTTTCATTTTGTTTGTCAGATATTTTTAATCTACATTTGTTTAGATTGTTTTATTCTTATGTCAGATGTTCTTATGTCCTTTATCATTTTATCTGAGTATAAATAAGAAAAGTGCAAGTTAAAACATTTTAGTTTAGTCTCCAAATTGCTTTAATTTTAGTCTAGTTTAGTCGATGAAATCTGCTGTAAATGTAGTCGACTAAAATCTGAAGTGTAAAGGGTAAGACATTTTTTATGTCCTGTTTTCCTCTGTGATAAAATCAAACATCTACTAAGCCTTTATTGAATGTTAGTAAAGTCTGAATGTCTAAATGAACAGAAACAAATGTTCCTTTGTGTCAAATGCAGTCTCCTTTATTTAGGCTACCTGGCAGAGCATCTCAGTTACAATACCAGAACTGACAACAAACAGTGAACCTGCTCTACATGAATATATCAATTCATAAAGAGAGCAGCTCTGATTGGATGGCTCCACAACTTATTCCACCACCACCAAGCTAAGGCAGCTGTGATTGGATGTCCCTCTGAACTCATCCAACCTTTAACACAACCAAAGTAGCTGTGATTGGATAGATTCATCACTTGTCTCTACTTCCTACATGACCATATTAGGTCTGACTGGATTAAGTCTGTCAGACATTTTAGTGGAGTTTTTATTAGTTGATGAAAATGTCAGTTAGTTTAGTTTGAGTTTTTGTCCATGTGCTCTTGTTTTTATTAGTTACTGTCTAGTTTTGATCAGGGGAAAAAAAGGTTGTTGATGAAACTCTGATGAAAATAATGAGTCAACAAACCAACAGAGCTCCAGATGAGTTGGGACTTGCACTGTGATGCTTGTGCTCCTTTTGTGTTGGTATCTCCCGTTTGTGAGGCTTCTGTTTTCAGGCCGTGATGCCATGGAGGAGGAAGTGCTTCTTTGTTTGAAGGCCTCATCACTGCCCTGCTCTGTTATTTAAGAGCTCAGTGAGCTGCTGATCCCCTGAAGGTCAGAGTGATTGTCCTGATTCAGAGCTTCAGTCTTATCAGAGTGTTAATAATCCTCAATCTTCTCCTGATTTATCTGCTCCTGTTGTTGGGAGGAAAACAGCAGGAGGCTGGAAACTGGAGACAAACTGGACTGCTCCTTCACATTTCTCTTTCTTCACCTTTATCTCCACTTTATCCTGTTCAACCTTTTCAAGCTCCTTGTTCTCAACCCTTTAACTTCCAGCTCAGCTGTTTGGCAGAGGTCAAGAAATTCACAAATATTTCATGTGTCAAAAAAAGAACACATCATTGTTTGTTTTTGTCAGTGTTTTAGGATCCAGAAGAAACTGCAAACAAAAGAACTGATATTTCCTTTATGTGGGATTTAAAGGTTTAAAAAGAGAAAAGCTTTTATTATTATCACCCTCATTATTATTACATATACTTCACTTTAATGAGATAATAGAGTTATTCTTAAAAACATTGTTGGTGTGTTTGTCAAACTCAGTATCATCTATTTGAAGTTATTTTATTGCTCTTTTATTTGCAAACATTTCTGCCTTTTCTAATTGATTTTGTCCCAAATATTTGTGCATTTGAAGTCATCAGGTAATCAACTTTGACCTTTTCAAACCTTTGAGTCCCACACAGTGAAAATATGTGTTTTTTGGTTTGTTTGTAGTTTTCTCTGCTCCCTGAAATGTTAAGGGAATCAAACAATGATTTGATTTGTTGTGTTTTATAAAGCAGTAAATATCCCTGAGTTTATTTTGAGCTGTGCCAAACAGTTGAGCTGGTAGTTAAAGGGTTAAAATGACACAGCCTGATCAGTGAGCCAATCAGAGGAGGAGTCCATGTGACCTGTGGTGGCGTAAAAGCCCTCTGAGTCGTCCAAAGAATCAGAAGAAGAATCAGAAATACTTTATTAACTCCCAAGGGGAAATTTGGTTGTTTCAGTTTCTCTTCTACACAGTATAGCAGTCAGAAATATCAGATGGAGACATTAGAATAGATAGGAGTAGCACTGATTTAACTAATATGAAGTCAAAATAAAAATAAAATAAATACAACTGAAATGAAAACAAATGAAAAGAGCATGAAAATGAAGTGAGCAGGTTGCAACATGCAGAGCCTTGAAGCAATATCAACTTCCTTCTAAAGAAAACATCAATAAAAATGTGGTGGAAATAAGACTCTGAATGAGGTGGAGGAATACACAGTATTAACAATGAACAATATTTACACTAAAAATGTGAACACAGCCATGACAGGGAGAGCAGAGAGGACAAAGCAGAGAAGAGAAAGCATTTAACAACCAGAACAAAAAAAAAGTCTTTTTTGACCCGTCAGTGTGACATGGTGTGTCTTGAACTCAATCCTGGGACAGGGACCATTTCAGTTCACTAAAGACTGCCCCATGGGACTTTTTTAAATGTATTTGTCAGTTTTTAATGTGATCTTGGTATGTTTTAACTGTTCCTTAAGGCTGTGAGAGGCTTTACAACCTGTGGGCTTCATTTCTGTTCTCTTTTTGCACTACAATGTAATTTACACTGTACTTTAAATGATGCACTGCTACACTGCACTAAAGCTCATCCTACGACTGGAACATTTAAACTACCTCACTGTACTTAAAAAACAGGATGGAAATATTATTTATTCTTTCTAAGCATCTTGAGCTTGGTGAAATGTAATTTTGTTCTACTGTTTGCTGTTGATATATAGTTTTTATGACTTCTTAAATTTAAATTTAAGTGATGCTAAAATTAGGGATAAACCACAGTATTGATATGATATTGGAATGAATGAATGAATGAATGATTTATTTCAGTTTAAAAACAAAAATTAAATCATGTTTTTACAATAAAAGAGAAGAAAACAGACAGCAATCAAAAAAGGAACAGGCTGAAGCCCCAAGGCTTATTTTTGCCTCTCCTGTACCATCATAGGATTAACTGAATAATTCACAATAAAACATCAGTACGAGTACATTATTCCAAAACACCTGAGAGCTTAAACTGAAAAATAGAATTCAATCAAATGTGAAAATTTTAGATTTTAAAGTCTGATTAAAAACTAACATAGAGTTACACATCTTTATTTCATCGTTTAGTCCATTCCAATATTAGTATAAACCCATTTTAAAATATTTGCAGATATTTACAATCAACATTGTCCTATGTGGGCCAAAATATGTCCCACATTGCTATACCATCACTTCAATGGTACATTTAGCATCAAGAGTTTCATTTTCCAAGAGTTAAATGTTGGTTTTCTTGTCATTTCAGCTTCTTGCACAAATAAAAAGTCAAGTCAAAGTTTATTTGTAGAGCACGTTTAAAAACAACCTCGGTTGACCAAAGTGCTGCACAGGGGTACAAAATAATCGTTCATACACTTCATACATAAAATTGTCACATTGAAGCAACAAGTCAGTTTTTGTGAAGTAAAGACTTTGTGCTCCTGTCAAAAATATAATTAGGAGTATTTGTGATAATGAGTTCAGAAATATCTGCAAATCAAAACATTGTCAAAAATCACATATGGTGCATCCCTAATAAAAATGTTTCTACAACTTCAAGGGGACGAAAGAAATTGGAGATCTTAATTGAAACACTTATCAAACAGTAAAGACAGCTCTTCTTCTTTTAATCATATTTATCTATTGGACTTTTGCAAGAATTTAAAGTCATTGTGTTGTGCATCTTACTTGATTTGAATGTTCATTTTTAGGGAAAAAAACTTAATTCTTGTTGAAGTAAAATGTGCCAGCCCCAAGTTTTAAATAAAAAAACAGCATGTTATTATCATGTTTTGAATGAGAATAAAAAAATGTTGAATGTGATAAAGAGCCACAGGATGGTGCCAACGTGCCACGAGCGCTCTCAGCCACATGCTGTTGATTGTGTTTCATTGGTCTCTCTCTCCTGACTGCTGCTCAAATGTCTGTGTGCTCTGATAGACTGTAAATCTGAGCTGCTCTGTGGGCTCAGTTAAGGTGTTTTCATTTAAAGATTGAAAATGCAGAGTGTCAGAAATCAGACTCAGTCCAGTGATACAAAGCAGATCTGTGCTCGGTTCAAAGACATCACCCTCTGAGATCCTGAGTGCAGGTTTACAGTCTGGTTTATGGTTCAGTCCTAAAAACTGGGAGGATAAAAACCTGCAGCTTCACAGGCCGTGGACTCAGGGAGGAGCAGCCGTCAGGGTGAGTGCTGATCACTGATTTATTCCTTCAGATAATCAATAAACCACCACAGGGATCAGCAGCTGCATTTGGACAAGGAACACTTCTTTAACTCACATATGCCACGAGGGTAGGATTTAAAATACAGGTACATCTCAAAAAAATAAAATATAATGAAAAAGTTTAACATTTGTTATCACTCATTTCAGAATTACCAAAATTTCAAGCAATGAATGTTTAAATTTGTTTCATTCTACCTGTAATTCATCTATGTAATATATGGGTTTCACATTCTGAAATGAGTGATGAAAAATATTGAACTTTTTCATGATATTCTAATTTTTGAGATGTACCTGTAAATCTAAATATCGGAATATTTTCACTTTTTAACATGTGATTTTTGATTTTTTTTTCTCAGCTGTGTACAGTTTTTAACATTGTAAGATGAGATCAGTCCCTATCAACCAGCTACAGTTTTGATATCTTGGCTTTCCCATCCCTGGATGTGACTCAAATAAACTTTTTCTCCTGGCTGAATTTGGATAAAACTGCTGCCCAGTTGGTTTCTGAGAAACAGATAAAACTTTAGGTGATTCCTGCAAAAAACTACACAAATTATAATTGTTTTTGTGGCTATAGTGATGGTTGAATGTTGAAATAAAATGTCCTTATAACCTTAACAAATCTTTAGGCCTCACATTTTATGAATTTTCTAATATTCTGTGGGCCAGATGTGAAGCTTCAGTTTTTGTTTTAACCAGAAAACTCCAATTACCATAAAGCTGAATTTTCAACAGATTCATCAGGCTGGTTTTATGCATGTATTAAAGAATAATCCAACATATGTCTGACTGTTGCTATTTTAATGAAGTTAAAGGTGCTATGAGGAGAATCTATCACCGGCGAAATAAAGACTCTGCTACCCATGAGCACGCGCGGCCACTGTTGTAATGCTGCGTTCCTGTAACCTCGGAAATGGGAGTGACATCATCTCCGACTTATTGGCGTTCCAGTTGAAGTCTGAAAAAAACATGCTGATCTAACAGGCTATTGTTAGCTGTTGTTAGCACGCCATGCGTTGTTGCATGAAGAATGTGATTATCACTATGGCAGCATTTTTGTAAATATAAATCTAACAATACTATGTATACAGCTGATCTAGAGCGACACACCCCAGTCAGAAGTGCAAATAAATGGATTATTACAGGAGCTAAATAACTGTTCACACTGGGGGCATCCATCTTCGATTGTCAACTCAGGGCGGTGAGGTTTCACCGAGTTCCCAGTAGGAAATTCAGACTTCAGGGGACGTTCCAGTTGCAGTTTCCTACTCGGAACTCAGAAATTCCTACTTCTGACTACAACTTGAACGCACCAGAGACGTGAAGCCAAAGTGTGTTTGTTTGTTGTGGTAATGGAGCATGGACCTTCCTCAGAACTCTGCATTGCTTTACAACTTCTTTTTTCAACAACTTACAGGATGCAAAGCCATGAGGTAATGTATCTCTTTCTAGTGACGTAGTGGTAGTTTTTGATGTGTGATGACAAGCAATTAGGGGAAAAGTTATTATCGTAGTTGGTACTTACAGCCCGGTGCTCTCAGACGTGTAATATAAATAATAAAATAATAAAAAATTGTCTGGTTCGAGTCGAGTATCCAGGCCAGTCCAGCCCTGTCCGACCCGACCAGGAGACTAAGGAATAGCATTTATAGATAACCTATTTTGATGCGATAAAACTCATCTTAAAGTGTGTATTTCCATCAGGCGTATGTCTAAAAGTGAGACTTTTTTGTAATTACTTAAAAACTCCTCATAGTCCCTTTAATCACACTTTATAATCTTATATTAAGTACTTTGTTTTTCTACATGTAAATGTCATTTATGTTAAAATAAAGGATGCACAATATTATTCGTATGATAACATTATCAGATGATATTTACATTTTTGCAGATATTTAGAGCTAATACATTGGACAGATGTTGGTTCTTGATTTGATTTGAATTCTTTCAGCCTGTTTTTGTTCAGAACAATCAGCTGTTCATAGGTGACATCAGCTGACTGATGATCAGCTGTTTCCTGTCAGCACAAACAGACGTCTCTTCAGGGGACGCTGCAGAGGACAAGACGTCTCAGGTCTTTGAATCACCTGCAGGTTTGGACTACAGATCACACAGAGACAACGAGGAACCAGAAAATACCCAAAACCCAGGATAGAGGGGCTCGGTGAATGTGGTCTCTGTGGTGTGGAGGTGGATCAGTCCATCAGAGGAGACTTCATAGAAGGACAGAGATCCAGCAGGACAGTCCACATACACCCCTACTCTACCAGAGCGTGAGGAGGAGGAGGAGGAGATGGATGTTTCTCTGTTATTGTGACGGACAGAGTAACCACGATCAGAGCAGATCAGACTCCAGGAATGATCATTACATCCAAACATACATTCAACTCTACCTCCTTTCCTCCTGATTCTTCTGTAACTCACTGATACTTCAACACTTCCGCTCCACTGGACCTCCCAGTAACAGCGACCGCTCAGAGCAGACCTGCACAGCAGCTGATGAGGACCATCAAATCTGTCTGGATGATCAGGATATGACTGAAACTCGTCCACATGTGTCACCGTCCTGTTGTCTTCAGACAGTCTGAGTCTTCTGTTCACACTGTTTGTGTTCACCTCCAGCTCACAGGCGTCTGATGGAGAGAAGGAGAAAAATCAGAGCAGGAGTTCATCATCTGATCATCTACAATCATCTGAGCTGAGGGTTCAGAGTCAGCTCTGACGGTCTGACCTTTGACCTCCTGCTGAGTCAGCCACGTTTGACCTCTGACCCCAAACTCTGCTCCATCTTTCTATCTGAACCAGTTTGATTTCTGTGTTTGTGGTCCCATGGTCCACCTTCAGTTTTTCCTGGACCTGGTCTAGTTATGGACCAGTGAACCACCACGGTCTTCAGTCTGGACCAGAGAAGAGGACCTGGTCTAGTTATGGACCAGTGAACCACCACGGTCTTCAGTCTGGACCAGAGAAGAGGACCTGGTCTAGTTGATCAGACTCTGATAAATGCACATCCTGAGATCTGGGTCATAAAGTGGACTCGTTAGAGCACCAGGCCATTTATTGAAATAAAAACAGATGTTCAAAGAAAATAGTTGACATGTTTTCTTCCTTCAGTTCTGTCCAAAAATCTGAAATCCTGATGATTCTTGGATGTTGAACTCTTTCCATGGCGCTCACACACAGCACCCAGTGCTCTCTAACTTTCACACAGACACAAAGAAAAGAATCTTTTCCTCTAATAAAGGATTTCCTGAAATAAAAGAGCCTGTGGCTCAAGTTTTTCTCTCTCAGTCTGAGGCATGTTGATGAACAACTCTTTTGATTTGATGGTATTTTTAATCTTGTTGTTTTGTGCAGGCTCAGATTTTGTGTCAAATGTGAGGACACAAAGGGTCTGGTGTCCAAATATTGACCCAGAAGAGGAACAAGCCCTCACTTATTAACAACATGTTCAATCCAAACTGTTTGAATCTCTGAATTAACCCTCGTCCTTTCACAAATAGAAAATACTGATCAGTGATTCTGTTTTGAACCCTTTCAGTCCCACTCACACTCAGCACACAACGCTCACTAAATTAGACAGAAAATAGAAAAACAGGAATCATTTCATCAACAAAGAGCCCGTGGGTAATGTTCTCTGTCTGTCTGTCTGTCAGCGACTGGGACATGTCATTGATTCACTACTTTATTGATTTGAAGCTTTTTGTGTGCACAGGCTCTGATTTGAACTAGAATGTCAAACATGGAGCCAGAGCCCAAAAAGTGGAGCTGCCAGAATAACAGGCCAAAAAGTCTGACACAGTAGAGAGCAGTTTTCATCCACATGACTTCAGTCTGTCAGTGACTTCTGTCCTGCTGATTATTCTCCATGTTCAAATCAATGATCACACACTGAACCCTTTGAGCTCCTCAATGTGAAAATCCTGGAGCCAAAGGGACAAATAGATATTACCCATAATCCCCTGGGTTGGCCTGAGGCTCTCATGTACAGCTCACGTTCAGTTCATGGTGTGATGGAGCATTTCTCTGATCACACCAACACACCATCTCTGCTGATTTTTGTTCCTCATCTTCACTTTGATCATGTGACCTGTTCCTCAGACTAATGACCTCTGACCTTCATGTCTCCATGCTTTATCCTCCTGATGCTGTTTTATCTCTGGAGCTCTGACACAATCCTTCAGATGAAAAGTTGATGAGAGTAAAAAGTTGAAGAATCATCATTAAATCAAAGATTAAAAACACTCACACTTCTTCAGACCAGGTCTCAGACTGTGCGCTCCACCATGGTCCAACCTGGAGACAGAAACCAAAGCTGGGATCAGTTCTTCATTCATCAGGGTCCTGAGATAGCCTCCCTCTCCAGCCCACACCAATCAGGAGGTTTCTACAGAAAACCTTCCCCTCTGAGTGGATCCTCTTAACCAGGTCACACCGTGGTTTCAGTGGGACAGGCCCGTGGATGGCTCTTTATTTTCACACTTCTGCATCACAAACAGGATCTGTGTGTTTACTTCTCCTCTTAGTACATGAGTGTGCGCTCATTTCCACGCACAGACCTGCGTTTATCAGTGTGAGCGTGGGCGGGGGAGACGCTGGTGTCCCACGTCAGGGTCTGAGCTGGTTAGACTCAGTCAGTGTGGACTCTCACTGCAGCCCAAATCGTGTGGTTACTGTCTAACCTTTGTTCTCTGAGTGAAGAGACTATCTCTCCACTCCGTTACATATTCCATATGTACGGGGATATAACCCCCGCTGCTTGTCAGGGTACTTGGATAATTCTTTAAGACACACCGGCTTGCCCGGCCAGGCCCTATTGCGTAGCTATAAAGCACCAGCGCTGGCGTGCCATCACTGATAGTTTGATTGAAACGTGTCTCCGAGTGGCCTAAGGACTGGAGAGATAGTCTCTTCACTCAGAGAACAAAGGTTACACAGTAACCACACTTTCTCTATCGTCTCGAGACTATCTCTCCACTCCGTAACTTATTCCATATGTACGGGGTAGACCTTTAAGACACCCCGTGAGGAGACGGTGCAGCCCACAATCCCACACCACAATGTGTAACAAACGAACTATGTACAAATATACAATATATACAAGACCCAGCAGCAGGCCCCGCCAGGCGCTAGGGCCCATCCTGAGAGGGAAAGGAGCGACATGGAAGCCCGCAAGACGCAAGGCAACCAAAGGGAACCAGCCAGGGGCCCCGCAAGACGCAGGGGCCAGGCTGGTCAAAGGGAAGCCGCTCACCCGGCCCGCAAGACGCAAAGCCGAGGGGAGACAACGTGTCTACCGTTGGGCTGAGCCCAGCACCCGCTCCCCAAGAGAGGGGCTGGCAGCGATGTTAAGACGGTAGAACCTGGTAAAGGTTGACGGGGATGACCATGTGGCGGCAGAGCAAATGGAGGCAAGGGAGGCCCCCCGCCACACGGCCCAGGAGGCAGCCACACCCCGAGTGGAGTGCGCCCGGACCCCTGATGGAATAGGCACACCTGACAGGAAGTAAGCCTGACTGATAGCGTCCACCACCCAGTGTGACAGTCTGGACTTTGACAAAGGTCCTCCAAGACGTCCAGGGTCATAACAGACAAAGAGCTGATCGGACTTCCGGATAGCCTGAGTCCGCTGAATGTACTCCGTCAAGGCCCTCACCGGGCACAGAGCGGACTGCCCCTGCTCAGTGTACTCACCCTCATCAGGAGAGGAGAGAGACCTAAGCTCAACCGATTGAGACAGGTGGAACTCAGTGAGGACCTTAGGCAGGAAGGCTGGGTTGGGTCTCAGAACGACACTGGAACCGTCCGAGGAGAACCAGCAGCAGTCGCCATGCACAGACAATGCATGAAGTTCACTCACCCTCCTGGCCGAGGTAATAGCAAGCAGAAAGGCGGTTTTAATGGAAAGCCACTTCAAATCAGCACCACCAAGGGGCTCAAAAGGGGGACTCCGCAGAGCCCCAAGGACGACATCCAAGTCCCATGAGGGAACTGCGGGACCAGCAGTTCGCACCGTAAGCCTGTGGGCCCCCTGGAGAAACCGAGAAATGAGGGCACAGTCCTCAGCACCCAGTGCAACCTCGCCGATTCGCACTGCTTTGATTGCCGCCACCAATCCTCGCAGTGTTACCTTCCGGGCCTCCAGCTGAGACTGCAAAAACTGCAGGATCTGCTGAGCTGAGGCTAAGTAGGGGTCTACCTGGTTAGACCCACACCAGGCTGCAAACAGTTGCCAACGGTACGAATAAGCCGCCCTTGTGGATGGAGCCCGGGCCTACTGAATTGTTGCCACAACCGGCTCTGGTAACCCTAAGGCCAGAAGCCTGTCCCTCTCAGGAGCCAAGTCACCCACTTGAGCCCCGCTGGAAAGGGGTGGAACAAGGCTCCGTTCTCCTGGGAGAGAAGGTCCCTCTGGGGGAGCTCCCATGGTGGTCCGTCCAGCAAAGGCGGAATGGCTGAGAGGAAGAGGGGGTGGGCCCACTGCCAGAGAACTGTAGCCAGCTTGCACAGGACCGGGGAGCCCAGCTCCCCCTGCCTGTTGATGCAAGCGGCCGCCACTGTGCTGTTGGTGCGGACAATCACATGATGACCCCTCAGTCTCGGCATGAGGAAACGTAGAGCGAGAGGAGCCGCCCTCCGCTCCAGGACATTTATGTGCTGACCCTGCCACCGGCCGATCCACCGTTGACCCCCCAGCTGTCGTGTACCGCGCCCCACGCTGCCGGGGATGCGTCAGTGTACACCAGCTGGCGATATATCACCAGTACTTTTGTCTTGTGGGACCTCTGAGGGCACAGACCCAAGCACAGCAGATACCTCTGTACAGGCCGCACCTGTCTCACCCTGGGGACCGTCAACTTCCGGCATCACAGGGGCCGGAGGTACTAAGTCAGCCCCCTGAGGTCCAAAATTGGGTGAAGCCCTCCGTCCTTCTTTGGGGCCAGAAAGTAACAGGAGACAAACCCAGCCTGCTGCAAAAACTGAATGCAATACCTGTGGGTCATGGTGGAAACCACCCACGGGTTGGCCTCCAGGGCCAACCAGGCCATCCTGCGAGCAGCAGATGGGGGAACCTGGTTGGCCCGAGTCCGGTGATTGTCAGGAGGGTTGAGGGCGCTTAGAGGACCCCTCTGTCTTAGCAGTCAGTCCTCTACCCCTACCCTGGCGGTGGCGCCTATGCTGCCGGGAGGCCTCTAGCTGGAGTCTGAGGTCCCCTTGACCCCATGACGAGGCCTCAGTAGTTGCTGCTGGCCAGGAGCGAGGCTGTCTAGGCCTGGAGTCTGCGGCACGCTTGACAAGACCCACCGAAACCTCCTTAGCACAGCAGCGGCTCTCCTGCGCCTGCTGCAATAAGGCAGTGGCGTGAGGGCCAAACATGGCTGTGGGTTCCACCGGCACCTTAAGCAGGCAGTCTCTATCCCCCTGTTGCAGCTGGGATTGAGACGGCCACAAGTGGCGCCTAGCTACCCAAAAGGAAGCTAAGGCACTGCCTGCCGCCTCAGCCTGTTCCCTCATCACAGAGGAGAGGCATGAGGAGGCCATCTGTAGCTCCTCACTGATGCTGGTGTCGACCTGAACCTGCCGAGACAAGTCACGGAGGTAAAGGGACAAAATAGCGCCTGTATTTGCCAGCCGAGTCTGCACCGACATGGCTTTATGTAGCCTGGCGAGCAAACTATCCATGACCCTGCAATTCTTACTAGAGCAGGTGGCGTTGCCAAGTATGGAGCTAGAGGGGGACACCAATGGAGTGAGGGCCCGGTCCACTAGGGGAAGTGTCCCACAAGCAATCTGGTCCCTGTCGTGCATGTTAGAAAACCAATGACATGCTGCAGACCACTTGTGGGCAGTGGCTGGAGTGTGGAACTGCTGCTGTAAGTTTAACAGGCACCAGGTGAAGTGCTCCACCATAGAAAGGAGACCCTTGCTTGTTGTGGACTCTGCAGCACTTGAGGTCTATGTGGGTTCTGTAGTCCTCTGCCGGTGGAGTGTTCACCGATCACAATCCACTTGTGTTCCTCTCCACCATGAATAATCACAATCCGAGAGAGCTCATCTGGGCGCTGATGGTCCAGGACTACAACCTGATTATTAGGCTAAAGGGGTTCTGAAAATATTGCCTTGGCTATGATGGTCAGGAGTGGACTTCATAATTGTCTTTGTAATTTATGTCATTTTGGTTTGTTTACAAACCATTAGTGTTATAGGGTTTGTATTTTAAGGAGGAGGAATGGCCACACGCCCGGCCCCTCCTCTCGCTTCAATCTCCTGTGTCAGTGCTTGTTAGCTCGCGAGCATGTGTAGTCAATTTGAGTGGCCAGCCAGATCAAAAAGATCGTCCCAGGGGCGTTGGCGTCAGCTGTGGAGGCTGACAGCAATACGCCCTGCCAGGCGAGGCCAACACTGCAGCTGACACTATTCAGTGTCTAACCACCCGATGGTGCGCGTGAGCTTTTCAACAGAGGCACTGTACCCTGCACTTTAGAAAAACCATCGTTAGGCGAGGTACTGTACTGTACCTTGTACCAACCAAGTCGGAGGTCCCGTTTTCAAGGGCATTGAGTGTATTCCATTTTTTAGTTGGCGCCTTAAGCTCACGAGCCCGTTTAATCATTTGTCATGAGAGGATCTTTTATTTATCCGTCCCGAAGCCGTTTTGGTAGGAAGCAATAGTCCGCTTACTTAGTTGCCCTTTTAGAGCCCTCAACTTTGTTATTCTTCAACACTCTTTTGCAGCTGACACAGTAACTTTTGTGCCACCAAATCTGGTTATTTATATTTGCTTCCTTTCTAGCAGAGCTGGGTTTTGTAACAGAAATTAAAAGTGGGGAGGAGCACCGTACCAACCAGTCTTCAGCACCAGTGTATCCGCGGTAGCGCTTAAGCTCCGCGGGCAGACAAGAGCAAAAGCGCCCGGATCAGTTCATGGCCCCCTAGGTCCATCAGGGTCCTGACGGCGACCGCCTCCGGCTCCAGCCCACAGACAGGATGGCCGTTTCTACAGAAAACCTTCCCCTCTGTCTCCATCCAGGAAGAGCTGTCTGGGCTCCAAGAGCACTGAGTGGATCCTCTTATCCAGGGGTGCACGAGGCAGTGCAGAACAGGCGCCCGACTTGCAAAGTAGCTTTAGTTCCACACTTCTGCATCTGAACTGCACCCTAGCTCTTTAGCTTTACTGCGCGTGGATTGAGAGACACTGCACCTGTGCGCTCATTTCCCACCGCAAACAATCGGTGATGCGCCAGCGCTGGTGCTTTATAACTACATCTAATGAGGCGGCCTGCGCGAAACAGCTGGTGTGTCTTAAAAATTATCCAGAGTACCCTGACAAGCAGCGGGTCTGTGTCCCGTACATATGGAATATATGTGGTGGAGTGGACTCTCGAGCAGCCCAGAATCTGTGAAGGAGGACCATCACATCATCCTGACTGTGTCTCTGTAGACTTCACAGCTCAACACTCACATTAAATATGATGTCTAAATGGATTTAATAAACACCTCTGACATCCCATTGGACTAATGAGCTGTTGAAATAAGGCTGAAGAGCTGTCAGCTGATCTGTTCATTCAGATTTAATAAAGGAGAGTTTTCTTCAGCTCTTTATTTGAACCATCAGAGAGGCTTCTTTCAGTCATCATCAACTTTATAAAACACTTCAGTCTGTGCAGGACTGTGGAGATCTGAGCAGAGAAACTACAAACTGATCAAGTCTGACAGGAACAGTGCTGAAACTAATGGCATCACAAATAATGGTGTAACTAACGCAACTACTTTTTCCCCGTAATGGGTAATCTAAGTAATTACTGTTCAAAATGTTCTAAAGCCATTACCGTAACAACAGTGAATTGTGGTGTGTTACTTTGCGCTGATGTCAAGCAGCTGATATCTGACCTGCCTCACTCAGCCAGACACAGACAGGAGCTGTTCTGCTAACAGACACAGAGACTACTCAATGCCAGAGTTGCCAGGTTTGCTTATTATAAGTGACTTTTGGCTTTGTCTTTTTCTAACTTGCATGTGCATATTGAGTTTTGGGTTGCAGTTTTTTTGGGCTTGTTCCAATGGTGCAGTTGTTCATTTGGACTTGTTGTGCACTCAATATAAACCTAATCTAGAAGTTATTAAAATTATTTAACCCACACTAAAACAAATTAAAATTTCACTGTAAAGATGTTTCCACCTAAAATAAATCCTTAGATTTACTTTAATTCTTTACAGACAGAATTAAATTGATTTCTAATGTAGCTCAAGACTGTTTTCACCATAATAAAGCTGTAGAGGATTCAGATAAAACAGATAAAACCCTGACATATCTTGTTGGATACAAAAATCAAGGTTAGACAGACTGTTTAGTAAAAACTGAGTTACAAATAACAGCAGTGACACGTTTGCAGGTAGGACCCAGAAGCAAGCAGTTTGATTTGAACAGTCTTTATTAACCAAGTTCAGAAACAGTTCAGTGCGGGTTGCGAATCCGCGACCAGGAGATCTGTGGACAGGCGCTCTCCTGACTGAGCTAACCCGGAGCTGAACAGCTGTCGGTTCCCACAGCCTTTTCAGGGAAGAGGCTGAGGACGGAGAGGAGCTCAAACAGTCTTTACAGGGGAGTAGCTGATTCTTGAGCGGGGCTTCAACCCGCACCAGCGAACTTAAGAGGTGAACACTCCTCTGATGGCAGCACCTCAGAGGAGTCCAAAACTGACACCCACACCGTTGAAACAGAGAACAGGCTGTGGCTTGAGCGGGGGTCGAACCCGCGACAGCTCGGTCCACAGTCGGACGCCTTACCGACTGAGCCACCCAGGCGATGCAGTGACAGAAGCTCACACAGTCTTTATAGAAAGAGGTGAAGCAGGCTTGACTCACGCACAGACGAGCTGAGGCGCTCAGGAACACTTGGAGGAGGGATTCAGGCGAGCTCGCGTTGTCGAAGACAGGCAGGAAGTCAGACACCAGGCGATTGGCACAACGTAGAGCAGACTGGGTTCGGCAACTGGAGACGGAAGCAGGGTCAGATACCAGACTCGGGTCACAACGTAGAGCGGGCTGGATTCGGCAACAGGAGACGGAAGCAGGGTCGGATACCAGACGTGGGTCACAACGTAGAGCGGGCTGGATTCGGCAACAGGAGACTTCAGCAGGATCGAAAGCCGGGGATTCAGACAGGCGGATGAATACAGGACAGAAGCTAGTCGATACCTTGGAGTCGAGCCGAGGGTCAGGCGTATGAGGCAGAGTCTGGGACGAAACTGGTCGGCAACGGGTGATCAATCCGGGAAACAAGTCTGGACCTTTCAGCATGAGTGCGACAGGCAGGAACTCAGCGTCGAGGACAGGTGGGGATCAGTTACCAAGCAGACCAGCACGGAGTGAGACAGGCAGGAACTCAGCGCCGAGGACAGGTGGGGATCAGTTACCAAGCAGACCAGCACGGAGGAGACAGGCAGGAACTCAGCGTCGAGGACAGGTAGGGATCAGTTACCAAGCAGACCAGCACGGAGTGAGACAGGCAGGAACTCAGCGTCGAGGACAGGTAGGGATCAGTTACCAAGCAGACCAGCATGGAGTGAGACAGGCAGGACTCGGCGTCAGAGACAGAAGCAGGATCAATAGCCGGGGACTCGGGCAGATGGGTGAGTCGAAGACAGAAGCTAGTCGATACCTTGGAATCAAGCCGAGGGTCAGGCGTATGAGGCAGAGTCTGGAACAAAACTTGTCGGCAACGGGTGATCAATCCGGGAAACAAGTCTGGGGTTCTCAGCATGCGTGCAAAGACAGTCTGACAAGGACTGAGAGTGGAGCTGGGGCTTTTGTAGCTGGCTTGATTGCAGTAGACGAGGTGCAGATGTGAGCAGGAACACAGGTGAGGTGAGTCTGGGCTAATTAGGGTGCAGCTGGGAGTGACAGGCTGTGAGAGAGGCTGAGGCTGAGAGCACAGCTGAGTAGAGCTTAGCTGATTAGACTGTTGCAGGCATGTGTCAGTCTGAGGCAGAGACTGAGACTGTGACAGAACCCCCCCCTCAAGGGACGGCTCCTGACGTCCCAACAACATCAACAGGGGCAGGGCGGGTGGGAAGGGTACCTCAGTACTTTTCAGAGCCGGAGTTATCACTGAGTTCAGGTGAGAAGGCGACCTCTTAGGGAGGAGGTCAAGGGAGGAGTCAAGTTCAGGTGGGTGAGACAGAGGAGCACAGAGTTCAGGGGGGCGACCCAGAGGCCCTCCTGGGACAGCGCAGAGTTCAGGGGGGCGACCCAGAGGCCCTCCTGGGGCAGCGCAGAGTTCAGAGAGGCGACCCAGAGGCCCTCCAGGGGCAGCGCAGAGTTCAGGAAGGCACAGGTCCATGGACGAGGAGCACTGAAGGCTGGTCGTCTGCTGGGCTTCAGGCGAGCAACACGGAGTGTGCGGGGCCTCAGGCGAAGAACACGGAGTGTGCGGGGCCTCAGGCGAAGAACACGGAGTCTGCGGGGCCTCGGGCGAAGAACACGGAGTCTGCGGGGCCTCGGGCGAAGAACACGGAGTCTGCGGGGCCTCGGGCGAAGAACACGGAGTCTGCGGGGCCTCGGGCGAAGAACAGGGGGTCTGCAGGTCCTCGGGCGAAGAACAGGGGGTCTGCAGGTCCTCGGGCAAAGAACAGGGGGTCTGCAGGTCCTCGGGCAAAGAACAGGGGGTCTGCAGGTCCTCGGGCAAAGAACAGGGGGTCTGCAGGTCCTCGGGCAAAGAACAGGGGGTCTGCAGGTCCTCGGGCAAAGAACAGGGGGTCTGCAGGTCCTCGGGCAAGGAGTACTGGAGGCTGGTGGTCTGCGAGGCGTCAGGAGAGGTGCACTGGAGGCTGGTGGTCTGCGAGGCGTCAGGAGAGGTGCACTGGAGGCTAGTGGTCTGCAGGGCCTCAGACGAAGAGCTGGGAGTCTGCAGGGCCTCAGACGAAGAGCTGGGAGTCTGCAGGGCCTCAGACGAAGGACTGGGAGTCTGCAGGGCCTCAGACGAAGGACTGGGAGTCTGCAGGGACTCAGACGAAGAGCTGGGAGTCTGCAGGGACTCAGACGAAGGACAGGGAGTCTGCTGGGTCTCAGACGAGGAGCAGGGAGCCTGCTGGGTCTCAGACGAGGAGCAGGGAGCCTGCTGGGTCTCAGACGAAGAGCAGGCGGTCTGCAGGGCCACAGACGAAGAGCAGGCGGTCTGCAGGGCGACAGACGAGGAGCAGGGCGTCTGCTGGTTCTCAGACGAAGAGCAGGCGGTCTGCAGGGCCACAGACGAAGAGCAGGCGGTCTGCAGGGCCACAGACGAAGAGCAGGCGGTCTGCAGGGCCACAGACGAAGAGCAGGCGGTCTGCAGGGCCACAGACGAGGAGCAGGGAGTCTGCAGGGCCACAGACGAGGAGCAGGGCGTCTGCTGGGTCTCAGACGAGGAGCAGGGCGTCTGCTGGTTCTCAGACGAAGAGCAGGCGGTCTGCAGGGCCACAGACGAAGAGCAGGCGGTCTGCAGGGCCACAGACGAAGAGCAGGCGGTCTGCAGGGCCACAGACGAAGAGCAGGCGGTCTGCAGGGCCACAGACGAGGAACAGGGGGTCCACAGGGCCTCAGACCTGGAGCACTGGATGCTGGGGGTCCGCAGGATCTCGGACAAAGGGTTTGGGGTCCGCAGAGCCTCGGACATGGAACAGGGGGTCCGCAGGGCCTCAGACCTGGAGCATTGGATGCTGGGGGTCCGCAGGATCTCGGACAAAGGGTTTGGGGTCCGCAGAGCCTCGGACATGGAACAGGGGTTCCGCAGGGCCTTGGACGAGGAACAGGGGGTCTGCAGGGCCTCGGACCTGGAGCACTGGATGCTTGGGGTCCGCAGGATCTCGGACAAAGGGTTTGGGGTCCGCAGAGCCTCGGACATGGAACAGGGAGTCCGCAGGGCCTCGGACAAAGGGCTTTGGGTCCGCAGGGCCTCGGACAAAGGGCTTTTGGTCCGCAGGGCCTCGGACGAGGAACAGGGGGGTCCAAGAGGGCCTCGGACGAGGAACAGGGGAGGTCCGCAGGGCCTCAGACGAGGAACAGGGGTCCGCAGGGCCTCGGACGAGGGCTTGGGGTCCGCAGGGCCTCGGACGAGGTGCAGAGGGTCCGTGAGGGCCTCGGACAAAGGGCTTTGGGTCCGCAGAGCCTCGGACATGGAACTTTGGAGTCCGAGGGCCTCGGACGAAGGGCTTGGGATCCGAAGGGCCTCGGACAAAGGGCTTTTGGTCCGCAGGGCCTCGGACGAAGGGTTTTGGGTCCGAAGGGCCTCGGACGAAGGGCTTGAGGTCCGCAGGGCCTCGGACGAAGGGCTTGGGGTCCGCAGGGCCTCGGACGAAGGGCTTGGGGTCCGCAGGGCCTCGGACGAGGTGCAGAGGGTCCGCAGGGCCTCGGACGAAGGGCTTTGGGTCCGCAGGGCTTCGGACGAAGGGCTTTGGGTCCGAAGGGCCTCGGACGAAGGGCTTGGGGTCCGCAGGGCCTCGGACGAAGGGCTTGGGGTCCGTGAGGGCCTCGGACGGCGGGCTTGGGGTCCGCAGGGCCTCGGACGAGGTGCAGAGGGTCCGCAGGGCCTCGGACGAAGGGCTTTGGGTCCGCAGGGCTTCGGACGAAGGGCTTGGACTAACCTTGGGCTGAGAGGCTGGAGTCGGACCATTACGGGGCTGAGAGGCTGAACGAGCTTGTAGCTGGGAGGCTAATTCAGTGACTGTCCGAGTTAAACTATCCAAAACTCTTTGAAGGTGGCTGGCAGATGCAACAATCAGTCCTTCCTGATTGGCTAGCACCCCTTCAACCCTCTCTAATCTGTCCATTGGAAAGGGAATGCTACTTGCTGGGTCCATCTTCTGGTCAGACTGTACTGACACGTTTGCAGGTAGGACCCAGAAGCAAGCAGTTTGATTTGAACAGTCTTTATTAACCAAGTTCAGAAACAGTTCAGTGCGGGTTGCGAACCCGCGACCAGGAGATCTGTGGACAGGCGCTCTCCTGACTGAGCTAACCCGGAGCTGAACAGCTGTCGGTTCCCACAGCCTTTTCAGGGAAGAGGCTGAGGACGGAGAGGAGCTCAAACAGTCTTTACAGGGGAGTAGCTGATTCTTGAGCGGGGCTTCAACCCGCACCAGCGAACTTAAGAGGTGAACACTCCTCTGATGGCAGCACCTCAGAGGAGTCCAAAACTGACACCCACACCGTTGAAACAGAGAACAGGCTGTGGCTTGAGCGGGGTCGAACCCGCGACAGCTCGGGTCCACAGTCGGACGCCTTACCGACTGAGCCACCCAGGCGATGCAGTGACAGAAGCTCACACAGTCTTTATAGAAAGAGGTGAAGCAGGCTTGACTCACGCACAGACGAGCTGAGGCGCACAGGAACACTTGGAGGAGGGATTCAGGCGAACTCGCGTTGTCGAAGACAGGCAGGAAGTCAGACACCAGGCGATTGGCACAACGAGAGCAGACTGGGTTCGCAACTGGAGACGGAAGCAGGGTCAGGTACCAGACGTGGGTCACAACGAGAGCGGGCTGGATTCGCAACAGGAGACGGAAGCAGGGTCGGATACCAGACGGGTCACAACGAGCGGGCTGGATTCGCAACAGGAGACTTCAGCAGGATCGAAAGCCGATTCAGACAGGCGGATGAATACAGGACAGAAGCTAGTCGATACCTTGGAGTCGAGCCGAGGGTCAGGCGATGAGGCAGAGTCTGGGACGAAACTGGTCGGCAACGGGTGATCAATCCGGGAAACAAGTCTGGACCTTTCAGCATGAGTGCGACAGGCAGGAACTCAGCCGAGGACAGGTGGGGATCAGTTACCAAGCAGACCAGCACGGAGGAGACAGGCAGGAACTCAGGCCGAGGACAGGTGGGGATCAGTTACCAAGCAGACCAGCACGGAGGAGACAGGCAGGAACTCAGCGCCGAGGACAGGTAGGGATCAGTTACCAAGCAGACCAGCACGGAGTGAGACAGGCAGGAACTCAGGCCGAGGACAGGTAGGGATCAGTTACCAAGCAGACCAGCATGGAGTGAGACAGGCAGGACTCAAGGCCAGAGACAGAAGCAGGATCAATAGCCGGGACTCGGGCAGATGGGTGAGTCAAGACAGAAGCTAGTCGATACCTTGGAATCAAGCCGAGGGTCAGGCGTATGAGGCAGAGTCTGGAACAAAACTTGTCGGCAACGGGTGATCAATCCGGGAAACAAGTCTGGGGTTCTCAGCATGCGTGCAAAGACAGTCTGACAAGGACTGAGAGTGGAGCTGGGGCTTTTGTAGCTGGCTTGATTGCAGTAGACGAGGTGCAGATGTGAGCAGGAACACAGGTGAGGTGAGTCTGGGCTAATTAGGGTGCAGCTGGGAGTGACAGGCTGTGAGAGAGGCTGAGGCTGAGAGCACAGCTGAGTAGAGCTTAGCTGATTAGACTGTTGCAGGCATGTGTCAGTCTGAGGCAGAGACTGAGACTGTGACAAGCAGCCCCTCCCTTCACTTCTGTATTAAGAATAAGATATTCCACCTCCAAACAAAAGGATGTGTAATAACGTAAATTAAGAGAAAAGAAAAGAAGAAATATGACTCTGAAGTTAAAAAGTAACGTGGATAAAAATTAAACATTTAAGTTTCTCTCTTTAAAAATGCTTATTTCAATCGCAAAATCTGGCAACATGGTTAGGTGCAGCAATGGTGAGTCTGGAGCGTCTGTGGAGTTAAAACTGGAGTTTTCAGGATGGAAGTAAAAGAAGTAAAAGTCAAGAACACACATGTGAAGTGTCCATTATGTCCTAAAGCAAAGTGTTTGTCTGTTGTTAGTAAATCTAAAATCTAGAGACCAAAAACAGCGAGAACTCCGCTGATGATGTCAGAGCTGCTGCAGCAGGTAACAACAAGGAAGGACACAGAGACAGAGACACACAGTTCAAGAGGAAAAATATTTTTCAGAAAAGTAACACACCAATTACTCACCCTGGTAATTAATTACATCTATGAAGGAGTAATTCTGTTAGCAATTCTGCTACTTTTTTGAGAGATCGATTTTCGGGAGAGTGACTAGGAAGTATAACTTATAACTTTTTGAAGGAATTTGCCGAACACTGGACAGGAAACTGACATTAAACAGTCAGTGGACTATTACTGAGTGACATCAGGGATCATTTACTGTCTTTACCAAATATGACAACTACAAGGCTGATCTACCAGACACAAACAGAGCACAGGAGACAACACACTGACCAATCAATACATGCTCTGAAGAAGGACTTCATGGGCAAAACTGAGACACGACAAACAAGTACAGAAGCATCAACAGAGTGGACCACTGGTTTTTAGAACTATTTTCATAATTATAGGACAAAAATGTCCTTTGAAAAAAATAAGCAGGAAACCAAAACATACAGATCAGCCTTGGAAAAGGGCAATCCGGAGTCCCACTGCGCAGCCGCAAAGATGGCAGCTTGAGAATTTATCTCCATAACCAACTACGGATAAATTACCCTTCTAACTGACTTAACTCAAACTAAGCTATGACCAGAAAGATGGAGAAGGGTAAAATACTGATGAGAGACCGGCAGATGAAAGGGAAACTTAAAAAATCTGCACAAAACGTCGACCAAAGTGCAAATCAAAACTGAGAGTGCTACTTAGCTAACGCTAGCTGTAGCTCACCATCTACGGCTAATGAAGAAGAAGAAGAAGAGATGGAGGTCAGTCTGAAAACTATTTTGACTGAAATAAAAAGCTTCCGACAAGGCAACAGCCAGCAACTTGGTGATATCAAGGAAGAGATACGCAAAACTAATGTGAGACTTGACAAAGCGGAGGAAAGAATAACAAACGCCGAGGACAGGATGCAATCATTAGAAGAGGTGATGGAGGAGCTAACGAAACTTCAGGCCCACCTGCAGGCTAAGATATCTGACCAAGAAGGGAGATCCCGACGAAATAACATCAGGATCTATTCAGTCGCGGAGGGGGCTGAGAACGAGTCTTCGTCTGTAGTCGGGTTTGTCGAAGAACTTTTGAAGCAGAACCTATCCTTAGCTCCCGACATGGATCTCCAAATAGAAAGGGTGCATCGAGCACTCGGACCCGCACCGCGAGAAGGAGCCCCCCCGAGATCCATCATCGTCAGGTTTCTGAGCTATAGAACAAAAGAAGAAGTCTTAAGGAAAGCATGGCAAAAGGAGGGGTTCGTTTGGAAGAATGCACAAATTAATCTGGACAATGATTATGCACCAAGTGTACTTAAGAAAAGGCAGGAATACACCGAAGCTAAAAGGGTCCTGAAGAGAGGGGGATTCGGTTTGAGACCCCTTTCCCTGCAAAACTTTGAGTGTTTTATCCAGAGGGAGCCCGACTTTACACCTCGGCTGAGGAAGCAACGAAGGAGATGGCAGAGAAAGGGCTGCAGGTCACCGTGCTGAAACCACCTGAGACATTGTTGGAGCAGATCCGGAGGTTGTCATGGACTGTCAGCAGGAGAGGAGGACAGACGCAGGGCTGTAAACGACCATCAACATACAAAGACAAGCTCCAAAAATTCAGCTGGGAACCTTCCCAGAAAGAGCAGGACCAGGCTGAGTAAAAAAAAACATTTGTTTTGTTTTGTTTTGAAATATCTCCAGTACAAGAGTTACCTCAGAGGTATGTTTGGACACTGATTAACAGGTGCAACAAGGACCCCTCCTTACTAATGCTGCTGTTCAGATGTTTTTTTCATACTGCTTTTCCACCTTACTTTGTTTTATTATTGTTATCATTATCGGTAAATACTATTTTTGAGGATATATAGGCCCTTTCCTATGATTACCTCTTAGGTATTTTTATTTTTTTGATTTGTACTAAAATTTAAGTTAAAAGATGTTGATCAAACTATTTTAAAGCACAAAAAACTTTAATTTCTCTAGCTATGTGTTTGTGGTGCAGTATTCATACAACTAGTTACGGAAAGCCAAAACCATGGCATAATTACTTAGTTGGGGACCATAGATACCTCATTATGGAGGAGACTCATGCTAAAACCATCAGAAATGAGGGCCCTCCCCTAAAAGGGAGGCCTCCCCTCATGGAGGCTGCATTAGAAGATCACACACAGGGTTTTTTACTAAACCCCACTCTTGGAACTCCATTTCAATGTATTTGGATGTTAATAAATATTCATTTAGTTCATGTTTTGTTTGCTGCAGTTCAGAACAGCATAGGGAATGTCATACAGATTTCATTGAAAGATAGATCAACTCTGAAACACAAAAACTATGATGAATAACACTTTGAAGGTGATCTCCTATAATGTGAATGGAATTCTTAATCCAATTAAAAGAAGTAAAATATTATCAAAATTGAGGAAGGAAGAGGCCCAGATAGCCTTTTTACAGGAAACACATTTAGTGGATACTGAACATGGAAAACTGAAAAGAGGACGGTTTAAGCAAATTTTGTATTCCTCATACAGACCCGGACATAGAAGAGGGGCTGCCATTCTTATTTCAAATCAGATTCAGTTTGAACATATCTCAGAGATTAAGGATAAGGAAGGTCGTTATGTAATGGTCATAGGAAGGATTGACGGAGTAATGACACTTCTCTGCATATATGCTCCCCCAGGCAGTGAGTGGTCTTTTTATAAGAAAATATTCAATATGATATTGACTGAATCCCGGGGGGTGCTTATTTGTGGAGGCGATATGAATATAAGATTATCAAAATTAGATTCCTCTAGGCATAATCCAGGATTCAATAAACCCACTATAAATAAAGTAAATACAATGATGGAAGAAATAGATATAACAGATGTATGGCGAGATCTTTTTCCAACAACTCGGGATTATACTTACTTTTCCGCACCTCAATCCACCTATTCAAGGATTGATTATTTTGTTGTATTTAAAAAAGATTTGTTCAGAGTTCAATCATGTGATATAGGAACAATAGATATGTCCGATCACTCCCCAATTAGTATGATATTAAGTATCAGCAATAAACAAAAAACTACTTTATGGAAACTAAACTCAAGAATTCTTAACAATCCCCGGGTTAAAGAGGATTTGAAAAAGGAAATAGAAAATTATTTTAAAGAGAATGAGAAAGGGGAGGTGTCACCACCTATGGTATGGGATGCATATAAAGCAGTATAAAGGGGAAAAGTAATTTCCTATTCCTCTTTTCTAAAGAAAAGTAAACAAGAGAAACTCCAAAATTTAAACGACAACTCAAAGAATTACAGAAAGATCATAAGGAGGAGAAGAAACCAGATAAGGGGATGGAAATCAAAAAAGTACAAAAACAAATAGATGAATTATATGCAGAGGAGGTTGAAAAGAAATTAATATTTTTAAAACAGGGTCACTATGAAGCTGGAAGCAAGGCAATGAAGTTATTGGCATATAGACTGAGAAAACAGCAGTCAATCAGTACCATCAGTAAAATACGTTGCCCCCAAACTAAAAGAATACAATATAAATTAGAGGAGACCCAACACACTTTTGAGGAATATTATAAAGTGTTATATACACAACCCAAGTTGGATAACAACAATAATATTAAAAGCTTTCTTGAACAACTGAACTTGCCAACACTCACACATGAACAAAATAAAAGTTTGATAAATGAAATCACAGTTAATGAAATAAAGGTAGCAATATCAAGACTTAAACCACATAAAAGCCCGGGCTCAGATGGCTTTACGGCCGAATGGTATAAAATTTTTAGCGATCAGTTAACTCCAAAGTTACACCAAATATGTAATTGGGCACTTAAAAAAGGACAGATCCCCCCCTCCTGGAGAGAAGCGGTAATCTCCGTCATACCGAAAGAAGGCAAAGATAGATTAGATTGTAAACATTACAGACCTGTCTCAGTATTAAATGTCGATTATAAAATTTTCATGTCAATATTAGCTAGAAGAATAGAAAAGATATTACCATCTCTGATACATCTTGACCAGACTGGGTTTATCCACCAGAGACAAACCCAAGACAGTCTCAGGAGGACATTACATCTGATATGGCATATACAAGAAAATAAAATTCCAGCTATACTTATGGGATTGGATGCGGAAAAAGCTTTTGACTCCGTAAGATGGTCCTTTTTGTATAAGACTTTGGATAAGTTTGGCTTTAACAGAACCCTAGTTGAGACCTTCCAAGCAATATACAAAAATCCAACAGCAAGGATTAAAATGAATGGCAGCCTCTCTAAGTCCTTCACATTAGAACGTTCATGTAGACAGGGTTGTCCATGTTCACCTCTCCTGTTTGCTCTGTTTATAGAACCTCTTCGTCAGTACATTAGACAGGCTATAGAGATTAAGGGTATAGATATAGCAGGTAAAAAACACAAATTATCTTTATTTGCAGATGATGTGTTAATTTTTATGTCCCAACCTTTAATATCCCTACCAGCTTTAATGGCATCCTTGGAAAAATTTGGTCTTTTGTCTGGTTACAAATTAAATGTTCAAAAGACTCAGATCTTGTGTTTCAACTTTGAACCACCAAGGCCTTTCCTGTCTAAATATGGCTTGTCATGTGGTAAAAATTCTATGAAGTATTTAGGGATTAATCTTACTCAGGATATTACAAAATTATTTGAAGCTAATTATACCTGATTAAATGATAAAATTAAATCTGACATCCAAAGATGGAACCAATTACCCTTCTTGGGCTTAATGTCAAGAGTTGATTCCATTAAAATGGTTGTGTTACCTCGTATGTTATATCTATTTAATTCACTGCCAATTGAAATTAGTGAACAGTACTTCATTGAATGGGATAAGCTAATTTCTCGGTATATCTGGATGGGTAAAAAGCCAAGAATAAAATACAAGGTAATGCAGTTACCTAAAGAGAAAGGGGAAGTTGCTTTGCCAATTTTTAAAAAATACTATTTGGCTGCCCAATTGAGACCTTTGGTGTGTCTTTGTGATTCAAAGTTTGAGGCAAGATGGAAGGAGATAGAGGAAGGAGCAACAACAGGACCACCACTACAAGCTGTAATAGCTGATAGTAAACTGATAGACTGTTTTCTGCACAAAAATAAGCCTTGGATAAAATTAACCCTCAAAACATGGAGGAAGGTGATCAAAAAGCTTAATCTAAGGGAGGCAGAGAAAATATTACGATGGTGTGCATATGACGTAGATTTTATGCCTTATTAGAATGACAGTAGATTAAAAACATGGAAGGAGAAAGGATTAACTGCATACTGCTGTTTGATCCACAACAGAGTTATGAAGAGTTTTGAAACAGTTAAAAAAGAATATGAACTGGAGAACCAAGACTTTTTTAGATATTTACAATTAAGGAATCGTGTGAATGAAATAATGATGGAAGCATCAGGAAAACTAGACAGTGAGTTACTAAATGTCGTTGTGACATCTTACAAATCAGGATGTGGAAGTAAAATGATTTCCAAATTATATAAAAGTTTTCAGAACTCTACTGACTCAAACACTCTTCATGTTAAAAGGAAATGGGAGAGAGAAGGGGGAATAATTATATCTGAGGATGAATGGGAAAAAATGATTGAAGTACAGTGGAAAACTACATCTTCTCATAGTTTGAGGGAGTTCGGTTGGAAAAGTATAATGAGATATTTTATCACCCCAGCTCAGAAGAGACATCAAGATGTTGGTACAAACTGTTGGAGGTTGTGTGGATTTGATGTTGCAAACCATTTTCATTTATTTTGGGAATGCCCTAAAATCAGATTATACTGGCAAGACATTCATAAGTGTTTAGAAACAATATTTCAAATCCCCATTTCATTTGATGTCAAGACTTTATTATTAGGTACTATAGAGGGATTTATCCAAACTACAGCTGATAAATATTTAATGAGAATATTCCTCATAGCAGGGAAGAAAGCTTTGACTAGAAAGTGGTTACAACCCAATGCCCCAAGCAAAGAGGACTGGTTTGAAATCATTCATGAAATTTACATTATGGAGAGACTAACTTTTTCTATCAAAATGCAGTCAGAGAAATGTAAGGGATTTTGGTCAAAGTGGGTTAAATTTATTGGCTCACAAAGACCAGATTTGATTTAACAACTGATGAATTTTATTTTTATTTCTATTTTTTTTTTTTTATTATTACTATTTTTTCTTCTGACTATTGTGGTACTTGTGGTGTAAGAGAATCTAGATCTGGTGCATAAGTGTAACATTCTGGTTCATGTTTGATATGTTTGGGTTTCTATAAAATAAAAAAGCTAAAACGTAAGGGAGAATGAGGAAGATACTGTTGAGACATAGAAGAATGTTTCAATTACTCTTGATTTATACATCCAGTATGTACTTATATGCATTCTGTCTCTTGTGAAATGATGCAATATGTTTTGATGTCCCTGAGAAAAATAAAATTAAAAAAAAAAAAGGAAAAGGGCAATCCAGGTCAAACATAAGGCTGGATTCAGAGATCAAATCAATAATCAGTCTCTGTTACCTCATACCCCTGGATGATGTTAAATTATTGACCCCTCAGATAAATCTCCTCTCAGTCTCCATTAATACAAATAAAAATAAAAAATGAATCAGACTTTGCAGCCACAGTCTGACTTCCTGTCCAAACTCAAACCAGTCTCCAGTCTCTCTCTGCAGCCCTGACGTCTCTGACTCTCAGTCATCTCACTTTTCAGCCTGCTGAACATCAACATGTGATTCTTTCTTCTTCTATGGTGTCAATGTACCTCAGGATGTTCAGGCTGCAGCGTGGATCCTCCCGTCGAGCAGACAGCAGCTTCTCTCCACGTTCTCCTGGATGATTGTAGCTCAGGTCCAGCTCTGTCAGAGAGGACGAGCTTAGAGCAGAGTCCAGAGACACACAGCCCTCCTCTGAGACCAGACAGCCGGACAGACTGCAGACAGACAGACAGACAGACAGACAGACAGGTGAATCCACAGTTTAACATCACAGGATCAGGTCCAGAATGAAGGCCTGTCTGTGGTACTTTCAGTCTCTAAAGTAGTATGGGAAGAGGAACCTTTAACCATCAGGATCTTTAAAGTCCTCTATAGTCCAGGTCCAGGAGAAAGACCCCCTCTTTGAGAGCAGGCTAAGAACCTCCTCTTTTACTGATGAAGCTGAGAACAATTCTGGCTCTTCAGGGACTGAAGGACTCTGTCCTAGTTTAGTTTCTATAAAATGATGAATGGTTTGGATGTGCTGCTGATTGATGGGTCCATCATTTCAAAGACTCAGACATGTTCTGCTCGAACAGCTTTGACTAGGGATGTGCGTAGTCGTTTAATCGGTTACCCGCCTACTTATTTATTAATCGTTTAGTATTTTACTAGTCGGTTAAACGCTACATTAAGCATCATGCATCTTGTTCTTCACGCGTCTGCGCATAGCTGTAAAGTCTCCCGTTTTGGCCGGGAAACTACCTTATTTTACCCTCTTTCCGCCCCCTTCCAGATAATATTTTCCCTAATTCTCCGAGACATAAAAAACATTCCTCTGCCTCTTAATGCCACTTGCAGTAGCCTGCATGTTTGTTTTCCTCCTGTCTTTCTACCAAAGAGGCTGAATGTGAAGATGCCTCACTACGTCTATCTTTCTTAACACCGGGGTGCATCGGTTCTATAGCGGATTTATAGCCGAGTGAGCATCTGTCAAACATACGATCTTTGGGGTGAAGACGGGGCCGCTCACGCAAACACACGGAGAGAGCTGAAGTGATCGTCCTGAGGAGTAACGAGGAAACAAACGCTAATATGAATGATGGCACGAAAGATACGGTTCTTAAGCCGGCTGCCCCAGTGTGAGAATGTGTTGGTTTTAAACAGGATGAACAAGGTGTGAGCTCATGAACACCTACGAGCTGATATGTCGCATTTGTTTGAAAGTAGTGGCGACGAAGATGTGCAGGTGCAGCGGAGCCTTTGTCCTGACAGTCAACACTTACTGAGGTGTTTGGTCGGCAAAGAAAATATAGATAAAAGCCCAAAATGAAGCGCTCACAGACAGTGTCGTTCGCTACATTGCGAGAAGTGCAGCCCTTCAATATGGCTGAAAAGCCAGCAGTTACAAACGTTTGACAGATAGTACGAATTGACTGGGAGAAAGTAGGCCTACATGTCACAATTCCTGAACTGTATAAACTCCATTTCATTTAGGCCAGAGTTTTTATTGTTGTGTGAGTTTTGTTTTTTCTTTACAGAGACAGGGTCTATTTTTTTTTGTTTTTGACTAGTATAATTATTTTTATTTACATGCAATTTTGCTAAAAGATAGGTCATTTCATTTTCATTGCTTTTTTTCTCTTTTTTGTTTGTTAAATTTACAATATTTTTTGTTCAATTTATTTTATTTAAAATATCCTGACCTTCCAATTACAGTTAAATATTCTTAAGAAATGAAAGTTTCTTGAATCGTGTACTAGTTTTAAGTGCCAGAGATTTCAGGGAAATTCTATTCTAGGCTACTATGTTGTACGTTTGGAATTGTCATGCTGCTGCATCTAAGTTTCATACCAAAGCAGTATTTATAATAAATGCCATGCATTGCATTGGCAAACGTATCAGAAATGTATTGCTCTTTAAATTGTTCAACTTTATTCAGTCAGTTGTTGTTACATAAATAGAATTTAAATTAACAGTTTGTCCTGAATGTTTGGGCTAAAATAGTTCCTAAATGCACATTTGAATGTTAAACTTTTAACTTAATATGTGTATTAAATTGCGAGTTTTCTTGCTTATAGACTAGTCGACTAGTCGCAAATAAAATTTGAGACTAGTCGGCGGGGAAATTAGTCGAAATTCCCATCCCTAGCTTTGACCCTCCTGAAAGGCCTCAGAGCTGTTGGTCTTTCCCTGCAGAGGTTTTAGAGGAACCTGATCCACCCTGAGGTTAGCTGTCTTTCCTCTGACCTTTAACCTTCAGGGAGACTGTGAGGATCATGAGAGTCTCCTTCCTGAATGTCTTCTGTTTCATGACTAAGGCCCTCAGTCTGTTTAGAGAACATTTGGAGCTCCTTCATGTTGGAGGCGTTCAGGAGCTCAGATGATGGTCACAGCTTTGATTTGCATTTCAACATTTTTATGTTTACCTGAGAATCTCCAGTCTGCAGTGTGGACTCTTCAGTCCATCAGACAGCAGCATCACTCCTGAATCCTGCAGGTCGTTGTCACTCAGGTCCAGGTGTCTCAGACCAGAGGACTGTGAGCTGATGACTGAGGACAGAGCTTCACAGCTTCTCTCTGACAGTCCACATCCACTCAGCCTGAAAAACAACAGTCAGTTTCCAAATTATTTTAGGAGTTGACCTCTGATGTACACGTGTGGTCAAAACATGTTGGCACCCTTCTGTGATAAAAAGAAAAACCCACAATGCTCACTGAAATAACTTGAAACTGACAAAAGTTGGAATAAGTAAAAATGTACTGCAATTAATTTTTGACAGACTTTGCTTTTGAATTATGTTTCAAATGAATCTTCTTAAAAAATACAAAATAAAGAAACTCGACAAAAATGATGATTCTTCTATAAAAGGTTAAACATGATTTGACCATAGGTATATATTAAACTAAGGTGTGTCTGTGAAGTAGCATCACAGGTGTCATCAGACTTGTCATCAGTCAGTCTGATTATTTAAAGGCTGAAAAGTGGTCACTGTGCTGTTTGGTATCATGGTGTGTGTCAAACTGAACATGGACCACAGAAAGCTCAGGATATATATTTTTCAGGAGATTAGAAAGAAAATTATCGGCAAGCATGTTAATGTTTAAGGCTATCAGACCATGTTCAAGTTCAGAAGTTTCAGGTCCACAGGACGGTCAACAACCTTCCTGGACGTGGTCACAAGAGCAAAAGTGAAGACAAATTAAAGAGACGTTTAATACACAGCGCCCAGACCAACTTCCAAAGATTTTTGAGGTGAACTTCAAGTTCAAGGTACATCAGTATCAGATTTCATCATCTGTCACTGTTTGAGCCAAAGTGGACTTAATGGAGGACATCACTGTTGAAAGCAAATCATAAAAAAGTGAGACTGGAATTTACCAAAATGCATGTTGACAAGTCACAATGCTCCTGGGAGAATGTACTTCGGACGGATGAGACAAAACTGCAGCTTTTTGGTAAGTCACATCAGCTCTATGTTAACAGGTGCAAAAATTAAGCATACAAAGAAAAGAACACTGTACCTACTGTGAAACATGGAGGAGGCTCAGTTATGTTCTGGGGCTGCTTTGCTGCATCTGACACAGAGTGCCTTGAATCTGTGCAGGAACAATGAAATCTAAAGACTATCAAACATTCTGGAGTGAAATGTGCTGCCCAGTGTCAGAAAGCTTGGTCTCAGTCACAGGTCATGGGTCCTCCAACAGGATAATGAGCCAATCACACAGCTAAAAACACCCAAGAATGGATCAGAACAAAACACTGGACTATTCTGAAGTGGCCTTCTATGATCCCTGATCTAAATCCTGTTGACCATTTGTGGAAGGAGCTGAAACATGCAGTCTGGAGAAGACAGCCTTCAAAACTAAGACAGCTGGACCAGTTTGCTAATGAGGAGTGGGACAGACTACCTGTGGACAGGTGCAGAAGTCTCAGTGAGAGCTAAAGAAACCCCCTGATTGCAGAGATTACCTCAAAGGGTTGTGCAACAAAGTATGAAGTTAAGGGTACCTTCATTTTTAATCAGGCCAGATTCATTATTTTGCTCAAAAAATGATTCTGTTTAACCACAATTCAAAAGCAATGTGTGATTTTCTTTAGTTTATAGTAAATTTTTCTTTGTCATTACTTTTGTCAGTTTCAACTTTTTTTCATTTGCCATTTTGTGTTTTTCTTTCTGTAATGGGTAGGTAATGTGAGGATTTTTTGGAATGTTTTATCTAGGCTCAGTGGGGTAAAACTACACCAAGGTCTGACATATGTGTGTAATGACTCATCAGAGAGAGCTGTATTTAAGGGTGGTAAACTGTCTTGTTTTCAGAGGACACCCTGCAGGTCTCCTCTCCATGCTGCATGTGTCTGAAATAAAAGAATCTTAATCCATGGCACTGTGGTTCCTCTTGATTTGTTCCTCTTATTTCTTTTTGGTCCATTTTCCATATTTAGGACGTACTACGCTCACAGAACCAATAATTTTGTGCACCTGCGAAAGTCAACCTCTAAGTATCTCCTGCAGATGGATCCCCCATTTTTCATCGTGTGCCTCAATCACCACAAACAAAAAAAGTTAGAAGAAAAAAAAAGAAAAAAACTCTAGAACTCTGGCTTGACTCTGATCTAAGTTTTCAATGTAAAGGGGATTTTGAATGTTTACCTGAGAGTCTCCAGTCTGCAGTGTGGACTCTTCAGTCCATTAGACAGCAGTGTCACTCCTGAATCCTGCAGGTCGTTGTTACGCAGGTCCAGGTCTCTCAGACCAGAGGACTGTGAGCTGAGGACTGAGGACAGAGCTCCACAGCTTCTCTCTGACAGTCTACATCCACTCAGCCTGAGAAAAGATCATCAGTCAGTTGAAAAACATTCTAGGAGTTGACCTCTGTTGTAAGTCAACCTCTATGTGTCTCCTGCAGATGCATCGTTCATTTTTCATCTTGTGTGTCACTCGCCAAAAACAAATGCAAAGTTAAAATAAACAAAGTAAGAAGACTCTACTACTTTGTTTCAACTCTGATTTTAGTTTCAAATGTAAAAGATATTTTGAATATTCAACAGGGGCAAAAATTCCTCTTCAATTTTGAGGGGGAGGGATAAACAGTAAAGTTTCAAAAAGTAGTTTTTGGGAGGGACATTAAAATAAATGCTATATTTTTGCTGCATTGTTTAGATACTTTCTCAGGTGTCTTGCATGGCTATATTAAACAATAACTGTAAGTCATTGTTACTTCGTAGTCCATATCCTACCCGTCTGTTTATGTTGAACCAGTAATTCGAAGAGTTCTATTGGTTGGAAGGTGCCAACTACACCACATGTGACCTAACTAAAATTTTTATCACTGCTACAGAAACACTTCAAGAAATGGGAGCTCAGAAAAAGTTATAAAACTGTAAGAAAAACTTTAATAAATAACCAAACTACATCAAACTATTCTTCAAGCATGTGCTATTATTAAAATGTCAAAAATAAAACAAACAAAATCTAAATATATCACAAAACTTAAATTAACAAACCTTTTAAACTAAATATCCAGTGTAAAAAAACCCGACTGAAAAAAAATAATGTAAAAAGTGAAAAGTGAATCTGATGTGACCTGTGCAGGTAGGTGCACCTACAGAGTTTTGCTGGAGGCTTTGACCACTGGCAGCAGCCTCAGAAGAGCCTCCTCTGAAGCAGAGTATTTCTTCAGGTCAAACTCATTCAGGTCCTTCTCTGAGGACAGTAAGATGAAGACCAGAGCAGACCACTGAGCAGGAGACAGTCTATCTGTGGAGAGACGTCCTGATCTCAGGGCCTGTTGGATCTCCTCCACCAGAGAACGATCATTCAGTTCATTCAGACAGTGGAACAGATTGATGCTCTTCTCTGCAGACATGTCCTCACTGATCTTTGACTTAATGTACTTAACTGTTCCCTGATTGATCTGTGAGCTACTTCCTGTTTGTGTCATCAGACCTTGTAGAAGATTTTGATTGGTTTTCAGTGAAAGACCCAAGAGGAACTGGAGGAACAGGTCAAGGTATCCGTTTGGACTCAGTAAGGCCTGGTCCACAGCTCTCTGGTGGACATGTTTCAGATCAGGTTTGAAATAGATTTGAAGGGTTGTGAACAAACTCTGTTCTTCTTTCATCAGATTGACTCCAGAGTTGATGAAGGTCAGATGGACATGAAGAGCAGCCAGGAACTCCTGAACGCTCAGATGGATGAAGCAGAACACCTTGTCCTGGTACAGTCCCCTCTCCTCTTTAAAGATCTGTGTGAACACTCCAGAGTACACTGAGGCTGCTCTGATGTCCATGCCACACTCTGTCAGGTCTGGTTCATAGAAGATCAGGTTTCCTCTCTGCAGCTGCTTAAAAGCCAGTTTACCCAGAGACCGGATCATCTTCCTGCTCTCTGGACTCCAGTGAGGATCAGTCTCTGCTCCTCCATCATACTTGATGCTCTTCACTTTGGACTGAACCACCAGGAAGTGGATGTACATCTCAGTCAGGGTCTTGGGCAGCTCTCCTTCCTCTCTGGTCTCCTGTACATGGTCCAGGACTGTGGCAGTGATCCAGCAGAAGACCGGGATGTGGCACATGATGTGAAGACTTCTGGACTTCTTGATGTGGGAGATGATTCTGTTGGCCTGCTCTTCATCTCTGAACCGTTTCCTGAAGTACTCCTCCTTCTGCTGGTCAGTGAACCCTCTGACCTCTGTCACCATGTCAACACATCCAGGAGGGATCTGATTGGCTGCTGCAGGGCGTGTGGTGATCCAGAGGTGAGCAGATGGGAGCAGGTTCCCCCTGATGAGGTTGATCAGCAGCACATCCACTGAGGTGGACTCTGTCACATCAGTCAGGATTCTGGTTTGGTGGAAGTCCAGAGGAAGTCGACACTCATCCAGACCATCAAAGATGAACAAGACCTGGAACTCCTCAAACCTGCAGATTCCTGCTTCTTTGGTTTCTCTGAAGAAGTGATGAACAAGCTCCACCAAGCTGAACTTCTGCTCCTTCAGCAGATTCAGCTCTCTGAAGGTGAATGGAAACATGAACTGTATGTCCTGGTGGGCTTTGTCTTCAGCCCAGTCCAGGGTGAACTTCTGAGTGAGGACTGTTTTACCAATGCCAGCCACGCCCTTCGTCATCACTGTTCTGATTGGTCCATCTTCTCCAGCTGATTCCTTGAAGAAGTCTTCTCCTCTGATGGTCTTCTCTGGTCTGTGTGGTCTCCTAGATGTAGTCTCGATCTGTCGGACCTCATGTTCCTCACTGACCCTTCCAGCCTCTCCCTCTGTGATGTAGAGCTCTGTGAAGATCTGGTTCAGCAGGGTCAGGGTTCCTGCTTTAGCGATCCCCTCAAACACGGTCTGGAACTTCTCCTTCAGGTTGGACTTGAGTTTTCCTCGGCACACTGAGGCGTCAGATCCTGAAGGAAAAACCAACAAATGACATTAAAGTCTGGATCCTGGACAAAGTCCTGACATCTCAGAGGAGCTGCTCACATCTTCTCATTTTACCAAAAAGTGTTTTTATATAAACCTTGTGGTATCATATTGAAGAAAATATTATTAGTCATATTTATAGCCTAATTTGTGAAGTACTATTACAAACAAAGGTTTACAAAGTGCTTTGACAAACAGCCAGGAACATATACAAGACAACGCACAGGAGTCTGAGCACAAAAGGATCAAAACAACAAAAAAGTTCAATTTTAATCAAAAACTCTCACAAACACACAATGACAGAATAAATCAAACACAGTAAGAACAAAGAGAGAGCAGCAGCATTTCTGGAGTCTTTTAAATGTCAAATAAAATTAAGTAATGACATTGATAAGAAGATGAAAACATTAAAAGCCAACAACAAAGAAAGAATCTATAAGTTATGGAAGCTAAATTATGAGAACAATAAAGACAAATCCTGAGCTACAATGACAGAAATACAGAAAAAGATTGAGATGACATCACAGGGGAGCAAGTCTGTAAAGATGAGATTTTAAAAGTGACTTAAAAAACTTTCTGCAGGCCTCATCTCCTCGGGCGGATAGTTCCAAAGTGGAGGCATACTGATGGAGAAAACTCCATCACCTTTAGTCTAAAGTCCTGACCTCAGAGCGGTCAGGAGGCCCCCATCTGAGGATCTGAGGCTGTGAGTTGGTTCATAGCAGATCAGTTGCTCTGAAATATAGACAGGAGCGAGGTCCAGGAAAGCATGAAAAGAGATTAGTTCAATCTCAAAATGGATTCTATACTGATGGGAGCTAGTGAAAGGAGCTGAAGTCGGTGATGTGATGTCTGTTTAAAGCTGTCAAAAGCTGAGCTGCTGTATTCTGAACCAGCTGGAGGTGAGAAAGAGATTTTTGATGTAAAGCAGAAGGAGCGAGTTATAGGGTGAAGGTATGGATGAGTTTTTCAAGGTCTGTTGGGGAGAGCACTTCTTTTATTTTTGAAATGGTCGTAATATAAAAGAAACAGGACTGGAGGACTTTGTTGATGTCTGTGGAGAAGGTGAGGTCAGAATCAAACAGAACTCTGAAAGTTCTGGCTGTGGGTTTAATGTTGAGTGAAAGGGAGACCAAAGGAAGTGCTTAACTATAAGTAATTAATAATTCATTATGTAAATGTGTTTCCAGTTGTTGGTCACATTTTAAATTTCTGGTTATAACAAACAAGCTTTCACAGCCGTGGCTACGGCTATTGTCACATCTGCCTATGTCACAGCTGCTCTGGGTGATGACGTGGAGTTGCATCTCATTTGTCAGCTGTGTGTTTTCAGCCCTTCACCTTGGCCCTCAAAGCAGAGGGCGAAAGGGGAAGGGGTAATACGAAGAAGTAAGACAAAGGGAAAGCAGATTAAAACTGTTAATGAAGTGAAAGTTTGGAAGGGCAGGATGATTGGAGCCAGCTGTTCAAAAGATGCAATCTGGATCAGCATTATCCAGATTTTGATCCAGATTTTGAAATCCCTTATTTTAGCTACGCACAAATGCGCAATCCATCTTAATTTTATCCCAGTTGTTCAAAGCAAAGTTGGATCAGATCAGTCTGATCCAGATCCAAATTTTTCAACATTACTAAATCTGGATAATGAGTTCTCTAAAGACTGCATATCACCCTGAAGGCTGCTAGGTGTGTTAAAACTGGTAGAACAGGCAGAATGGGGTCTCTCAAAGTGTCTTTACTTTAAGAAAGAAAAAAAGCACAGAACGTAAAAATACCTCATTTTTAGTGTCTTTTGACCTGCCAGAGCATATCTGTCCCACAAAAAGTAAAAAAAAAGCAAATAAACATCCCATGTGTTCCAAATTCAAACTAAAAATTTAAATCCTTAAACATTAAGTAAAACAGCTTTGCTGTCTGGAGAGTGATCTCAGGGTGTGCTCTTGAGCATTTAAATGAAGTTCTGAAGAGGTGTTTTGCATGTCTCACCTACCTGTGAGTGGAACCCCAAGCGGTGTGTAACACAACTCTTGCTTTTTCTGTCCTGCACAATATTTCTATAAAGCTGAACATTCTTCTCTATGATGACATGCCTTCGACTTTCTCACAGAATGAGAGAGTGACTTGAAATGCAGTAAGGGATGCCATTGTCAGAAACTATTATTTTAACAAGGATTTTTAGGATGTATCTGTAAATATGTAGTTTTCAATGAGAATTTGAAATGAAAACTATTGACAGCTTTTGAGAGGATTATATTATTTGTACCTTTCTGGTCTTTAGTTTTAAGTTGCAGCTGCAGCTGGTAAAAATGAGTTGATGACTGTGACTGGCGGCTAACAGGAGGGTTTTTCAAAAAAAAAATAAAACTGAGGATTCAACCTCCCTCTCAAGTAGCCATGCTGGCAGTGTGCGTGACTACCTCTCTCCTCACGCTGCTGCTGCCACACACCTGCACATGATCACTAATCACCACTTTTATAAAGGCTTCCTGGAGTCACCTCTTCTTCGCCGGTGGATTTTCTCATCTAGAGTGCTTTGTTGGCCATACCTTCTGCTTTACTCTGTCTAATTCTTGGCTCTAAGCCTTTTTTGAGCTTCGATTTGGAGCCTGCTTTATTGAAGAGTGATTTTTGATTGTGCTTTTGTCCTACACCACTTGGAAACTTACCGTAAATTGCGGACTATAAACCGCTACTTTTTTCCTACACTTCAAACACTGCGGCTTATACTCCGGTGTGGCTTGTTTAGGTTTTTTTTTTCGTGGCGGCAAAAACAGTTTGCCTAGCAACAGCAGACCAATAAAATTGATGAGAGGTCCAGACAGAGGTTCAAAAAAATTGCCTCCTTCAAGTTTTTATGAGTTTATGTTTTATTCAGTTGGGCATATTTGACAAAACAACTCGGAAAAAATAGGCGAGGTCCGAACCTCGCTGACCTCATACCATGTGGAGAAGTCGTGTGCAGCCGCAGGTGCAGCGGTGATGCGAGTGAACTTCAGTGGGGCGGGGGCTGGGAGAGTGAGCCAACATCAGAGATGGGGTATTTACGCGCCCGCCCATCGTCACAGCGGGCTTTACGCGCCGTTACGCTGCAAAGAACCGGCACCCGCAGGCTCATACCATAAGCACGGATATTAAAAAATGAAGACAACGTGGCGCTCCCTCTGCTACATCACTGGCATGGAATGACACCGAGCTAAAGAACCGCATCGGGCACCGGAACCGCGGGCTGCATGCAGGGAGCCGTAACAAGTAGCCGCATGCGGCTCTGGAGTTTAGACAGTAAATGAAGGCGCTCTTTGTCCTCCATTAAAGTCCGTTAATATCACAAACAGTGACAGCTCCTTCCCCCCCGCCACACACACACACACATCAATCAATCAATCAACCTTTATTTATACTCGAGAGATCATTGAGGGTCATCCTCATTTACAATGATGTCGAGTCAAGTACAGAGGAAATGGGAGAGTACAAAACAATCAAACAGACAGACTTTACAGAAAGGGCATTAAAATCATCAGACCTGTGATGATGAATATGACAGCAGGTCACACTTAAATAAAACAATTACACATGTAAGAGTGGAAATTTAAAATAAGATTTCTAAAAAGCCCAAAAGGTAGAAGGTCATCAATCCTGAGCAGCTCCTGTAGCCTGTTCCAGGACTCAGGAGCAGAACAGGAAAAGGCGGTCTTTCCCAGTTCAGACCTGACTCGTGGGACATGTAACAGGAGCCTGTCAGAGGAACATGTATGACACTGGTTGTTAAAAGAAATATGGAGAAGCTCGGTGAGGTAGGATGGTAACTTCTCTAAAAGGGCTTTATAAATGAAGAGGTGCCAATGAAAATCAGGCCTCATCTGTAGAGAGGACCAGCCAACCTTACTGTATAAATCACAGTGGTGCGTGTTAAAAGGATCACCGGTGATAAACCGTAATGCAGAATGGTAAACAGGGTCAAGCCGTTTTAGGGTTGAGGGGGCTGCATGTCTGTAGATGACATCTGCATAGTCAAGGACTGACATGAAAACAGCCTCCACAATCCTCTTTCTACAAAATCAAGGGATGTTTGATTTATTTCTATAAAAATATCCTACCTTATTTTTATAGAACCAACAAGGTCATCAACATGATAATTGAAAGTCATTTTATCATCAATCCATACACCCAACTATTTGTAAGAACTGACTCTTTCAAATGTTACTCCATTTTTTGAAATAATTAATGCATCATTTTTGTCAACTGTTCGTGATCTAGAGAAAACCATCATTTTTGTTTTTTCTGCATTCAAGACCAAGTTGAGATCAGAAAAATTGTCTTGTAATATGTTAAAAGATTTCTGCAGCATATTACAAGCAGATTGTATATTTTCTGCAAAACAATAAAGAACTGTGTCATCTGCATAAAGATGAGCATGACAGTCAGACAGAGAACTGACAACATTATTTATATAAATAGTAAACAGGACAGGACCTAGGATGGAACCTTGTGGAACACCTTTGGTGACACTTGAAAATTCTGAAAAATAGTTTCCAAATTTAACAGATTGACATCTGTCTGATAAATAGCTCCTAAACCAATCACAAGAATTTTTATCAAATACAATATTTTGTATCTTCTGCAGCAATAGGCAATGATCAACAGTATCAAAGGCTTATGATAAATCAATAAAAAGAGCTACGCCATGTTGTTTTTTGTCAAGTGCTGACGTTATGTCATTTACAACTTTAGTGACAGCAGTAATGGTACTGTGTCCAGCTCTGAAACCAGACTGGAAAGGGTTTAGGATGTTAGCATTTGATAAGAAGGTTTTTAGCGCGCACATACACAAACTCTCTCCGCCCGGTTGACGGAAATCCGTCACAGTGACGGAGAACTGTAATCCATGCTAATTTCTTAATAAAAATAATGAAAGAATGGATGAGTGTTTGAGCTAATTTTTCATATTACTACGTGGGATACTGCGGCTTAAAATCCGGTGCGGCTTGTACAAGTACAATATTGATTTTTTTTTCTAAAATTAGACTGTGCGGCTTTTAATCAGGTGCGCTCTGTAGTCCGGAATTTACGGTACCTCATTCTTCTGCTCTTTCTCTTCACAGTGTCTCCTGGAGCTCTCACCCTGCCAACCTGTATACCTTGTTTACATGAACTCTAATGTGAGCACTGGACTGACAGGAATCCTGGTTGTTTTGGATCGTGTTAACTAATAAACCCTTGCTTACTCTGATGCTTTCTCTAGCTCTCGCTTTTGGGTCCAAAATTTTACACTAAAGGGACTGTACCATGACAAAACTTCTCACTCGCTGTAAACCAGCAGTGTTTAGGCCCATGGACCAGGCCTTGGTGCTCTGGGCTAGAGAACCCTGTCATAGATGATAACCCCCCTTCATCATTGTTGACCTTCAGAATATAGCTCTTACCGTTCCACAGATGCTCAGCCAGCTCGTCCTGATTCATCCTCCTCAGGAAGCCCACTGTGATCTTCAGAAATGCCTCTCTGATGCTCCTCTGCTCCTCATCTTCACCAACCATCTCATCCTCGCTCTGAGCCTCTGAGCATCCTGGGTAATCTGGACCCAAACCTCTCCGGATTCCCTTCAGTCTGTTCTTCACAAAGCTGATGATGTTCTCCTCCAGCAGCTGGAGAACAGAAGACAGTGGAGATTCAATGTGACAGAGCAGAACAATGACATTAACATCTGGATCATGGTGGAGCAGCAGACGTGTAGATCATGGACTTCACTGTTAAAGTGTGATGTTCTCACCAGAAATATGGAGTCCAGCTCTGATTCGGGCAGTTTGGAGAAGATACTGGGGAGTCCAGATGTTTCCATCTGACCTCTGTAGATCAGAACAGAATTAAAGAGATCAGTGACTCAGCATGAATTATCATCACCTGTGGATCTAAGGTGGTGATTTCATTGGATACTGAGAAGGCATTTGACAGGGTTGAGTGGAGATATTTGTTCACGATTTTTAGAAAGATTTGGCTTTGGTCCATCACCTTAAACATGAATTAAAATTTTGTATTGCTCTTCTATGGCTGCAGTATGGACAAACACCATAATCTCTGACTATTAAAAGCTCCATAGGGGCTGCCAACAAGGCTGTAGTCTCTCTCCCTACTTGTTTAATTCGGCAATCGAGCCACTTGCTGTAGCTTTCAGGGAGGATGATGGTATTAACGGTATCTCTTGGGACAGTAAACTGCATAACGTGTCACTCTACACCAATGATTTAATATTATAGAAATATATCCAGCCCTCAGGAATCCATACCAAAACTACTATGCATTCTAAAAGAATTTGGGTTTTATGATCAACTACTCATTGACTCTACTTTTTCCTTTTAATGATGTATGTGAGGATAACTGAGTTTCCTTTTAAAATAAAAAGCACACTTTTACATATATAGGCATCAAGGTTATTGATTAGTGAGGGAGATGTTTGACTATAAGTATTGGAACAAACAACAACTTCAAAAAAACATTTCATTAGTAAGACTATAAATATAGTTTAAATTATTTCTAGGTTCCCTACATATTTCCAATGATCCCTAAATTTATACCAAAACACTTTCAATAACTGGACAAATCAATTTCATCTTTTATCTGGAAGGGCTCAAATCCAAGGATGAAAAGGAAATTTTTGGAAGTGTCAAAGGAAGCGGGGGGTCTTGGTCTGCCTAATTCCTTTTTTATTATTATTGGGCAGCCAATGTAACAAAGTTTTTGTATTTGGTTTCTACATATAAAAATAAGGGGGGCAGAAACACACTCTCAATTCACCATTGATATGGCTTAAAATTTGGTTTCAGTTAAGGACACATTTGGGTTTAAAACAGGTTAGTGGATTTCTCCCAATTGCAAATAATCATTTCTTCACACATTCTATACTAGATAGTGCATTTCGGTCTTTGCAGAGACATGGGCTTTTTATTCTCAGTGACTTTTTCTCACAAGATAATTCCTCTTCTGTCAAAGCATTAATAATATATTGTGACACATCTAGATTTGATTTTTTCAGATATCTTCACGTTTTCAGCTTTGCAAAAAGACATTTCTCTCTTTTCCTCACTTGACACCAAGGAATCAGTCAGATTTTATTCTACAACTAGATCCCTATTACAGGAAATGGGTCTCTATAGTTAACAAAGTGAGACAGCGATTAAATAAAATATCTCGGGACAGAACAAAAGCTGCATGGGAGGCAGATTTGGGAGAGGGGGCTATTGGAGGATGCCTGGCAGAGAAGTCTAACCTGTACACATACTTCTGTCTATGTTTATGTCATGGGCTGATTCAGTTTAAGGTCCTTCATCGTCTACATTATTCTAATGATAAGCTGGCTAGAATCTTTTCCACAATAAACCCTGTCTGTCCAAGATGTGGTTACTGTTCTGCAGTGGTTGGACATATGTTTTGGCTACAGACAATAGACATTAGATTTTCACACAGTTATTTTTGGCATACCATTTCCAAATTGAAAACTCAAAAGCAAATGCTCTTGCTTTTGTCTCTTTGTTGGCCCCCAGACTCATTCTTTTCAATAGGAGGGCCTAAAATGCTACATCTTTCTCACACTGGTGGAAGGAGGTCTTTCCTTTTTACCTTTAGAAAAGTTAAGGCCTAAAATTGAAAATAAAAAATAAAAAATTCAAAAGAGCTTTACCCTGACCTGGAGTCTCTTTATGGATTATATAGACAGCTTTTTTTTTGGTTGTACTTAAAGGATAATTTCGGTTCCTGCAGCTTTCACATTGTTTATAGAATGAAGTAGAACAATATACTCACCCAGAAGGCTTTCCTGATCCAAACAGTGCATCGGGAGATATTTAGGTTCAAAATTGAGCGGCGTATATCCGTTTAATTGTAGCATGTAGGGCATAGATCGCTGCTCCTTAAACTGCATTAATCGTACAAAAACCCATGATTTTCACCAATATTCCATCATGGTCCGCTCCGGGCTAGTCCTCCGCTACAATCTGTGTCACTCCAGACAGCTTTGTGTGGCTGTACTGAGCTCTGAACTGACAAAGCAGATTGATTGCCATGGCGCCCTCCACGCATGCGCAGTACTCTCTGGAGCGCTGCCTTCGCTTCCTCCTTTCTATGAGCTCCTCATCTGTAAATTCTGGCTCTAAACTCTAAGGACACCCATCATATTCAAAGTTCTCCTCTCTTCATCTGATAGATATTCATCCATTTTGCACAAAACTGGAAGAAGAAAGTTGATTTGTAGCCGCCGGTGTTCCACTGAAACAATGAGCCGCATTGCCTATGCACCGAGGCACGTAAACAAACTCTGCAGTTCAGAGGTCAGCACAGCCACACAGCGCTGTGTGGAGTGACACAGACTGCAATGGAGGAGTAGCCAGAGCGAATCATGATGGAATATTGGTGAAAAACATGACTTTTTGGACGAGTAATGCAGTTTTAGGAGCAGCAATCTATGCCCTACGTGCTACCATTATATGGATGTTCACTGCTCGATTTTGGATCTAAATATCTCCTGAAGCACTGTTTGGGTCAGGAAAGCCTTCTGGGTGAGTATGTTGTTACTCTTCATTCTATAAACAATGTAAAAGCTGCAGGAACCGAAATTATCTTTTAATGATGACCTGAGCGTAACACGAACCTTGATTCTGTTGATAACTTGGCCTACACTTGATCTAAAGACCCTGTCAAGAGTGTTTGTTTTCAGAGCCTTGGGGTGGGGGATGAGGTAGTTTGATAAAAAGCCTGATTATGTAAGTCTGTTAATTTACTTGTTTGAAAAATCAAAAATAAGTTTGGAAAAAAAAGACATTCTGAGGGGAAAGGGAGCTGACCTGACCTCAACAGGTCCATCAAACAAACATTTCATCATCTCTGAGGGACTCAAACGTGGAAGTATAAGGCCTTATTTATCCATCCTCACCTGTCCTCAGCAGGTCTGTTCTTCTTAAAGTCAATAATAAAACCTTTAGACTGGTCACTCTTCATGGACACACCACTGGGCTCTGGAGGCTCTGATCTCCTCATCCTGATAAAACAAACATCATCATCATGATTAAAACGTGGAGGTATAAGATCAAGATAAGATTGGGGTTAATTGCAATCAAAGCATCTCTAACTGAGACCGGATGAATACTAAACAGCTAAGAGGATGGGGAACACAATAAGGTGTTATCTGAGTGACTTCTTGGATATTGCTGGAGAAGGTAACAAAAGGCAACAGCAAGAAAAGTTTTGCAGAAATATTCCAAGGCCAACTCTGTGTCTGGTATATGAGATGTGGAATGAATATCACTATAAAACAAATAATTCAGAAAAGCTTGTTCATTAAAGTTTTTTAGATATCTTTTCAAAAAAATTTTGTGTGGTATTTTCTTTGTACGAGTACTCCTGATACAGGCAACAGGACAGTGGTCGCTCACTCCAAAGTCAAAAACACCTGAGGAGATTATTTTATCATCTCTGTTAGAAAGGATGAGGTCAATCAGTGAGGACTTCTCAGGGTGTTTTAAATTACATCTCATTGGTTCAGATATCATTTGAGAGAGACCAAGACTGCAGCAGATATCTTTAAAGTTGTTTGAGGAGTCAGAGAGCCTGGCAAAATTAAGATCTCCCATAATAATAACCTCTCCATGCACATATGTAGAGATTAAAGGGATAGTTCAGTTTTTTTGAAGTGGGGTTGTATGAGCTCCATATGGTCACTAAGGACATTAGATACAGTAGAAACTTCTCTCCTCTCCACCAGAAAGCCACAGTCTGTAAGAGTCTGTGACAAAGAAAAGGCGCTAATGGAAAAAACCATACCGGAGTCAAAGGCTATTTTCTCCGCCTACAAGAACTCAAATCAAAAAGTAATACCACAGTTTAAGAGTACGCTACATATACATTTTTTGAAGTGCATAAACCGTTCGGAAATTTAAAGTTTATCCGGATCTAAGCCAGCTCACGTCTGTGTCCTTCCTTTAATCCCTCCGCCGTAGTTAGCTAGCAGAGAGCTAGCGGCCTTGAACACCTTTTTAAGACTAATTAAAAGCACATTAGAAGACAAGTATTTCTGAGATTAGTGTTTGAGTTGCTTCCCTTGATGCAGATACAGATGTGTATCATCTAGAACTCAGCTGCACAGAAATCGTTGCGTGTGTGTGTGCATGTGTGAGACACACACACTCACTAGTAGTCTGCAGTGTTATAATAAACACACAGCCTCCTCTACTCTGCTTATTTGTCTCTGACATATCATTATTACTTACTTTGAGCAGAAACTGTCATTAGGTCCTTCTGGTCTGGGATGTTTTTTATCTTCTGGAAATTAAAGTATGTCCACAAAACTCCAGGAAAGGAAAGTCCGTTTGACGAGTAATACTGCCGTCCACATCACCTATTCCCAGGTCAAACATTCACCCCACTGTGTATTTACGTCTCTATCTTGATGTCCAGGCTCCATGGACGTTTCCTCTGTATTCCCCTCGGTCGGTTCGTCTCCATTTTAGCAGCTCGTCTTCTGTAAAGTCCGGTTCATACAGGTATCCTCTTGACTCCAAAGTGAATGAGACTTCATCGGCGCTGCCATAATAATCCCTTTTTTAAAACATTTCCTGCATTGTCTCTTCCTCACACCGCTAACAGTCAAAACAGAAGAGTTATGATACTTGATAAAAGTCACACAAAGCTACAGCCTGGCATCAGAAGCCGCTAGCGTGCTATTGTTTTGGTCAGCTGATAGGAAAGGAGTGATTTAGGCGAGGGACACGTCGCCCCTTCCCCTCTCAGCTGACCAAAACTAAGCAGAAGCTTCCTGCTTCTGAAGAGTGCAGACGCTTGCTCCAGCCTGCTTCCTTCTTAACTCTGCTTTTTAATCATTTTAATCATTTTATTACTTCTACAAATACTGGAGAAATCTCTACATTCATCATTTCATGACTTATTTTACATAAACCAAGATTTTGAAGATTTTAAGATTTTTAACGGATCTGACGAGCCAGCGACATGTCCGGGGGAAGAAACCAAACAAATTCCTTCTGTGGACGCTGTCGGAGATATCAACAGGAAATTAATGAGCTACAAGCACGGATTTTTGCTTTAGAATCAGAAAAAGGACTTCACAAGACGCTTCCAGTGACATCCGGTGGTAAGAAGTCCACAGTTACTTTCAGTAAAAAGGGTGACAAACCCGCTGCTTTCATCTTAAACCTGAGTGACACTGTGTCTTTTCCAAAACTCTGTAAAGACCAAAATGCCTCATCTTGGAGAGAACTTGGTGCTAAGCCAAAGCAGCACAAAGCGATGAAAGACAATGCTAATACCAACGTGAAATCACCTGAAATACAGCTTACCAACAGATTTTTGCCACTGTCAGAGACTGATTTTAATGAATTCAATGATTCTTACAAACAGAGAGAAAACGGATTGTTTTCACTAAACAGGAGCCATAAAGTCGGCAAAAGACAGCAGGCAGACAGACAATCTGGACCAAACGTCAAGGTCAGAGATACGCTGCTGCTAGGAGATGGTGCTATCAGTGACCTGAACCATACAAGAATCCAAACAAGCTGCCATCCCAGTGCCACCGTCTCTGAGATAACAACACTCCTCCCAAAAGTTTTGTCAACACACCGAGGAGTCAAACAGCTGATCGTGCACGTGGGTGCAGTGGACATCAGAAAGGAACAAACTGAAGTCCTGAAAAGGGATTTCACTAAGTTCTTCAAGGAGCTTGATAAAGTGGAGGTCAAAACATTCATCAGTGGACCTCTTCCAAACATCAATGGGAAGATAAACAAGTTCAGCCGGCTGCTTCAGCTGAACACATGGCTGTCCAAAGAGTGTGCGCACAGAGGATTTCACTACATCGAGAACTTTCATCTCTTCTGGAAACGAGAGGACCTGTTCAAGGGAAGGGGTCCACACCTGTGCAGAGGTGGGAGGAGAGTGCTAACTGAGCACCTCCTCCACGCTCTGGGGCATCAGAATGGGCCGGGACGGGGTCCTGAGCAACCAATGAGAGAAAAGAGGAAGGAGAGAAGCACCTCTGCTGCAGTTTCATCGCCAGCTGCACCACAACAGCCTGCACCAAAACAGCCTCCGCCGCAACAGCCTCCACCGCAACAACCTCCACCACCCCCAATGAAGGATACAACACCAGCTGCACCACAACAGCCTCCACCAGCCTCACAAAAGGATCCAGGCCCGCCATCGGCTCCACCTTCCCCCAGGCCCCCATCACAGGCCTTGGACTCGCCTGTGAAGGCCCCAGCAGAAGTTTCAGACCCAGCAGCACCCCTATCACCTCCCCTATCCACAGACCAGCCCTGGGACCCACCTGCTACATCTACCCCCTCTAGAGACTTGTCCCTTTCCTTTTCATCCCCACCTTCCCCCATGGGCCTTCCCAACCATCTTGAAGGCCTTATCAAATCAGGGATCAAGATGGTTCCCCTCACCCCTAATATAGCAAGGTCAAGACTGTCACTAACTATTCGAGACTCTTCTCCGCATAAAATTGTGCCTCTATAATTGTCCCCCTCACAAACACAAGCTCCCCCAGCCCCTCCCCCTCGGCTCTCATCTGGTCCATCACCCAAACTCCTCCCTGTTCATCCTCCCCTGCCTGCCCCCAGAGCTGGTATCCCTAAGCGCTAGGATGCACAGGGCCTCTGCTGTCCCAGGACTTACAGTCATGATAAAGGTAATATCAAGCTGGGGCCCTGTGAGACATCATTTTCCCCTAGTGCCATATCTACAATCACACCACATAGACTAGATTATAGAAGGACAGCTAGATTGTCCAATCAGAGAAATTTAATCCATATCCCTTGTAAGAAGATAATGTCCAGTCCTACTGCAACGAATCTGAAACTTGCTGTGCTCAATGTTAGATCCCTGTCCAACAAATCATTTTTAATTAATAATTTGATCACTTCTTATAAACTTGATTTTATGTTTTTAACTGAAACATGGCTTGACAAAAACACAGGTAATGCAGTTTTAATGGAAACAACTCCACCCAACTTCAAATTTGAATCTGAAACACGAGAAAACAAAAAGGGTGGAGGTGTCTGTGCAGTATTTAGAGATCATATGGTTATGCACAGGTTGTCATTTGGGGTGTTTTCATCATTTGAGTATGTGTCCTTTAAAATGGAGATAAGACTATCCCCGTTCATACTCTATATAGTTCTATACAAGCCCCCGCAACACTATAAAAGTTTTATTGATGATTTTACTGGGATGCTTCAATTGTATGCACTGATTTTGATAGTTTGGTCATTACAGGTGATTTTAATATACATGTGGATAATGTCTGTGACAGAAATGCTAAAGAGCTCAGTGCTGTCCTTGAAACCTTTGGCCTGACTCAGCATGTGTGTGAGCCCACCCATAACAGAGCACAGCACACTCTGGACCTGCTCATTACAAAAGGGGTTAATATTTCAAATGTCAATGTGGTTGATGTTGCCCTGTCTGATCATTTCTGTGTCTTCTTTGACCTGTCTGTTTCTCCCACACCACCGGCTGGTCCTGCAGTAGTACAGAGGAGACACATAAATAACAGCACAGGTGCTCTGTTCCTGGAAATGATTAACTTTGAAAATGTCTCATTTTCTAATGTTGATGATTTGTTGAGCTCTGTTACTTCAAGTGTTTTGAATGTTCTGGACACCATTGCCCCTGTGAAAGTTAAAAAGTTAAAAAATAACCAGAATCCACCACGGAGGAATGACGACACGTTCAGGGCACAGAAAAGGGAGTGCCGGAGGGCCGAGCGCAAATGGCAAAAGTCAAAACTCCATGTTCATAATGAAATTTATAAAGAAAAGTTGTACATGTTCAATCAGATCTTACATAGAACAAGGAGATGTACTTTTCTGAAATTATTGGAAACTGCAGTAACAACTGCGTGTCTTATTTGCAACAGTGAACAGATTAACAAATCCTCCAGCTCAACTGCCATTGGAATTAATCTCCACATCTAAGTGCGATGAGTTTGCAGTCTTCTTTTGCAACAAGGTTCAGACTATTAAAAATTCCATCAATTCCACAGCACCAATAACAACCCTGCAGCCACCTAAACACTTCGAGCTGACACATTTTGCACCTGTTACTGACAAAACTGTCCAAGAGATTATCACAAGTCTGAGTTCATCCACATGCTGCCTCGATGTGTTACCTACTAGATTTCTGAAGTCTGTGCTGAGCAGTTTGTTACCTCCACTCACTCAGATAGTTAACATGTCACTACAATCTGGAACATTCCCAAAGGCCTTGAAAACTGCGGTCATAAAGCCTCTCCTAAAGAAGAGCAGTCTTGATGCCACAGTACTGAACAACTACCGGCCCATCTCAAATCTGACGTTCTTAGGCAAAGTCCTTGAAAAAGTTGTTTACCAACAGCTCACTGACTTTCTCCTAATGAACAACTCATTCGATGTTTTCCAGTCAGGTTTTAGACCCCATCACAGCACTGAGACCGCTCTTATCAAGGTGACAAATGACATCCGCCTGAACACTGACGCAGGCAAAGTCTCAGTCTTAGTCCTACTAGATCTGAGCGCTGCTTTTGACACTGTTGATCATGAGATCCTTTTACAGAGACTAAAGGACTGGGTGGACATCTTGGGGACTGCCCTACATTGGTTGAAGTCCTATCTAGAAGACAGGAAGTACTTTGTAGAAATTGGTAACTGTGTCTCAGACCACATGGCCTTGACTTGTGGGGTGCCCCAGGGGTCAATCCTGGGACCCCTCCTGTTCAATCTCTACATGCTGCCTTTAGGCCAGTTAATACAAAGTACTAATGTGTCCTACCACAATTATGCAGATGACACTCAGATCTATGTCTCACTGACAGCAGGTGAATATGGACCAGTGGATTCACTCTGTCACTGCATCCAACAGGTCAGTGTGTGGATGCAAAACAACTTTCTCCAGCTAAATTCAGACAAGACTGAAGTCATCGTGTTTGGTCCACAGAAACAAAGAGAAAGTGTCAGCAGTCACCTCCAGTCTCTCTAAAACCTACAAATCAGGTTAGAAATCTCGGGGTAATAATGGACTCAGACTTGAATTTTGGCAGCCATATAAAATCAATAACATCAGCAGCCTTTTACCATCTAAAAAACATCGCCAAAATCAGAGGTATAGTGTCTAAACCTGACCTAGAGATACTTATCCATGCATTTGTCTCTAGTAGGTTAGATTACTGTAACAGCCTGCTCACCGGCCTCTCCAAACGAGCCATAACACAGCTGCAGTACATCCAGAACGCTGCTGCTCGGGTCCTGACCAGAACCAGGAAGTACGAACACATTAGTCCTGTGCTCAGGTCCCTACACTGGCTTCCTGTGGCTCAGAGAATAGACTTTAAAGCAGCTCTGCTTGTGTACAAATCTCTCCATGGCCTAGCACCAAAGTACATCTCTGACATGTTAGTGCCATATGACCCATCTCGGCCTCTGAGGACCTCAGAGGCCGGCCTTCTGCTGGTGCCTAGAGTCAGGACTAAACACGGAGAATCAGGGTTTCAGTTTTATGCAGCTAAAATCTGGAACAGTCTTTCTGAAGATGTGAGACAGGCCTCTACTCTGACAATGTTCAAATCTAGGCTTAAAACAGCTCTATTTAACTGTGCATATGACTGAAAGGATCTGATCTGCACTCTTCTTTTTAAATTTATTTTATAATGATTAATATTGATTTTATTTTGTATTGAGATTTTTTAAAGTCATTTTATAATGATTAATGTTGATTCTATTTTGTATTGTGATTTTAATGCATTTTTCTTGTTCTGTAAAGCACTTTGAATTGCCTTGTGTATGAATTGTGCTCTACAAATAAATTTGCCTTGCCTTGCCTTGCCACGCTAGCGGCTTCTGATGCCGGGCTGTAGCTTCGTGTGACTTTTATCAAGTATCATAACTCTCCTGTTTTGACTGTTAGCGGTGTGAGGAAGAGACAATGCAGGAAATGTTTTAAGGGATTATTATGACAGCGCAGCTGAAGTCCCATTCACTTTGGAATCAAGAGGATACCTGTATGTACCGGACTTTACAGAAGACGAGCTGCTAAAATGGAGACAAACCGACCGAGGGGAATACAGAGGAAACGTCCATGGAGCCTGGACATCAAGAAAGAGACGTAAATAAACAGTGGGGTGAATGTTTGACCTGGGAATAGGTGAGACCGACGGCAGTAAGGACCTAATGACAGTTTCTGCTCAAAGTACGTAATAATGATATGTCAGAGACAAATAAGCAGAGTAGAGGAGGCTGTGTGTTTATTATAACAGTGCAGACTACTAGTGAGTGTGTGTGTCTCTGACACATGCACACACACGCAACGATTTCTGTGCAGCTGAGTTCTAGATGATGCACATCTGTTTCTGCATCAAGGGAAGCAACTCAAACACTAATCTCAGAAATATTTGTCTTCTAATGTGCTTTTAATTAGTCTAAAAAAGGTGTTTGAAGCCGCTAGCTCTCTGCTAGCTAACTACGGTGGAGGGATTAACGGAAGGACACAGATGTGAGCTGGCTTAGGTCCGGATAAACTTTAAATTTCCGCACGGTTTATGCACTTCAAAAAATGTATGTGTAGCGTACTCTTAAGCTGTGGTATTACTTTTTGATTTGAGTTTTTGTAGGCGGAGAAAATAGCCTTTGACTCTGGTACGGTACTTTTCCATTAGCGTCTTTTCTTCGTCACAGACTCTTACAGACTGTGGCTTTCTGGTGGAGAGGAGAGAACTTTCTACTGTATCTAATGTCCTTAGTGACCATATGGAGCTCATACAACCCCACTTCAAAAAAACTGAACTATACCTTTAAGTTGGCCAGACCAGAAATGGCACCTGTGACAGCTGAAGGAGGCCTGTGTACACCTATAAAGATAAAACAATCACTTTATGCCAGAGCAAATTCAATAGCAATCAATTCAAAACAATTTGGTGCAGACATGGAATGTAGCAAGGAAACAGTGTAACAAGATTTAATATAAACAACAACTCCACCTCCTTTACGTACCCTGTCTATTCTAAATAAACAGTAGTTATTTATAGCTAATTCAGAGTCACTGTCACTCTGATTTGGCCACGATTCAGTCAGAACCACATCAGAGTCTGTCTCAGAGACTAGAATCTTAATGTGATCCATTTTTTCTTGTTTGAGTAGACTCCTGATGTTTAGATGAATAAAACCTAAAACTTTTTTTGATTTCAGGGTTTTGGCTGCAGACAATAGACAATAGATGTTCACATCTCCAAATTGAAAAGTCAAAAGCAAATGCTCTTGCTTTTGTCTCTTTGTTGGCCCCCAGACTTATTCTCTTCAGTTGGAGGGCCTAAAATGCTCCGTCTTTCTCACACTGGTTGGAGGAGGTGCTTTCCTTTTTACCTTTAGAAAAGTTAAGGCCTAAAATTGAAAAAAAATAATCCAAAAGAGCTTTATCCTGACCTGGAGTCCCTTTATAGATTATATAGACAGCTTTTTTGGGGGGGTTGTACTTAATGATGACCTGAGCGTAACACGAACCTTGATTCTGTTGATAACTTGGCCCACACTTAATCCAAAGACCCTGTCAAGAGTGTTTGTTTTCAGAGCCTTGGGGTGGGGGATGAGGCAGTTTGATACAAAGCCTGATTATGTAAGAGACTGGTCTAGTTAAAGTAACCAATGATCTACTTTCTGCTTCAGATGAAGGACTGCTCTCTGTTCTTGTTTTGTTAGATCTTAGTGCTGCTTTTGACACCATTGATCATGATGTTCTTATACAGAGATTGGAGATGTCACTTGGGATTACAGGGACTGCCTTAAACTGGTTTGAGTCCTACTTATCTAATAGATATCAGTTTGTACATGTGAATAACAAATCCTCTGTGTACACTAAAGTAAGTTACAGGGTTCCTCAAGGCTCAGTGCTAGGTCCAATTCTCTTCTCTATATATATGCTTCCCCTTGGTGATATCATGAGAAAATACTCTGTTAATTTTCACTGCTACGCTGATGATACACAGCTCTATGTATCACTAAAGCCAGGTGAGACAAACCAGTTAGACAAACTAGATGCCTGTTTAAAGGACATCAGAACCTGGATGGCCAAAAATGTTCTTCTTCTTAACTCAGACAAGACAGAGATTATTGTGCTGGGCCCTCGACACCTTAGAGAATCCTTTTCTAGTCATTTAACTGCCATAGATGGCATTAGCCTGGCACCAAGCACAACTGTTAGAAATCTAGGAGTGCTATTTGATCAGGATTTATCCTTTAACTCTCACATAAAGCAAATTTCAAAAACAGCCTTTTTTCATCTACGTAACATCGCTAAAATCAGGCCTATCCTGTCCCAGAGCGATGCTGAAAAGCTAGTCCATGCTTTTGTTACCTCTAGATTGGACTATTGTAATTCTCTGCTTTCAGGCTGTCCCAGCAAGTCGCTTAAGACGCTTCAGCTGGTCCAAAATGCTGCAGCACGTGTACTGACTAGAACTAGGAGAAGAGACCACATTACTCCTGTATTAGCTTCTCTGCATTGGCTTCCCATTAAATATAGAATAGAATTCAAGATTCTTCTCCTCACCTATAAAGCTCTCAGTGGACAGGCACCAGTCTATCTTAAAGAGCTTGTAGTGCCATACAACCCCTCTAGAACATTACGCTCCCAAAATGCTGGCCTACTTGTGGTGCCATCAGTCTCCAAAAGTAGTATGGGAGGTAGAGCCTTCAGTTATCAGGCTCCTCTTCTCTGGAACAATTTACCGACCACGGTTCAGGAGTCTGACACTCTCTCTACCTTTAAGGTTAGACTTAAAACATTCCTCTTTGATAAAGCCTTCAGTTAGGGACCAGCTTATAGTTTATAAATAAATAAATAAATTAGGTCAGATATTAGACTCATAGTTTAGATGTACCAGGCCTAGACTGCCGGGGGGGGGGGGGGGGGGGGGATCTGGCACATAATGGGCTCTATCACTCTCTCTCTCTCTCAGCATCTGCTTCTGCCCCTTTTGTTTCCTCCTGTACTCGTCTCTGGCTCTTGTCTTGTAGGTGGCCTGGGATCCTTGGTGGAGACTGCCTGCTGCTGTGGAGTCATGGAGTCTCAAAACCACAATTATAAACATGACACATAGTTGGCCATTTTATTGGGAACACTCCATTCCCATTATCATCATAGCTGTTCATGTAGATATTAGCATGATCTCCATATCCATGATAGTTACACATACAGTATCTATCTTTTATTACCACATAGTCATGAGGTCCCTCTGAAAATGGGATGTCACATCTCAAGAGGCCTTTAACACATTTATACTTAACAGAGACAAATATGGTTGGGATGCACTTGTGGTCTGGGCACCCATGAGTTTGTCACTACCATAAATTCTTATTTTCAGTAAGAATATCAAAGATTATACTTCTAGAAAATGATCACCACAACCATTCAGACATGAGGACCCTCCTGAAAATGAGATGTAGCATCTCAAGAGGCTACCCTCTAATAAATCAGACGACAGGTCTATGGTTCATGGATCTGTCCCCAACTTTAGTTCTTACTTTAGTCCACTTGTCTCCTCTTACCTCCCTTCCTTTGCCCTCACACCATCACAGCATGGTGTGGATTTGCTGTTCATCATGAGACTGGGATCCACATTCAAGATTTCCTGCTGCTTAACAGAAGGTTTTTTCTTGCCGCCATGATGGAGGGATCCATGATTGGCTATATGGATTCATGTTGGGTGTTGGATGTATATATTTGTATATATATGTATATGTGTATTTTATATGTATATATGTATCTATGCATATATGTGTATCCATAAAATGAAGAGCTTAATGCTCTATTGTAAAGTGTCTTGAGATAACACTTGTTGTGAATTGGTGCTATACAAATAAAGATTGATTGATTACGTAAGTCTGTCACTTTACTTGTTTGAAAAATCAAAAATGAAGTTTTGAAAAAAAGACATTCTGAGGGGAAAGAGAGCTGACCTGACCTCAACAGGTCCATCAAACATTTCATCACCTCTGAGGGACTTAAACGTGGAAGTATAAGGCCATATTTATCCATCCTCACCTGTCCTCAGCAGGTCTGTTCTTCTTAAAGTCAATAATGAAACCTTTAGACCGGTCACTCTTCATGGACACACCACTGGGCTCAGGAGACTCTGATCTCTTCATCCTGATAAAACAAACATCATCATCAGATTCTGTGAGCCGGTACAACAAGTCAAAGATGCAGACAGAGAGATGAAGATGCCGTGATGATGATGAAATGATGAAGAGTATGGCATTGTCCTTCTGTAAAGTGTCTTGAGGTAACACCTGTCATGGTTTGGCACTACTGTGATAAAGACTGATGATGAAGATGAGGATGATGATGGTGAAGTGATGGTGTCAGTGTGATGGCTGCAGATCTTCATCTCACCTCAGACCCTGGTTTTCTTCACTCAGAGAGGTTTTAGTTGGAGGGACCCCCTCCTCTGGTTCTTCAGTCTGATCCATAGCAGAGCGCCCCCTGCTGTCTGTCAGAGGCAGGCGTGAACAACAAACTCTTCTGCAGGAGGCTCACTTTGAGCATCAAAACATCATCACTGACCTTGTGTCTGAATTTAAATCCTGAAGGTCAGAGGTCAAAGCGGCTTTACAGCAGCTGGATGCAGTTCAATCAGAGGAAAACAGCTTCAAGAGCAGAAACAACAGAACCAAGAGCAACAACAGAAGAGCTGAAGGCCTGCAGAGGGGGGGGAGAAGACCAGGAGACTGAGGTCAGACCAGACACTAAGTCAGATTAATTATATATATATATATATATATATATATATATATATATATATATATATATATATATATATATATATATATATATGTATATATATGTGTATACATATACATATATATATATATATACATATATATATATATATATATATATATATATATATATATATATATATATATACATATATATATATATATATACACATACATATATACATACATATATATATATATACATATATATATATATATATATATATATATATATATATATATATATATATATATATATATATATATATACACAATATTAAAATGATGATTATTAACGAGGCTTAAATAACTTTATATTAAACAACATAAATGTAATATAGAGCAGATATACTGCAGAGAAGCTTATTGTATGTACATACTAGTTATCAGGTGGATGATTATGAATACATACAATAAGCACCCATGATATAATTTTTTTCCAAGTAAAATCTATTCAAAGTCTATGATATAATATATCAACATATATTTGATCTGTAGGAAGAAACCAAAGCACCCAGAGAAAACTCTCACAGGCACAGGGGAGAACATTCACACTCAACACTCTCTATAGACACAGAAGGTTCAAACCATCAACCTGTGAGTCAGGCTCACTCCCCCTCTGTGCATCTCTTAAAGTGAAAAGCTTTTGCTCAGATAAAGTGAAAATATTTCCCCATCGTGGGTCAACATGGAGTCTCAGTCAGAGCAGTCCCCATGAATTTATCACAACTCTGCAGATATGAAAATGTTCCTCAGACACAAACTGGAGGAGCACAATGAGGACATGGAGCAGAGCTTCTACATCACACTGGAGAGAGGGACAAAGCAGGCGTCTCTGTTTATGGCCTTTTTTTGGCAGCAGTGACTTTGGTCCAGGCAGAGCAGACCTGGACTTTAAAGTAAAGGGGAGCAGCAGATGAGTCTGAGATCTCTACAGGGGACAAATGTTATATCAATGAAGAACCTCAGGCGACATATGACATTCATAACAAAACTTTTTAAAGCCTCCAGCTCAGGAGCCCCATGATGTCAGAGCACTGCAGCTGACCTTTGACCTGTGGGTCATCACACACACATAGACATATATATGTAGGCAGCCTCATTGTGGCCTGGATCGTAATCCAGCGCCGCCACCATATCACGATGACCCATCGGCTCTTCACGCCGGCCTAGCACCAGAAACAACTGGAGTGAAGCAGCATTTATGCTTTCGTATTTTGTGCAGCCTAAGGTTACAGTAAACTATGCAGTATTGAAAGCAGATGATGTTTTCAGTTTTATTCCAACACAGCTAAAAGTAAAAACATATTTAAAGTTTAATACGCATGATCAACTTAGGATTTATATTACATGTCTGGTTTTGTGTGTGTGAGTGCATGTACATGTGCCTGTGCCTGAAATAGTTACATAACTCAAAGCACACAAAAACAAAAATATGAAAAAATTCTTTTATTTGTGTACAGAAAGGGTCATGATAGTGTATGTGTGTACAAAGAGTTAAATTCGAATAAAAATACACAATTTATTCATTTACATTTTATTAAAATGATTTAATCATCTGTCACTGTCGAACAGCATAGTACATAATACACTCCACCCATAATTACGTACTACTGTATAATGGCCCAATACGATGGTGATTTAAAAAATGAAGTAAAATAAAATGTAAAAAGAATTTATTATTTTAGTAGATGTTGCAATCATTATTAATTTTACTACGATGAAATAATAAAAATAATAGTTTTTATTATTATAAGCTACAAAATAATGTAAAAGTTGGTATTATGATCCAAATATATACATTTTTACATATATGAAAATGTATATTTATATATATTTATTTATGTGACCATTGTTATAATCCGTTTGACCATGTAAGCCTTGTTACTGCCATTTCCTATCTATTTCTGTAATAGTAATGTAACTGTGAATATCACTAGTCATATTCTTAGCACACACATGCTCACATGACCACAAAAATGTTGTTAATCACACATTCTTTGTCTGTCCATCTCTCTGTACTGTCTCACTGCTCAATAATAAAGAGCATGATACAAAGTGTTTACATGAAATAAGGCATTTTTTAATGTGTGACAGCATCCTATATCATAAGTATATCTCTGCTGTTTTGTAACAAACTAATCCGTGTGAAAATCTGGTTAAATTTGTTGAGTTATGCAGATTATAAGTGAGCATAATAAACCTTCATCAGTAAAAAATAAACACACTGCATGGGGCTGCATGTAGAGACCCATCAAGATGGCAACCTGTTGATATGTCAGCTCTAATAGGCAGCTCCAGTCAATGAGGGCGTCTACATATATACAATGTCTATGATCACACAGGGCTGCTGACTGAGCAGCAGTCTCTGTTTGAGAAACACGGTGTTCTGATCATTTTAGAGCTGTGAGGAAGGACTGAAGCAGTTTAATGAGGTCAATAAAGTTCTCTGTCTGCAGCAGGAGTAAAACACAGAAAACACCAACCAATCACAGCAACTCATTCAGAATTTATTAAACCAATCAAATCCCAGTTATGCCCACCTTCTGCGTGTACATCTTGCCAAAACAATGGAAGTCTGCTGTGAGCTGTCTCACAACCCCAACCAAGCTCCAGTATCCCTCACATTTTAAAACAGTTGTACAAGAAATCTAAAATACGAGGCTTTTTCTTCGTCTTTAGTTACGTATACGGCAGTTGGCGTCCGTCATTTTGGAGCACTACTGCCCCATTCATTCTAGTGACAGAGTTCAATTTGGAGAAGCAGAGGAATGGCTTTTCATTTTTTTCTATTATCATATCATTACACAGGAGATTTATGGAAGAATGCTAAAATGGGAGGACAGCGGGAATACATAAAATGCGGTAGTTTCATGGCCAAAACAGGAGACTTGACAGCTATGTGAAGAATGACAGAAGAACTGCCTACACCCAACCAACATCGGGTTGATGTCTTTGTGCCATCTTTTTTAATTTATTTTCTATAATAATGTTTTGGTGTTTTCTTACCCACTGGCTTAGACATGACTTTTGCAAAATGTAAAATAAGCGTTGTGCTGAAGGTTTGGAGCTGAATCAGTCTTCTGGTTGTGAATAATCAGCACTTGTGCATGTGAGCTAAGAAGCGCCAGTTTGGAGGAGGATTGGGAGGCTAGAGCCGAGGCCCTGAGGAGATGCTACATTCAAATTAGTGCTAGTTTTCCAAAATTCAGTAAAAATAACCAATAGTAAAAGATATAAGTAGATAAAATAGAGTTATAAATAACAAAGCTAGCAACTAATAATCAGTAGTGAAAGATAGCATCATGTATAAGCAATTTTTAAAAAGTGAGTTTCAAGAAGTGTTTAAAAAATGTTACTGATTCAACCCAGCTTATCTCCTCGAAGGAGAGAGAATCGTCCAGAGAGCAGAAGCGTCAACAACAAACTCCTCCTGGAAGAGGATCTTCCAACATTTTGGATGGTGATTTCATAACTGTTGTGTCTGTCCCTGCTCTCTGCTGCTCCCTGCTAATGCTTGATGTCACGGTGGCTGGCGAGACAAAGCATTCTTGGCTGGATCTTTGAGAGTTCAATCCGAGAAAACATCTTCAAGAACAGAAAAAAACAACAGAAGCAAGAACAAATAGAAAGGCGCTCAGTGGCGCAGACCTCTCAGCCACAATCCTCAGGAATATTGTGATTTCACCATAAATATTAGTCCTACCTTTATTTCATCCTAAATATTTAGATTCCTTCTTGATACCAGTCTGATCAGGTACATGGAAGAAAATGAACTGGTTTGTTTTTAATATCTGTCAAAGGGCTCTAAATAAACTTTATACTTATATTGATTTGTTTATTAACATATCATTACACACTCTGTTCATTTATGTTTACAAAACAAGTCACTTCCTGAAAGAAACAGAAGCGAGTCTGGACAAGCGCCATTTTGTCAGTATGCCTGCGCCTTGTGTGCAGAAGCCAGGGCCTCCAGGCCGATCTGGATCAAGACAAATCCAGTGAAGTGACCACATCAGGCCCTAAACCCAGAATAACAATGAGCGTCAAAAAGCTGCTCTCCCTGTGTTTCTATCAAGAATATCTTCAGACTGATCCTGAGTGAACCTCCCTGATCTATGAAGGTAAATTAGAATTTTATCTGAATTCAAAGTCACAGAAGAAAAGATGACCATAATAAATTTAAGTATGTGTAACTATAAATTTGCATTCACAAATAAAAAGTGCTTTAGGAGTTGTGTAGTTGAGAATTTTTTTGCATACTTGAAGATATTTTTCTTCTGCCATGCAATTCAACAGTAACAGGTCTTCAGATTTATTTTTGCAAGTGCACATATCCACTGCTGCAAGTGCTCAAATCGCAATTTCTGCACTCTCACTTTGCTCCCCTTTGTCTGAGATTTTGAGTGCAAAACAAATCCTGAAGTCTCTCAGTAAAAGATATCCGCAGGCTGCGTATGTGTAAGAAAAAAAATTTGCATTCACAAATAAAAAGTGCTACAGGAGTTGTAGTTGAAGATTTTTTTTTGCATACCTGAAGATATTTTTCTGCAAATACAATTCAACAGTTACAGGTCTTCAGATTTGCTTGATCTGCAAGTACACAGATCCACTGCTGTGAGTGCTCAAATTTTACAGTTCCTCGCGGCGCTCTAAAGCTTTTGCTCCCGTTTGTCTGAGATATTTGAATTTTTAAAAAGTAATCCGAGCACTGCAGGATAAGGGCGGAGACCTGTCGGAGAATGGCGGCTACTATGACCAATCAGAGCATGGCCCACTTTGGCCAATCAGGCGAGAGCCACTCTGGCAGAATCAGAAGCATATGTGCTTTTAACCTGACAGCCAGATGGACAGTTTCATATGTCCGCCCGCGGAAATATTTGATCTGCAGGATTTCAGGGAACTGAATCAAGGCGAGCCCATCTGCTATGCAAAGGTTACTTGCGCTTGGACATCGGGCGAATCCACGCCCAACAAACCTCTTAAGCTGCGGTGTTAGGTGTTGTGCCAAAAATTGATTTTTGCCAGAAACTGATTTCAATGCGCGGGGCGCGCACAACCGTCATAGTGGAAAAGCGCGGCTTCTGTGGCTCTGCAGCAGGCTTCATCAGACTCAAACAGCCAGTTTGTTTAGGAATATGCTTGAGGTTTATTTGTACTTGATAGCCTCCTGTATGTCTACTTGCCTTATATAAGCTGTTCAATCAGCTAGTTAGTGATTTTAATCTGGCGTGTATTTTTGCTAATAAAGATATGTGTCACTGAAGGAGCCTCTATTTCTGCACAAAATTAGGTTTTAATCGCTCAGCAAGAGTAACTGATCACACACAGTGCTATGTACCCATTTGGAAATGAGTAAAAAACACATTACAATAGCTCAACAAGTACTTTTACCACTTAAAAAAATGAGTAAGCACATTACAATGACAAAATCAGCTTGTTTTTGCTTGCAAAAACTGATTCATGCCTCTGATATTGTACATAGATGGATATTTTTGCATCAAAATAACTAAATATAACACAGCAAATGTATTTACAAGATTTGACTCAACCAGTACTTTTTACCACTTAAAAAATGAGTAAAAGCACTTTACAATGACAAAATCAGCTTTATTGCTTGCAAAAAACTGATTCATGCCTCCTGATATAAATATCCATCTATGTACTCCATGTGTGGCGATCAGTTACTCTGTTGACGATTAAAAGCGTAATTTTGGTGCAGAAAAAGCTCCTTCAGTGACACATATCTTTATTAGCGAAAAATACGCCAGATTAAAATCACTAACTGGCGATTGAACAGCGATAGCAAGGCAGAAGTAGGCGGTACAGTAGGCTATCAAGCACAAATAAACGCAGATTTACAACACCTAACACCGGCAGCGAAAGAGAGGTTTTGTTGGCGGTGGATTAAACTCCATGTCCAGCGCCAAGTAACCTTGCATAGCGAGTAAGGCCTGCCTGATTCAGTTCCTGAAATCCTGCAGATCGATGGCGGACATAGCAAACTGTCCATCTGGCGTGAGGGTCTCCTCCTCAGTCACCTGTCTGTACTGAGGGTCTCCTCCTCAGTCACCTGTCTATACTGAGGGCCTCCTCCTCAGTCACCTGTCTATACTGAGGGTCTCCTCCTCAGTCACCTGTCTGTACTGAGGGTCTCCTCCTCAGTCACCTGTCTATACTGAGGGTCTCCTCCTCAGTCACCTGTCTATATTGAGGGTCTCCTCCTCAGTTACCTGTCTATACTGAGGGTCTCCTCCTCAGTTACTTGTCTATACTGAGGGTCTCCTCCTCAGTCACCTGTCTATACTGAGGGTCTCCTCCTCAGTTACTGTCTATACTGAGGGTCTCCTCCTCAGTTACCTGTCTATACTGAGGGTCTCCTCCTCAGTTAACTGTCTATACTGAGGGTCTCCTCCTCAGTCACCTGTCTATACTGAGGGTCTCCTCCTCAGTTACTTGTCTATACTGAGGGTCTCCTCCTCAGTCACCTGTCTATACTGAGGGTCTCCTCCTCAGTCACCTGTCTATACTGAGGGTCTCCTCCTCAGTTACCTGTCTATACTGAGGGTCTCCTCCTCAGTTAACTGTCTATACTGAGGGTCTCCTCCTCAGTCACCTGTCTATACTGAGGGTCTCCTCCTCAGTTACTTGTCTATACTGAGGGTCTCCTCCTCAGTCACCTGTCTATACTGAGGGTCTCCTCCTCAGTTAACTGTCTATACTGAGGGTCTCCTCCTCAGTCACCTGTCTATACTGAGGGTCTCCTCCTCAGTTAACTGTCTATACTGAGGGTCTCCTCCTCAGTTACTTGTCTATACTGAGGGTCTCCTCCTCAGTCACTTGTCTATACTGAGGGTCTCCTCCTCAGTCACTTGTCTATACTGAGGGTCTCCTCCTCAGTCACCTGTCTATACTGAGAGTCTCTTCCTCAGTCACTTGTCTATACTGAGGGTCTCCTCCTCAGTCACCTGTCTATACTGAGGGTCTCCTCCTCAGTTCCCTGTCTATACTGAGGGTCTCCTCCTCAGTTACTTGTCTATACTGAGGGTCTCCTCCTCAGTCACCTGTCTATACTGAGGGTCTCTTCCTCAGTTAACTGTCTATACTGAGGGTCTCCTCCTCAGTCACCTGTCTATACTGAGGGTCTCCTCCTCAGTCACCTGTCTATACTGAGGGTCTCCTCCTCAGTCACCTGTCTATACTGAGGGTCTCCTCCTCAGTTACTTGTCTATACTGAGGGTCTCCTCCTCAGTCGCCTGTCTATACTGAGGGTCTCCTCCTCAGTTACCTGTCTATACTGAGGGTCTCCTCTACTGTCCTCAGTCACCTGTCTATACTGAGGGTCTCCTCCTCAGTTAACTGTCTATACTGAGGGTCTCCTCCTCAGTTACTTGTCTATACAGAGGGTCTCCTCCTCAGTCACCTGTCTATACTGAGGGTCTCCTCCTCAGTCACCTGTCTAAACTGAGGGTCTCCTCCTCAGTTACCTGTCTATACAGAGGGTCTCCTCCTCAGCCACCTGTCTATACTGAGGGTCTCCTCCTCAGTCACCTGGCTAAACTGAGGGTCTCCTCCTCAGTTACCTGTCTATACTGAGGGTCTCCTCCTCAGTCACCTGTCTATACTGAGGGTCTCCTCCTCAGTCACCTGTCTATACTGAGGGTCTCCTCCTCAGTTACTTGTCTATACTGAGGGTCTCCTCCTCAGTCACCTGTCTATACTGAGGGTCTCCTCCTCAGTTAACTGTCTATACTGAGGGTCTCCTCATCAGTTACCTGTCTATACTGAGGGTCTCCTCCTCAGTCACCTGTCTATACTGAGGATCTCCTCCTCAGTTACCTGTCTATACTGAGGGTCTCCTCCTCAGTCACCTGTCTTTACTGAGGGTCTCCTCCTCAGTTACCTGTCTATACTGAGGGCCTCCTCCTCAGTTACCTGTCTATACTGAGGGTCTCCTCCTCAGTTACTTGTCTATACTGAGGTCTCCTCCTCAGTCACCGGTCTATTCTGAGGGTCTCCTCCTCAGTCACCCGTCTATACTGAGGGTCTCCTCCTCAGTTACCTGTCTATACTGAGGGTCTCCTCCTCAGTCACCTGTCTATACTGAGGGTCTCCTCCTCAGTTACCTGTCTATACTGAGGGTCTCCTCCTCAGTCGCCTGTCTATACTGAGGGTCTCCTCCTCAGTCACCTGTCTATACTGAGGGTCTCCTCCTCAGTTTCTGTCTATACTGAGGGTCTCCTCCTCAGTCACCTGTCTATACTGAGGGTCTCCTCCTCAGTTACCTGTCTATACTGAGGGTCCTCCTCAGTCACCTGTCTAAACTGAGGGTCTCCTCCTCAGTTACCTGTCTATACTAAGGGTCTCCTCCTCAGTCACCTGTCTATACTGAGGGTCTCCTCCTCAGTCACCTGTCTATACTGAGGGTCTCCTCCTCAGTTACCCGTCTATACTGAGGGTCTCCTCCTCAGTCGCCTGTCTATACTGAGGGTCTCCTCCTCAGTCCTCTGTCTATACTGAGGGTCTCCTCCTCAGTCACCTGTCTATACTGAGGGTCTCCTCAGTTACTTGTCTATCCTGAGGGTCTCCCCCTCAGTTACTTGTCTATACTGAGGGTCTCCTCCTCAGTCACCTGTCCATACTGAGGGTCTCCTCCTCAGTCGCCTGTCTATACTGAGGGTATCCTCCTCAGTTACCTGTCTATACTGAGGGTCTCCTCCTCAGTCACCTGTCTATACTGAGGGTCTCCTCCTCAGTCACTTGTCTAAACTGAGGGTCTCCTCCTCAGTTACCTGTCTATACAGAGGGTCTCCTCCTCAGCCACCTGTCTATACTGAGGGTCTCCTCCTCAGTCACCTGTCTAAACTGAGGGTCTCCTCCTCAGTTACCTGTCTATACTGAGGGTCTCCTCCTCAGTCACCTGTCTATACTGAGGGTCTCCTCCTCAGTCACCTGTCTATACTGAGGGTCTCCTCCTCAGTTACCTGTCTATACTGAGGGTCTCCTCCTCAGTCACCTGTCTATACTGAGGGTGTCCTCCTCAGTTAACTGTCTATACTGAGGGTCTCCTCATCAGTTACTTGTCTATACTGAGGGTCTCCTCCTCAGTCGCCTGTCTATACTGAGGGTCTCCTCCTCAGTTACTTGTCTATACTGAGGGTCTCCTCCTCAGTCGCCTGTCTATACTGAGGGTATCCTCCTCAGTTACCTGTCTATACTGAGGGTCTCCTCCTCAGTTACTTGTCTAGACTGAGGGTCTCCTCCTCAGTTACTTGTCTATACTGAGGGTCTCCTCCTCAGTCACCTGTCTATACTGAGGGTCTCCTCCTCAGTCACCTGTCTATACTGAGGGTCTCCTCCTCAGTTAACTGTCTATACTGAGGGTCTCCTCCTCAGTCACCTGTCTATACTGAGGGTCTCCTCCTCAGTTACCTGTCTATACTGAGGGTCTCCTCCTCAGTCACTTGTCTATACTGAGGGTCTCCTCCTCAGTCACCTGTCTATACTGAGGGTCTCCTCCTCAGTTTCTTGTCTATACTGAGGGTCTCCTCCTCAGTCACCTGTCTATACTGAGGGTCTCCTCCTCAGTTACTTGTCTATACTGAGGGTATCCTCCTCAGTCACCTGTCTAAACTGAGGGTCTCCTCCTCAGTTACCTGTCTGTACTAAGGGTCTCCTCCTCAGTTACTTGTCTATACTGAGGGTCTCCTCCTCAGTCGCCTGTCTATACTGAGGGTCTCCTCCTCAGTTTCTTGTCTATACTGAGGGTCTCCTCCTCAGTCGCCTGTCTATACTGAGGGTCTCCTCCTCAGTTTCTTGTCTATACTGAGGGTCTCCTCCTCAGTCACCTGTCTATACTGAGGGTCTACTTCTCAGTTACTTGTCTATCCTGAGGGTCTCCCCCTCAGTTACTTGTCTATACTGAGGGTCTCCTCCTCAGTCACCTGTCCATACTGAGGGTCTCCTCCTCAGTCGCCTGTCTATACTGAGGGTATCCTCCTCAGTTACCTGTCTATACTGAGGGTCTCCTCCTCAGTCACCTGTCCATACTGAGGGTCTCCTCCTCAGTCACCTGTCTATACTGAGGGTCTCCTCCTCAGTTACTTGTCTATACTGAGGGTCTCCTCCTCAGTCACCTGTCCATACTGAGGGTCTCCTCCTCAGTCGCCTGTCTATACTGAGGGTATCCTCCTCAGTCACCTGTCTATACTGAGGGTATCCTCCTCAGTTACCTGTCTATATTGAGGGTCTCCTCCTCAGTCACCTGTCTAGACTGAGGGTCTCCTCCTCAGTCACCTGTCCATACTGAGGGTCTCCTCCTCAGTTACCTGTCCATACTGAGGGTCTCCTCCTCAGTTACCTGTCTATACTGAGGGTCTCTTCCTCAGTTACCTGTCTATACTGAGGGTCTCCTCCTCAGTTACCTGTCTATACTGAGGGTCTCTTCCTCAGTCACCTGTCTATACTGAGGGTCTCCTCCTCAGTCACCTGTCTATACTGAGGGTCTCCTCCTCAGTCACCTGTCTATACTGAGGGTCTCCTCCTCAGTCACCTGTCTATACTGAGGGTCTCTTCCTCAGTCACCTGTCTATACTGAGGGTCTCTTCCTCAGTTACCTGTCTATACTGAGGGTCTCCTCCTCAGTTATCTGTCTATACTGAGGGTCTCCTCCTCAGTCACCTGTCCATACTGAGGGTCTCCTCCTCAGTCACCTGTCCATACTGAGGGTCTCCTCCTCAGTTACCTGTCTATACTGAGGGTCTCCTCCTCAGTTACCTGTCTATACTGAGGGTCTCCTCCTCAGTTACCTGTCTATACTGAGGGTCTCCTCCTCAGTTATCTGTCTATAAAAAAATGTAACTCTAAACAAAAATCACTGAGATAACTCGACGCAGCCTCTTCACCATGAAAACAAAAACACAGACAGCAGCATTATTAGCTGATATTGAGCTTGTCTGCCTCTCGGCCTCTATAGCTCAGCGTCTGTTAATCCGGGCAGATTATGGTTAAGATTTAAGTTTTGTCACTGTTCTATCGCTCAGCACCATCAGATGTATATTTTTCTGGAAGTGTTGGCTAACTAGCTGTTCAGTCGAGTAGAAAAGCTCAATAAAGAACACAAGAACCACTCGTGACATCAAGGTCAACTTTTGACAGAAACATGATGAGATATGACGCACCAGTCAACATATTTATCAGTATGTGCTCAGCAAACTTACCTCGCTGTAGGACATACTTCTGGAAGAACATCATCCTGTGTGCAGTCATGTCCATGTTTCTTTTCATCTTCATGTCCATGTTCTGCTGGAAGGTGAGGAGAGGAGGAGGCCTGGACAACGACCTCTGAACAGCCCGCTGTTTTCATTTTGTTCAGGTTCTCTAGAGCAACACTGACTGGACAAAAAAATGCACACTTTCCCTTAAAGCCAGAGAGTACAGAGGAGCATGAGGACCATTTTAGATGGAAAAAATCATTTTGGGCAGGTTGAGAATAAAGTCAAAATTAAAGCTGCAAGCAGCATTGGACGGGTCCTCGCTGTCTCGCAGGTCCCTCATGGACCGTTGACCTCCATTTTGAGGGTTTCATCAGTTCAGGGGTCATGGGTGTCAGCATGACATTTGTGGGTCTTGATGAGACAAACATTTTGATGTTGGTTTCATCTCTCTACTACATTCCTAGTGGAAGTTACAACCATTTTAGTGGTGTTTGACCATAGGTGGGGCTAGAGAGCTCGCCATTTGGAAACCATTGTAGGAACGACAAATCCCTTAATAACTTTTGTTCATCAGTGTCTTCTCTCTCATCTTTCCACATTACGGTCTAGAAGGAGATAATTTTTGCGTCCGACATACTTTTACCCTGAAATTTTACTTTGAAGGGCAAATTGCTGACTTCCTGTTTGAGGTAGGTCAGGGGTGTCAGGACGAGATTTGTGGGCCTGAATGAGAGAAACATTTTAGTGTTGGTTTGATCTCTCTAGTACATTCCTAGTAGCCATTTAAGTAGTGTTTGTCCATAGGGGGCGCTAGAGAGCACATTTTGGCATGTTGGGGATTATTTTTATTATTTTATGAGTTGTTTTACATCATTTGGAATGTGTGTATGTTTTGTTCCAGCTGTGAGCTTGTTTGGGGGGGTCAAATCATTGTGCGAAATGGGGATTATTGGGTGAGCTTTTATTTTGAAGGGCATATTGCCAACTTCCTGTTTGAGATAGGCCAGCAATGTCAGTGCATGATTTGTGAGTCTTGATGGGTCCTTGCTGACCTCTTCTCATTTTGGTATTTTTAGGGTCCTCGCCCAAGGGGAAGGACCTCTTCTTGCTAGAGCGAGAAGAGGTCCTTGCCCCTATTGTTCCTGTAGCATTTCTTTCTTTCTTCTTTTTTACCGGGGCTCAAATGACTCAAATGTCCCTTACTGTTCTGTCAGTCGTCCATTGAAGTCAATGGAAAAGAGCTGCAATGCTAACTTTGAGGGCTCGTCATTCGGAAACCGTTTGGGAAACAACAAATCCCTTCCTAACTTTTGTTCATCAATGTCTCCTCTATCATCTGTCCGCATTTCAAGCTGATACCATTTACAGTGTCGGAGGAGATAATTTTTCCGTTGGGCATATTGGCAACATTTTGACGTTGGTTTCATCTATCTACTACATTCCTAGTGGAAGTTACAGCCATTTTAGTGTGTTTTGCCTATAAGTGGCGCTAGAGAGCACATATTGGAATGCTGGGGGTTAATTTTTCCATTTTATCAAATTTTTTGGCATCCCAGAGGTGTGTGCCGGTTTTGGTGAGTTTTTGAGCATGTTTAGGGGGTCAAATTAAGGTTTAAAGACCCAGGGCGTAATAATAATAAGAAGAAAGAAACGCTACAGGAACATTAGGGTCCTTGCCCAAACCTCTTCTTGCTGTAGCAAGAAGAGGTCCTTCCCCTTGTGCGAGGACCCTAATGAGGAGAATAAAGTCGGCATTTAGAGATTAAAGATGAACTGACGAGATCAAAGTTGTAATGTTGACAACAAAGTTGAAACACAATTTCATGAAGAGGTTAAAAATTATGAGATACAAGTTAAACGTCAAGAGAAAAAATTAAAACTCAAGAATAAAGTCGACAAAACATATTTGACTTTTTTGTCAACATTTCAACTTTTATCACAATTTTTTCAACTTTATTCTCATCATTTCAACTTTAATCTCAAAATTTCCACTTCAATCTCTACTTCCCCAAAATTCTTTTCTCCATCTAACATGGCCCTTATACTCTTTTGTACAATAGCATGTGTCTGCAGAGCTGGAGGCTGCACTCTCAGGACTGCAGATTTAGGATTGCAGACTCAGGACCCTTCGATTTTTGAGTGATACTGAGTATTGATCACCTAAATATTGATTTGGTTTTTAAACTTATCATTCCATCAAATTTAGCACTTTTTCTCTGATCTCCATGTGCAGAGATCACATCTGTATCACCTCTGTGGTGAAGGTTAAAGACACTGAAACACAGACATATTTTTAGGGATGTACTTTATGATAAAAATTAAACAATTAAACAATATAACAAACAAACTAACTTGAAGGTGCTATGAGGAGAATCTATTACCGGCAACGTAAAAGACTCTGCTACCCATGAGCCTGTGCGGCAACTGTCGTAATGCTGCGTTTCAGTAACCGCGGAACTGGGAGTGACATCATCTCAGAGCTATAAACGTTCCAGTTACAAAGTCGGAAAACATGCCGATCTACCAGGCTATTGTTAGCTGTTGTTAGCATGCCTGCGTTGTTGTTCACAAATATCACATGAAGCATGTGATTATCACTATGCCAGCATTTTTGTAAATATAAGTCTAACAATACTATGTATACAGCTGATCTAGAGCAACACACCCCAGTCAGAAGTGCAAATAAATGGATTATTACAGGAGCTAAATAACTGTTCACACTGGGGGCATCCATCTTTGATTGTCGACCTGAGGATGGCGAGGTTTCACCAAGTTCCCCCGAGGAAATCCTGACTTTGAGTGACGTTCCAGTTGCAGTTTCCTACTCGGAGCTTAAAATTCCTACTTCTGACTACAACTGGAACGCATCACAGAAGTTTACGATCCACAGTGTGTGTTTGTTTTGAGGCTATGGATGAAATAAGGACCTTCCTCAGAACTCTACATTGCTTTACAACTTCGTTTTTTCAACAACTTACAGGATGCAAAGCGACGAGGTAATGTATCTCTTTCTAGTTATGTAGCGGTAGTTTTTGATGTGTGACAACAAGCAATTTTTGGAAAACTTGTTATCGTAGTTGTAGCCGGCTATTTATCGCGACTTACAGCCCTAAGCTCTAAGACGTGTAACATAAATAATAAAATAATAAAAAATTTGCTCTAGTTTTAATTTTCTTGTTCCGGAAGTTTGCCAGTCAAGCCCTGTCTGACCCAAACGGAAGGCTACAGCATAGCATTTATAGATAACCTATTTTGATGCTATAAAACTCATCAATAAGTGCGTATTTCGATCAACTAGACTTTTTTGTAATTACTTAGAAACTCCTCACAGTCTCTTTAAGTCCTGAACATATGTACAGTTTAAATGTCTGTACTTTGAGTATTATTGTTGGGAGAACATTTTATTTGGCAACATTTAAAGATGAAAATTGTACTTTTTACTTAATTAATTTTAAAAATTCTCTACTTTTGCAGCTATGAATAAATACAATCACATCACATTAAACATGACACCAAATTAAGTATGTTGTAATCAGGAGGTTACCTGGGAGATAGCACTGAATACTCACACTGCAGTCTTCATCCATCTTGTGAATTAACAGTATACCAGTTGCTGTTACATCACAGCCTTGTCTTCACTATGAACCTGATATTATGACTGCAAATGTTTGAATAACATCAGCTGAGGATCTTAACTGGTGAACATTATCAAATAATATTGACAAAACATGTCAAACTTCTCCATTTAATTAAAATGTTAGACTGTTTCCCCTCTAATTCATGTTGTCAGTCTGTGCTCATGATCCTGACATCATGTGCATACCATCGATTTATGTTAGAATTTATTGGTAGAAAAGAAAAACAAAATGATAGAGGAAAAAAGTCATGACAGGAGGTGAAAACAGACTCCTGACATGACATGAGAAAAATTGTGGACCCACACTGTAACATTCTGTACAAAAGAGGAAATAAAATCATTACCAGTGTTATAAAAACAAATAAACTAGTTGCAGGTCTGATCCACAACAAAAGGAAACACCTCCACAGCCGAGTTCTCTTGTCTGGTTATTACAACTGACTTTGAGCTTCTCTTTTGAAAAGTTGCTTGTAAATATTGCAAGTTGTGAGTTGTTCGTTTTAGAGCTTGTACCAACAGTGAAGTTGGTCATTTGGTCTTGTTGTGTCCCCCAAACCCAGGAGGGATCTGATGCTCACTCTACTACCAACATAAACTCAATTCAGAAGTTACACAAACTATATTGGAAAACACAAACACAAATGTAAATTAAACTGTAAAAAAAAAAAGAGGCAAAAACAATCTTTCCACCAAAAAGAAATCCTTATAGTCAGAATTAAATATATTTCTGGCGTAGCTATTACTGTTTTCACTATAATAAAGCTGTAGAGGATCAACATAAACTTAGATAAAAGCCTGACTATGTCTGTTTGGTTATAAAAACAAGGTTAGACAGACTGTTTAGTTATAATAGAGTTATAAATAACAACAGGCCCTCCCTTCACTTCTGTATAATAAAAGGTTGTTTACTTCTAACAAAAGGATGCTACATAAGAAAATATTGAGCACAAAAAGAAAAAAAGTCCCTGTGCAATTTCAAAGTAAAATAACAGAGATAAAAATCAAAACACACTTTATGTAGGTTTCTCAAACATAAATATCATTTAAGAATAAAAATATCTGGTTGTTGCTTGTTTTGGTCTTGTTTTTATTGCCCTGGCTGCTTATTTCAGTCAAAAATCTGGCAACCCTGCTCACCTGACTCACGGTGTGGCGTTCACGGTCCTTCTGAGCTCCAACTGTGGGGCACCATGTCCAGGCAGGTAAGGCAATGACGGACGGAGCGGCCTCTCCTCTCCTCCGGTAAACTCTGCTGGGCTTCACATCAGCACCGGTATCGTCTCTCCTCTTGTGGTCCAGGCAGCAGCATCAACAGCAGCTTAAACCTGCACACACACCAGTCTTACTCAACTAGCCAGGCTAATGCTAAAGGCTAAAGCCCACTCATTTAAGCTAACGGCTCTGAACTCACGCGCTCACGGAGGTTTACTCGGTAAACAACATCCGGTAGACGGTCTCAGGTCTTCCCCGTGGGTGCGGCTCACAGTCTCCTCCTTGTTATCTTGCTGACACATTTAGACAGACCAAAAACAGCCAACAATCAAACTCTGCTGTCTCTGCTTATTTTCCCGCTTCTTCTCCGTTCGTGTCTCTCTTCCTCTCTCGGTCTCTCCTCGCACGCGCCCTCTGGATCATCTGCACCCTGCTGGACAAACATGGAACTGCTCCAATCAATGACATTTTCAGCTTCACATTTCTCTGCAACAGTCTTTGGACATTTTTGACTTTACATACAGGAATTATAAAAATACACAGAATGAGATGCATTAACAGCAAATAAAGAAAGTGCTGAGAGTAACAAACTTTAAACTGCAATCCATCTGTCTATTAAATGATATTTATCCATATTTTTAACAGAACTCTGTCACTGAATTATTATTTTTTGGTTCCAGAGGGCTGGTGGTGTTCTGTTGATATTCTGATTACAACACACTTTTAAGAGTGACAACAAACTAATGACAGCTGGATTTTTTTGGAGCAGAGCAACTGCTATGAAATCATTTAGTCTGTAGACATAATCATTTACACAAACACAGCACAACTCAGACATTTTGGTAACTTGTATTAAAAAAAGTAGGAAACAAAGCTTCTGAGGCTCTCACATCTGTTTTAAACCTGTTGCAGTTACAAGCTGGTAAAGTTTGGGTACCTTAAGATGTCTGGGTAGGAAATTCCTACAAACTGGGGCGTCCCCTGTGATGTATCTAATTTACAACTTGAAGAATCTAGGTTCAACAATCAACTGGAACACAACATTAATGGTCCTCTGTTAATTAGCGATCTTACAGATCAAACTACAAATCCCACAATGCACCGCAGCACCTGTGCACCACCCCCTCCTCTGCTTGGATATCACTTCAGCTCCTCTAAAATTAAATATGCAGCTCAGATTCGCAACACTGTCAGTTTTAGACTCTTTAGTAAATGCTGATCCTGTTCTACACGCATCTAAATGAACCTGTGCTTAAAGTTTGGACTCGGCCTGCAGAGAGTGATGACCTACAGAAGCTCCAGGAGATGGTGCTGTTTAGTTCAATGGAGGAACATTAAGTTTAAAGCTCAAATCCATTCATAGAAATGTAAGAATCAGATCAAATCAGAGATCAAATGTCATCAAACTGGTTTATAGAGATTCAAAAGTACACTCCAGTCTGTAAATATGATCTCAGTATTTCAATAATATCCCTGCTTTACAAGGAAACAGTCAAATCCAGTCCTTCATTCTTTGGTAAAGTCGAGTGTTGGAGGGTTTGTGCAGGGATGTGTGTTTGGGAAAGCTCTTCTTCACTTTTTAAAAACTCCACACCTGTGTTACTCTGACAGCACTTCTGAATTCAGCTTTAGGTATAGTCTTTGGCATCAAAATATTTGAGTTTGAGTCATAATGTAGTCATCTAAACTGTTTTAATTTGAGTCTAGTTTTAGTTGATGACATTTCACAACATTTTAGTGGATGAAATCTACTTGGATAAAATGAAACCTTTTATTGAAAGATTGTTTTCTACTTTACAATCTAACTGAAATGGTCAATGAAAGGTTGACAAGTTCTGTCAAATTTCCTTTCTTGACTTTTCCAGAACAATTATTCTGTTTTTCTGTTCCAAATGTTTGATTCCATCTCCCATAAGATTAAAAACATTGTGTTTCCAGTTTAGTGGGATCAGTCTCTGGGCTACACATGAGATCATCCTGTGCTCTGATCTCATTTTCATTTTTTTTGTCAGATATTTTTAATCTACATTTGTTTAGATTGTTTTATTCTTATGTGAGATGTTCTTATGTCCTTTATCATTTTAACTGAGTATAAATAAGCAAAGAGCAAGTTAAAATGTTTAAGTTTTAGTCATAATTTAGTCTCTAAATAGTTTTAATTTTAGTCTAGTTTAGTTGATGAAATCTGCTGTAAATTTAGTCGACTAAAGTGTGAAGTGTAAAGGGTAAGACATTTTTTATGTCCTGTTTTCCTCTGTGATAAAATCAAACATCTACTAAGCCTTTATTGAATGTTAGTAAAGTCTGAATGTCTAAATGAACAGAAACAAATGTTCCTTTGTGTGAAATGCAGTCCCCTTTATTTAGGCTACCTGGCAGAGCATCTCAGTTACAATACCAGAAGTGACAACAAACAGTGAACCTGCTCTACATGAATATATCAATTCATAAAGACAGCAGCTCTGATTGGATGGCTCCACAACTTATCCCACCACCACCAAGCTAAGGCAGCTGTGATTGGATGTCCCTCTGAACTCATCCAACCTTTAACACAACCAAAGTAGCTGTGATTGGATAGATTCATCACTTGTCTCTACTTCCTACATGACCATATTAGGTCTGATTGGATTAAGTCTGTCAGACATTTTAGTGGAGTTTTTATTAGTTGATGAAAATGTCAGTTAGTTTAGTTTGAGTTTTTGTCCATGTGCTCTTGTTTTTATTAGTTACTGTCTAGTTTTCATCAGGGGAAAAAAGGTTGTTGATGAAACTCTGATGAAAGTAAGGAGTCAACAAACCAACAGAGCTCCAGATGAGTTGGGACTTGCACTGTGATGCTTGTGCTCCTCTTTTGTGTTGGTATCTCCCGTTTGTGAGGCTTCTGTTTTCAGGCCGTGATGCCATGGAGGAGGAAGTGCTTCTTTGTTTGAAGGCCTCATCACTGCCCTGCTCTGTTATTTAAGAGCTCAGTGAGCTGCTGATCCCCTGAAGGTCAGAGTGATTGTCCTGATTCAGAGCTTCAGTCTTATCAGAGTGTTAATAATCCTCAATCTTCTCCTGATTTATCTGCTCCCGTTGTTGGGAGGAAAACAGCAGGAGGCTGGAAACTGGAGACAAACTGGACTGCTCCTTCACATTTCTCTTTCTTCACCTTTATCTCCACTTTATCCTGTTCAACCTTTTCAAGCTCCTTGTTCTCAACCCTTTAACTTCCAGCTCAGCTGTTTGGCAGAGGTCAAGAAATTCACAAATATTTCATGTGTCAAAAAGAACACATCATTGTTTGTTTTGTCAGTGTTTTAGGATACAGAAGAAACTGCAAACAAAAGAACTGATATTTCCTTTATGTGGGATTTAAAGGTTTAAAAAGTGAAAAGCTTTTATTATTATCACCCTCATTATTATTACAAATACTTCACTTTAATGAGATAATATAGTTATTCTTAAAACATTGTTGGTGTGTTTGTCAAACTCAGTATCATCTATTTGAAGTTATTTTATTGCTCTTTTATTTGCAAACATTTCTGCCTTTTCTAATTGATTTTGTCCCAAATATTTGTGCATTTGAAGTCATCAGGTAATCAACTTTGACCTTTTCAAACCTTTGAGTCCCACACAGTGAAAATATGTGTTTTTTGGTTTGTTTGTAGTTTTCTCTGCTCCCTGAAATGTTAAGGGAATCAAACAATGATTTGATTTGTTGTGTTTTATAAAGCAGTAAATATCCCTGAGTTTATTTTGACCTGTGCCAAACAGTTGAGCTGGTAGTTAAAGGGTTAAAATGACACAGCCTGATCAGTGAGCCAATCAGAGGAGGAGTCCATGTGACCTGTGGTGGCGTAAAAGCCCTCTGAGTCGTCCAAAGAATCAGAAGAAGAATCAGAAATACTTTATTAACTCCCAAGGGGAAATTTGGTTGTTTCAGTTTCTCTTCTACACAGTATAGCAGTCAGAAATATCAGATGAAGACATTAGAATAGATAGGAGTAGCACTGATTTAACTAATATGAAGTCAAAATAAAAATAAAATCAATACAACTAAAATGAAAACAAATGAAAAGAGCATGAAAATGAAGTGAGCAGGTTGCAACATGCAGAGCCTTGAAGCAATATCAACTTCCTTCTAAAGAAAACATCAATAAAAATGTGGTGGAAATAAGACTCTGAATGAGGTGGAGGAATACACAGTATTAACAATGAACAATATTTACACTAAAAATGTGAACACAGCCATGACAGGGAGAGCAGAGAGGACAAAGCAGAGAAGAGAAAGCATTTAACAACCAGAAAAAAAAATGTCTTTTTGACCCGTCAGTGTGACATGGTGTGTCTTGAACTCAATCCTGGGACAGGGACCATTTCAGTTCACTAAAGACTGCCCCATGGGGCTTTTTTTAAATGTATTTGTCAATTTTTAATGTGATCTTGGTATGTTTTAACTGTTCCTTAAGGCTGTGAGAGGCTTTACAACCTGTGGGCTTCATTTCTGTTCTCTTTTTGCACTACAATGTAATTTACACTGTACTTTAAATGATGCACTGCTACACTGCACTAAAGCTCATCCTACGACTGGAACATTTAAACTACCTCACTGTACTTAAAAAACATGATGGAAATATTATTTATTCTTTCTAAGTGTCTTGAGCTTGATGAAATGTTATTTTGTTCTAATGTTTGCTGTTGATTTATAGTTTTTATGACTTCTTAAATTTAAATTTAAGTGATGTTAAAATTAGGGATAAACCACAGTATTGAGATGATATTGGAATGAATGAATGAATGAATGAATGAATGAATGAATGAATGAATGCTTTATTTCAGTTGAAAAACAAAAATAAAATCATGTTTTCACAATAAAAGAAAAGAAAACAGACAGCAACCAAAAAAGGAACAGACTGAAGCCCCAAGGCTTATTTTTGCCTCTCCTGTACCATCATAGGATTAACTGAATAATTCACAATAAAACATCAGTACGAGTACATTATTCCAAAACACCTGAGAGCTTAAACTGAAAAATAGAATTCAATCAATTTTGATCATTTTAGATTTTAAAGTCATCTTAAAAACTAACATAGAATTACACATCTTTATTTCATTGTTTAGTCCATTCCAATATTAGTATCAACCAATTTTAAAATATTTGCAGATATTTACAATCAACATTGTCATATGTGGGCCAAAATATGTCCCACATTGCTATACCATCACTTCAATGGTACATTTAGCATCAAGAGTTTCATTTTCCAAGAGTTAAATGTTGTTTTTCTTGTCATTTCAGCTTCTTGAACAAATAAAAAGTCAAGTCAAAGTTTATTTGTAGAGCACGTTTAAAAACAACCTCAGTTGACCAAAGTGCTGCACAGGGGTACAAAATAATCGTTCATACACTTCATACATAAAATTGTCACATTGAAGCAACAAGTCAGTTTTTGTGAAGTAAAGACTTTGTGCTCCTGTCAAAAATATAATTAGGAGTATTGGTGATAATGAGTTCAGAAATATCTGCAAATCAAAATATCATCAAAAATCACATATGGTGCATCCCTAATAAAAATGTTTCTACAACTTCAAGGGGAGGAAAGAAATTAGGGATCTTAACTGAAACACTTATCAAACAGTAAAGACAGCTCTTCTTCTTTTAATCATATTTATCTATTGGACTTTTGCAAGAATTTAAAGTCATTGTGTTGTGCATCCTGCCTGATTTAAATGTTTACTTTTTAGGGAAAAAATATTAATTGTTGTTGAAGTAAAATGTGCCAGTCCCAAGTTTAGATTAAAAAACAGCATGTTATTATCATGTTTTGAAAGACAATAAAAAAATGTTGAATCTGATAAAGAGCCACAGGATGGTGCCAACGTGCCACGAGCGCTCTCAGCCACATGCTGTTGATTGTGTTTCATTGGTCTCTCTCTCCTGACTGCTGCTCAAATGTCTGTGTGCTCTGATAGACTGTAAATCTGAGCTGCTCTGTGGGCTCAGTTAAGGTGTTTTCATTTAAAGATTGAAAATGCAGAGTGTCAGAAATCAGCCTCAGTCCAGTGATACAAAGCAGATCTGTGCTCGGTTCAAAGACATCACCCTCTGAGATCCTGAGTGCAGGTTTACAGTCTGGTTTATGGTTCAGTCCTAAAAACTGGGAGGATAAAAACCTGCAGCTTCACAGGCCGTGGACTCAGGGAGGAGCAGCCGTCAGGGTGAGTGCTGATCACTGATTTATTCCTTCAGATAATCAATAAACCACCACAGGGATCAGCAGCTGCATTTGGATAAGGAGCAGTTCTTTACCTGACATATGCCACAAAGGAAGGATTTAAAATAAATCTAAATAATGGAATATTATGCCTTTTCAGCATATGATTTGTGCATTTTTTCCTCAGTCTTGTGCAGTTTTTAACATGTTAAGATGAGATCAGTCCCTATCAACCAGCTACAGTTCTGATATCTTGGCTTTTCCATCCCTGGATGTGACTCAAACTTTTTCTCCTGGTTGAATTTGGATCAAAATGCTGCTCAGTTGGTTTCTGAGAAACAGATTAAACTTTAGGTCAATCCTGAAACACTACACCAATTATAATTATGTTGAAATGCTGAGTCAGCATTTCAACATATTGTTCCCCTATCCACCATTTTGTTCCATTTTGTTCTGGGACTTTAGACGCTTTCACAGGCTTCAAATTTGCACAGATTTTCACAGAAAAAAAATTGACACATGCAGCATGTTCATGAGAAGTGCGCTTGTATTTTGCACAGGTTTAACAGTTATACTTTTTACAATAAAAAATAATTTCGGCCTGTATTTTTACATTGAAATCAATGGGACGTTTCCGCAGCTCTGCTGAAAACTTCTGCAACTTTGAAGCTCCACAGCTTGGGCATGCTTCCACCTACAGACTTCATTCGTACTTCAAAAGCTGCACTGACTTCTCAGCCATTTTTACATGTCTTCAGCTTTTTGCTGGTATCTACGGATTTTTAAATATGATTTTTTAAGCAACACCAACTTCTGAGGAAATCCTTCATGCCCTTAGTCCGCGTCAGACCGAAGACCCGGACAGCCAAGTGAAGCGCGTTTTTAATTCGCCACTGTGTTAACATTTTAAGCAGTACAGACATGAGAATTTTATTAAATGTTTCAGCAGGTTGTTGGGACGCTCACGGTGAAATCCTTTACCTGATATCTATCCTGATTTAGACACGGCGAGCGTTCGTTTACCCGGAAGCGTTATCAGTGCTGAGCTGCTGTGCTCAGGAGAAATAGCCTGCTTTCCATGGTGCAGCATATTTAACCCCATGGATAAATAGATAGCGCAGCAGGTTGCGGAGCGTAAAACCAGGGTTCAATCCCCGGATGACGTACTTTTCTTCTCCGGCTAATACAGATCCTTCTTTATAATGGCTTAATCATGCTTGTCTTTACACTCTCAACGTTCCTTTACACTGACTGGCCACTTTATTAGGTACATCTACAAATATCAGCACATTTAACCATGTTACAAAATAGTCATTCGTTTTCTGCTTTCTTTCACATCTGCAAACAGTTTTGATGTACTTTTCACTATCTGCTACAGTTTCTGAGATGTGACTGTTGAAGCTGCATCTACTTTTGCACTTTTCAGCGTGGTCATGACGCACACCTGACCTCCAGTAGCTATAGTGTTCTGCAAACATTTTTATTGCACATTTCATACATTTTCAGCCATGATTTATTGCTTCCAACTATTCATGTCACATTTTCAACTTTCTTTGCATTACCTTTAGCAATTTCATTTCACAGTTTCAGCAGTCACACTCAGCATTTCAACGCATTTCCTTCATTGAAATGCAAATTCTCTAGTTGTTTTTGTGTCTATAGTGATGGTTGTATGCTGAAATAAGATGTCCTGATAACTTTAACAAATCTTTACGCCCCACATTTTATGAATTTTCTAATATTCTGTGGGCCAGATGTGAAGCTTCAGTTTTTGTTTTAACCAGAAAACTCCAATTACCATAAAGCTGATTTTTAAACAGATTCATCAGGCTGGTTTTATGCAATGTATTAAAGAATAATATAACATGTGTCTGACTGTTGGTATTTTAATAAAGTTAACCATATTTATAATCTTAAAATAAGTACTTGTGTTTTTTCTACATGTAAATTTCATTTATGTTAAAATTAGGGATGCACAATATTATCCGTATGATACCATTATCAGCTGATATTTACATTTTTGGAAATATTTACAGCTAATACATTGTTTAATGCAACAGCAGTATTATTTTTCAAGAGTTAAATGTTTTTCTTGTGTCACTTCAGTTCCTTGCAAAAATAAAACTGTCACATTAAAGCATTAAGTCAGCTTTGTGAAGTAAAGACTTTATGCTCCTGTCAGATAATTGTTTCGGAAATATCTGCAAATCAGATATCAACAAAAATAAAATATGCCCAATAAAATGTTTCTACTCCTTAAAGAGGATGAAAGAAGTTTACGATCTTAACTGAAACACTTATTTCACAGTAAAGACAGCTCTTCTAGTTTTCTTGAAGATTCTAAATCGAGGCAACTGGACTGTGTTCAGTTTTGGGAAGACGTTTCTCTTCTCATCCAAGAAGCTTCTTCAGTTCAAAGAGCTGGACAAGGCAGCAGATATTTATCTTGGTAGAGAACGAAGACAACAACAGTAGAAGAGGAGGAGTTGTATATTCTATTGTTGTTGTCTTTCTATTAATATTATATATTAGAGATATGTATGTGGAAAAATACATTAATCCGATGAACACATATAATAATCAGTGTAATAAATATATAGATCATCTTCAGCTGGTTGTTGGTGTTCAGATGTTCATCATCAGGTAAATAAAGACATGAAACATTTATTTTCTTGATTTGATTTGAATTCTTTCAGCCTGTTTTTGTTCAGAACAATCAGCTGTTCATAGGTGACATCAGCTGACTGATGATCAGCTGTTTCCTGTCAGCACAAACAGACGTCTCTTCAGGGGACGCTGCAGAGGACAAGACGTCTCAGGTCTTTGAATCACCTACAGGTTTGGACTACAGACCACACAGAGACAACGAGGAACCAGACCATACCATAAACCCAGGATAGAGGGGCTCGGTGAATGTGGTCTCTGTGGTGTGGAGGTGGATCAGTCCATCAGAGGAGACTTCATAGAAGGACAGAGATCCAGCAGGGCAGTCCACATACACCCCTACTCTACCAGAGGGTGAAGAGGAAGAGGAGATGGATGTTTCTCTGTTATTGTGAAGGACAGAGTAACGACGATCAGAGCAGCTCAGACTCCAGGAATGATCATTATATCCAAACAAACATTCAGCTCCACCTCCTTTCCTCCAGATTCTTCTATAACTCACTGATACATCAACATCTCTGCTCCACTGGACCTCCCAGTAACAGCGACCGCTCAGAGCAGACCTGCACAGCAGCTGATGACAAATATCAAATCTATCTGGATGATCAGGATATGACTGAAGCTCGTCCACATGTGTCACCGTCCTGTTGTCTTCAGACAGACTGAGTCTTCTGCTCACTGTGTTTGTGTCCACCTCCAGCTCACAGGCGTCTGATGGAGAGAAGGAGAAACATCAGAGCAGCAGGTCATCATCTGATCATCTACAATCATCTGAGCTGAGGGTTCACAGTCAGCTCTGATGGTCTGACCTTTGACCTCCTGCTGAGACAGCCATGTTTGACCTCTGACCCCAAACTCTGCTCCATATTTCTACCTGAACCAGTTTGATTTCTGTGTTTGTGGTTCCATGGTCCACCTTCAGTTTTTCCTGGACCTGGTCTAGTCATGGACCAGTGAACCACCACAGTCTTCAGTCTGGACCAGAGAAGAGGACCTGGTCTAGTTATAGACCAGTGAACCACCACGGTCTTCAGTCTGGACCAGAGAAGAGGACCCGGTCTAGTTGATCAGACTCTGATAAATGCAGATCCTGAGATCTGGGTCATAAAGTGGACTCGTTAGAGCACCAGGCCATTTATTGAAATAAAAACACATGTTCAAAGAAAATAGTTGACATGTTTTCTTCCTTCAGTTCTGTCCAAAAATCTGAAATCCTGATGATTCTTGGATGTTGAACTCTTTCCATGGCACTCACACACAGCACCCAGTGCTCTCTAACTTTCACACAGACACAAAGAAAAGAATCTTTTCCTCTAATAAAGGATTTCCTGAAATAAAAGAGCCTGTGGCTCAAGTTTTTCTCTCTCAGTCTGAGGCATGTTGATGAACAACTCTTTTGATTTGATGGTATTTTTAATCTTGTTTTTTTGTGCAGGCTCAGATTTTGTGTCAAATGTGAGGACACAAAGGGTCTGGTGTCCAAATATTGACCCAGAAGAGGAACAAGCCCTCACTTATTAACAACATGTTCAATCCAAACTGTTTGAATCTCTGAATTAACCCTCGTCCTTTCACAAATAGAAAATCCTGATCAGTGATTCTGTTTTGAACCCTTTCAGTCCCACTCACTCTCAGCACACAACGCTCACTAAATTTGACAGAAAATAGAAAAACAGGAATCATTTCATCAACAAAGAGCCCGTGGGTAATGTTCTCTGTCTGTCTGTCAGCGTCTGGGACATGTCATTGATTCACTACTTTATTGATTTGAAGCTTTTTGTGTGCACAGGCTCTGATTTGAACTAAAATGTCAAACATGGAGCCAGAGCCCAAAAAGTGGAGCTGCCAGAATAACAGGTCAAAAAGTCTGACACAGTAGAGAGCAGTTTTCATCCAAATGACTTCAGTCTGTCAGGGACTTCTGTCCTGCTGATTATTCTCCATGTTCAAATCAATGATCACACACTGAACCCTTTGAGCTCCTCTCAATGTGAAAATCCTGGAGCCAAAGGGACAAATAGATATTACCCATAATGCCCTGGGTTGGCCTGAGGCTCTCATGTACAGCTCACGTTCAGCTCATGGTGTGATGGAGCATTTCTCTGATCACACCAACACACCATCTCTGCTGATTTTTGTTCCTCATCTTCACTTTGATCATGTGACCTGTTCCCCAGACTAATGACCTCTGACCTTCATGTCTCCATGCTTTATCCTCCTAATGCTGTTTTATCTCTGGAGCTCTGACACAATCCTTCAGATGAAAAGTTGATGAGAGTAAAAAGTTGAATAATCATCATTAAATCAAAGATTAAAAACACTCACACTTCTTCACACCAGGTCTCAGTCTGTGCGCTCCACCATGGTCCAACCTGGAGACAGAAACCAAAGCTGGGATCAGTTCTTCATTCATCAGGGTCCTGAGATAGCCTCCCTCTCCAGCCCACACCAATCAGGAGGTCTCTACAGAAAACCTTCCCCTCTGTCTCCATCCAGGGTCTGTCTGGGCTCAGAGCTCTGAGTGGATCCTCTTAACCAGGTCACACCGTGGTTTCAGTGGGACAGGCCCGTGGATGGCTCTTTATTTTCACACTTCTGCATCACAAACAGGATCTATGTGTTTACTTCTCCTCTTAGTACATGAGTGTGCGCTCATTTCCACGCACAGACCTGCGTTTATCAGTGTGGCGGTAGGCGGGGGAGACGCTGGTGTCCCACGTCAGGGTCTGAGCTGGTTAGACTCAGTCAGTGTGGACTCTCACTGCAGCCCAAATCTGTGAAGGAGGACCATCACATCATCCTGACTGTGTCTCTGTAGACTCCACAGCTCAACACTCACATTAAATATGATGTCTAAATGGATTTAATAAACACCTCTGACATCCCTGTGGACTAATGAGCTGTTGAAATAAGGCTGAAGAGCTGTCAGCTGATCTGTTCATTCAGATTTAATAAAGGAGAGTTTTCTTCAGCTCTTTATTTGAACCATCAGAGAGGCTTCTTTCAGTCATCATCTTTATAAAACACTTCAGTCTGTGCAGGACTGTGGAGATCTGAGCAGAGAAACTACAAACTGATCAAGTCTGACAGAAACAGTGTTGGGACTAATGGCGTTACAAATAAGGGTGTTATTATGCCACTACTTTCTTCACGTAACGGGTAATCTAATTAATTACTGTTCAAAATGTTCTAAAGCCGTTACCGACAGTGAAATGTGGTGCGTTACTGCGCTGATGTCAGACAGCAGATATCTGACCTGCCTCACTCAGCCAGACACAGACAGGAGCTGTGCAGCTGACAGACACAAAGAGTACTTGATGCCTGAGTTGCCAGGTTTGCTTTTTATAAGTGACTTTTGGCTTCTTCTTTTTCTAACTTGCATGTGGATATTGGGGGTTGAAGGTTGCAGTTTTTTGGGCTTGTTCCAATGGTGCAGTTGCTCATTTGGACTTGTTGTGCCCTCAAACCATCAATATAAACCCAATTCAGAAGTTATTAAAATTATTTTAACCCACACTAAAACAAATTAAAGTTCTACTGTAAAGATGATGTTTCCACCTAAAATAAATCCTTAGATTTAATTTAATTCTTGACAGACAGTTAAACTTAGTTCTAATGTAACTCGGACTGTCCTCTCCATAATAAAGCTGTAGAGGATTAAGATAAAACAGATAAAAACATGACATGTCATTTTGGTAACAAATACCAAGGTTAGACAGACTGTTCCCAATAGCTGAGTTACAAATAACAGCAGCCCCTCCCTTCACTTCTGTATGAAGAAAAGGATGTTCCACCTCTAAACAAAAGGATGTTTAGTAAGTAAATTAAAGCTATGGTCTACGATTTGGAAGCTTTGTACACATTAATAACACCGTTTATAAGGCTGTTATGGTCCTATGGTCCTATCTACACAGTATAAAGACCAAAAAGAACGAAAAAAATCAATTCAATATATCTGCTGAAAAGCTGCATACTAGCTGACCAATTAAACCTGAGCACCTGCGAAGATTAATTGGTCCGTTGAACATGGTTAATCCTCGTCTCCTCACTCCATCCAGCATCTTGCCCATGGTCCCGCCTCCTCCCTCTACCTCCGGTGAGCAGCTAGCAGTGTTAGCTACTGAACTATCATGGAGCCGAAAAGCCTAGCACCGATCGCCTCGCCTCCCTCTCTCTCCTGGGGCCCAGCGGTTTGTCTGGTTGAGGCCTGTTAGCGGGCTAACGGCTAGCAGTCAGCCTCAGCCGTCAGACCTTCAGCATCGGCCTGGTTGATCAGGTAATGGCTGGTTACTACAGGTGGATGATGTCTGCTGAATTACTCTGGTTAGTGTAGTGCCTGTAGGGGCTAATAACTTGTAGGGGGCCGCCTGTTAGCCGCTAGTCGCTAGCACTTGAGCTAGGGAGGACAGGCTGAGAAAGCTCACTTGGCTGTCTGTAGAGATGTCTGTGTGTTTTGATGTTCTGCTGTGATACTTTCAGTTGAGCTGAGCCGTTTTTGAGCTGAGTTTGCTGCTGATATATTGTGCTAGTCGCTCGTAGCTCTGCCCGAGGGGGCTTATATGAGGCGCCACGAGCTGGGGGCGGGATCTCAGAACAGGAGCGGAGAGGGGGGGGGGGGGGGGGGCACGCTACGGTTTCAAATCGTAGACTTGAGCTTTAAGAGAAAAAAAGAAGAGATATGACTTTGAGGTTTAAAGGACCATGCATAAAATTTTTTCTCTCTTTAAAAATGCTTATTTCAATCACAAAATCTTGCAACACAGCTAGCTGCAGCAACAGTGAGTCTGGAGCGTCTGTGGAGTTAAAACTGGAGTTTTCAGGATGGAAGTAAAAGAAGTAAAAGTCAAGAACACACATGTGAAGTGTACATTATGTCCTAAAGCAAAGTGTTTGTCTGTTGTTAGTAAATCTAAAATCTAGAGACCAAAAACAGCGAGAACTCCGCTGATGATGTCAGAGCTGCTGCAGCAGGTAACAACAAGGAAGGACACACACAGTTCAAGAGGAAAAGAGTTTTCAGAAAAGTAACACATCAGTTACTTTACCTGGTAACTAATTACATTTACAAAGGATTAATTCTGTTAGTAATTCAGTTACTTTTTTGGGAGAGTAACTAGTAACTATAACTAATTTAAGTAATTTTCCCAACACTGGACAGGAAACTGACACTAAAGACGAAACAGTCAGTGGACTGTTACTGAGTGACATCAGGGATCATTTACTGACTTTACCAAATATGACAACAACTACAAGGCTGATCTACCAGACACAAACAGAGCACAGGAGACAACACACTGACCAATCAATACATGCTCTGAAGAAATACAGTAAACTGGGACACTAAGAAGCATCAACAGTGGATGACAGGTTTTAGAACTATTTTCACAATTATAGGACAAAAATGTCCTCTGAGAAAAATAAGCAGGAAACCAAAACATAAAGATCAGCCTCAGAAAAAGGCAATCCACGTCAAAACAAGGATGGATTGAATTCAATAATCAATCTCTGTTACACCCCTCCTCCCACACCCACTCTTTTGATGTTTAACCTTTGACCCCTTAGATAAACCTCCTCTCTGCCTCCTGTCTGTTAACTCATTAATGAGCCTTTATTAAACTTTAACATCACTAAAATTTACAATAAAGAATAAATCAGAGTTTGCAGCCACAGTCTGACTTCCTGTCCAAACTCAAACCAGTCTCCAGTCTCTCTCTGCAGCCCTGACTCTCAGTCATCTCACTTTTCAGCCTGCTGAACATCAACATGTGACTCTTTCTTCTTCTATGGTGTCAATGTACCTCAGGATGTTCAGGCTGCAGCGTGGATCCTCCCGTCGAGCAGACAGCAGCTTCTCTCCTCGTTCTCCTGGATGATTGTAGCTCAGGTCCAGCTCTGTCAGAAGGGGAGAGCTTAGAGCTAAGACCAGCCAGGACACTGCAGACAGACAGCCCAGACAGAGACAGACAGACAGTTAAACAGATGCAGACAGATCAGACAGACAGAAGACAGACAGACAGGTGAATCTACAGTTAAACATCACAGGATCAGGTCCAGAATGAAGGCCTGTCTATGAATAAGGCAGCCTTGAACCATCAGGACCTTTAACTAGGGCTGCAACTATTATTTTCATAATCGAACAACCAGGCAATTATTTAAACGATTAATCTGATAATGACACATTTTTGCAATTTCCTTCAGTTTAACTTAAAGGGACAGTTCATTTTTTTTTTAAGTGGGGTTGTATGAGCTCCATATGACCACTAAGGACTAGATACAGTAGAAAGTTCTTCTCTCTCTCAGTAAGTCAGTAGAGTTGGTGACGAAGAAAGCTAACAGGAAAGAACCGTGCCAAAAACAAAGGGTATTTTCTCTACCTACAAGACCTCAATTCAAAAAATAATACCACAGTTTAAGAGTACGCTACATATGATTTTTTTAAGTGCATAAACATTTCGGAGATATAAAGTTTATCCGGACCTAAGCCAACTCACGTCGTGTGTCCTTTCGCTAAATCAGTCTGCTGTAGTTAACTAGCGGCCTCAGACACTGTTTTACACTAACTGTAAGCACATTATATGACACATATTTCTGAGATGGGTTTTTGTAACGCTTCCCTTGCTGCAGAAACAGATGTGCATCATGGAGAACTCAGCTTTCACCGTATTCCTCTACGTAATGAGGGCATGCTGTTACATCGTATAGTGAATGTATCTCTTCTTTCCTGTTACCTGACAGATTGTGTGCACAGATCTATACATCTCTCTTCCTCTCTAAACATCTATATATATCTATATTTGAGGCAAATACATGAGTAATATTTGCATGTATGTGCGTGTGTGTGTGAGAGAGAGACACAGACACAAATAGTCTGCACTGTTTTGATAAACAGCCTCCTCTACTCTGCTTATTTGTTTCTGATGGATCATAATTACTTTGAGCTGAAAATGTCTTTAGGTCCTTCAGGTTTGGGACATTTTTCCAGTTTATCATCAGAAAACTGAAGAATGTCCAAAACTCCAGGTTTCAGAAGAGCAGGAAAGTATATTTGACGAGAAATACCGCTGTCCATATCACCTATTTCCTCTGAGTACTCGCGGGTCAAACATCTACATCACTGTTTATTTTCGACTCTTTCTTGATGTCCAGTGTCCGTGGATGTTTCCTCTGTATTCCTTTCGGTCTGTTTGGTCACCATCTTTAGCAGCTTGTCTTCTGTAAAGTCCCGTACATACAGGTATCCTCTTGACTCCAAAGTCAATGTGACTTATTGGCGCTGTCATAATCATCCTTTTTTAATTTCCTGCATTGTCTCTTCTCCACACCACTAACCATCAAAACAGTAGAATTACGATACTTGATTAAAGTTACACAAAGCTACAACCAGTGTCTGAAGCTGCTAGCTTGAATATTTTGATCAGCTGTGAGAGAGAGTGGGGGGGGGGGCAGACTGATTTAGCAGAGGGACACATGACACAAGTTAGCTAGGTCCGGATAAACTTTATATTTCCGAAATGTTTATGCACTTAAAAACAATCTCAGTAGCATACTCGTCAACTGTAATATTACTTTTTGATTTGAGTTCTTGTAGGCGGAGAAAATCGCTTTTGATGTATTTTTTCTTTCCTGACTCTTACAGACTGAGGCTTACTGAGGAGGAGAGAACTTTCTGTTGGTCATATGGGTTATTCATACAACCCCTCGTCAAAAACACTGAACCATCCCTTTAAAGTTGTTTTAGATATTTTTGAAACAACAATAAAGACAATTAAAAGCATTTTTCCTTCAGTAATAACGTTTTGTTACAGCTTTTTTCTTTCTTGACTCATGGTGCAAAACTGTAAGTACATTAATAGTGCAGCAGTTCTACTGTTTGTGTTTAATGGTGGATGTTAATATTTCCTGAAAATTGATGGTCAGCAGCGGTTACCAGGAAGGCACAGCAGCGGTCAGAGTTCAGAAGGGAGAGTGTGTGGGTTTTAGAGAGCCGCTAGAGGTCTAAAGATTACTGCTCACTGTTTTGTTGGTGAATTGAAATTGTAGTTTGTGCGGTCATGGCCCACAGTGACTGTTTAATAAAGCAAGTATATTTGCAAGCCAGAGTCACCTTTATTTTACGTTTTACAGTAGACTTGTTTACATGTTGTTCAAAGAAATGCTCAAAAACTTTTTTTTTTTCTTAAAACAAAGCAGGCAAAGTAGTAGCAGTCTTGTCTTTAAAGTATTCAATAAAATAAGGTGTTGCTGAATGTAAGACAAAATAATATTGATACCGGCGAGTCTCCGTCTCGAACACGCCGCGATCTTTCTCAGTGAGTGTTCTTTCATAGAGGTCATGCTCTCATGACAGATGAAGTCGGCCTTGCAATCTTTGCAAGGATCGCTTTTGCTTTGTTTCATGAAATGCTTCCAGCTTTTGTTTAGGTTATTTGGTCGTTCAAAGTGATGCTGCCATGGATGCTGCCATTGTGAATCCTTCTGCATGTTGTTATGTGCAGTGCGGTTGCTTGTCTTTGATCGCATCTCCTCCCAACTAGCTATAAGCTACAATTACATGCACCCAAACAATTTGAACCCCAATTAGTTGACGATGAAAATCAATAATTATAGTAGTTCAACTAATTCAAATATCAATTTTAATTGATTTAATAATGTTGCAGCCCTACCCTACCTTTAATGTACTCTAGACCAGGTCCAGGAGGGAAACCCCTTCTCTGAGAGATGGCTGAACACCTCCTCTTTTCTGATAAAACTTATAGACTTAAACTGCTAGAACAAGTCTGGCTCCTCAGGGACTGGGCTGAATGGTTTGATTGAAGGATGTGCTACAGGTTGACATCACAGTATCAGTCTCTAAAGTAGTATGGGAGGAGGACCCTTTAACCATCAGGGCCGTTAAAGTCCTCTATAGTCCAGGTCCAGGAGGGAAACCCCTTCTCTGAGAGCAGGCTAGAAAACCTCCTCTTTTTCTGATAAAGCTTAGAACAAGTCTGGCTCCTCAGGGACTGGGCTGAAGATTTCAGGACTGTTGAATGGTTTGTTTGTGCTACAGGTTGACATCACAGTATCAGTCTCTAAAGTAGTATGGGAGGAGGACCCTTTAACCATCAGGGCCGTTAAAGTCCTCTATAGTCCAGGTCCAGGAGGGAAACCCCTTCTCTGAGAGCAGGCTAGAAAACCTCCTCTTTTTCTGATAAAGCTTAGAACAAGTCAGGCTCCTCAGGGACTGGACTGAAGACCACAGGTTGAGAACTCTGTCCTAGTTTGGTTTCAATATTGGGTCCATCATTTCAAAGACTCAGACATGTTCTGCTCGAACTGTCACAGCCTCAGGCTGCCACACTCCAGCCTCAGCCTAATCAAGCTCAACTCCTGTCATCTCTGCCTCCTACTTAAACCCATCTGCACATCATACCACCCCTACTTAACCCCCAGCTCCACCTCCTGAAACACCAGACCTGCTATCCATACCCATGCACCTTTTACCAGACCTGCTATCTTCCGACACCTGTTTTTCTGATCCTGTTTCTGTTTCTACAAGGTAATGACCGCTCCTTGTCTGGACCACGGTAAGTCTGCTTGATCCCTGTGGGCCCACCTTGCCTCTGGCCTGACCGCCCCCTGCCTGTCTGTGAGTCCTGATTCTCTGATTCGACTTCTGGGTCACAGCTTTGTTTTGAATTTCAACAATTTTATGTTCACCTGAGAGTCTCCAGTCTGCAGTGTGGACTCTTCAGTCCATCAGACAGCAGCGTCACTCCTGAATCCTGCAGGTCGTTGTTACTCAGGTCCAGGTCTCTCAGACCAGAAGACTGTGAGCTGAGGACTGAGGACAGAGCTCCACAGCTTTCCTCTGACAGTCCACATCCACTCAGCCTGAGAAAGATTCACAACAACCTCATAAATCAAAGACAGTTCCTTTATTAGACTTTGGTGATGCTTAATCTCTGTCATAGTTTGAATCATATAAACCTTCAGATCAAGACCTGTTTTAAACTCACCTAAGAGTCTCCAGTGTGCAGTGTGGACTCTTCAGTCCGTCAGACAGCAGCGTCACTCCTGAATCCTTCAGGTTGTTATTTCTAAGGTCCAGGTGTCTCAGACCAGAGGACTGTGAACTGAGGACTGAGGAGAGAGCTTCACAACTTTCCCCTGATAGTCTACATCCGATCAGCCTGGGAAAGACCTTTGATCAGTTTCACAAACATTCAAGAAGTTGAACTCTGATCTAAGTCAGCCACAATTATCCCCTGCAGGTGGAGCCTTAATTTCTCATCTGTTGTCTCACTCATGAAAAACAAAGTTAAACAACTGTAAAATGAACAAAAGTAAACACTCTAGTACTTTAGTACAGCTCAGAATTAAGTTTTCAATGTAAAGGGGGTTTTGAATGTTCACCTGAGAGTCTCCAGTCTGCAGTGTGGACTCTCCAGTCCTGAAGACAGCAGCTTCACTCCTGAATCCTGCAGGTCGTTGTTACTCAGGTCCAGGTCTCTCAGACCAGAGGATTGTGAGCTGAGGACTGAGGACAGAGCTCCACAGCTTCTCTCTGACAGTCCACATCCACTCAGCCTGAGAAAAGAATCAGAAGAACATAAAGAGCAAACAGTAAATGATCATTCTTGTAGTCACAGAAATCTGATGTGACCTGTGCAGGTAGGTGCACCTACAGAGCTTTGCTGGAGGCTTTGACCACTGGCAGCAGCCTCAGAAGAGCCTCCTCTGAAGCAGAGTATTTCTTCAGGTCAAACTCGTCCAGGTCCTTCTCTGAGGACAGTAAGATGAAGACCAGAGCAGACCACTGAGCAGGAGACAGTCTATCTGTGGAGAGACGTCCTGATGTTAGGGCCTGTTGGATCTCCTCCACCAGAGAACGATCATTCAGTTCATTCAGACAGTGGAACAGATTGATGCTCTTCTCTGCAGACATGTCCTCACTGATCTTTGACTTCATGTACTTAACTGTTTCCTGATTGGTCTGTGATCTACTTCCTGTTTCTGTCATCAGACCTCGTAGAAGGTTTTGATTGGTCTGCAGTGAAAGACCCAGGAGGAAGCGCAGGAACAGGTCCAGGTGTCCGTTTGGACTCTGTAAAGCCTGGTCCACAGCTCTCTGGTACAGCTGTGTGATTGTAGATGTGTTGGAGGTTGATGGGTCTTCTGCCATCAGGTTGACTCCAGAGCTGATGAAGGTCAGATGGACATGAAGAGCAGCCAGGAACTCCTGAACGCTCAGATGGATGAAGCAGAACACCTTGTCCTGGTACAGTCCCCTCTCCTCTTTAAAGATCTGTGTGAACACTCCAGAGTACACTGAGGCTGCTCTGATGTCCATGCCACACTCTGTCAGGTCTGGTTCATAGAAGATCAGGTTCCCTCTCTGCAGCTGCTCAAAAGCCAGTTTACCCAGAGACTGGATCATCTCCCTGCTCTCTGGACTCCAGTGTGGATCAGTCTCTGCTCCTCCATCATACTTGATGCTCTTCACTTTGGACTGAACCACCAGGAAGTGGATGTACATCTCAGTCAGGGTCTTGGGCAGCCCTCTTCTCTCTCTTGTCTTCTGTACATGGTCCAGGACTGTGGCAGTCATCCAGCAGAAGACCGGGATGTGGCACATGATGTGGAGGCTTCTGGACTCCTAATGTGAGAGATGATTCTTTTGGCCTGCTCCTCATCTCTGAACCGTTTCCTGAAGTACTCCTCCTTCTGTTGGTCAGTGAACCCTCTGACGTCTGTCACCATGTCAACACATCCAGGAGGGATCTGATTGGCTGCTGCAGGGCGTGTGGTGATCCAGACGTGAGCAGATGGGAGCAGGTTCCCCCTGATGAGGTTGATCAGCAGCACATCCACTGAGGTGGACTCTGTGACATCAGTCAGGATTCTGGTTTGGTGGAAGTCCAGAGGAAGCCGACACTCATCCAGACCATCAAAGATGAACAAGACCTGGAACTCCTCAAACCTGTAGATTCCTGCTTCTTTGGTTTCTCTGAAGAAGTGATGAACAAGCTCCACCAAGCTGAACTTCTGCTCCTTCAGCAGATTCAGCTCTCTGAAGGTGAATGGAAACATGAACTGTATGTCCTGGTGGACTTTGTCTTCAGCCCAGTCCAGGGTGAACTTCTGAGTGAGGACTGTTTTACCAATGCCAGCCACGCCCTTCGTCATCACTGTTCTGATTGGTCCATCTTCTTCAGGTGTTCCTCTAAAGATATCTTCTCCTCTGATGGTCTTCTCTGGTCTGTGTGGTCTCCTGGATGTGGTCTCGATCTGTCGGACCTCATGTTCCTCATTGACCCCTCCAGCCTCTCCCTCTGTGATGTAGAGCTCTGTGTAGATCTGGTTCAGCAGGGTCTGGGTTCCTGCTTTAGCGATCCCCTCAAACACGGTCTGGAACTTCTGCTTCAGGTTGGACTTGAGTTTTCCTCGGCACACTGAGGCGTCAGATCCTGAAGGAAAAAACAACAAATGACATTAAAGTCTGGATTGTGGACAAAGTCCTGACATCACGGAGGGGCTGCTCATATCTTTTCATTTTACCAAAAAGTGTTTTTATTTAAACCTTGTGGTATCATATTGAAGCAGATATTAATAGTCATACTTAAAGCTTAATTTGTGAAGTACTATGAAAAACAAAGGTTTATAAAGTGCTTTGACAAACAGGAACATATAGAAGATAAACAACAAGAGTCTGAGCACAAAAGGATCAAACCAACAAAAAAGCTCAATTTTAATCAAAAAACTCTCACAAACACACAATGACCGCTGTCATAGAAGATAACCCCCTCCCTTCATCATAGTTGACCTTCAGAATAAAGCTCTTACCGTTCCACAGATGCTCAGCCAGCTCGTCCTGATTCATCCTCCTCAGGAAGCCCACTGTGATCTTCAGAAATGCCTCTCTGATGCTCCTCTGCTCCTCATCTTCACCAACCATCTCATCCTCGCTCTGAGCCTCTAAGCATCCTGGGTAATCTGGACCTAAACCTCTCCGGATTCTCTTCAGCCTGTTCTTCACAAAGCTGATGATGTTCTCCTCCAGCAGCTGGAGAACAGAAGACAGTGGAGATTCAATGTGACGGAGCAGAAAACTGACATTAACATCTGGATCATGGTGGAGCAGCAGACGTGTAGATCATGGACTTCACTGTTAAAGTGTGATGTTCTCACCAGAAATATGGAGTCCAGCTCTGATCCAGTCAGTTTGGAGAAGATACTGGGGAGTCCAGATGTTTCCATCTGACCTCTGTAGATCAGAACAATTAAAGAGATCAGTGACTCAGCATGAATTACCATCACCTGTGGATCGGAGGTGGTGATTTCATTAGATACTGAGAAGGTGTTCGACAGGGTTGAGTGGAGAAATTTTTTGATGTTTTTTAAAGATTTGGCTTTGGTCCATCACTGTTAACATGGATTAAAACATTGTATTGCTCTCCTATGGCTGCAGTATGGACAAATACTATAATCTCTGACTATTTAAAGCTCCACAGGGGCTGCCAACAAGGCTGTAGTCTCTCTCCCTACCAGTTTAATTTGGCAATCGAGCCACTCGCTATAGCTTTCAGGGTGGAAGATGGTATTAATGGTATCTTTTGGGGCAGTAAACTGCATAAAGTGTCACTCTATGCTAACAATTTATTTTTATAGAAATATATCCAGCTCTCAGGAATCCATACCAAAACTATTAAGCATTCAAAAGGAATTTGGGTTATAGGATCAACTACTCATAGACTCTACTTTTTTCCTTTCATTGATGTATATGAGGATAACTCTGAGTTTCCTTTTAAAATAAAAAAGGACCATTTTACATATTTAAGCATCAAAGTTATTTGAGGGGGATGTATGACTATAAGTATTGGAACAAACAACACAGGCCTTCAAAAAAAAATCATTTGTAAGAAGATAAATATAGTTAAAATTCTTCCTAAAATCTCGACATATTTCAAATGATCCCCAAATTTATACCAAAACACTTTCAACAACTGGACAAATTAATTTCATCTTTTATCTGGAAGGGCTCAAATCCAAGGATGAAAAGGAAGTTTTTAGAAGTGTCAAAGGAAGTGGGGGGTCTTGGTCTGCCTAATTCTTTTTTTTTATTAATGTAACAAAGTTTTTGTATTCCGTTTCTGCATCTAAAAATAAGGTGAGCAGAAACTGGGTTGTGATGAGCTTCTTTCTGACCCATTACCCACTCTCACTTCACCATTGATATGGCTTAAAATTTGGTTTCAGTTAAAGAGACATTTGGGTTTAAAACATGTTAGTGAATTTCTTCCACTTGCAAATAATCTTCACACATTCTCTACTAGATAGTGCATTTCGGGCTTTGCAGAATAAAATGGGTCTCTACAGTTTACAAAGTGAGACAGGGATTCAATAAAATATCTTGGGACAGAACAAAAGCTGCATGGGAGACAGATTTGGGAGAGGGGCTATCGGAGGATGCCTGGCAGAGAAGTCTAACCTGTACACATACTTCTGTCTATGTTTATGTCATGGGCTGATTCAGTTTAAGGTTCTTCATCATCTACATTATTCTAATGATAAGCTGGCCAGAATCTTTTCCACACTAAACCCTGTCTGTCCCAAGATTTGGTTACTGTCCTGCAGTGGTGGACATGTTTTGGCTACAGACAATAGATTTTAGATTTTCACAAAGTTATTTTTGGCATACCATTTCCAAATTAAAAACTCAAAAGCAAATGCTGTTGCTTCTGTCTCTTTGTTGGCCCCCAGACTTATTCTTTCAGCAGGAGGAGCCTAAAATGCTCCGTCTTTCTCACACTGGTGGAAGGAGGTGTTTCCTTTTTACCTTTAGAAAACGTAAGGCCTAAAATTGAAAGAAAAAAAAACACAAGGGCTTTATCCTGAGCTGGAGTCCCTCTATAGATTATATAGAGGGCTTTTATTGGTTGTACTTAATGATGACCTGAGCATAACACAAGCCTTGATTCTGTTGATAATGTGGCCTCCGCTTGATATAGAGATCCTCTCAACAGTGTTTGTTTTCAGACTCTTGGGGTGGGGGATGAGGGAGTTTGATTAAAAGCCTGATTATGTAAGTCTGTTCATTTACTTGTTTGAAAAATCAAAAATAAAGTTTGGAAAAAAAGACATTCTGAGGGGAAAGGGAGCTGACCTGACCTCAGCAGGTCCATCAAACAAACATCTTCATCACCTCTGAGGGACTCAAACATGGAGGTCAAAGGTCATATTTACCAATCCTCACCTGTCCTCAGCAGGTCTGTCCTTCTTAAAGTAAAGAGGAGGATCTTTTGACCAGTCACTCTTCATGGACACACCGCTGGGCTCAGGAGACTCTGATCTCTTCATCCTGGTAAAACAAACAAAATCATCTGTGAGGATTGTCTCGGGTTGTCTCCTCTTTTCCTGTCCTGCACTTCCCCTGATCACCTGTGTGGAGTTGGCGCTATGGAGCTGTCCTCCCTCTCTCACCTCCTCGTGGACAACCGGAATGGGCGGCGCCCATGGAGCTGCTCTCCTCTGCCTTCACCACCTGTTCCTGGTTTCCTGATTAGGATCTCCCTATTTAAGCTGGTGGCTGACTTCTCTCATCGCCGGCTGATTGCCTTAAGTTTGTGGTTCGTACTCACAGTCTGTGCTGGCTTCAGTTCTATCTCTCATCTCTATGAGTGATCTCTTTACTATTTTTGTGCATGGGAAGTGTTTTGGACGGTTTGGGTTTTGCTTGAAGACTTATCAGTGCTCTCTCCTCTGTTTTTTCTTCCAGGTCTCCACGAGCTCCTGCCACTGCCACCCTTTTGTATATATCAAATTTTTTGAATCCCTTGTAAATAAACCCTGTTGTTTTGCAACTTTGATATGATTCCTGCCTCTGCTCTGGGTCCATCTCACACTCTGAAATCAACACCTAACATCATCATTATCATGAGTAAAAAGTGGAGGTCAAAGGTCATATTTACCAATCCTCACCTGTCCTCAGCAGGTCTGTCCTTCTTAAAGTAAAGAGGAGGATCTTTAGACCAGTCACTCTTCATGGACACACCACTGGGCTCAGGAGGCTCTGATCTCTTCATCCTGATAAAACAAACATCATCATCATCAGATATTCAAGCTGTTACCTCGAGATGAAAATGCAGACAGAGAGATGAAGATGCAGTGATGATGATGAAATGATGAAGAGTATGGCATTGTCCTTCTGTAAAGTGTCTTGAGGTAACACCTGCCATGGGGGGGTTACTGGTGATGGAGGGAGCGTGGTCCATCAAAAATGCTCCATAATGTCATAGTTAAAGAGCATTTAGATCTGAAAAAATATTGAACACTGATTTTTGTTCGCTTTTTTTTGGCAATGGTGCACTTTTTCATAGAACTACAACATTCTCAAAAAAAATAAAAATACACTGCATAAAGTATAAAAAGTATTAAAAAAACAGGAAGAATGTAACATTTCATGTAACCATGTAAGCTCAGCAGGTGGAGAGAAGATGAATCATGCTTAATAAAGTTATAGCAAGTGACTGACAATAAGGAGAAACTACATGCTGAAAGTTTCCTTCACTGCTCACTGTGCTTCCTTCTTGGTAAGGGCAGTTGGCTTAAAAATGCTCAGATTTTTGCTAAGGGAGATCGTTTGTTTAGCTTCTGGTCACCCATTAATGTTTGTTTAAATTGTTTTTTATTTTTTTAACGTTATGGTTGCTCCTTCCTCTGCTGCCTGTGTGTGTGTGTGTCTGTATCTTTTTACTCCCCTTCACAATGCCGCGCGGCAACGCGCCGCCTCCAGTCAGTTCAGTGAGGGACAGGCGGCAGACAGCAAGCGGTTTTACCGTGGCATTAGGACCCAAAAGCAGTTGCCGCTTGGGAAAGCATTTCTACGGAATCGTTTTTAGGGAAGGGAGTGTTGTGACACACTTTTAGGTGGCCCCTGCTCTGACGTTTGCTGAATCACTGCTACGTCTCGGACCGCGGTGGTAGCAGACGCTTGAAAAAAGACTGCATGTCGGGGGCACTCTGCCTGCAGAGAGACGGTTTGGTTGCCGCGCGGCTTATCGGTGTTGTGCGAGAGGAGCAGGGGAGGAGGCGTTTGTCAGAGCGGGGATGAAAAATGCATTTTATTGAATGTAAGCTAACCATAGCGACACAACATGAGACTCTAGATTAGACTGTAGTTAGATAAGAGTTTTTTATTTGATAAGAATCTCCGTCATAAGAACTTTGATCAAAATAAAATGATTTTTTCAATATTCGTCGGTCTGAATCCTGTAAGCAGGGCGGGTGCGTCTGTTGGGGGGGCGGGGCGCCCTCCCAAATACACTATAGGGGAAACACTGTATATATTAACATGTTTAAATAACTATATTGAGAATGTAAAATGTAATGTAGAGCAGATATACAGCAGAGAAGCTTATTGTATGTACATACTGAGTTATCAGGTGGATGATTATGAATACAGAAATGAACATTTAAATAAGAATTTTCATGTATAAACTGTAAACTGTAATATATATCTAGATTTCCTGAGGTGTTCACGTATCATCATTGGTGGGTTTTTTTTGTTGCCTTAGGGGTCTTGGACCTTCTTATCTTCAGATTTGCTTTTACCATATGAACCCTCGCGGACCCTGAGATCCTCTGGCCTCTTAATAATTCCTAAAGCTCGAACACGAACTTATGTTGAGGCATTTTTCCAACATTATGGCCCCCATCTATGGAATAGCCTCTCAGAAGACCTCAGGGCTGTAGAGAATGCTCATATTTTTAAAAGTAGGCTCAAGACCCACCTTTTCAATTTAGCTTTTAACTAATCCCATATTTTTATGTTATTTTTATCTATATTTTGATTCTATTTACTTATATAATCTCGCCCTCTTTTTACTTGTTATTCTTATTCTATTACTATTTATTTCATTTACTTGTGTTTTATTAATTTAATTTTTTTTTTTTTAGGTGTCCTGGCTCTGGACGGTGGGTGCCGCCCAGTGCAGTCGTCCCCCTGGCGTATCCTGACCTGGCTCCTCTGTACTCAGCCACACGATTTTAAAATCACACATTTTAAATCTTGTTATGTGTGTATGTGGTCTGTGTGTGTGTGTGTGTGTGTGTGTGTGTGTGGGGCGCTATGTGGAGTTTGAATGGGGTGGGGGGGACTGTTTTTAACATGTATAGCACTTTGTGCTGCATTTTAAATGTATGAAAAGTATGGGCTGAAATATGAATTTGAATCATTTACATTGAATTTGAATTACATAATTTGAATTTGTATTTTTTTAATTTGAATCATTGCATTGTAAAACTGAATCTGAATCATTTATATTGAATTTGAATTACATAATTTGAATTTGTATTTTTTTAATTTGAATCATTGCATTGTAAAACTGAATCTGAACAGCATAATTTGAAATTGAATTTATTAGTTTGGAACTGAAATCCAATAAACTAGAAAATGGATGTAACATTATGAAAATTCAACTCAATATAATTTCACATTCAGTTCTCACTATTCAAATTCAGTTGTCAAAATTCAGTTTCAATTCACTGGGACACACATCCGGGTAGTTCAGGAAAAGCAATCGAGCACCGATACACAGCACAGCTGTATACGGCTCCTCTTCCGCCAATCAGCACCTACGTTTTTGGACACGTCACTTGATGCCACCTGCCATGAAACGGAGGACAAAGAAGTATCTGTTCCAATCTCTCTATTAGAGAAAAGTCGGAGTTGTAGAAATAACTGGAAACTAAAGAGAGTCATGACATTATGTTCTTTACAAGTGTATGTAAACTTTTGACCACAACTGTATGTACAAAACCAGAGGCATGAATCAATTTTTGGCAAGAAAAATAAGCTGATTTCTACATTGTAATGTGTTTTTTCCCCCGTTTTTAAGAGGTAAAAGCACTTGTTGGAGTCAAATCTTTTAAATATTACTCTGCTGTGTTATATTTAGTTATTTTGGGGCAAAATATTGATCTTTGTACAATACCAGAGGCATGAATCATTTTTTGGCAAGCACAATAAGCTGATTTTCACATTGTTTTGTCCTTTAATTGATTTTTTTAGAGGGAAAAAGTACTTGTTGGAGTCAAATCTTTTAAATATTTCTCTGTGGTCTTATATTTCGTTATTTTGGGGTAAAATATCCATCTATCATACCAGACACATGAATCAGTTTTTGGCAAGCACAATAAGCTGATTTTCACATTGTTTTGTCCTTTAATTGATTTTTTTAGAGGTAAAAAGTACTTGTTGGGGTCAAATCTTGTAAATATTACTCTGCTGTGTTATATTTCGTTATTTTGGGGTAAAATATTCATCTATCATACCAGAGACATGAATCAGTTTTTGGCAAGCAAAATAAGCTGATTTTTACATTGTAATGTGTTTTTTCCCCCATTTTTTCTCATATTCAAACCGTACAAAACACTGTGTGGGGTCAATTACTCTGTGGAGGGATAATGTCATTTTGGTGCAGAAAAAAGAAGCTCCGTCAGTGACACATATCTTTATTAGCACAAATACGTGCCACATTAAAATCACTAACTAGCCTTTTGAACAGCGATATAAGGCAAGAAGATGTACAGGAGGCTATCAAACGCAAACACAAATAAACATCGTTAGACGATCACAAACAAACGCGTTGTTTGAGCCCGATGAAGCAGCAGAGCCACAGAAGCTGCGCTTTTCCACTATGAGGCTGTGCGCGCTCCCGCGGACCGGAAATCAGTTTCTGGCAGAAATCAGTCTTTGGCACAACACCGGCCTCATCCATCCTCAAGCGCGGGTCAAGCCAAGCGCTTCTTCCTCCGTTTCATGGCAGGTGGCATCAAGTGACGTGTCCAAAAACGTAGGTGCTGCTTGGCCGAAGAGGAGCCGTATACAGCTGTGCTGTGTATCGGTGCTCGATTGCTTTTCCTGAACTACCCGGATGTGTGTCCCAGTGAATTGAAACTGAATTTTGACAACTGAATTTGAATAGTGAGAACTGAATGTGAAATTATATTGAGTTGAATTTTCATAATGTTACATCCATTTTCTAGTTTATTGGATTTCAGTTCCAAACTAATAAATTCAATTTCAAATTATGCTGTTCAGATTCAGTTTTACAATGCAATGATTCAAATTAAAAAAATACAAATTCAAATTATGTAATTCAAATTCAATATAAATGATTCAAATTCAGTTTCTGGTGGCACATATTTCAGGCCATACAAAAGTGCTTTATAAATACAGTTTGATTTGATTGGTTTTGATTCTCTCTTGGAGGTTTTTATGAAGAATGGACTGACATTCATTTTTCTGTGATGATAGACTGTACCTTGTAAAATATGGCATGTTACCCATGGATCTAAATTCATCAGAGAATCTTTTTTTCTTTACTTTTTTTCCTCCTTGTATTTCTGGTTTTGACGTTGTTTTTGGCTCCTGTGTTCCTGCTTTGGTCTTTGTTAAGCTTTTCGTTTTATTCACATTTCACGTCTTGTCTTTGTGTTTTTTGTTTCATTTTTTTAGCCTGCCTTTCCTTATTTCTGTAGGATCTGTTCCTGACTAATGTCATCGCACCTGATCCCTAATTTTTCTTCCCCAGCTGTGTCTCGTCAACCCCAAGCCCCTCATGTCTTTAACCTTTGTGTTTTTCCCTCGTCTTTGAGGGCTCATTTCTCGCCTTTTCCTCCTCAAGTCACAGTCACAGTGAAAGTTTTGAGCCTTCTTAGTTTGCCTGCTTCTGGTTGCTTTTCTAGAGACTTTTATTTTTACTTTGTTTGCCTAGTTTTGATTTATTACTTTCATGGGCACCAGCAAGAGCGGTGGAAGAGGCAACACCAGCTCTTAAGCCCCCTTCACACCGCCGCGCGGTAACCACCCCGAAAACCGCTTCTCTGCCGGCGGAGGCCCCTGAAATGCAGAGCGTTTTTCAAAGCGGCTCCTGCCGCCGCGGCATGAGCAGGCTGCAGTGACGTAGAGGTGATTCGGTGAACGTCACAGCAGAGCCCGCCCAAAAGTCCTTCACAACACTCCCTCCTCAAAAACACGTACCCCCGAGTAGTACCTTATAATTTCTGTTAGCAGTGTAATGTGAAAGACACGATTCTGTCATCAAGGGAATCCCCCCCCTATTCAGATACCTGCAGTATTAGCTCCTCCATTGCTCGTTTTGCCCCGCGAAGCCTGCTATTTCTGGCTTTTCTCCTTCCTTCGATGTGATTGGCTGTTCCCAGGCGGTTGCCGCCTGAAAGTTCAACAGGCTGGACTCTAGGCGGCAGGGGAAAATCTGTGCGCGTTCACGTGGGCGGCAACCACTTCTGGGTCCTACCGCCGCGGCCAAAACCGCTTGCCGTCTGCCGCCCATCCCTCATTAAAATGACTGGAGGCGGCGCATTGCCGCGCGGCGGTGTGAAGGCCCCTTTAGACATGCTGACTTTGTGGAGAATGTTCAGCAAGGAAGAGGAGGTCTTGGACTAACAGCCAGCCGTCCAGCTTGGAGAAGTGTCACTGTGCCAGCACGGAGAAAGATGGTGGTGGAGGAAGTGCGGCGTCAGGAGGAGGCGGCAAGATGGACCCAGGCAGTTGCCATTGGTAAACAGGGTCTGTGGACGCGGTGGGAAGGAGTCGCAAGGAGGAAGTTGAGCTGGAGGGATGTATGAGCCATGGATGCAAGGAACCTGGGCTTCGCTATCAGAGCTAAATACGATGTCCTTCCAACACCAACTAATCTCCACCAGTGGTTTGGTAAAGATCCTGCGTGCTTCCTGTGCACCAAGCCAGCCTCCCTCCGCCACATACTCACAATGTGCAGAACCAGCCTCATCCAGGGACGGTACACTTGGCGGCACAACCAAGTCTTGAAGAGCCTTGCTTTCACACTGGAGAGAAAACGATCCAGCATTAATGCCCTACCAGTGTCAACATCTAATACCCCATGGGAAACTGCTTTCATCTGTGAAGGGGCCACTGCTGGCAGGAGCAACTCTACACCATCAGAGAGAAGCCAGCCGCCCAGCACAGGACTGGAAGAAGCTGGCAGATGTCGGCAAACAGCTGGTTTTCCCCTCAGAGATCGCCACTACCACCTTGAGGCCTGACCTGGTGCTCTGGTCCCCTTCCTTGAAGAAGGTGTACATAGTTGAGCTCACGGTTCCCTGGGAGGACTCCATGGAGGAGGCATATGAGCGGAAGCACCTGCGGTATTCCGAGCTGGCCGCGGAAGCTCGATATCTTGGCTGGAATGCTGAAATTTGCCAAGTGGAAGTGGTGCAGAGGCTTCATGGGAACATCCACCATAAAACTTCTGGTGGACCTGGGAGTCAGGGGCCACAGCCAGCGCACAGCCGTTAAAGCTGCGTCAGAGGTAGCCAGTAGGAGCAGCCAATGGCTCTAGCTGAAGAGGAATGACCACAGTTGGGCCCCCAAGTAGTGAGACAGGAGGTATGCGGACAGCCAAGGTGACTCATGATTAATTGGACTTGGAACGCAAGCTCAGGACTGATCATCCTGCAGCTGGCCGCCTCTGGAGAGGGTGTATAGTGTTAAAGGCCGAAACACCCGATGACCCAGAGGAACACTGCTGATGATGCGTACCCGGAAATTCATTCCTCCTTCAAGTCTACCAGCCACCATTCACCGACAAGTCCACATTCACATTCTGTGTTTTCTGGAATCTTATAGATTTTGTTTGTACTTTGAATTTTTGGACATTTGATTCCTGTTTTGGTTTGTTAAATAAATAATTTTTGTGATAATCTACATTTGGATTTCCTGCTTTTGTTCTCCTGGTCACTCTGGTCTTGAATCCTGACAAAAACATGTACACCAAATAACTACACACGTCCATCAAATATGTATTTACACATGTATGTCAACAACACAACCAGTATGAGAGGAAGAATCAAGCAAAGAACTTATCTGGTCCAAGCCTTCCTGACAAACCAGTTCCAATCCTGAGTTAAAATTATAAGTCATTACCAGCTGTCATTATTCATGACAACAATATAAATCCATGGGTAACAGCCTTATTTTACAAACTACAGTAAATCCTCATAGAAAAATGATTCTCAGCTCCATTCTTCATATAAACCTCCAGGAAAAAAAAACTAATACTAATAACACACATCAGAAAACATAAATGTGTATATAATATAAACAGTTTACATATGAAAATACTTATTTAAATGTACACTTCTGTATTCATAATCATCCACCTCATAACTAAGTATATGCATACAATAATCGCCCCACAGTATATCTGTTCTAAACTACGTTTTATGTTCCTAAATATAATTATTTTAATGTGTTGATAATAATCAGTGTTATAAGATACATAACAATATTATAAATATGCTAAAGAGTGTTTTGGTATAAAGCATGTTTTCACTAAATCATAGTCTGAATCTATTAATACTTGTCTATAGTGTAATTTAAATATTTGTATGTTATTGTACATTTTTAAAGTGACATCCAGGCTGCTCCAGATTTTGACACCACAAACACAAATGTGTTGTGTGGACGATGGGACAGTTGTGATTTTAAAAACAAAGGGTTAGTGTGATCTCTGTATGCAGCGTGATTTATGATCTGAATAACTCTTTTCTGTAATGTGCAGATCTTTAGTAGATCGGACTTAAACACAGTAAGAGAGACATGGCTGGATCATGGAGCAGTAGAGTGTGTGTTAGGATTTTTGTGATAAAAAATATTTACTGATTATTTCAATACTTCTTGGTGTTTTTCTGAACACAGATATTTGATGTTTGGTTTCCAGCAGAGTTTGTGGTCAGTCAGAATAAACAAAAAAACATACTTTCTTAGTACCTTTCAACAGTAACATCATCACCTGCCATTTCATTTTTTATCATTTTTCTATTAAAATAATACATAAACTTTGTTTTACTTTTACATTAGGTGAGCTTTTACTTTTGTCAAATCAGCATTTAAGTTTACTCACTCCGTTCTGGACCATGTCTGACAGCTGTTCTGGACATCAGTGTATAAATGTCTGCTGTTAAAGCAAATTAGAGATTTACCTTACTCATGATTATGTTTGAATTAAACCATTTGTCTGTACATATATTATATTAAATTAATAAATTTGTATCAAAATGTATACTATATGATTTATATTAAATTAGTAAGTTGATATATATATCTATACATCTATATATATATATATATATATATATATATATATATATATTCTGAAAAGTCTCTGAACTGTGATCGACTGAAGAGTTCAGGACAAACTTTCAGGCAGCAGTGAGCAGACTGTAGGTCACATTTCAGGAAGGGAGGAGTCAGTGCTTTTCTGGTGTCATGCCAATGTGCCTATCTCTGTCAGAAAGTGTGCAGTTGTGTTTGTATGTGTGTGTGTGTGTTGTGGGGGGTAGTATTATGAACAGCTTGTTCATAGTAACAGGAGTTAATATGATCTGAAGTACTTGATAAAGAAATAATTTAATGGTCAGGCCTCGTCTGTCTATTTCAGGGGGTGGGATACAAATTTTGGCAGAGGTGAAAAAAGATTGAAATATTTTGTATCCCCCCATATCTTTGTCTAGAAGAAATAAAACTTGTTCATAATAACAGGGGTTACAGAGTATTATCTGAAGTACTTGTAAAACAAATCATTTGATGTTAAGGCTTCATGTGTCCATTTTAGGGGTGAGGGTCACAATTCTTTTGGGGCAAACTGTCTTCCCCAGCTGATTTATTTACTGTCTAACCTCTTTTACTATAAACAAGCTGGTCATAATACCCCCCCCCCCCCCCCCCCCCTTCCTGAAATGTGTCCTACAGTCTGCTCACTGCTGCCTGAAAGTTTGTCCTGAACTCTTCAGTCGATCACAGTTCACAGACTTTTCATAAATCAGTCAGGAGGGAGAGACTTTTACCAAAGTCAGAGCAAATCTGTGACAGTAAAGAGCCTTCTCTTTCTCCAGAATCTGTTCTTCAGTCTTCACATTCCCTCTCAGCATGAACTCAGCTCTGTCAGAATAAAGACAGATCACAGCAGAGAGGCGTTCATGGATCAGATCAGGGATCTCTGATCACACATTTAACCTGAAAGACAAGTTCAAACCACAAAGTGTCCATGTTAAAGTTTATGTTTCTCAAATTTGCAAAATAAACAGGGTGGAAACGCTCATCCCATGCAGGGTGCTGGATCCAAAAGATTTCAAGCATGAAAGTTGTGTAAGGAGATCTGCACACCAAAAATAGCTCCAATGACTTTATTTCAAGCAGTGACATTTCGAGCAAAACAGCTCTTCCTAGACTAGTCTGAAGAAGAGCTGTTTTGCTAGAAACGTCACTGTTTAAAATAAATTCATGGGAGCTATTTTTTGGTGTGCGAATCTCCTTACACAACTTTCAAAGTTCATGTTTCTGTCAGGAGCGATTTGTTCTTCATCAAAAAGCTGAATTTATGAGAAAAGACGATCAGAACAGCTTCACCTGCCCTCCACATCTCCTCATAATCAATCATCTGAACAGGTATTCGATCATTATTCCAGTATTTTCTGAGTCTAGCTGAAGCCGAGTGTACTCACCTCTTGAATTCTCTGCTGCGACACAAAAGAGTCAAAAACGAACTCAGCCTGTGTGTAGGACACTATTTAATCCACAAGAGGGCGTGATTGCATCGTGGATCATCAGTGAATAAATACAGGGAGGAAGCTTTCCCTTATCAAGTAGTCTCCTTCAAGTATTTAAGTGAGTATACTTGAGTATGAATATTCTAAGTATTATACATACCATGTACTTGTAGTGTACCAGAAAGACTAATTTAGCACTTCTTTTAAATACATTAGACTTCTTAGGATATAAAAGTATACTTAAAGTTTACTTTATAAGGTTACTTTTAGATTATAAAACTACACTTTAAAGTGTACAAGTACACTCTTTTGTATTCTATTAGTATGCTAGGTATAGACCACATAGTTCATTGAAGTTTAATGAAATAAATACTGTTTTACTTGTGAGACTTTAAGTATGCTTTTAATTTGCTTCGCATATTACTTGTAGCATAGTATTTATCTACTTAACCCATAAGAACCCACGGTAACACAGGTGTCACAAGGACTTTGAATGTCCATAAAAGTTCTTGGGAAAACACTTTCCTTAATTTCAACCCAATAAGTCCTTAAGTGACACCTATTGAACATCCTGGTGGGTCATGTGGTCTTTTGTTCCCTCAACATCATTTCAAAGATGGCAGCCTGTCAGGCCAACAGATTTAACAAAACTAGGTAATTTTAGATGGCTTATATCTTTGTCCTTAAGGTAAGATTAGGAGATTTTAAAATTCCAATTCTTAAATAACTTGTCCTTTCTTACATCTAACCTGCTCAGAACACATTTCTCAAATAAATGTATATTAAATAGATCAAATCAAAATTGTTGTGACATATGTGTCACATCGGCCCTTTAACCCTAAAATTGTCATGAAAAACCTGATGTGACATATATGTCACATCAGGTTTTTTTGGTGCTGATATCATAAACTGCAATATTGTTGAATTGTAAGCCAATATATATATATATATATATATATATATATGTATATATATATATATATATATATATATATATATAAATATATATATATATATATATATATATATATATATATATACATTGTTACATTTTGTAACATTGCAGTCATTACCTAAAATCAAATAAACCGAATATTAATAAAAAAACAACTGAATTGTAGAATTTTTGAAGAGTTATTAAAAAGAAAAACTGAAATATCTCATGGTCATAAGTACTCTGACCCTTTACTGTGACACCTGTTTTTTTTAACTGAGGCATTGTCCATTTCTTCTGATCATCCTTTAGGTGGATTGGCACCTTCATTGGAGTCCAGCTGTGTTTATTTGTTTTGATTGGACTTGATTAGGAAAAGCACACACGTGTCTCTATAAGACCTTTCAGCTCACAGTACATGTCTGAAGAAATGAGATACATGAGGTCGAAGGAACTGCCTGAAGAGCTCAGAATTGTCGAAAGGCACAGATCTGGACGAGGCTACAAACGAATTTCTGCTGCTCTTAAGGTTCCTAAGAGCACAGTGGCCTCCATAATCCTTAAATAGAAGTTTGGGACAACAGGAACTCTTCCTAGAGCTGGACGTCCAGCCAAACTGAGCAATCGGAGGAGTACAGCCTTGGTAAGAGAGGTAAAGAATATCACTGTTGCTGAAATTCAGACATCCAGAGGGGAGAAAGTTCATGTAGGTCAACCATCACTGCAGCCTCCACCAGTCAGGGCTTTATGGCAGAGTGGTCCAACAGAAGCCTCTCCCCAGTGCGAGACACATGAAAGCCTGCATAGAGTTCACCAAAAAACACATGAAGGACTCAAGACAATGAGAAATAAGATTCTCTGGTCTGATGAGACCAAGATGGAACTTTTGAACTTTTTGGCCTTAATCTCAGAGGTATGTGTGGAGGAAACCAGGCCCTGCTCATCACCTGCCCAGTATAACCCCACAGTGAAGCATGGTGGAGCAGCGTCATGCTGTGGGGGTGTGTGTGTGTGTGTGTGTGTGGTGGTGTTGTTCAGTTGCAGGGACAGGACCACTGGTTGACATTAAAGGAAAGATGAATGCAGCCAAATACAGAGATGTCCTGGACCAAAACCTTTTCCAGGGTGCTCAGGATCTCAGACTTGGCCGAGGGTTCCCCTTCCAACAAGACAATGACCCTAAGCACACAGCTGAAATAACGAAGGAGTGGCTTCAGAACAACTCTGTGACTGTTCTCCAATGGCCCAGCCAGAGCCCTGACTTAAACCCAACTGAGCATCTCTGGAGAGACCTGAAAATGGCTGTCAAACAACGTTCACCATCCAACCTGACAGAACTGGAGAGGATCTGAAGGAGGAACAGCAGAGGATCCCCAAATCCAGGTGTGACAAACTTGTTGCATCACCTCCAAGAAGACTAATGGCTGTATGAGCTCAAAAGGCTCCTACTCAGTACTGAGCGAAGGATCAGAGTACGCATGACCATGTGATATTTCAGTTTTCTTTATTAATAAATTATATATATATATATATATATATATATATATATATATATATATATATATATGTATATATGTATATATATATATATATATACATACATACATATATATACATACATACATACATACATATACATATATATATACATATGTATATATATATAGATATATATAGATATAGATATAGATATAGATATATAATCATTACTTAAATGTATAACATATAATATTTTGTGGATCAGATAATAAAATAGTGAAATTTCAGTTAAAAATATAATGAAAATAAAAGACAAATCTTTGTCACGTAAAAGAGCAACTGTCGGGCTTCTTTATTTTCAAATTAAATCTATTTACCATTAAGACCCAATGTGACACATATGTCAAATTGTGCATTTTTAACTGTAGGGGGCAGTATTTTGATAAAACATGCTGAATGCTTTAAGAGGCGACACGAGCTGGGGGCGGGATCTTGGAACACGGAGGGGAGAGGTGAGGGAAGGGGGGGGCAGGCTGCGGTTTCAAATCGTAGACCCGAGCTTTAAGACCCAATGTGACACATATGTCAAATTGTGCATTTTTAACTGTAGGGGGCAGTATTTTGATAAAACATGCTGAATGTTTTTTTCATGGTGTAATTAGTCTGAGGCCTATATCACGAAGCAGGATTAATATCTTAGCGAGATAACTTCAGGGTTAACCCTGATTTATCGATAGCATGAAGCCGGTTCCCTTTTTATCAGAGTAGATCACCATGGTGACTTATTCTGAACGGCTATCCTGCTCCAGAGCAGGAGAAGTTGGAGGTTGAATCTGATCCTGCGAGATGACCCTCGCACTAGCCAATCAGCTTCTCGGAATCAATGCCCTGCCCTCTTCTCCTGAACCCGGTAGAGGGAGGCGCACAACTCTTGAGACGATCATGAAGATGAGAAGGAGTGATTTGACCCATGAGATCAAACTGACGACGTTCTATGAGATGTACCTGTTCTCCTGGCTTGGAATCATCTAGCCTACCTGTGTGATGTATTGGAGCCGTTTATTCCCCGTGCGACATGCAGGAGCGGAGCACGAACTGTCGCACTGTCATTTTGCATCGCCCTGCAATATAAACTTCACTTCTATAGCCCCTTTAATACATTGAAATGCATCAGAAAGTGCTTGATAAATAAAAGGGATGTAATTCTTATGTGAAACAGCACATTATTCTATTATTCCATCAGGTCCATCATGTCATTCCTGCACTTTATTCATGTGTTTGAGGGTTCTTTTTTTTCTTGCTGATTAATAAATTGTTAATTTTATTTTTTTATCTGCTCCCACGAACTCCTCACACAGAGGGATTATCTGAGGGAATGGGGCGATAATTGTCAGACATACAACACATTTTCACAGTATGTTGCTTCATGAGATTCATGAGAGTGATCACTGTCAGATATAGCCAATAATAAGTACTTTGAGCATTTTCACAGTCCGCCACGCATTTTAATAATAATACTTTTTATTTCAGGGCGCTTTTCACAACACTCAAGGTCACCTTACATGAGTCACAAACAAAGAGCACATAAAGTAATAAAAAGTGCATTAAAAGTAGGCATAAAAAGCATGTATAAAAAGAAACTTTGTCTGTGACTGACAGCTGCTAACGATGTTTCATTTGTCTATAATATAGATTTTTTATCCTGGCATCTTAACATGATCAGACGCTGCTCTTCACATGTGACATACGGAGCTCTGTCAGTGTGTTCTCTTCTCATGATCATGATTGTGATTGGTCAGCTGCCTCTGAGCCCTCCCTTTATACGTGCGCGTTCACGGCTTTGGATGAAACAATCCTGGATTAAGTTACCGTGTTGATAATCTGCGTCGTGCTATCGATTATCCTGATTGCCATTGTTGTCGGTCACTCAATCCTGGATAGATGTGAGTTATCGGGGATAAGTTGACCCAGCTTCGTGCTATAGGCCTCTGGTTTCTCCCCAGTGTTTTTTTCTTGAAGAAGAAATGCATCCGACTTCTTAACGCCCAGTGTGACATATATGTAACATTACAGATCTTTGTCAGAAGAGGGAGGTATTTTGAAAAAAATTCATAAGTGTGTTGGGTTAAAATATTTTAAGATTCAACTCATGCTTTATGTTGTCTCTCTCTCTCTGTGTCTTAGTCTTTTTTTACCCTTTTATTTGTTTGTATCACTCTAATCATTTTAGCTCTATGCTATGATAACAGATTGGTGTTTATATTTACTTTTAATTCTGATTGAATAATATTCGGTGCAATGGGAATTTGTGCAATATGAACTGGGTCTGTGTAATATAAATCTGTGCAGTAACAATCAGTGCAATAGGGGCTGGTGCAATAGAAGTTGCTAAATGTTTGATGGACTCTGTGTGGTGGGAGGATGTGCAGTATCTATGTTTCTGTTTCTGTTTATCCTTGTCTACTGTCCAGTTTGTCCTACTGTATTTAGTCTGCATAGTGTCTTGTATGTAAATGTTACAATTAACCTGCCAGGGGGTCTGCAGATGGAAATTATCCCAAGGCTATAATCTGGCATATTTACATTTGTAAAAATGTTCATTAATATGTGCTGTTCCCTCTTTAAAATCAATCAATAAAATAAAATTGCTTTATTTTTGCTTCACATTGTGTTATACTCTTAAGCTTTGTACCTAAAAAAGCTTATTGTTCTGTTTTCATAATCTCTATTCTTTTATTTTGTTATGTATTTTTTATGTGTTTTTTTTTGTTTTCAGCTTTTAAGTTGGTCCTCATGATCTTTTTACATAGCGGAGGCCTATAGCACGAAGAGCGGTTAACTTATCCCGGGTAACTCACATCTATCAAGGATTGAATAACCGCAAACAATGGCAATCAGAATAACCTATAGCACGATGCAGATTATCAACACGGTAACTTAATCCAGGATTGTTTCATCCAAAGTGGTGAACGTGCATGTATAAGGGGAGGGGCCAGAGGCAGCTGACCAATCATGATCATGAGAAGCGAACACACTGACAGAGCTCCATATTTCACATGTGAAGAGCAGCGTCTCATCATGTTTAGATGTTAGGATAAAAAAACAATATAATAGAGAAATGAAACATCGTAGCAGCTGTCAGTAATAGACAAAGTTTCTTTTTATACCTGCTTTGAATGCACTTTTTATTTATACTTCATGTGCTCTTTCTTTGTGACTCATGTAAGGTGACCTTGAGTGTGTGAAAGGCACCCTTAAATAAAAAGTATTATTAATAATTTTGGTAGCACTTTAGATTACAGTGTAGTTTCCCGTCTCTTACAGTGTAGTTTCCTCAACTGTTGGGGTAACCCTCACACATGTACCATGATATTTTGGGGTATCTATGGGGTAGTTACACAGTAAGTAAAGCCAACAACTGAGCACTTTGTAATCCAGCCCAGTTCCAGATGTTGACCAGTAGTTACAGTAAAGTAGAGGGTAGTTACACAGTAAGTAAAGCCAACAAGTGTACACTTTATAATCCAGCCCGGTTCCAGATGTTGACCAGTAGTTACAGTAAAGTAGAGGGTAGTTACACAGTAAGTAAAGCCAACAAGTGTACACTTTATAATCCAGCCCGGTTCCAGATGTTGACCAGTAGTTACAGGTAAAGTAGTGGGTAGTTACTAGGGCTGGGTATTTCCAGCAACTTCACGATACGATACGTATCCCGATACACATAAACTGTGAACATTGACTACGCTTAAAGCAAAATTCTTGACAAGTTTAGTTTTTCTTATAAGAAGAGAAATATCAAGGATGTGTTTTAAGTGGTTCTACAATTTGAGAGACATAAATTCAGATCCTCAAAGATGGTAGACCTAAGTTAAAAAACTAGAACATATGCTACATTATGTAGCTCGTCTTCTAGCTTGAACTGTGCCGCTGTTAACATTAGACAAAGTGTATTTACAACAACTGTTAGAATATTTAGAGGTAGAATCGTATCGATACACGTATCCCAAAGGAGTGCGATACGATATTTTGCCGTATCGATATTTTGAGTCCTAGTAGTTACACAGTAAGTAAAGCCAATAAAATAGCACTTTATAATCCAGCCCGGTTCCAGATGTTGACCAGTAGTTACAGGTTAAGTGCTGGGTTGTTGCAGTGAAAGTACTGGACAGTTAGACAGTAAGCAAAGACAAGTGTGATCTTAATAGTCAGGTTAATTAAGAGTTGAATTACTATGCGAGGCGTCTGTGTTTAAAAAAATAAAGATATTTTATACGTCTGCATGTCTTGTCATTATTTTGTGAAACACATACTCATCAATACATTACAGTGTTTAAGTTCATCACTGCTCTACATTATCTGTATCCATACTGATTCTTAACAGGAAGTGGCCCATCAAGGTATGCACAGCAAAAGCGTATGTCCAGGAAAATTACACAGTCCTGATAAGTTCATGGTAAGACACGGGAAACTACACTGTAAGACTCCAGGACTTACACTGTAAGACGGGGGCTGTAATCTAAAGTGCTACCATTATTTTGTATTAAAATGCGTGGTGGACTGTGAAAATACGCAAAGTACTTATTATTGGCTATATCTGACAGTGATCACTCTCATGAATCTCATGAAACAATATAGGCTACAGTGAAAATGTGTTGTATGTCTGACAATTATCACCCCATTCTCTCAGATAATCCCTCTGTATGAGGAGTTCATGGGAGCAGATAAAAAATAAAATTAACAATTTATTAATCAGCAAGAAAAAAAAGAACCCTCAAACACATGAATAAAGTGCAGTTGACATGATGGACCTGATGGAATAATAGAATAATGTGCTGTTTCACATAAGAATTACATCCCTTTTATATGTATGGTGCATTTGAATGTATTAAAGGTGATATAGAAGTGAAGTTTATATAGCAGGGAGATGCAAAATGTCAGCGGTACAGTTCGTGCTCCGCTCCTGCGGGTCACACGGGGACTAAACGGCTCCAATATCCAGTATCACCCAGGTATAGATGATTCTGGGCCGTGATAACTGGTTTGTCTTACATCACGTAGTCAGGTTGATCTAGTGGTAGTCAAATTGGTATTGTGACACTCCTTCTCATCTTCATGATCGTCTCAAGAGTTGTGCACCTCCTTCTACCCGGTTCAGGAGAAGAGGGCAGGCCACTGATTTGGAGAAGCTGATTGACTAGTGCAAGGGTCATTTTGCAGGATCAGATTCAGTCCCCCACTTCTCCTGCCCCGGAGCAGGTTAGCTGTTCAGAGTAAGTCACCATGGTGATCTACTCTGATACGAAATGATCCAGCTTCGTGCTATAGGTAAATCAGGGTTAACCCTGAAGTTACCTCGCTAACACAGTAATCCTGCTTCGTGCTATAGGCCTCAGGGTTCTTGTATTGTCTGGGTTCTCATGACATGGTCTCGATCAGTTGTAGTTTGTGTTTTGTCTTTTAAATGTTTAATTTATTTTAATTCTCTTGTGCTTTGCTGTCTGCATGTTCCTGCCTGCTGTCAAAGCAGTTTGCAAATCCCTGTTTTATGATATGTATTTAAAAACAAAGACCCTCTATGAAATCAAGTAAAAATGCACATAATGCATGTAAACATAATAGTCTCGCCAAGATCAAGTCCTTCTTTGTCCAAAATGGTAAAGGAAAAAGTGTGCAGATATGTTCAAAAAATGAACTTACAAAAAGCAAAGAGCACGACCCAAATGCAGATCAACAAAAATGTTTTAACAACTAAAACAGGATCAAAACCCAAAAACTAATCCTCAAAAAAGGTCAAAATACAAAAACAAAATCTCTTACATAATTTTAAAATAAAAGAAGCAACCAAGAACAAACGCTGGAGCTGAACTCAAAAAAGGTCAAATCAAAATCTCAAGAAAAAGTTGAAGAAAACTCCAAACAGTGGAGAAACAGCAGAGAACACTGGAGGAACAAGAGACTTGTGCAGCTGTGACACAGAAGAGCAGAGAGCCAACACAGACAAAGGGGAGCACAGGGACTAAACACACAGCACAGGTGAGACAATCACACAGCTGAAGAGAATCCTGATCAGAGGCACACAGGAGGGAGGGCAGGAACACACCACAAGGAACACAGGGACTTCAAAATAAAACAGGAAACACACCACCACACACAAAACAGGAGCACAAAACTGAACTAAAACCAGGATCAAGACGGTAAAACAGGAAACACAAGAGGTCTCAACAAGGAACACAAGAAAAAGACAAACTAAATCAAGCAGAACTATCTGTATCAGGACACATTCACTGGTGAAGATGGGAATGAAATAGTGTAAAATAACTGAGAACTGAAGTCTTTTCATGTCAAACAAAAGTGCTCATATCAGAGCCGGCCCAAGGCTGAAGCGAACTAAGCACCTGCTTAGGGCCCCCTGACCACTAGGGGGCCCCCAATTAACTTAAAAAAAGAAAAAAGTAGTTAATTGTTTTTTCTTATGTGAGTGATGATGATTCATATATCATCAAATGTACGTTCATGTACAAAAAAGACAATATTATGTTAACAGGGTGTAGTTTACTGCCTCTCTGCTCTAAATGTCAGAGCTCCGCTGGTAACGTGCATCCAGTCGTGCAGTGCGCACTGCGCGTCCATGAGGCTAGGTGCAGGTCACACAGTATGTCGCAGGACGTAATTGTTCAACTTTATATTCTATTTATAAACCAGGTTTGATACCTTGCTTCAGGTACCTCTGTGCATTTACATCATTATTTAAGTGTTTGTTTGATTTTTTAAATTCATTTAATTTAATACTGTCTGTTTTTGTACATTTGTTGTTGCAGTTTATTTAAAACAAAAATAATAAAGCAGATTGTGTTTACATTAATGATTGATTTATTTTGGTACTTTTAGTTGGCCCAGATGACTTTTAGTATCCCACTTAGTCCTATATCACTTTGAATATTAAGTGTAAATCAACCCCAGGCTGCTCTTGTAGCTGAATTTTGTTCCATTTCAGAATATAAACCACAGGTAAAACATGCCAGGCTGCTCTTTGAGGTTTTATGTATTGATTCCCATGTGGCCAGTAGGGGAAGTTGCTGACATTGCCAAATATTAATTCAAAGAATTTTCTGCAAGTTTGCAAATCTGTTGTCTGCTGCCATGGCCTTCATCACTTTAGATTACATTCTAACTACAAAAAAAAAGATCTGACATCTACTTTTACAAGTGTATTCATAATGACAGAGTACAACATGAAATGAGTTATAGTAGGTATGTGAATGTTCAATATTGGCAGTAATAGAGGGCCCCAAATTTTGCTTAGGGCCCCATGGAGGCTTGGGCCGGCCCTGGCTCATATTTGGAACCAAAGGTAAATAAATAACTTGAGAGAAACAAAACTCTATTTTGATTATTTCTTTTCAGTTATTTGCTTTACCTTTTGGGTAACACTTTACTTAAAGATCTAGTTTATAATGCTTTAGAAGCACATGCATAAGACGTTATAATGGTGTTTAACCATGTCTAAGAACTTGTACCAAGGTTTATAAAGTATTACAAGAGTGGACATAATGTATTATAATCAAGTTTTTATAATGTTTTATACCTGCATTATAATGTCTTATGCATGTGCTTCTAAAGCATTATACACTAGATCTTCAAGTAAAGTGTTACCAATTGTTGTCTCACATTTCATGGTGGTGTCAGGGAACTTCACCTGGGCTTGGACTGTGAGTGGAAGCTGCCACCCAAATCAAGAGAAATATTCAACTTCTCCACTTTATTGGATTAAAATATGCTGCACTTTGAACCTAGAATGGGACAGAATATCACAGTATTACAACACATTTATTAGTGAGAAATCAAAATGGCCTGTATGTGGAGACGCTAAAGAAATAAATATACCCCTTTACTCTCAATGAACAGCATTTTAATAGAAACAAAAATGTCCATCTTAGGGACACAAAGAAATAATATCAGTGAGCAGCTCTAAATAAGCTGTGAGGAGGTTGTTACAAAAAGCACTTCAGTCACTTCAGTCTTTTTTAACAGACTCCACAGTGCTTTAAAGAACAAACATGAAGTAAAAAAGTCCAACTACAGAGAAATGTTTTGAAAATATTAAATATTGTGTAGCTAAAGCTGAGTACATACTTACATACAATTATTATTACAGGGTATCATCACCACCTACTGTAAAGGAGTGTGAATAGATGGCACTCCACTGCCATAAACTCCCCTTCAAAATTAAAGCACAGAACTTTTTCCAAATATTTTATTTTCTGTCTTGGCAAAAGCTCGAGACCCTTTGAAAAAGGATCCATGACCCATTTTGTTTCATAAAAAATAAAACAAGCCAGGTCTCCTTAAATGAACAATTCATTATTTCCTTTTTTAACATTTTGAGCATTAAATGGGATCTCAAAATCAAAATACATATTTTTCTGTTTCCTCCATGAAACTGGTTATTTTCATCAACCAGCTGATGATTTTTAGCAGAGACACTGAATTTTTCAAATGTTTTGTTGGTGCTTTCATCAGGCCTCTCATCATTTGCAGGCTTATTTCATTCAGGGGAGAAGAACTTTGAAGAGACTTCATTTATTTCATGACTTATCCACACCATTACAGCACAGTTATAGGAAATGTGGGGAAGATGAATCTTAGATGGCTGAAATAATCCAGCATGTGACAGCATGAAGAAACAAGAAAAAGGCACACCCCTATTAAAGGGAAATATCTAATCAAAGCATCATTAAATATACCCAAACATCCTAAATCTAAAATCTATGAGTCTGAGCAGGTTCTATATGAAGTCTAGTTACTTTGATACAGCGAGTCATCAGAGTTATTTTAACTCTTTCATGCACAGTGTCACCTACAGTGGACAGATATTTATTTTCTATTTTGGACCATCATGCTAACCATGTCCCAACAACCAGGTGGAAAACACCAAAACTACATTCTCAAGTTTCATAAAAATATGATCTTTGTGTCTTTTTGTTCATTTTGAGATATTACATCATAAATCCAAAATGTCCAACAAAGAAGGAAATGCACCACACCCTTCAGGATTAAGTGTTAAATCTTCTATTCTCAAAGATTTAGTCAGGAAAAAACATAAACTCTAATTCAGTGAGATATAAGGAACACTTTTATGCAGATTTTTAAAATACTTTCCTCTTTTATTTTCATCTGTGACCAAATTAATCTGTCCACTCCAGAGGACATTATGCAGTAAAAAGTATATTCTGTGTATTATACCTGTGTTCAGATTTCACCTAATTTCATATTTTATAAAAAAAAAAATACTGAAACTCACATGTTAATAGTTCAATTAAACTGCGATATTTTATTTTGTATACTTTAGTAAATGTTTGTGAAAAATATGTTTGTGGATCTATATTAAGATCCATTGAATTATTATTTAACTCACTCAAAATAGAACATATCAAAAACTGCACATTATTTTTTAAATTTTTTAAATATCATTCCCATGTGATTAAATAAATTAATGCATGAAAGGGTTAAAGACAAAGCAGGACCAGATCCTGTAACTCCAGCTGATGCTTTGGTTTTATCACTCATGTTCTTCTAAGTGACTGATCATCTGAGACTGTTCTTAAGCTGCAGAAACTGAAAGACAACAGTTAAAGAAGAAGACACTGATGTTTTCATGATTATAGGAGGACAAAAATCTGGAATAACTGATCAATAGCTACACTGTCAGAAAAAAGGGTATGAGGTCCATTTTTGTTCTCTAAGGTCCAGCTGATGGTGATGTTCCCTCAAAGGTCCTTCGTTGACCCTTTTGGTACTTACATGTACCTTTTCTGGGTTAAAGGGTACATATAAGATCCTTAATGTGCAAAGGTCCCTTTCTGTACCATTTTTTCAACAGATGAGGGAACAATGACAAAATCAGATTGTCAGTATGGGATCAGTGCTGTTTGGAGACAGTGAGCTTTGAGCTTTGAGTTTCTTTAATTTGAACATCAGGAAAACATCTGGAAATTACAGAAGCGTATTACATTCACTTGAAGAAAAAAAACTTATTTGTCAGAGTACTTTTTTGTTATAATTATTTCTGTTTTTATGAGTATTTTTTTTCTGTTTTCAGATTACTTTTTTCCTGTTTTTAGGAGTATTTTTTTTCCCTAAAGTATCGAGCTACTTTGAAATCCCGTGTGAACCTCCAACCTGCAGACGACTCCCGTGGATGTGTGGTGGCTCCTGTGTCCTGCACGGATCAGAGATCCTGTCCGGCACATATATGCCTTATCCTTAACTTTCTACCAGTCTGTACCGAGTCAATAAAGGTAAGGTATGTTAACAGAAAAGTACATTTTTCTGGGAAAAAACACAGAAGGAAATACTCAGAAAATCAGAAAAAATTAACCCTGAAAACAAAGTATGAAAATTTATTACTATGTAAAACAGGTTAAAATACTTCAAAAAAAACAACAACAATGAAAAAAATTACTTCAAAAAACAAGAAAAAAACACTCCAAAAAACAACAATGAAAAAAATTACTTTAAAAAAACAATAACAAAAAATATTTAGAAATACAGGAATAATTACCACAAAAAACGAACCAATAAATTTATTACTCAGAAAATCAAAAATATTTACAACAACAAACAAACTGAAAAATAAATGACTCTGAAAAACCTGAGTTGTTTCTTTTTCTTCAAGTGAATGCAATACGCTTCCGTAGAAAATTCCATTTTGTGCATATCCTTTTTTGTTAAGACGAGTTTGCAAGACAAAAAATATTTCATTTATTTAGGTGCACCTCAGAGAGTAATAAAACAATTTAATAAATTATTCATAATAAGATAAGTTTATATTCTGCATATTCTGAGTACATCATCATTGCAGTGTTTTGTATTATACTAATTGTCCAATAAAAATCTGAACATAAAAAGTATGAACCAGGACACTCACACTGGGTCAGATAGTTGGGTTGGACTGATTGAGTATCTATGACGTCACCATGGCAACTATCTCCATCGTGCCAACCGCCATTTCCTCCTCAACTGCCAACAAGTCTGAATGCTACAGAAAGTGAACAGCAACTTAACCTCCTGTGTTCACTTTAAAAAACGAGGTTAAGACTTTAAGATATCCTAAATGTTTTATCAGACATGTTTTGTTGTTGACTTTTTTCCATATTAACCCGAGCAATACCTATTTTGAGGAGTACCGAGTAGCTTTGTCTTCTTCGCGCCTTTTTGTCGGAATATATTTTAACGGTAAATGTTGTATTTTCGCCTGTAGTGTTATAACGTTACATTTTTCAAGTGTAATTGTGATTCTCTGTATAAAACAGTATGTAAAGGAGCTTTCTTGATGGTTCTTCTGTACCTGGTCGCTGTATTTCAGGACAAAGTTTACCGGGACACCGCGGTGGGTCTGGCCCGCCTACACGCCCTCAGAGCCGGGCAGCAGAGGCAGGGGAAGGGGGGAAGATGAGGGCTCTCCATGGACTGTTGGAAGGACTTAACGTCTGAATGTATGCTGCTGTAAGCTTCACACACTGTTAATGCTAATTTTATAAGAAGAAGTTGGTATAAAGAGAAAGAAAACGTGTATTTAGTGTTAATAGGTGATGTAAAGTGTCTGATTGACTGTTGGCAGGTTCAGTCAGCCTCAGCTCACTGTCAGAGAGGCCGCATGAAGCCGGGGAGTCTGCAGGTACGTTCATTCACTGACTCTATTTAGTCCGACCTCAAACATGTCTGCCATCCTGTTTACTGCTGCGTTTGAGCATGGAGTGGATGTTTTTTAAAATTTAGTCCATATCATGAAATTACAGGTCACATACTGTACATTTATAAGTTCTGTCACATTTTCCATTTCATGATCGAAAAGGGGCAGAAAGAAGAAAAATGTATTAATACCAGCCCCTTTCTTGACACAATAAAACATGCTCATGCTGGCCGTAGGAAATTAAGCGTTCTACATCTTAACAAGAAGGGAGGGGGAGGACGTGCGGAGAGTCTCATAGCAACAAGCAGAGCACAGGCAGAACGAGGAAGCAACATGGCGGAGAAGCCAAAGAAACGGCCGAGACACAGTCCAATCAATCAAAAATCAATCAAAATTTATTTATAGAGCACTTTACAACACTCGAGGTGACCAAAGTGCTTTCCAGATAAAAATAAATAAGATAAGCAATAAAAGCAAAAAGAAAACAACAATGGAACAGGTCAGGAAAACAAAAACAGATAAGAACAGATAAAAACAGATGAAACAAGACAAATAAAATAACATGTCACCACATTACTGTGTATTAAAAGCCAGTCTGAATAAATATGTTTTAAGCCCAGAAGTGGATCCTACCACAAAAAAAGCCTGGACATTCTGCTGAAGGATTGCTAGCGAAGAAGGAAAGTGACCGACGGAGAAGGCAAATGCGGATTTGTATTGGCGTGGCTTTTCCTCGGTGGAGAGCCTTGAAGGCAGAAATTGGGCTGAGGGCAGACACAGATGTTGCCTTGCTGCTGTTGGATAAGTAAGTGACTTGATTTATAATTATGTAAGTAATTTATTATTTTCTTGTAAATAGTGCTATGAACGTAATGTGGTAATGTTAGCAGCCTGCTAATGTTAGCACCTGGGACCCCTGGGCGTATGTCATATAGAAGTGCTGGCTTTATTGTTGTAAGAACGCAGAATTCTGCTAGAGGGCGACCGAAGTTACGCACTATAGTTTTAATAAATAGGTGCAAAATAAGTATGAAATTGCAAAAAAAAAAAAAAAAAAAAATTGGGGAAAATTGCCTAAAAATCCAAAAGTGGCTTAAGAAAATTGATTATGGCAGCAAAGTTGGGCATTAAATTTGAAATTAAATTTCAAAAACCATTTAAAAATTCCAAAAATGGTTCTGACAGTGGCCATAAAAGACGAATGGAGGCAAAATAGGCGTAAAGTTGTAGAAACGGGGTTAAAAAAAAAAGGTAAAAATTGTCCAAAAGTGAGAATAAAGTGTATGAATAGAGGTAAAAAAATAGTCATGACACTGCAAAAAACTACATCACAATGCCAAAATGTTCAAAACATTTTGGGCTAAAAATATTGAACCTTCTGCAATTTGAAAATTGCAACAAGCCATATTGCGATTGAATCTAATTTGCAATTAATTGTTCAGCCCTAATTAAAACAAATAAGAGTCATAAAAAACAAAGCAAAAATACTTGATGGTCTGACCTTCAGATATATAACAACCGATGCTTATTGAAGAAGCAGAAAATTAGAAATAATACATAAATGATCCAATCCACTTTATTTATATTGCACATTTTAAAAACAATAAAGTTTACCAAAGTGCTGCACAGTTAAAATAACAAATAAGAACATCAAAAAAAGAAATAAAATCAATTTATTCTGCAATTGTTTTAATGTTCCTCATCTTCTGTATTCTCAAACAAACACAAGCAGTAGATCTTTTTATAGTTAAACAAATATGACATTAAATTAATGGAAGGATAAAAGATTTGAGGAAAAGTGCAGAAGTGAAGAACAGAAGCAAAATAGGTATGAAATTGTAAAAACGGTGTAAAAATGGTATGAAAGCGGAAAAAGGTTAATAAACAGGTGCAAAATAAGTATGAAATAGCAAAAAAAAAAAAAAAAAAGGGGAAAAATTGGCCCAGAAATCCAAAAGTGGCTTCAGAAAATTGATTATGGCAGCAAAGTTGGAAATTAAATATGAAATTAAGTTTTAAAAACCATTTAACAAATTCCAAAAATGGTTCTGACAGTGGCCAAAAAAGACGAATGGAGGCAAAATAGGCTTAAAGTTGTAGAAACGGGGTTAAAAAAAAAAGGTAAAAAAAAATGTCAAAATGTGGGAATAAAGTGTATGAATAGAGGTAAAAAAAAACAAGGCATGAATTTGCAGAAAACTACGTCTCAATGCCAAAATGTTCAAAACATTCTGGGCTAAAAATATCTAACCTTCTGCAATATGAAAATTGCAACAAGCCACATTGCGATTTAATCTAATTTGCAATTAATTGTTCGGCCCTAATTAAAACAAATAAGAGTCATAAAAAATAAAGGTGTTAAGACCATAAAAGACATAAAAGGACACGGATCACACAACTCTCATGCTGAATTAAAAGCCAGAGAATAAAAATGAGTTTTAAGACGTGATTTAAAAGTCCTTACGGTGGGGGATGTTTTTATTTTGACCGGCAGATCGTTCCACAGTTTGGGAGCCACCATCGAAAAGGCTCGATCACCTCGGGTCTTTAAACGGGTTTTTGGGACCACGAGGTGAAAGTGATCAGCAGACCTCAGGGACCGCGGGGGAGTGTAAATATATAAAGGTCAGAGATGTACTGAGGTGCTGATCCTTGAAAAGATTTAAAAACAAATAAAATATAAGAATGTAATCAAAAATGATACATAAATAAAACAGAAACAAGAAATCACACAGCAATTGACAAACATACACAACGACTCACCATCAACAACAATAACATATAAAGCAAAAGAGGACCTTTCACCTGTCATCTTCATATTTCCTTATTATTTTGTTTTTATTCATTCTCTTCAACTGATCAATATTAGTACAGGCTTTTAAATCAATTGTCAAAGAATTCCACAATTTGACACCACACACTGAAATACACATTTGTTTTAGAGTGGTACGTGCAAATGGATGTTTAAAATCAAAATTCCTTCTATGATCCTTATTTTCTGAACTAAAAGCAAAAAAATGTTGTATATTGTCTGGCATTGTCCTGCCTTTTACCTTCAACATAACTAGTAAAGTCTGTAACTCAACAATATCTTTAAGTTTAAGTAATCCTGACTTAATAAAAAGTTTGTTAGAATGTTCTCTTGCCTCCACTTTGTTTATAATTCTGACTGCTCTTTTCTGTAAAATAAATAATGGCTTGATATTAGTTGTGTAGGTATTCCCCCAAATTTTAACACAATAACTAAAATAAGGCAAAATAAGCTCACAATGCAAAACTCTCATTGTCTCTTGGTCCAAGATATTAAAGATGAACTTTCCGTGGGATGTTGTAACATTTTTGTTTGGAGCATTTTTATGAAGGTGCTTCAAAAAGTTTTGATGAGAAACTTCTGATAATGAGGGGAAAACAGAGAAAAGTTGTGCATGAACTGTCTGTGTGTGTCTGTGAATGGGTGAGGGTGCAGAGGAAAGGTTTTCTCTGAAGGGGGCAATACAGAAAAACATACAAATATATCAATATTGAGACCAAAAGCTGATTAGGTACTTACAATAATTTGTTTATCCCTGAAATAATCATAAACCTAATATTTTGCTGTGTTCACAGTTTGGCTGAATTGGTCCGAAAAAAAGAGTTTCAACCAATTTGCTTAGAGTGGTAAGTTCCAAGTGCATGTTAAACGTTATTTTTTTATTTAATAAGAATGAAAAACACAGACTATTAGTACAGTGTCTTGGAATATATTATTTAATATTAACATTTAATTATCTATAGCTGTAAATGTTTTATATAATTGAAATACTTCATTTTTCTATACTAGTTAAGAGCAATAAAAATATATGGGGGAGTTCTTTCACAAAGGTGCCAACTTTAAATCGATCAATCAATATTTATTTTTATAGCGCCAATTCATAACAATTGTTATCTCAAGTAGGGCTGTAATCAACCAGAGAAATTGTTGGTCAACCAAAACACAGCAATTGTCACCAAAAATCGACCAATCGCGGGGGGGGGGGGGGGGTCTCAGCGGACCGCGGCTCGGTAAAACTTATATCAGCACCTGCTTCTGCTTCTGTTTTAGCCCAGTTTTGGCTTTGTGCCCCTTATTAAAATGCGCCAGAACATGACGCGCTGCAGCCACGGCGAGAGTGTGCCCGGCGCGCCTGGCGCACCTCCAAATGCCCTGCATCTGAAACCATTCATGGGACTCCTTAAAGCTGGGGTTGGCGATTTTTGGAGAACTAGCTGTCTGTCTCTAGCCTGAAGGGGGCGGTAATGCTCCAAAATGATGGATGCCAACCACCGAAGAAGAAGAAGTCTCGCGAGAACTGCCACCTGCAGTAGCATGGACGGCAGTTCTCGCGAGATTAGAGCCAACAGCGGAACAAACGTAGAAAAACAGAGTTTATTTTAGATTTCTTGTACATCTGTCTTAAATGTGAGGGATACTGGAGCTTGGTTGGTGTTGTGGGACAGCTCACAGCGGACTTCCCTTAGTTTCAAAGACAAAACTTGAAAGGTAAGCATACTCCAGCAGAGTCTGTTCCCTACATGCTACATGCTACATGCTACACGCAATGTCGGTGCACGCCGGGAAAATGCACGCGCAGCAGGCACGCACAATGGCGACGGGATTTGATTGGTGTAAAAGAAGGTATCCTGGCAAGATTATTGGTTGGTGTTTTCCCTGTTTTACTCCAGCTGTAGATAGCGGATATTTTTCGCTCTGTTTTAAGAACACATTATGAGTTGATTACCATCGGGTCATAAAGACCATTTTAACCAGTATTACAAAAAGTGTATCTAAATCAGATCGTAGACCCCAGCTTTAAGTGTTTCCATACCGAGTTCCATAATAGCCACGTTGTTCACTACAACAGACCCTTTTTTTCTGCTCGACCTTTGAGGCATCGGCAAGTTCATATAATCCGCAGCAATGTTTCTTCCCGTGTATGCCTCTCCTTTTTTACCTCTCTCAAGCAGAAGACTCTTCGCTTTCCAGTTTTCATCAATGAAATGGGCCATCACTCTCATATAGGGCTCCATTTGAAGAGACGTCCACATCTGTTAGCTTTATCTATTAACTCAGAAACACTCTTTTTTACTCCCTCATATTTTGCCGTATGTGCGTGCGTAATTGTGTGGCGCGCTGGCACTGAATATCCAGGTTCCAAAGTTTTTCTTGGCCTTCCACGACACCAATGGGCCTCATACCCTCAGAAATAAAATTGACAATACCATCTGAGATGTCGTTTTTGCATTTGGATATTTATATGAGGCACAATCCAGCGCGGACTGGGTGAGGGATCCCGCAGCTGCATCGGGCAGAGCGCATGCAGCAGCGGCATGCAGCTATAAAACAAATAAAGGATTATTAGACTAGAATATTGAAAATTTCTTAATATAATATTGATATTGAAATGAATGATAAATACATTAAAAGACAGGCTGTTACCTGTGAAACGGTTCACTTGATACATTTCTCCTGATTAAATGAACCATATACTGCAGGGGAAAATATAAATTGATACATTTGGTCGACCAATCAGAATTTTGGTCGATTGAGCACGCATCGACCAATAAGTCGACCAGTCGACTTGGACTTTACAGCCCTAATCTCAAGACACTTTACAATAGAGCATAAAGCTCTTCATATTATGGATACACATGTATGCAGGGATACATCTATACATATAAAACACATATATACATATATATACAAATATATACATCCAACGCCCAACATGAATCCATAAATAACAAAGCAAAATGTTTAATGCAAAATTAAAAGTGCAAAAAAACGTATCAACTTATATGAAGTTAAAAATTAGAATGTTTAGTTTAGTCATAATTTAGTCTCTAAATTGTTTTAATTTTAGTCTAGTTTAGTCGATGAAATCTGCTGTAAATGTAGTCGACTAAAATCTGAAGTGTAAAGGGTAAGACATTTTTTATGTCCTGTTTTCCTCTGTGATAAAATCAAACATCTACTAAGCCTTTATTGAATGTTAGTAAAGTCTGAATGTCTAAATGAACAGAAACAAATGTTCCTTTGTGTGAAATGCAGTCACCTTTATTTAGGCTACCTGGCAGAGCATCTCAGTTACAATACCAGAAGTGACAACAAACAGTGAACCTGCTCTACATGAATATATCAATTCATAAAGAGAGCAGCTCTGATTGGATGGCTCCACAACTTATCCCACCACCACCAAGCTAAGGCAGCTGTGATTGGATGTCCCTCTGAACTCATCCAACCTTTAACACAACCAAAGTAGCTGTGATTGGATAGATTCATCACTTGTCTCTACTTCCTACATGACCATATTAGGTCTGATTGGATTAAGTCTGTCAGACATTTTAGTGGAGTTTTTATTAGTTGATGAAAATGTCAGTTAGTTTAGTTTGAGTTTTTGTCCATGTGCTCTTGTTTTTTATTAGTTACTGTCTAGTTTTTGTCAGGGGAAATAGGTTGTTGATGAAACTCTGATGAAAATAATGAGTCAACAAACCAACAGAGCTCCAGATGAGTTGGGACTTGCACTGTGATGCTTGTGCTCCTCTTTTGTGTTGGTATCTCTCCCGTTTGTGAGGCTTCTGTTTTCAGGCCGTGATGCCATGGAGGAGGAAGTGCTTCTTTGTTTGAAGGCCTCATCACTGCCCTGCTCTGTTATTTAAGAGCTCAGTGAGCTGCTGATCCCCTGAAGCTCAGAGTGATTGTCCTGATTCAGAGCTTCAGTCTTATCAGAGTGTTAATAATCCTCAATCTTCTCCTGATTTATCTGCTCCCGTTGTTGGGAGGAAAACAGCAGGAGGCTGGAAACTGGAGACAAACTGGACTGCTCCTTCACATTTCTCTTTCTTCACCTTTATCTCCACTTTATCCTGTTCAACCTTTTCAAGCTCCTTGTTCTCAACCCTTTAACTTCCAGCTCAGCTGTTTGGCAGAGGTCAAGAAATTCACAAATATTTCATGTGTCAAAAAAAGAACACATCATTGTTTGTTTTTGTCAGTAGTGTTTTCGTGTTCTTTTTTTAAGACAAAAAGGTATGGTTTACCTTGACATGTTTCGACGTAACTCTGCCGTCTTCTTCAGAAAGCTGTCATCCTGACAGCTGTGACGTGTCTTTTTTTATCAGCTGTTTCCGGTAGTAGCCGGCGGGACAGATTGATCACGTGATCTGTCCCGCCGGCTACGTCCCCCGTTGCCTGGCGGCCTCTGGAGAAGTGAATCCCAGGTGTGTGAGAGCTGGAAGGCTCCTTCATCCCTGTTGATGGTGTCCGTGCCCCGTTTCCTGATCTCTATCGCCTCCTTTATCCATCTCTTGTATTTGTTGGTTTCTGATCCGATTAAAGTTGATTTTTCCCAGTCCATTATGTGGTTTTCACGTTTGCAGTGGTCTGATATTGCTGATTTTAAGTTTTCCTGATTTGCCTTTTCTGTCCTGCCGGCTACTACCGGAAACAGCTGATAAAAAGACACGTCACAGCTGTCAGGATGACAGCTTTCTGAAGAAGACGGCAGAGTTACGTCGAAACATGTCAAGGTAAACCATACCTTTTTGTCTTAAAAAAAGAACACGAAAACACTTATGTTCTAAGAAGACAAGATGAATCTAATTAGTTACTTACGCGGAAGACACGGACAACAATTTGTCACAGCTTTCCGCCATCTGGAGAAGTTACAAAAAACCCAAGCCCGTTTCAAAAACCACCTGATTCAACCTAAGATGCAAACAAGAAGGAGTAACACCGAAAAGCCTCGACCTGAAAAATCCACTACACACGGACAATAGCCAACGCATTATAAACAGAGCAAAGAGAGAACTAATTAAAGAGAAAAGGCAAATCAGGAAAACTTAAAATCAGCAATATCAGACCACTGCAAACGTGAAAACCACATAATGGACTGGGAAAAATCAACTTTAATCGGATCAGAAACCAACAAATACAAGAGATGGATAAAGGAGGCGATAGAGATCAGGAAACGGGGCACGGACACCATCAACAGGGATGAAGGAGCCTTCCAGCTCTCACACACCTGGGATTCACTTCTCCAGAGGCCGCCAGGCAACGGGGGACGTAGCCGGCGGGACAGATCACGTGATCAATCTGTCCCGCCGGCTACTACCGGAAACAGCTGATAAAAAGACACGTCACAGCTGTCAGGATGACAGCTTTCTGAAGAAGACGGCAGAGTTACGTCGAAACATGTCAAGGTAAACCATACCTTTTTGTCTTAAAAAAAGAACACGAAAACACTTATGTTCTAAGAAGACAAGATGAATCTAATTAGTTGTTTTTGTCAGTGTTTTAGGATACAGAAGAAACGGCAAACAAAAGAACTGATATTTCCTTTATGTGGGATTTAAAGGTTTAAAAAGTGAAAAGCTTTTATTATTATCACCCTCATTATTATTACAAATACTTCACTTTAATGAGATAATATAGTTATTCTTAAAAACATTGTTGGTGTGTTTGTCAAACTCAGTATCATCTATTTGAAGTTATTTTATTGCTCTTTTATTTGCAAACATTTTTGCCTTTTCTAATTGATTTTGTCCCAAATATTTGTGCATTTGAAGTCATCAGGTAATCAACTTTGACCTTTTCAAACCTTTGAGTCCCACACAGTGAAAATATGTGTTTTTTGGTTTGTTTGTAGTTTTCTCTGCTTCCTGAAATGTTTAGGGAATCAAACAATGATTTGATTTGTTGTGTTTTATAAAGCAGTAAATATCCCTGAGTTTATTTTGAGCTGTGCCAAACAGTTGAGCTGGTAGTTAAAGGGTTAAAATGACACAGCCTGATCAGTGAGCCAATCAGAGGAGGAGTCCATGTGACCTGTGGTGGCGTAAAAGCCCTCTGAGTCGTCCAAAGAATCAGAAGAAGAATCAGAAATACTTTATTAACTCCCAAGGGGAAATTTGCTTGTTTCAGTTTCTCTTCTCCACAGTATAGCAGTCAGAAATATCAGATGAAGACATTAGAATAGATAGGAGTAGCACTGATTTAACTCATATGAAGTCAAAATAAAAATAAAATAAATACAACTAAAATGAAAACAAATGAAAAGAGCATGAAAATGAAGTGAGCAGGTTGCAACATGCAGAGCCTTGAAGCAATATCAACTTCCTTCTAAAGAAAACATCAATAAAAATGTGGTGGAAATAAGACTCTGAATGAGGTGGAGGAATACACAGTATTAACAATGAACAATATTTACACTAAAAATGTGAACACAGCCATGACAGGGAGAGCAGAGAGGACAAAGCAGAGAAGAGAAAGCATTTGACAACCAGAAAAAAAAAAAATGTCTTTTTTGACCCGTCAGTGCGACATGGTGTGTCTTGAACTCAATCCTGGGACAGGGACCATTTCAGTTCACAAAAGACTGCCCCATGGGACTTTTTTAAATGTATTTGTCCATTTTTAATGTGATCTTGGTATGTTTGAACTGTTCCTTAAGGCTGTGAGAGGCTTTCCAACCTGTGGGCTTCATTTCTGTTCTCTTTTTGCACTACAATGTAATTTACACCGTACTTTAAATGATGCACTGCTACACTGCACTAAAGCTCATCCTACGACTGGAACATTTAAACTACCTCACTGTACTTAAAAAAAATGATGGAAATATTTATTCTTTCTAAGCGTCTTGAGCTTGGTGAAATGTCATTTTGTTTTAATGTTTACTGTTGATATATAGTTTTTATGACTTCATAAATTTAGATTTAAATGATGTTAAAATTAGGGATAAAGCACAGTATTGAGATGATATTGGAAAACAAAAATAAAATCATATTTTTACAATAAAAGAAAAGAAAACAGACAGAACAAAAAAGGAACAGGCTGAAGCCCCAAGGCTTATTTTTGCCTCTCCTGTACCATCATAGGATTAACTGAATAATTCACAATAAAACATCAGTACGAGTACATTATTCCAAAACACACGATAGCTTAAACTGAAAAATAGAATTCAATCAAATTTGATCATTTTAGATTTTAAAGTCTTCCTAAAAACTAACATAGAATTACACATCTTTATTTCATCGTTTAGTCCATTCCAATATTAGTATCAAACAATTTTAAAATATTTGCAGATATTTACAATCAACATTGTCATATGTGGGCTAAAATATGTTCCACATTGCCATCCCATCACTTCAATGGTACATTTAGCATCAAGAGTTACATTTTCCAAGAGTTAAATGTTGGTTTTCTTGTCATTTCAGCTTCTTGCACAAATAAAAAGTCAAGTCAAAGTTTATTTGTAGAGCACGTTTAAAAACAACCTCAGTTGACCAAAGTGCTGCACAGGGGTACAAAATAATCGTTCATACACTTCATACATAAAATTGTCACATTGAAGCAACAAGTCAGTTTTTGTGAAGTAAAGACTTTGTGCTCCTGTCAAAAATATAATTAGGAGTATTGGTGATAACAAGTTCAGAAATATCTGCAGATCATATATCAACAAAAATCAAAAATGCCCAATAAAATGTTTCTACTCCTTAAAGGGGATGAAAGAAGTTTGAGATCTTAATTGAAACACTTATTTAACAGTAAAGACAGCTCTTCTAGTTTTCTTGAAGATTCTAAATCGAGGCAGCTGGACTGTGTTCAGTTTTGGGAAGACGTTTCTCTTCTCATCCAGGAAGCTTCTTCAGTTCAAAGAGCTGAGGCCTATAGCACGAAGCAGGATTAATGTGTTAGCGAGGTAACTTCAGGGTTAACCCTGATTTATCGATAGCACGAAGCCGGTTCCCTTTTTATCAGAGTAGATCACCATGGTGACTTACTCTGAACGGCTATCCTGCTCCGGAGCAGGATAAGTTGGAGGTTGAATCTGATCCTGCGAGATGGCCCTCGCACTAGCCAATCAGCTTCTCCAAATCAATGCCCTGCCCTCTTCTCCTGAACCCGGTAGAGGGAGGCGCACAACTCTTGAGACGAGCATGAAGATGAGAAGGAGTGTCACAACACCGATTTGACCCACTAGATCAACCTGACGACGCAGTATGAGATGTACCGGTTCTCCTGGCCCGGAATCATCTATACCTGGGTGATACTGTATATTGGAGCCGTTTATTCCCCGTGTTACCTGCAGGAGCGGTGCACTAACTGTCCCGCTGTCATTTTGCATCGCCCTGCAGTATAAACTTCACTTCTATAGCACCTTTCATACATTCAAATGCATCATAAAGTGCTTTATAAATAAAAGGGATGTAATTCTTGTGAAACAGCACATTATTCTATTATTCCATCAGGTCCATCATGTCATTCCTGCACTTAATTCATGTGTTTGAGGTTTTTTTTTTTCTTGCTGATTATTAAATTGTTAATTTTATTTTTTATCTGCTCCCATGAACTCCTCACGGCAGAGGGATTATCTGAGGGAATGGGGTAATAATTGTCAGACATGCAACACATTTTCACAGTATATTGCTTCATGAGATTCATGAGTGCGATCACTGTCAGATATAGCCCATGATAAGTATTGCGCATTGTCACAGTCCGCCACGCATTTTAATAAAAATACTTTTTATTTCAGGGTGCTTTTCACAACACTCAAGGTCACCTAACATGAGTCACAAACAAAGAGCACATGAAGTATAAATAAAAAGTGCATTAAAAGCAGGCAAAGAAAGCCAGTATAAAAAGAAACTTTGTCTATGACTGACAGCTGCTACGATGTTTCATTTCTCTATTATACTGTTTTTTTATCCTAACGTCTTAACATTATCAGACGCTGCTCTTCACATGTAAAAAACGGAGCTCTGTCAGTGTGTTCGCTTCTCTTCTCAGCGTGTTCTCCTCTCATGATCATGATTGGGATTGGTCAGCTGCCTCTGAGCCCTCCCTTTATACGTGCGCGTTCACGGCTTTGGATGAAACAATCCTGGATTGAGTTACCGTGTTGATAATCTGCGTCGTGCTATCGATTATCCTGATGGCCATTGTTGTCGGTCACTCAATCCTGGATAGATGTGAGTTATCGGGGATAAGTTGACCGAGCTTCGTGCTATAGGCCTCTGGACAAGGCAGCAGATATTTATCTTGGTAGAGAACGAAGACAACAACAATAGAAGAGGAGGAGTTGTATATTCTATTGTTGTTGTCTAACTATTGATATTATATATTAGAGATACTTAAATAAACATACTTATCAGTGTAATAACTATATATACCGTAGATCGGTCTTCAGCTGGTTGTTGGTGTTCAGATGTTCATCATCAGGTAAATAAAGACATGAAACATTGATTTTCTTGATTTGATTTGAATTCTTTCAGCCTGTTTTTGTTCAGAACAATCAGCTGTTCATAGGTGACATCAGCTGACTGATGATCAGCTGTTTCCTGTCAGCACAAACAGACGTCTCTTCAGGGGACGCTGCAGAGGACAAGACGTCTCAGGTCTTTGAATCACCTGCAGCTTTGGACTACAGACCACACAGAGACAATGAGGAATCAGACCATACCGAAAACCCAGGATAGAGGGGCTCGGTGAATGTGGTCTCTGTGGTGTGGAGGTGGATCAGTCCATCAGAGGAGACTTCATAGAAGGACAGAGATCCAGCAGGACAGTCCACATACACCCCTACTCTACCAGAGGATGAAGAGGAGGAGGAGGAGAATGTTTCTCTGTTATTGTGAAGGACAGAGTAACCATCATCAGAGCAGTACAGACTCCAGGAATGATCATTACGTCCAAAACAACATTCATCTCCACGTCCTTTCCTCCTGATTCTTCTGTAACTCACTGATAGATCAATACCTTCTCCGCTCCACTGGACCTCCCAGTAACAGCGACCGCTCACAGCAGACCTGCACAGCAGCTGAGGATAAACATAATCAAATCTGTCTGAATGTTCAGAATATGACTGAATATCTCCGCTCACAAATGTCACTGTCTCGTTGTCTTCAGACAGTCTGAGTCTTTCGTCCACAGTGTTTGTGTCCACCTCCAGCTCACAGGCGTCTGATGGAGAAAAGGAGAAACATCAGAGCAGCAGGTCATCATCTGATCATCTACAATCATCTGAGCTGAGGGTTCAGAGTCAGCTTTGATGGGCTGACCTTTGACCTCCTGCTGAGTCAGCCATGTTTGACCTCTGACCCCAAACTCTGCTCCATCTTTCTATCTGAGCCAGTTTGATTTCTGTGTTTGTGGTTCAATGGTCCACCTTCAGTTTTTCCTGGACCTGGTCTAGTTATGGACCAGTGAACCACCACGGTCTTCAGTCTGGACCAGAGAAGAGGACCTGGTCTAGGTATGGACCAGTGAACCACTATGGTCTTCAGTCTGGACCACAGAAGAGGACCTGGTCTAGTTATGAACCAGTGAACCACCACGGTCTTCAGTCTGTCAGGGACTTCTGTCCTGCTGATTATGCTCCATGTTCAAATCAATGATCACACACTGAACCCTTTGAGCTCCTCTCAATGTGAAAATCCTGGAGCCAAAGGGACAAATAGATATTACCCATAATGCCCTGGGTTGGCCTGAGGCTCTCATGTACAGCTCACGTTCAGCTCATGGTGTGATGGAGCATTTCTCTGATCACACCAACACACCATCTCTGCTGATTTTTCTTCCTCATCTTCACTTTGATCATGTGACCTGTTCCTCAGACTAATGACCTCTGACCTTAATGTCTCCATGCTTTATCCTCCTGATGCTGTTTTATCTCTGGAGCTCTGACACAATCCTTCAGATGAAACGTTGATGAGAGTCAAAAGTTGAATAATCATCATTAAATCAAAGATTAAAAACACTCACACTTCTTCAGACCAGGTCTCAGTCTGTGCGCTCCACCATGGTCCAACCTGGAGACAGAAACCAAAGCTGGGATCAGTTCTTCATTCATCAGGGTCCTGAGATAGCCTCCCTCTCCAGCCCACACCCATCAGGAGCTTTCTACAGAAAACCTTCCCCTCTGTCTCCATCCAGGGTCTGTCTGGGCTCAGAGCTCTGAGTGGATCCTCTTAACCAGGTCACACCGTGGTTTCAGTGGGACAGGCCCGTGGATGGCTCTTTATTTTCACACTTCTGCATCACAAACAGGATCTATGTGTTTACTTCTCCTCTTAGTACATGAGTGTGCGCTCATTTCAACGCACACACCTGCGTTTATCAGTGTGAGCGTGGGCGGGGGAGACGCTGGTGTCCCACGTCAGGGTCTGAGCTGGTTAGACTCAGTCAGTGTGGACTTTCACTGCAGCCCAAATCTGTGAAGGAGGACCATCACATCATCCTGACTGTGTCTCTGTAGACTTCACAGCTCAACACTCACATTAAATATGATGTCTAAATGGATTTCATAAACACCTCTGACATCCCTGTGGAGCTGTTGAAATAAGGCTGAAGAGCTGTCAGCTGATCTGTTCATTCAGATTTAATAAAGGAGAGTTTTCTTCAGCTCTTTATTTGAACCATCAGAGAGGCTTCTTTCAGTCATCATCAACTTTATAAAACACTTCAGTCTGTGCAGGACTGTGGAGATCTGAGCAGAGAAACTACAAACTGATCAAGTCTGACAGGAAACTGACATAAAGACTAAACAGTCAGTGGACTATTACTGAGTGACATCAGAGGTCATTTACCAAATATGACAACAACTACAAGGCTGATCTACCAGACACAAACAGAGCACAGGAGACAACACACTGACCAATCAATACATGCTCTGAAGAAGGACTTTATGGACAAAACTGGAACACATTAAACAAAGACAGAAGCATCAACAGAGTGGACGACAGGTTTTTAAGAACTATTTTCACAATTATAGGACAAAAATGTCCTCTGAAATAAAATAAACAGGAAACCAAAACATACAGATCAGTGTTGGAAAAGGGCAATCCAGGTCAAACATAAGGCTGGAGTCAGAGATTAGGTCAATAATAATATCTCTGTTATACCACCTTCCCACACCCACTCTAATGCTGTTTAACCTTTGATAAACCTCCTTACTGTAAAATCATGAATGTGACTTTGTTAAACTTGAACATAAAAACTTTAATAGTAATAAATCAGAGTTTGCAGCCACAGTCTGACTTCCTGTCCAAACTCAAACCAGTCTCCAGTCTCTCTCTGCAGCCCTGACGTCTCTGACTCTCAGTCATCTCACTTTTCAGGCTGCTGAACATCAAAATGTGATTCTGTCTTCTTCTATGGTGTCAATGTACCTCAGGATGTTCAGGCTGCAGTGTGGATCCTCCCGTCGAGCAGACAGCAGCTTCTCTGCTCGTTCTCCTCGATGATTGTAGCTCAGGTCCAGCTCTGTCAGAGAGGACGAGCTTAGAGCAGAGTCCAGAGACACACAGCCTTCCTCTGAGACCAGACAGCCGGACAGACTGCAGACAGACGAAACCACAGTTTAACATCACAGGATCAGATCCAGAGTTCAGGCCTGCCTGTGATATTTTCTGACTCTAAAGTAGTATGGGAGGAGGAGCCTTTAACCATCAGGACTTTTAAGTCCTCCATAGTCCTGGTCCAGGAGGGAGACCCCCTCTCTGAGAGCAGGCTGAAAACCTCCTCTTTTACTGATAAAGCTTAGAACAAGTCAGACTCCTCAGAGACTGGGCTGAAGACCACAGATTGAAGGACTGTGTGATAGTTTGATTTCTATAAAATGATGAATGGTTTGGATGTGCTGCTGATTGATGGGTCCATCATTTCAAAGACTCAGACATGTTCTGCTCCAACAGTTTTGACCCTCCTGAAAGGCCTCAGAGCTGAAGGTCTTTCCCTGCAGTTTTTAGAGGAACATGATCCACCCTGAGGTTATCTGTTCCTCCTCTGACCCTTAACCTTCAGGGAGACTGTGAGGATCATGAGAGTCTCCTTCCTGAATGTCTTCTGTTTCATGACTAAAGCCCTCAGTCTGTGTAGAGAACATTTGGAGCTCCTTCCTGTTGAAGGTGTTCAGGAGATCAGATGATGCTCACAGCTTTGATTTGAATTTTAACATTTTTATGTTTACCTGAGAGTCTCCAGTCTGCAGTGTGGACTCTTCAGTCCATCAGACAGCAGCGTCACTCCTGAATTCTTCAGGTCATTGTTACTCAGGTCCAGGTGTCTCAGACCAGAGGACTGTGAGCTGAGGACTGAGAACAGAGCTCCACAACTGCTCTGTGACAGTCTACATCCATTGATCCTAAAAAAAAGATATTCAGTCAGTCTCAAAAACAATCTAGGAGTTGACTTCTGATGAAAGTCAACCTCTATGGATCTCCTGGAGATGCTTCCTCCATGTTTAATCTTGTGCCTCACTCAGCAAAAACAAAAGAAAAGTTAAAATGAAAACAGCAAAAAGACTCTGCAACTTCAGCACGACACTGACTTAGTTTTCACTGTAAAGGGGATTTTGAATGTTTACCTGAGAGTCTCCAGTCTGCAATGTGGACCCTTCAGTCCATCAGACAGCAGCGTCACTCCTGAATCCTGCAGGTCGTTGTTACTCAGGTCCAGGTCTTTCAAACCAAAGGACTGTGAGCTGAGGACTGAGGACAGAGCTCCACAGCTTCTTTCTGACAGTCTACATCCACTCAGCCTGAAAAACATCACTCAGTTTCAAAATTATTCTGGGAGTGGACCTTTAATGGAAAACATTGTTGGGACCCTTCTGTCAAAGAATGGAAAACCCACAATGCTCACTTAAATGACTTGAAACTGATAAAGAAGAAATAAGTAAAAATGTACTGCAAATTAACCTTTAAAAATCAGACTTTGTTTTTGAATTATGGTTCAACAGAATCTGTTTAAAAACAAAATAAAGTAACTGGACAAAAATGATGAGACTTCTTTAAAAGGTTTATCATAATTTGACCATTATAACATGTTAAACTAATGTGAGTCCTGGAATTAGCACCACTGGTGTCTTCAGACTTTTTAGCACTCCCTCTGCCTATTCAAAGTGAGAAAAGTGGTCACTGTGCTGTTTGGTATCATGGTGTGTACCACACTGAACATGGACCACAGAAAGCTAAGGAGAGAGCTGTCTCAGGAGATCAGAAAGAAAATTATCGACAAGCATGTTCAAGGTGAAGGCTATAAGACCATCTCCAAGCAGCTTGATGTTCCTGTGACTACAGCTGACATTAGACAACCTTCCTGGACATGGCTGCAAGAGGAAAATTGATGACAAACTGAAGAGATGTTTATTACGAATGTTAACCAAAGAGCCAGAACAACTTTCAAAGATTTTTGAAGTGAACTTCAAGACAAAGGTATTTTAGTATCAGATTCCATCACTTGTCGCTATTTGAGCCAAAGTGAACTTAATGGAGGATGTCACTGTAGAAAGCAAATGACAAAAAAAGTTATATAGGAATTTGCCAAAATGCTTATCACATGCCAAAAAAATTGTGGGAGAATGTCCTTTGGAAAGATGAGATAAAACCAGAGCTTTTGGCAGGTTTCATAAGCTCTATGTTAACAGGTGTTAAAATGAAGCATTCAAAGAAAAGAACACAGTACCTACTGTGAAACATGGAGGAGGCTCAGTTATGTTCTGGGGCTGCTTTGCTGCATTTGACACAGAGTGCCTTGAATCTGTGCTGGTACAATGGAATCTCAAGACCATCAAGACATTCTGGAGCAAAATGTGCTGTCCAGTGTCAGAAAGCTTGGTCTCAGTCACAGATCATGGGTCCCCCAACAGGATAATGACTCAAAACACAAAGCTAAAAACACCCAAGAATGGCTCAGAACAAATCACTGGACAATACTGAAGTGGTTTTCTATGATCCCTGATCTAAATCTTATTGAACGTTTGTTGAAGGAGCTGAAACATGCAGTCTGGAGAAGACAACCTTCAAACCTGAGACAGCTGGAGCAGTTTGCTCATGAGGAGTGGGACAGAATACCTGTGGACAGGTGCAGAAGACTCACTGAGAGCTACAGAAATCATCTGATTTCAGTGATGACCTCAGAAAGTTGTGCAACAAAATATGAAGTTAAGGGTACTATAATTTTTGATGAGGCCAGATTCATTATTTTGTTTAAAAAAGGATTCTGTTTAACCAGAATTCAAAACAGGTCTGATTTTCTTGAGTTTATAGTAAATTTTTACTTGTCATTACTTTTGTCAGTTTAAATTTTTGTTCAGTGGCCTTTTTGTGTTTTTCTTTCTGTAATGGATAGGTAATGTGAGGATTTTTGGTAAAGTTTTATTTAGGCTCAGTGGGGGTAAAACTACATCAAGCTCTGACATCAGTTTTTAGACATTTTCAGACCAATTTGTAAACAGGTGGTGTGGGTGATTTGAACTGGGGGTGAAGTTTTTTTATGGATACGTTCGGGTTCTAGAGCTTTTACATTGTTTATAGAATGAAGTAGAACAATATACTCACCCAGAAGGCTTTCCTGATCCAAACAGTGCTTCAGGAGATATTTTGATCCAAAATCGAGTGGCGGACATCCGTATAATGGCAGCACATTGGGCATGTGTCTGCGCAGTGTCACATATGTCTGCTCGGGCTACTCCTCCATTACAGTCCGTGTCACTCCAGACATGTTTTTGTGACTGTGCTGACCTCTTAACTGAAGGAGAATGTTTCCCTCCGCGCATTCCCAGTACTCGCTGGAGAGCTGTTCTTCTCTTTGCCTCCGTGTCCTACTTGGTATGAACTCCTCATCTTTAAACTCTGGCTCGAAACTGTAAGGACACCCATCATATTCAAAGTTCTCCTCCACAACATCTTCATCCCACAGATATTCGTCCATTTTGCACAAAACTGGAAGAAGAAAGTCGTTGTGTAGCCGGCGGTCTTCCCCTGAAACAATTAGCAGTACTGCGCATGCGTGGAGACATACATTATTCTTCTTCGATTCAGAGGTCAGTACAGCCACAAAACATGTCTGGAGCAACACAGACTGTAATGGAGGAGTAGCCTGAGGAGACCATGCTGGAATATTGGTGAAACTAATGAGTTTTTGGACGATAATGCACTTTTAGGAGCGACGCTATTTATGCCCTATGTGCTACCATTATACGGATGTCCGCTGCTCGATTTTGGATCTAAATATCTCCCGAAGCACTGTTTGGATCAGGAAAACATTCTGGGTGAGTATATTGTTCTTCTTCATTCTATAAATAATGCGAAAGCTCTAGCAGGTCTCCTCTCCATGCTGCATGTTTCTGAGATAAAGGAATCGTGATCAATCACGCTGTGTTTCTTGATCTCTTGTATCTTTTTGGGCAAGTTTCCATATTTAGGATGTAATACACTCATAGAACCAATAATTTTGTGCACCTGCGTAAGTCAACCTATATGTATCTCCTGCAGATGAATCCTCCATTTTTCCTTTTTTGCCTAACTCTCCAAAAACAAAAGCAAAGTTCTAATGAAAAAAAAGAAAAACAACGCTATAACTTTGACTTGACTTTGATTATTTTTTTCAATGTAAAGAGGATTTTTATGTTTACCTGAGAGTCTCCAGTCTGCAGTGTGGACTCTTCAGTCCATCAGACAGCAGCGTCACTCCTGAATTCTTCAGGTCATTGTTACTCAGGTCCAGGTGTCTCAGACCAGAGGACTGTGAGCTGAGGACTGAGGACAGAGCTTCACAGCTTCTCTCTGACAATCTACATCCACTCAGCCTGAAAAAAGATCTTCAGTCAGTTCAAAAACATCCTAGTAGTTGACCTCTGTTGTAAGTCAACCTCTATGTGTCTCCTGCTTCATTTTTCATCTTCTGTGTCACTTGGCAAAAACAAATGCAAAGTTAAAATAAAGTAAGAAAAGTAATTCCCCTTTAATATTGGGGGGGTAAACAGTATCATTTCATAAAGTCTTTTCTTTTGGGGGGGGGGGGGGGGGGGATTAAAATAAATGCTATGATTTTGCTGTATTGTTTTGATACTTACTCAAATGTCCTGCATAGTTATATTACACAATAACTGTAAGTCGTTCCTTCTTAGTCCATATCCTACCTGTCTGTTTATGTTGAATCAGTAATTCGAAGAGTTCTATTGGCTGGAAGGTGCCAACTACACCATATGTGACCTAACTGAATTTCTTATCACTGCTACAGCAGCTTTTCAAGAACTGAGAGCTCAAATAAAAGTTCTAAAACTGCAAGAAAAACTTTAATGAATAACCAAGCTACATCAAACTATTCTTCAAGTATATGCTATTATTAAAATGTCAAAAATAAAACAAACAAAATCTGAATATATCACAACACTTAAACTAACAAACCTTTTAAACTAAATATTCAGTGTAAATCACCCGACTGAAAAAAATAACATAACAAAATGTTTTAATTGGAGGAATATCAGGAGTGGAAATTAACAGTCAAAACAAATTCAGAAACTGGATGTGTTTCAGTGAACATCTAAGTCAAAGTTACAACTACTTCCTTTGTAAATAAACACATCTGGAATAGAGGCAAGTCAACACATGTTCAAAGAGAATTTTAATACAGTGTGATGTTTATGTCATATGAGAGGATGAAGATGTCGGTCTATCACCTGTCTGTCCTCTCTGACTGTCACAGTCTGCTGTATCAGGCAGAGAGGAGAGAAAAACTCTGGACAATTCACAGATTTATTACAAACTAAGATGAAAAGATGAGCTACACACAGAGCAAATTTAGCTTTAGCTTAAAGATAAAAACTCTATTAGCTGCTTGCTATGTTAATTTTAAACATGCCAGCACACTTCAAACACTGAAGTGTAAACTTTGCTTTTCATGTCGTGCTTGTTGAACAAATGCAGTGATAAACCACTTATCAACCATTCTGAGTTTTAAAACTCACACTTCATCTGATCATCACCCCTGTGCCCACCTGCCTCTGTGTGCACAGAGCTCTGGAACAGCAGCTATAGCAGTCGCTGTGAGAAAAACGTCTGAACCAAACTATTGTGAGGGAAGTGTGTGATGTAATCTCTAACAGTTAAAATTGTCTGACAATGTGTATCAAGTAGTATTACTTGTATTGTACCGTCAAAACATGTTACTATACTAATAAAAAAAATCTTATTTATAAAGGATTTTTGAAAGGGAAAACTTTGTGAAGAGGGGGACATGTCCCCTGCTTCTCCCCAGGATTTATGCCGATGATGTTCACCTGAGAGTCTCCAGTCTGCAGTGTGGACTCTTCAGTCCATCAGACAGCAGTGTCACTCCTGAATCCTGCAGGTCATTGTTACTCAGGTCCAGGTGTCTCAGACCAGAGGACTGTGAGCTGAGGACTGAGGACAGAGCTCCCCAGCTTCTCTCTGACAGTCTACATCCAGTCAGCCTAAAAAAGATTCACAACAAGCTCAAAATTTAAAAAAAGTTCCTTAAATGGACTCTGAAAATCCCCTGACTCTGTCAATGTCCTGGTGATACATCCTGGTCTTTTAGATTAATTTTATCCTCACCTGAGAGTCTCCAGTCTGCAGTGTGGACTCTTCAGTCCATCAGACAGCAGCGTCACTCCTGAATCCTGCAGGTCGTTGTTACTCAGGTCCAGGTGTCTCAGACCAGAGGACTGTGAGCTGAGGACTGAGGACAGAGCTCCACAGCTTCTCTCTGACAGTCTACATCCACTCAGCCTGAGAAAAGAATCAGAAAAACATGAAGAGCAAACACTTTATGACCATTTTTGTCATGTTTGAATCTGATGTGACTTGTGCAGGTAGGTGCACCTACAGAGCTTTGCTGGAGGCTTTGACCACTGGCAGCAGCCTCAGAAGAGCCTCCTCTGAAGCAGAGTATTTCTTCAGGTCAAACTCATCCAGGTCCTTCTCTGAGGACAGTAAGATGAAGACCAGAGCAGACCACTGAGCAGGAGACAGTCTATCTGTGGAGAAACTTCCTGATCTCAGGGCTTGTTGGATCTCCTCCACCAGAGAACGATCATTCAGTTCATTCAGACAGTGGAACAGATTGATGCTCTTCTCTGCAGACATGTCCTCACTGATCTTTGACTTAATGTACTTAACTGTATCCTGATTGGTCTGTGATCTACTTCCTGTTGGTGTCATCAGACCTCGTAGAAGGTTTTGATTGGTCTGCAGAGAAAGACCCAGGAGGAAGCGCAGGAACAGGTCCAAGTGTCCGTTTGGACTCTGTAAGGCCTGGTCCACAGCTCTCTGGTGGAGCTGTTTCAGATCAGGTTTGACAGTGAAGATTTTAAGGACCTTGGCTGTTCTCTGTTCTTCTGCCATCAGATTGACTCCAGAGTTGATGAAGGTCACATGGACATGAAGAGCAGCCAGGAACTCCTGAACGCTCAGATGGATGAAGCAGAACACCTTGTCCTGGTACAGTCCCCTCTCCTCTTTAAAGATCTGTGTGAAAACTCCAGAGTACACTGAGGCTGCTCTGATGTCCATGCCACACTCTGTCAGGTCTGGTTCATAGAAGATCAGGTTTCCTCTCTGCAGCTGCTCAAAAGCCAGTTTACCCAGAGACCAGATCATCTCCTTGCTCTTTCGATTCCAGAGGAGATCAGTCTCTGCTCCTCCATCATACTTGATGCTCTTCACTTTGGACTGAACCACCAGGAAGTGGATGTACATCTCAGTCAGGGTCTTGGGCAGCTCTCCTCCCTCTCTGGTCACCTGCACATGGTCCAGGACTGTGGCAGTGATCCAGCAGAAGACCGGGATGTGGCACATGATGTGGAGGCTTCTGGACTTCTTGATGTGAGATATTATTCTTTTGGCCTGCTCCTCATCTCTGAACTGTTTCCTGAAGTACTCCTCCTTCTGCTGGTCAGTGAACCCTCTGACCTCTGTCACCATGTCAACAAATCCAGGAGGGATCTCATTGGCTGCTGCAGGGCGTGTGGTGATCCAGAGGTGAGCAGATGGGAGCAGGTTCCCCCTGATGAGGTTGGTCAGCAGCACATCCACTGAGGTGGACTCTGTCACATCAGTCAGGATTCTGGTTTGGTGGAAGTCCAGACGAAGCCGACACTCATCCAGACCATCAAAGATGAACAAGACCTGGAACTCCTCAAACCTGCAGATTCCTGCTTCTTTGGTTTCTCTGAAGGAGTGATGAACAAGCTCCACCAAGCTGAAATTCTGCTCCTTCAGCAGATTCAGCTCTCTGAAGGTGAATGGAAACATGAACTGTATGTTCTGGTGGGCTTTGTCTTCAGCCCAGTCCAGGGTGAACTTCTGAGTGAGGACTGTTTTACCAATGCCAGCCATGCCCTTCGTCATCACTGTTCTGATTGGTCCATCTTCTTCAGATGGTCCCTTAAAGAGGTCTTCTCCTCTGATGGTCTTCTCTGGTCCCTGTGGTCTCCTGGATGTGGTCTCAATCTGTCGGACCTCATGTTCCTCATTGACCCCTCCAGCCTCTCCCTCTGTGATGTAGAGCTCTGTGTAGATCTGGTTCAACAGGGTCTGAGTTCCTGCTTTAGCGATCCCCTCAAACACAGTCTGGAACTTCTGCTTCAGGTTGGACTTGAGTTTTCGTCGGCACACTGGGGCCTGAAATTCTGAAGGGAGAACCAGTGATATTATAATCTGGATCCTGGACAAAGTCCTGACATCACAGAGGGGCTGCTCACATCTTCTCATTTTACCAAAAAGTGTTTTTATGTAAACCTTGTGTTTATGAATATCATATTGAAGCAGATATTAATAGTCATAATTATAGCTTAAAAACACAAAATTACCCCTGTCATAGATGATAACCCAGTTTCATCAGAGTTGACCTTCAGAATAAAGCTCTTACCGTTCCATAGATGGTCAGCCAGCTCGTCCTGATTCATCCTCCTCAGGAAGCCCACTGTGATCTTCAGAAATGCCTCTCTGCTGCTCCTCTGCTCCTCATCTTCAACAACCAACTCATCCTCGCTCTGAGCATCCTGGGTAATCTGGACCTAAACCTCTCCGAATTCTCTTCAGCTGGTTCTTCACAAAGCTGATGATGTTCTCCTCCAGCAGCTGGAGAACAGAAGACAGTGGAGATTCAATGTGACAGAGTAGAACACTAACATTAACATCTGGATCATGGTGGAGCAGCAGACGTGTAGATCATGGACTTCACTGTTAAAGTGTGATGTTCTCACCAGAGATATGGAGTCCAGCTCTGATTCAGTCAGTTTGGAGAAGATACTGGGGAGTCCAGATGTTTCCATCTGACCTCTGTAGATCAGAACAGAATTAAAGAGACCAGTGACTCAGCATGAATTATCATCACCTGTGGATCAGAGGTGGTGATTTCATTAGATACTGAGAAGGCGTTTGACCAGGTTGAGTGGAGATATTTGTTAATGATTTCTAGAAGGATTTGGCTTTGGTCCATCACCTTTAACATGGATTAAAATTTTGTATTGCTCTCCTATGGCTGCAGTATGGACAAATACTATCATCTCTGACTATTTAAAGCTCCATAGGGGCTGCCAACAAGGCTGTAGTCTCTCTCCCTACCTGTGATTTAGCAATCGAGCCACTTGCTTTAGCTTTCAGGGTGGAAGATGGTATTAAAGGTATCTTTTGGGGTGGTAAACTGCATAAAGCGTCACTCGACACCGACGATTTAATATTATAGAAATATATCATGTCCTCAGAATCCATACCAAACTATTATGCATTCTAAAGGAATTTGGGTTATAAGATCAACTATTCATAGACTAATTTTTCCTTTTAATGATGTATGTGAGAATAACTGAGTTTCCTTTTAAAATAAAAAAGGACAATATTACATATTAAGGTATCAAAGTTAATTGATCAATGAGGGGGATGTATGATTATAAGCATTGGAGAAAATAACAGGACTTCAAAAAAACATTTCATTAGTAAGACAATAAATATAGTCAAAATTCTTCCCAGGTTCCCTACATATTTCAAATGATCCTCAAATTTATACCAAAACACTTTCAACAACTGGACATATTAATTTCATCTTTTATCTGGAAGGGCTCAAATCCAAGGATGAACAGGAAGTTCTTGGAGGTGCAAAAGGAAGTGGGGGTCTTGGTCTGCCTAATTCTTTCTTTTTTTTATTATTGGGCAGCCAATGTAATGAAGTTTTTGTATTGGGTTTCTACAAATAAATTAAGGGGGGTCAGAAACTGGGTTCTGCTGAGTTTCTTTCTAATCCATTACCCACTCTCACTTCACCATTGATATGGCTTAAAATTTGGTTTCGGTTAAGGAGACATTTGGGTTTAAAACAGGTCAGTGAATTTCTCCCAATTGCAAATAATCATTTCTTCACACATCCTATACTAGATAGTACATTTCAGTCTTTACAGAGACATGGGCTTTTTATTCTAAGTGACTTTTTCTCAGAAGATAATTTCTCTTCTGTCAAAACATTAATAATATATTGTCACATATCTAGATTTGATTTTATCAGATATCTTCAAATTTTCAGCTTTGCAAAAAGACATCTCTCTCTTTTCCACATTTGACACCAAGGAATCTGTTAGATTTTATTCTACAACTAGATCTCTATTACAGGAAACAGGTCTCTATAGTTTACAAAGTGAGACAGGGACTAAATAAAATATCTTGGGACAGAACAAAAGCTGCATGGGAGACAGATTTGGGAGAGGGGCTATTGGAGGATGCCTGGCAGAGAAGTTTTACCTGTACACATACTTCTGTCTATGTTTATGTCATGGGCTGATTCAGTTTAAGGTTCTTCATCATCTACATTATTCTAATGATAAGCTGGCTAGAATCTTTTCCACAATAAACCCTGTTTGTCCAAGATGTGGTCACTGTCCTGCAGTGGTTGGACATATGTTTTGGCTACAGACAATAGGCTTTCCTTTTCACTTTCAGAAAAGTTAAGGTCTAATATTGAAAAATCCCATAAGAGCTTTATCCTGACCTGGAGTCCCTTTATAGATTACAGAGAGGGCTTTTTTTTTTGGTTGTACTTAATAATGACCTGACCGTAACATGAGCCTTGATTCTGTTGATAATGTGGCCTACGCTTGATATAGAGACCCTCTCAAGAGTGTTTGTTTTCAGACTCTTGGGGTGGGGGATGAGGGAGTTTGATTAAAAGCCTGATTATGTAAGTCTGTTAATTTACTGGTTTGAAAAATCCAAAATAAAGTTTGGAAAAAAAGACATTCTGAGGGGAAAGGGAGCTGACCTGACCTCAGCAGGTCCATCAAACAAACATCTTCATCACCTCTGAGGGACTCAAACATGGAGGTCAAAGGTCACATTTACCAGTCCTCACCTGTCCTCAGCAGGTCTGTTCTTCTTAAAGTAAATATTAAAATCTTTAGACCAGTCACTCTTCATGGACACACCGCTGGGCTCAGGAGACTCTGATCTCTTCATCCTGATAAAACAAACATTATCATCATCATCATCATCATCATCAGATACTTGAGCTGTTATTTCAGGATGAAGATGCAGTGATGATGATGAAATGATGAAGAATATGGCATTGTCCTTCTGTAAAGTGTCTTGAGGTAACACCTGTCATGGTTTGGCACTACTGTGATAAAGACTGATGATGAAGATGAGGATGATGATGGTGTAGTGATGGTGTCAGTGTGATGGCTGCAGATCTTCATCTCACCTCAGACCCTGGTCTTCTTCACTCAGGTTTTAGATGGAGGGACCCCCTCCTCTGGTTCTTCAGTCTGGTCCATAGCAGAGCGCCCCCTGCTGTCTATCAGAGAGCAGAGCGTGAACAACAAACTCTTCTGCAGGAGGCTCACTTTGAGCATCAAAACATCATCACTGACTGTGTGTCTGAATTTAAATCCTGAAGGTCAGAGGTCAAACGGTTTACAGCAGCTGGATGCAGTTCAATCAGAGGAAAACAGCTTCAAGAGCAGAAACAACAGAACCAAGAGCAACAACAGAAGAGCTGAAGGCCTGCAGAGGGGTGAGGAAGACCAGGGAGACTGAGGTCAGACCAGACACTAAGTCAGATTAATTATATAAATATTAAATCAATGATGATTAACATGTTTAAATAACTATATTAAATAACATAAAATTTAATATAGAGCAGATTAACTGCAGAGAAGCTTATTGTATGTACATACTGAGTTATCAGGTGGATGATTATGAATACAGAAGTGTACATTTAAATAAGTATTTTCATGTATAAACTGTAAACTGTAATATATATCTATATTTTCTGAGGTGTTTCCATATCATCATTAGTGAGTTTTGTTCGTTCTCTTGGAGGTTTATATGAAGAATGGGGCTGAGATTTATTTTTCTATGATGATAGACTGTACTTTGTAAAATAAGGCTGTTACCCATGGATCTAAAATCATCAGAGAATCTTTATTTCTTTTGTTTGTTTGTTTTTTCTCCTTGTATTTCTGGTCTTGACCTCTTGTTTTTGTCTCCTGTGTTCCTGCTTTGGTCTTTGTTAAGCTTTTTGTTTGATTCACATTTCATGTCTTGTCTTTTTTTATTATTTTTTTTAGTCTGCCTTTCCTTATTTCTGGAGGAGTTGTCTCCTGACTAATCTCGTCCCATCCCTAATTTTTCTTCCCCTTTTGTGTCTCCTCAGCCCCAAGCCTCTCATGTCTTTAACCTTTGTGTTTTTTCCTCGTCTTTGCAGGCTCATTTCTCGTCTTTTCCTCCTCATGTCACAGTCACAGTGAAAGTTTTGATCCTTCTTAGTTTGTCTGCTTCTGGTTGCTTTTCTAGATACTTTCATTTTTACTTTGTTTGCCTAGTTTTGATTTATTACTTTTATAAATTCTGTTTGTACTTAATTTTTGACTTTTGATTCCTGTTTTGCTTCGTTAAATAAATCCTTTTTGTGATAATCTGCATTTCAATTTCCTGCTTTTGTTCTCCAGGTTACTCTGGTCTTGAATCTTGACAAAAATATGTATACCAAATAACTGTACATGTCCATCAAGCAAAGAACTTATCTGGTCCAACCCTTCCTGACAAACCAGTTCCAATCCTGAGTTAAAATTAAAAGTCATTACCAGCTGTCAATATTCATGACAACAATATAAATCCATGGGTAACAGCCTTATTTTACAAACTATAGTAAATCCTCATAGAAAATGATTCTCAGCTCCATTCTTCATATAAACCTCCAAAAAAACTCACTAACACTAAGAACACACATCAGAAAATATAAATGTGTATATAATATTAACAGTTTATACATGAAAATACTTATTTAAATGTACGCTTCTGTATTCATAATCATCCACCTCATAACTAATTATATACATACAATAAGCGCCCCACAGTATGATTTTTGTTTTTTTCAAGCAAAATCTCTTTAAAGTCGATGATAATGATATATCTACATATATTTGGTCTGTAGGAAGAAACCAAAGCATGCAGAGAAAACTCACACAGGCACAGGGAGAACATTCACACTCAACACTCTGCTCGACACATGGTTCAAACCATCAACCTCCTTACTGTGAGTCAAGCTCACTCTCCTCTGTGCATCTCTTAAAGTAGAAAAGCTTTGCTCAGATAAAGAGAAAATAATCCCCCATCGAGGGTCAACATGGAGTCTCAGTCAGAGCAGCCCCCATGAATTTATCCATGACTCTGCAGATAAGAAAATGTTCTTCAGACACAAACTGGAGGAGCACGATGATGCACGTTTAATGAGGTGAATAAAGTTCACAGCTGAGGTCACAGGGTCATGGCTGATTATCTTCATCAGAGCTCACAGTGATCAAAACTTTAGACAGAAAATCAATTCTGAGAGTCACAGAAACAGGAACAGCCTCTGTTCAAACATGTCTGTGGTTCAAATCAGCCGTGGTTAAATGATCTCACTACACTTCAGTCAGCAGAGAAAATCCTACTGAGCATGTGCAGAAAACAACAGAGGGTGTTAACTGACAGTAACTGAGACTAAGCTCCTCCCACTGAGGGTCAAAGGGCAGCAGCTGTGAACAGGAGTCAGAGGAAGGAAACAGGGAAACAATTTAATGGGATATTCCGGGATGGAACAACTTGGGCTCTATCACAAGGTTTAGGGCAGAAATTACCCCTACAGCAGTGTTTCTGTGTCATAGAAACCCCAGGGCGCTAGGACCAAGTATGCTGTAACTCCACCGGCAGTGCTCGATAGCTGTGTGGCTGCACTCACACGGGGCCATATTTTACTTGACCAAAAACACAGAGGCTCTGCAGCGGGGGCCGTTTTACGACGCTATGAGAAATACAGCCTTATTTAGCGGTGTTTTTGTGTGAAAGTAACGCGCTGAAACTTCTCTAAATGAAGTGTGAATGCAGACCGATATCAGATTTTTTCGGTGGGAGTCCGTTTATTTGTGTTTTTGGTCAAGTAAAATATGGCCCAGTGTGAGTGCAGCCACACAGCTATCGAGCACTGCCGGTGGAGTTACAGCATACTTGGCCCTAGCACCTTGGGTTTCTATGACACAGAAACACTGCTGGAGGGGTAATTTCTGCCCTAAACCTTGTGATAGGGCCCAAGTTGTTCCATCCCGGAATATCCCTTTAATGATCTATATGAGTCTGATTTTGATGATTTTCTTCATGATCTTCATCTCATGAAATATTAATCCCCAGCTGATGTTTGTTTAAAAAATAATGAATCAAACTGTTGAACCATGAAGTTATGAAGAAGCAGAGATTTGACAGTAAAGTCGGTGTTTGGGCAGAAGGAAGTTAATTTTAATTCATTGATTTCAGAGTTTTTCAGCTCAGTCTGTGAGGTGTAATAATCTAAAATGATCACAGAACAGACTTGTACTGTAACATGATGCTGTTTCATCATTAAAGCTATAAACCTAAACATGTCATGTTGTTTTGGGATGAAGAGGAAATCACTCCCATGATTCAACGCAAACCTAAGAATCATCTTTTGTTATTGTTTTGATTGAGAGCCCTCAAGTGGCACATGCCCTGAATTTAAGTCTGAACTGTTTAAGCCACGTGTTAATAATTAAAAAGTGGTCATGATTTATGGAGCAGTGCTTGAATCTCCAAGGATATGAAGCAAAGTTCGTCATGCTTGTAGATGAAAGTGCCATAGAACAGACCTTTGGTCACTCTGGATGAATCACGAGGCTCCATTTACTGATACCACCTTAAGAGTCACATTATTTTATCATGAGGACGTCAAGAGTTCAGGAAAATACCGCCTTAAAATCAAAATATGAGACCAAAGGATCATTCCTGTTCATGTCAAAAGAGAGCTCAGATTAATGAGGATGTTTCAGGGTGTATAGCAGTTCACTCTGTAAACACTCTTTAAATATATCTACTCAAATCACATGGCTGACAGACAGAGAAGTCTGCCACAGTGATAGAGCCACCATGCAGAGACTTTATTTTAATCTGGAGCATCATAAAAAAAAAGAATGAAAGGAGGAAAGAGCCTCACATTGACTGAGCAGCATGTCTGTTATATCAGTGTCTGTGTTTCACTTTAAAGAGCATCACTCAGCATTCACTCTCTTCACTGAACTGATCATCCAGACATTAAAACAGAGCAGAAATATTCAGACGGCATCAACACTCACCCTGTCTCAGATTAGTGTTTGTCCCTCTGCTTCAGTTAGTCCTCTTCAAATGGAGTCTGAGCTCTGGCTGATATCACCTTTATTGTTTTATTGTGTTTTCACTCAAACCTGTTTCACCTCCTCAGAGTCTCTCCTCCCCGTTTCCTTTACTACAGATGAAGTTAATGATCCACCTTCATCAGGTCTGTACAAATGACAAACCAGAAAAAAATTAAAACAGCTTTGATAAATTACAGTACATTTCAAATAATGCATGTAAGACCTTACAGAAAAAAATAGAAAACCATAAATCAAAATAACTTACAATTTGAAGAACAGTAATTGCAGAATACAAACGAGAAGATAATATTCTGTAGTAATCCTTAAGTGGTGTTCATATGATTGGCAGTTTGCTCCAAATAAATTAGATACTAGATTCAAGTATTGGAAACAAAGGATTAACAGCCTAATGTAAGACAATGAAGGAAGGCCCAGTATTTAGTGTTGGAAATATTCCTTAGAAGAACAGGATTTTTATCATGACTCACAGATGAGAATTTGCGTTGGTAACAAGACAAAATGTGAAACAGAATAAAGCAAACAGCTGTTAGACTTGTTTAAAAGGACATATGATTCAAATAAGGATGGAGAGATTATCTCAGGTCTGTTAAAACTTACTGGAAGGAAATGCATAATGCAATACAAGACATTTTTGGAGTCATCTGCCTCTGGAAGTTTAAGTTAAATTTTTTAGACCAATGCCTGACAGATGTCCAAAGAGGGACACATTTTTGTTTATATTTTGTTGGTGGCAAAAAGGCCATGACGAAAAAATGGCTTTGACAGGAGAGAAGAATTGTAAGCATGTGGGCTGACATTACCATGGACATTTGCAGGATGGACAGAATGACAGCAGATGTGAAACACAAGACAGACCTATTTATTTCATGTTTGAAGAAATGGATGAACTATAAAACACCACACAGGCCAGACTTTGACCTTATATAACACACTGTGAGTGTGTACCAATAACCACATCTAACTTAAACAGAGTGTACTCACCTCATGAATTCTCTGCTGTGACAGGAGCATTCTATCAAACCTGAAAGTATAAAAGAGAGAAGGGGGAAGACGAAGTAAAAGCAGAGCACTCGCAGTCACCTGTCTATACAGAGGGTCTCCTCCTCAGTCGCCTGTCTATACTGAGGGTCTCCTCCTCAGTAACCTGTCTATACAGAGGGTCTCCTCCTCAGTCGCCTGTCTATACTGAGGGTCTCCTCCTCAGTCGCCTGTCTATACTGAGGGTCTCCTCCTCAGTCGCCTGTCTATACTGAGGGTCTCCTCCTCAGTCGCCTGTCTATACTGAGGGTCTCCTCCTCAGTCGCCTGTCTATACTGAGGGTCTCCTCCTCAGTCGCCTGTCTATACTGAGGGTCTCCTCCTCAGTCGCCTGTCTATACAGAGGGTCTCCTCCTCAGTCGCCTGTCTATACTGAGGGTCTCCTCCTCAGTCGCCTGTCTATACTGAGGGTCTCCTCCTCAGTCACCTGTCTATACAGAGGGTCTCCTCCTCAGTAACCTGTCCATACTGAGGGTCTCCTCCTCAGTAACCTGTCCATCCAGAGGGTCTCCTCCTCAGTCGCCTGTCTATACTGAGGGTCTCCTCCCCAGTTACCTGTCTATACTGAGGGTCTCCTCCTCAGTTACCTGTCTATACTGAGGGTCTCCTCCTCAGTCGCCTGTCTATATTGAGGGTCTCCTCCTCAGTCGCCTGTCTATACTGAGGGTCTCCTCCTCAGTCACCTGTCTATACAGAGGGTCTCCTCCTCAGTAACCTGTCCATACTGAGGGTCTCCTCCTCAGTAACCTGTCCATCCAGAGGGTCTCCTCCTCAGTCGCCTGTCTATACTGAGGGTCTCCTCCCCAGTTACCTGTCTATACTGAGGGTCTCCTCCTCAGTTACCTGTCTATACTGAGGGTCTCCTCCTCAGTCGCCTGTCTATACAGAGGGTCTCCTCCTCAGTCGCCTGTCTATACTGAGGGTCTCCTCCTCAGTCGCCTGTCTATACAGAGGGTCTCCTCCTCAGTAACCTGTCCATACTGAGGGTCTCCTCCTCAGTAACCTGTCCATCCAGAGGGTCTCCTCCTCAGTCGCCTGTCTATACTGAGGGTCTCCTCCCCAGTTACCTGTCTATACTGAGGGTCTCCTCCTCAGTTACCTGTCTATACTAAGGGTCTCCTCCTCAGTTACCTGTCTATACAGAGGGTCTCCTCCTCAGTAACCTGTCCATCCAGAGGGTCTCCTCCTCAGTCGCCTGTCTATACTGAGGGTCTCCTCCCCAGTTACCTGTCTATACTGAGGGTCTCCTCCTCAGTTACCTGTCTATACTGAGGGTCTCCTCCTCAGTCGCCTGTCTATACTGAGGGTCTCCTCCTCAGTCACGTCAGTTGGTGAATTGCTCTGAAATCCTGTAGTGAATAGAAAAAGGGTGAATAGATCAGCTGATTGAATTCAGTTTTAAGTCTGTTATGTCACACTGACTTTACACCATCATAAACTTCAGACATGATTTCATTTTTTACTTTAGCAGCTGACTTTAGCAAAAACAAGCCAACAAGAGAGTAGGTGTGGATTTGCTGACTCAGTGGATCAAAAAAAAAAAAAGTAACTCTAAACAAAAATCACTGAGATAACTCTGTGCAGCCTCTTCACCATGAAAACAAAAACACAGACAGCAGCATTATGAGCTGATATTTAGCTTGTCCGCCTCTCGGCCTCTATAGCTCGGCGTCTGTTAATCCGTGCAGATTATGGTTAAGATTTAAGTTTTGTCACTGTTCTATCGCTCAGCACCATCAGATGTATATTTTTCTGGAAGTGTTGGCTAACTAGCTGTTCAGTCGAGTATAAAAGCTCAATAAAGAACACAAGAACCACTCGTGACATCAAGGTCAACTTTTGCCAGAAACATGATGAGATATGACGCACCAGTCAACATATTTATCAGTATGTGCTCAGCAAACTTACCTCGCTGTAGGACATGCTTCTGGAAGAACATCATCCTGTGTGCAGTCATGTCCATGTTTCTTTTCATCTTCATGTCCATGTTCTGCTGGAAGGTGAGGAGAGGAGGAGGCCTGGACAACGACCTCTGAACAGCCCGCTGTTTTCATTTTGTTCAGCTTCTCTAGAGCAACACTGACTGGACAAAAAAATGCACACTCTTCCTTAAAGTCAGAGAGTACAGAGGAGTATGAGGACCATTTTAGATGGAAAAAATCATTTTGGGCAGGTCGAGATTAAAGTCAAAATGAGGAGAATAAAGTCGACATTTAGAGATTAAAGATGAACTGACGAGATCAAAGTTGAAATGTCGACAATAAAGTTGAAACACAATTTCATGAAAAAGTTCAAAATGATGAGATTAAAGTTAAATGTTGCGAAAATAAGTCAAAATTCAAGAATAAAGTCCACATAAAACATATTTCAACGTTATTCTGATCATTTCAACTTCAACCTCGAAATTTCGCCTTCAATCTCTACTTCCCCAAAATTCTTCTCTCCATCTAACATGGCTCTTATACTCTTTTGTACAATAGCATGTGTCTGCAGAGCTGGAGGCTGCACTCTCAGGACTGCAGATTTAGGATTGCAGACTCAGGACCCTTCAATTTTTAAGTCATGCTGAGAATTGATCACCTAAATATTGATTTGTTTTTAAACTTATCATTCCATCAAATTTAGCACTTTTTCTCTGATCTTCATGTGCAGAGATCACATCTGTATCACCTCTGTGGTGAAGGTTAAAGACTCTGAAACACGAACATATTTTGAGGGATATAATTTATGATAAAAATTAAACATTTAAACAATATAACAAATAAACTAACTTAAGTCCTGCACATATGTACAGTTCAAATGTCTGTACTTTGAGTATTTTTAATGGGGAAACATTTTATTTGGCGCCATTTAAAGATGAAGATTGAACTTTTTACTTTATTAATTTAAAGAATTCTCTACTTTTTCAGCTATGAATAAAAACAGTCGCATCACATTAAACATGACACCAAATTCAGTATGTTGTAATCAGGAGGTTACCTGGGAGACAGCACTGAATACTCACACTGCAGTCTTCATCCATCTTGTGAATTAACAGTATACCAGCTGCTGTTACATCACAGCCTTGTCTTCACTATGAACCTGATATTATGACTGCAAATGTTTGAATAACATCAGCTGAGGATCTTAACTGGTGAACATTATCAAATAATATTGACAAAACATGTCAAACTTCTCCATTTAATTAAAGTGTTCGACTGTTTCCCCTCTAATTCATGTTGTCAGTCTGTGCTCATGATCCTGACATCATGTGCAGACCATCGATTACGTTATAATTTATTGTAAGAAAAAGAAACAGAATGACGGATAAAATGTGATAAAAAATGTGATGACAGGAAGTGAAAACCAGCACCTGACATGACATGAGAAAATTTGTGGACCCACACTGTAACATTCTGGACAAAAGAGGAAATAATATCATTACCAGTGTTACAAAAACAAATAAACTAGTTTCAGGCCTGATCCACAACAAAAGGAAACACCTCCACAGCCGAGATCTCATGTCTGGTTATTACAAGTGACTTTGGGCTTCTCTTTTGAAAAGTTGCTTGTTAATATTGCCAGTTGCAGGTTGTTTATTTTTGAGCTTGTACCAACAGTGAAGTTGCTCATTTGGTCTTGTTGTGCCCCCAAACCCAGGAGGGATCTGATGCTCACTCTACTACCAATATAAACTCAATTCAGAAGTTACACAAACTATTTTGGCCAACACAAACACAAATGTAAATTTTATAGTAAAAAAAGAGGCAAAAATGATGTTTCCACCAAAAAGAAATATTTATAGTCAGAATTAAGTACATTTCTGGTGTAGATATTAGGGTTGAACGATTTTAGAAAATAATCTAATTGCAATATTTTCCCAATATTGCAATTGCGATTTACTCTGCGATTGTTTCAATGTTCCTCATCTTCTGTATTCTAAAACAAACATAAATAGTAGATTGAGGGTTAGGGTTATATAACCCATATGACATTTAATCAATCGAAGGAGAAAACATTTCAGAAAAAGCAGAGAAGTGAAGAACAGAAGCAAAATAGGTACGAAATTGTACAAAAAAGCCAAAAAAAATTCAGAAGTGACTAAGGAAAATTGATTTAAGCAGCAAAATTGGGATTAAATTTCATAAACCATGTAAAAATTTCAAACATGGTCTGACAGTGGCCAAAAAAAGAAGAAGAATAAGAGTAAGATTGGCATATAGGTGTAAAACCTGAGTTAAAAAAGGTTCAAATAGGCTTGAAATTGCAAGAAACTACATCAAAATACCAAAATGTTCAACATATTTTGGGTTAAAAAATATTGCACTGTCTGCGATTTGAAAACTGCAACAAGCCATATTGTGATTTAATCTAATTTACAATTAATTGCTCAGCCCTAGTAGCTATTACTGTTTTCACCATAATAAAGCTGTAGAGGATCAACATAAACTTAGATAAAAGTCTGACTATGTCTGTTTGGTTATAAAAAACAAGGTTAGACAGACTGTTTAGTTATAATAGAGTTATAAATAACAATAGCCCCTCCCTTAACTTCTGTATAAAGAAAAGGTTGTTTACTTCCAACAAAAGGATGTTAAATCAGTAAATACTGAGCAAAATAAGAAAAAAGTCACTGTGACAATGAAATGTAATATAGATAAAAATCAAAACACACTTTATGTAGGTTTCTCTTAAATATAAATATCACTTTAGAATAAAAATAGCTGGATGTTGCTTGTTTTGGTCTTGTTTTTATCGCCCTGGCTGCTTATTTCAGTCAAAAATCTGGCAACCCTGCTCACCTGACTCCCGGTGTGGCGTTCACGGTCCTTCTGAGCTCCAGCTGTGGGGCACCATGTCCAGGCAGGTAAGGCAATGACGGACGGAGCGGCCTCTCCTCTCCTCCTGTAAACTCTGCTGGGCTTCACATCAGCACCGGTATCGTCTCTCCTCCTGTGGTCCAGGCAGCAGCATCAACAGCAGCTTAAACCTGCACACACACCAGTCTTACTCAACTAGCCAGGCTAATGCTAAAGGCTAAAGCCCGCTCATTTAAGCTAACGGCTCTGAACTCGGGCGCTCACGGAGGTTTACTCGGTAAACAACATCCGGTAGACGGTCTCAGGTCTTCCCCGTGGGTGCGGCTCACAGTCTCCTCCTTGTTATCTTGCTGACACATTTAGACAGACCAAAAACAGCCAACAATCAAACTCTGTTGTCTCTGCTTATTTTCCCGCTTCTTCTCCGTTCGTGTCTCTCTTCCTCTCTCGGTCTCTCCTGCGCACGCGCGCCACAGCTCTCTGGATCATCTGCGCACCCTGCTGGACAAACATGGAACTGCTCCAATACGCCAATGACATTTTCAGCTTCACATTTCTCTGCAACAGTCTTTGGACATTTTTGACTTTACATACAGGAATTATAAAAATACACAGAATGAGACGCATTAACAGCAAATAAAGAAAGTGCTGAGAATAACAAACTTTAAACTGCAATCCATCTGTCTATTAAATGATATTTATCCATATTTTTAACATAACTCTGTCACTGAATTATTATTTTTTTGGTTACAGAGGGCTGGTGGTGTTCTGTTGATATTCTGATTACAACACACTTTTAAGAGTGACAACAAACTAATGACAGCTGGATTTTTTGGGAGCAGACCAACTGCTATGAAATCATTTAGTCTGTAGACATAATCATTTACACAAACACAGCACAACTCAGACATTTTGGGAATTTATTATATTAAATAAAAGAAGGAAACAAAGCTTCTGAGGCTCTTACATCTGCTTTAAACCTGTTGCAGTTACAAGCTGGTAAAGTTTGGGCACCTTAAGATGTCTGGGTAGGAAATTCCTACAAACTGGGGCGTCCCCTGTGATGTATCTAATTTACAACTTGAAGAATCTAGGTTCAACAATCAACTGGAACACAACATTAATGGTCCTCTGTTAATCAGCAGTCTTACACATCAAACTACAAATCTACAATGCACTGCAGCACCTGTGCACCACCCCCTCCTCTGCTTGGATAACACTTCAGCTCGTCTAAAATTAAATATGCAGCTCAAATTCACAACACTGTCAGTTTTAGACTCTTCAGTAAATGCTGATCCTGTTCTACACGCATCTAAATGAACCTGGACTTAAAGTTTGGACTCGGCCTGCAGAGAGTGATGACCTACAGAAGCTCCAGGAGATGGTGCTGTTTAGTTCAATGGAGGAACATTAAGTTTAAAGCTCAAATCCATTCATAGAAATGTAAGAATCAGATCAAATCAGAGATCAAATGTCATCAAACTGGTTTATAGAGATTCAAAAGTACACTCCAGTCTGTAAATATGATCTCAGTATTTCAATAATATCCCTGCTTTACAAGGAAACAGTCAAATCCAGTCCTTCATTCTTTGGTAAAGTCGAGTGTTGGAGGGTTTGTGCAGGGATGTGTGTTTGGGAAAGCTCTTCTTCACTTTTTAAAAACTCCACACCTGTGTTACTCTGACAGCACTTCTGAATTCAGCTTTAGGTATAGTCTTTGGCATCAAAATATTTGAGTTTGAGTCATAATGTAGTCATCTAAACTGTTTTAATTTTAGTCTAGTTTTAGTTGATGACATTTCACAACATTTTAGTGGATGAAATCTACTTGGATAAAATGAAACCTTTTATTGAAAGATTGTTTTCTACTTTACAATCTAACTGAAATGGTCAATGAAAGGTTGACAAGTTCTGTCAAATTTCCTTTCTTGATTTTTCCAGAACAATTCTTCTGTTTTTCTGTTCCAAATGTTTGATTCCATCTCCCATAAGATTAAAAACATTGTGTTTTCAGTTTAGTGGGATCAGTCTCTGGGCTACACATGAGATCATCCTGTGCTCTGATCTCATTTTCATTTTGTTTGTCAGATATTTTTAATCTACATTTGTTTAGATTGTTTTATTCTTATGTGAGATGTTCTTATGTCCTTTATCATTTTAACTGAGTATAAATAAGAAAAGTGCAAGATTAAAAATGTTTTAGTCATAATTTAGTCCCTAAGTTGTTTTAATTTTAGTCTAGTTTAGTCGATGAAATCTGCTGTAAATTTAGTCGACTAAAATCTGAAGTGTAAAGGGTAAGACATTTTTTATGTCCTGTTTTCCTCTGTGATAAAATCAAACATCTACTAAGCCTTTATTGAATGTTAGTAAAGTCTGAATGTCTAAATGAACAGAAACAAATGTTCCTTTGTGTGAAATGCAGTCACCTTTATTTAGGCTACCTGGCAGAGCATCTCAGTTACAATACCAGAACTGACCACAAACAGTGAACCTGCTCTACATGAATATATCAATTCATAAAGAGAGCAGCTCTGATTGGATGGCTCCACAACTTATCCCACCACCACCAAGCTAAGGCAGCTGTGATTGGATGTCCCTCTGAACTCATCCAACCTTTAACACAACCAAAGTAGCTGTGATTGGATAGATTCATCACTTGTCTCTACTTCCTACATGACCATATTAGGTCTGATTGGATTAAGTCTGTCAGACATTTTAGTGGAGTTTTTATTAGTTGATAAAAATGTCAGTTAGTTTAGTTTGAGTTTTTGTCCATGTGCTCTTGTTTTTATTAGTTACTGTCTAGTTTTCATCAGGGGAAAAAAGGTTGTTGATGAAACTCTGATGAAAATAATGAGTCAACAAACCAACAGAGCTCCAGATGAGTTGGGACTTGCACTGTGATGCTTGTGCTCCTCTTTTGTGTTGGTATCTCCGTTTGTGAGGCTTCTGTTTTCAGGCCGTGATGCCATGGAGGAGGAAGTGCTTCTTTGTTTGAAGGCCTCATCACTGCCCTGCTCTGTTATTTAAGAGCTCAGTGAGCTGCTGATCCCCTGAAGGTCAGAGTGATTGTCCTGATTCAGAGCTTCAGTCTTATCAGAGTGTTAATAATCCTCAATCTTCTCCTGATTTATCTGCTCCCGTTGTTGGGAGGAAAACAGCAGGAGGCTGGAAACTGGAGACAAACTGGACTGCTCCTTCACATTTCTCTTTCTTCACCTTTATCTCCACTTTATCCTGTTCAACCTTTTCAAGCTCCTTGTTCTCAACCCTTTAACTTCCAGCTCAGCTGTTTGGCAGAGGTCAAGAAATTCACAAATATTTCATGTGTCAAAAAAAGAACACATCATTGTTTGTTTTTGTCAGTGTTTTAGGATACAGAAGAAACTGCAAACAAAAGAACTGATATTTCCTTTATGTGGGATTTAAAGGTTTAAAAAGTGAAAAGCTTTTATTATTATCACCCTCATTATTATTACAAATACTTCACTTTAATGAGATAATATAGTTATTCTTAAAAACATTGTTGGTGTGTTTGTCAAACTCAGTATCATCTATTTGAAGTTATTTTATTGCTCTTTTATTTGCAAACATTTCTGCCTTTTCTAATTGATTTTGTCCCAAATATTTGTGCATTTGAAGTCATCAGGTAATCAACTTTGACCTTTTCAAACCTTTGAGTCCCACACAGTGAAAATATCTGTTTTTTGGTTTGTTTGTAGTTTTCTGCTCCCTGAAATGTTAAGGAATCAAACAATGATTTGATTTGTTGTGTTTTATAAAGCAGTAAATATCCCTGAGTTTATTTTGACCTGTGCCAAACAGTTGAGCTGGTAGTTAAAGGGTTAAAATGACACAGCCTGATCAGTGAGCCAATCAGAGGAGGAGTCCATGTGACCTGTGGTGGCGTAAAAGCCCTCTGAGTCGTCCAAAGAATCAGAAGAAGAATCAGAAATACTTTATTAACTCCCAAGGGGAAATTTGGTTGTTTCAGTTTCTCTTCTACACAGTATAGCAGTCAGAAATATCAGATGAAGACATTAGAATAGATAGGAGTAGCACTGATTTAACTAATATGAAGCGAAAATAAAAATAAAATAAATACAACTAAAATGAAAACAAATGAAAAGAGCATGAAAATGAAGTGAGCAGGTTGCAACATGCAGAGCCTTGAAGCAATATCAACTTCCTTCTAAAGAAAACATCAATAAAAATGTGGTGGAAATAAGACTCTGAATGAGGTGGAGGAATACACAGTATTAACAATGAACAATATTTACACTAAAAATGTGAACACAGCCATGACAGGGAGAGCAGAGAGGACAAAGCAGAGAAGAGAAAGCATTTAACAACCAGAAAAAAAAAATGTCTTTTTTTGACCTCCAGTGTGACATGGTGTGTCTTGAACTCAATCCTGGGACAGGGACCATTTCAGTTCACTAAAGACTGCCCCATGGGACTTTTTTAAATGTATTTGTCAATTTTTAATGTGATCTTGGTCTGTTTTAACTGTTCCTTAAGGCTGTGAGAGGCTTTACAACCTGTGGGCTTCATTTCTGTTCTCTTTTTGCACTACAATGTAATTTACACTGTACTTTAAATGATGCACTGCTACACTGCACTAAAGCTCATCCTACGACTGGAACATTTAAACTACCTCACTGTACTTAAAAAACATGATGGAAATATTATTTATTCTTTCTAAGAGTCTTGAGCTTGGTGAAATGTAATTTTGTTCTACTGTTTGCTGTTGATATATAGTTTTTATGACTTCTTATATTTAAATTTAAGTGATGTTAAAATTAGGGATAAACCACAGTTTTGAGATGATATTGGAATGAATGAATGAATGAATGAATGAATGCTTTATTTCAGTTTAAAATCAAAAATGAAATCATATTGTCACAAAAAAAGAAAACAGACAGCAACCAAAAAAGGAACAGGCTGAAGCCCCAAGGCTTATTTTTGCCTCTCCTGTACCATCATAGGATTAACTGAATAATTCACAATAAAACATCAGTACGAGTACATTATTCCAAAACACGTGATAGCTTAAACTGAAAAAAAGAATCCAATCAAATTTGATCATTTTAGATTTTAAAGTCTTCTTAAAAACTAACATAGAATTACACATCTTTATTTCATCGTTTAGTCCATTCCAATATTAGTATCAACCAATTTTAAAATATTTGCAGATATTTACAATCAACATTGTCATATGTGGGCCAAAATATGTCCCACATTGCTATACCATCACTTCAATGGTACATTTAGCATCAAGAGTTTCATTTTCCAAGAGTTAAATGTTGGTTTTCTTGTCATTTCAGCTTCTTGCACAAATAAAAAGTCAAGTCAAAGTTTATTTGTAGAGCACGTTTAAAAACAACCTCAGTTGACCAAAGTGCTGCACAGGGGTACAAAATAATCGTTCATACACTTCATACATAAAATTGTCACATTGAAGCAACAAGTCAGTTTTTGTGAAGTAAAGACTTTGTGCTCCTGTCAAAAATATAATTAGGAGTATTGGTGATAATGAGTTCAGAAATATCTGCAAATCAAAATATCATCAAAAATCACATATGGTGCATCCCTAATAAAAATGTTTCTACAACTTCAAGGGGACAAAATAAATTAGGGAACTTAACTGAAACACTTATGAAGAAAATATTAGTTCAGAAATATCTGTAAACCAGATAAAAATAAAATCTTTCCACTTAGTGGGGCAGATAAGTGTAACAATCGTTCACTTGTGGAAACAAGCACCAAAATTGGCACACATACTCCTTGGGGATTACTCTTTTGTTAAAACCCGTTAGTCACCTAAAATTTCATGATGGTGGCCATTTTTCAAGATGGTCGCCATTGAGCTATACAGTAATATTGTATTTTGCAATAAAATCGCACAGATGCCCTATTTGGATGATATTGGTGTCTAATCATACATTTTTCACTATGTAGAATCTGAATTTGGACCCATGGACTTACTCACGGGCTTCCTTCTACCATATGTCAGTGGTGTCTCTATGCCCAGTATCAGTTAGCTGGTGTAGATTACATGTTGTAATAGCGCTAAAATCTCCTCAAAAGTTTACTCCGTAGGGACTGTCTATGATGAGGTTAATGTCACATTTACGTGTTAAACAATACATCTGTGTGGTATAATTTAATGTGAAACAATAGTCTTGAGGTCGTTAAGCTAATGGCTCACAAGGGCAATAAAACAGTTAAAGGCTGTTGACCGTTAGCTGTAGTGGCTAACTGTTGTCAGCTGCTACGGTTCACAGCCATAAACTAATGTTTGCCTTTGTAAGCCATTAGCTGTAGCGCCGATTGGCTAACTGTTGTTAGATGCTACATATGCTACGTCATAGCAGTGCTGCTTGATATGGGTTGGTCTGTGATGAGCCGAACTATAGTCCAATCACAAGCTGCTGTTGTTTTTGAAGGTTCTGTCCCTGAAAACATTTTCTCAGGGCTCCTCCCCAGATGGATTAATGAAATATTTCCAATATGGAACTGTCCATCTGGCATGTCAGGTTAACATCCATACCCATGGAGTTCAAAGACATTTGAAGAGAATGTAATGCTTGATGTCCAGATCTTTGTGCGTGCCAGGCATGCAACAGAAGCAAGCAGCATGGTCATCATGGTCAAAGCAATGACAGATTTCTGTGAGTCATTCAGATTTCATAGTCATTCTGTGAACAGTGTTCTGCAGACACTTCAGGAGTTTGGTCTGCAGCAGTTGTGTATTACCTTTAGACAAAGACAAAACCTGAAGTGGGCTCCTGTACACGACTTGTGTTGCACTCTCGCAGAAAAGAGCAAAGGGATGCTTTTCTTAAATGCCTTCTCTGGCTGTGATGTCATTTCGGCATTTCGTGGCAAAGGGAAGAAGTCTGCTTAGCAAACCCGGGATGTTTGTGATGAGGCTTGTGGTGTCTTCATCAAACTCAGTCAGTATCCACCAATAGTGGATGATGAAGACCTAAAGACCTTGGAGAAGTTCGTTATCATGACGTATGAGAGATCCAGCACAGCTGAAGGTGTCGATGATGCCAGCTTGGACATGTTTGCTCGTCAGCAGAGGCCGTATGAAGCCATTCTTCTAACCCAGTCAGCACTGTAGCAGCATGTGAAGCGTGCCGCCTACCAGGCAGACTGCATCTGGAGTCAGTCAACAGAACCTCAACCAGGAACACAGACTCCTGCCAACTGGGCCTGCATTAAGAAGGAGATCTGTGGCAGATCATTTGGAGAGAGCTCTCACCCATTTCAGAGATTTTTAGGCAGCTGACCAAGTGTGGATGCAAGTCGGGATGCTGCAGTCGATGCAAATGCTACTGCTTTGGTCTGACCTGCATGGCACTGTGCAGCTGCAGATACAGGGTTGTGAAGCATTTTAGTTTAAGGCTACTTAATCAGGCAGCAAGTCAATTACTGAAAAACAAGTATAGGCTTCCTGCCTACATGTGAAAAAAATAAAAGAAAAAAACATAATACAATTAAAACGGAAAAGGCAAAAAAAAAAAAAAATAGAAAAGGAAAAGACAAAAAAACAACCTGCGACGATGGGATCATCACCCTATCGTGGTGTGGCAATTTGACTGTCTCCATGACCCCTAGACCTATGTCGGCAGAAGTCTTGCATTCTTGGCAGGGTTTCCCAGGCTGAACAGGCCAAAGAGTAGACACTAGAAAGGATGTTAGTAGACCTCTGCGTGGTCACTTGGATCTTCAGCCCTCTCACTGACAGGCCACAGTATGTCAGGCTGAAGGTCACCACGTCTGACACTGAACAGCAGCACCGGAGTACCCCAGGGCATGGTGTTGGCCTCTCTTCGCTCACCCTGTACACCGTGGACTTCTGCTACAACTCTGAACTGTGTCACATCCAGAAGTTCGATGACACAGCCATTATTGGATGCATCAGAGACATGCAACAGAGAGGAGGAGTGCAGGATCCACAACAACCACCTGTACAGGAAGGGACATACAAGAAGGACACATCCAGGCTGGAAAAACTGATCAGGCAGGCCAGCTCTGTGGTCAGCATGAAGCTGGATTCTCTGGTGACGGTGACAGAGAAAAGGACACTGGACAAACTGCTGGACATTTTGGATGATGCCAGTCACCTTCTGCATTGTGTCATCAACAACAAGAAGAGCCTGTTCAGCCCAAGACTGAAGCTTCAAAGTGTAGGACATAAACTCCTCACTAGGGGGGAGGATGAGTAACAGGAAGATAGAGGATGGGAAGGAGCAGTAGCTAGCCTGCAGTAGTATATTTTTTGTTTATTTTTGTTTTTGTTAATTCATATTTTTATTTATTTATATCTAATCTATCTGTCTAATCTAATCTAATCTAGACAATGAGTGATCCCACAGCGCTATTACTACATGTAAACTACAATAGCTTAACTGAAGCAGGGCTTATAGACACCACTGACATATGGTAGAAGGAAGCCCGTGAGTAAGTCCATGGGTCCAAATTCAGATTCTACATAGTAAAAAATGTATGATTAGACACCAATATCATTCAAATAAGGCATCTGTGCGATTTTATTGCAAAGTGCAATATTACTGTTAGTTCAATGGTGGCCATCTTGAAAAATGGCCACAATCATGAAATTTTAGGTGGCTAACGGGTTTTATCAAAAGAGTAATCCCCAAGGAGTATGTGTGCCAATTTTGGTGCTTGTTTCCACAAGTGAACGATTCCTCTGTATTTTGCAGTTATCTGCCCCACTACCTCCTAAAAGGGAATGAAAGAAGTTTGAGATCTTAATTGAAACACTTATTTAACAGTAAAGACAGCTCTTCTAGTTTTCTTGAAGATTCTAAATCGAAGCAACTGGACTGTGTTCAGTTTTGGGAAGATGTTTCTCTCCTCATCCAAGAAGCTTCTTCAGTTCAAAGAGCTGGACAAGGCAGCAGATATTTAACTTGGTAGAGAACAAAGACAACAACAATAGAAGAGGAGGAGTTGGATATTCTATTGTTGTTGTCTAACTATTGATATTATATATTAGAGATATTTCAACTGTAAATAAATTAGTATGTGTAAAAATATATGAATCAGTTTAAAACATCATCATCATCAGGTAAATAAAGACATGAAACATTGATTTTCTTGATTTGATTTGAATTCTTTCAGCCTGTTTTTGTTCAGAACAATCAGCTGTTCATAGGTGACATCAGCCGACTGATGATCAGCTGTTTCCTGTCAGCACAAACAGACGTCTCTTCAGGGGACGCTGCAGAGGACAAGACGTCTCAGGTCTTTGAATCACCTGCAGGTTTGGACAACAGACCACACAGAGACACTGAACCAGACACGAAGGCAAACCCAGGATAGAGGGGCTCGGTGAATGTGGACTCTGTGGTATGGAGGTGGATCAGTCCATCAGAGGAGACTTCATAGAAGGACAGAGATCCAGCAGGACAGTCCACATACACCCCTACTCTACCAGAGGACGAAGAGGAAGAGGAGGTGGAGGAGGAGGGGGATGTTTTACTGTAATTGTGAAGGACAGAGTAACCACGACGATCAGAGCAGCTCAGACTCCAGGAATGATCATTCCATCCAAAAAAACATTCTTCTCCTTTCCTCCCAATTCTTCTGTAACTCACTGATACATGAACTTCTCCTCTCCACTTGACCTCCCAGTAACAGCGACCGCTCAGAGCAGACCTGCACAGCAGCTGAAGATAAAAATCATCAAATCTGTCTGGATGATCAGGATATGAATGAAGCTTGTCTCCTCTCATAAATGTCACCGTCCTGTTGTTTTTAGACAGTTTGAGGTATCTGCCCATTGTGTTTGTGTCCACCTCCAGCTCACAGGCGTCTGATGGAGAGAAGGAGAAACATCAGAGCAGCAGGTCATCATCTGATCATCTACAATCATCTGAGCTGAGGGTTCAGAGTCAGCTCTGATGGTCTGACCTTTGACCTCCTGCTGAGTCAGCCATGTTTGACCTCTGACCCCAAACTCTGCTCCATCTTTCTTTGACTTTGATTTCCATGTTCCACCTTCAGTTTTTCCTGGACCTGGTCTAGTTATGGACCAGTGAACCACCACAGTCTTCAGTCTGGACCAGAGAAGAGGACCTGGTCTAGTTGATCAGACTCTGATAAATGCAGATCCTGAGATCTGGGTCATAAAGTGGACTCGTTAGAGCACCAGGCCATTTATTGAAATAAAAACAGATGTTCAAAGAAAATAGTTGACATGTTTTCTTCCTTCAGTTCTGTCCAAAAATCTGAAATCCTGATGATTCTTGGATGTTGAACTCTTTCCATGGCGCTCACACACAGCACCCAGTGCTCTCTAACTTTCACACAGACACAAAGAAAAGAATCTTTTCCTCTAATAAATAAATAAAAGAGCCTGTGGCTCAAGTTTTTCTCTCTCAGTCTGAGGCATGTTGATGAACAACTCTTTTGATTTGATGGTATTTTTAATCTTGTTTTTTTGTGCAGGCTCAGATTTTGTGTCAAATGTGAGGACACAAAGGGTCTGGTGTCCAAATATTGACCCAGAAGAGGAACAAGCCCTCACTTATTAACAACATGTTCAATCCAAACTGTTTGAATCTCTGAATTAACCCTCGTCCTTTCACAAATAGAAAATCCTGATCAGTGATTCTGTTTTGAACCCTTTCAGTCCCACTCACACTCAGCACACAACGCTCACTGAATTAGACAGAAAATAGAAAAACAGGAATCATTTCATCAACAAAGAGCCCGTGGGTAATGTTCTCTGTCTGTCTGTCAGCGTCTGGGACATGTCATTGATTCACTACTTTATTGATTTGAAGCTTTTTGTGTGCACAGGCTCTGATTTGAACTCAAATGTCAAACATGGAGCCAGAGCCCAAAAAGTGGAGCTGCCAGAATAACAGGCCAAAAAGTCTGACACAGTAGAGAGCAGTTTTCATCCAAATGACTTCAGTCTGTCAGTGACTTCTGTCCTGCTGATTATTCTCCATGTTCAAATCAATGATCACACACTGAACCCTTTGAGCTCCTCTCAATGTGAAAATCCTGGAGCCAAAGGGACAAATAGATATTACCCATAATCCCCTGGGTTGGCCTGAGGCTCTCATGTACAGCTTTCAGCTCATGGTGTGATGGAGCATTTCTCTGATCACACCAACACACCATCTCTGCTGATTTTTCTTCCTCATCTTCACTTTGATCATGTGACCTGTTCCTCAGACTAATGACCTCTGACCTTCATGTCTCCATGCTTTATCCTCCTGATGCTGTTTTATCTCTGGAGCTCTGACACAATCCTTCAGATGAAAAGTTGATGAGAGTAAAAAGTTGAATAATCATCATTAAATCAAAGATTAAAAACACTCACACTTCTTCAGACCAGGTCTCAGACTGTGCGCTCCACCATGGTCCAACCTGGAGACAGAAACCAAAGCTGGGATCAGTTCTTCATTCATCAGGGTCCTGAGATAGCCTCCCTCTCCAGCCCACACCAATCAGGAGGTTTCTACAGAAAACCTTCCCCTCTGTCTCCATCCAGGGTCTGTCTGGGCTCAGAGCTCTGAGTGGATCCTCTTAACCAGGTCACACCGTGGTTTCAGTGGGACAGGCCCGTGGATGGCTCTTTATTTTCACACTTCTGAATCACAAACAGGATCTATGTGTTTACTTCTCCTCTTAGTACATGAGTGTGCGCTCATTTCCATGCACAGACCTGCGTTTATCAGTGTGAGCGTGGGCGGGGGAGACGCTGGTGTCCCACGTCAGGGTCTGAGCTGGTTAGACTCAGTCAGTGTGGACTCTCACTGCAGCCCAAATCTGTGAAGGAGGACCATCACATCATCCTGACTGTGTCTCTGTAGACTTCACAGCTCAACACTCACATTAAATATGATGTCTAAATGGATTTAATAAACACCTCTGACATCCCTGTGGACTAATGAGCTGTTGAAATAAGGCTGAAGAGCTGTCAGCTGATCTGTTCATTCATATTTAATAAAGGAGAGTTCTAACTTGCATGTGCAAATTGGGAGCTGTAGGTTGCAGTTTTTTGGGCTTGTTCCAATGGTGCACTTGTTCATTTGGAGTTTTTGTGCCCTCAAACCATCAATATAAACCTAATTCAGAAGTTATTAAAATTATTTAACCCACACTAAAACAAATTAAAATGTTCCTGCAAAAAGGATGTTTCCACCTAAAATAATTTTTGAGATTTATTTTAATTCTTTACAGCCAGAATTAAATTTATTTCTAATGTAGCTCAGTCTGTTTTCACCATAATAAAGCTGTAGAGGATTAAGATAAAACAGATAAAACCTTGACATGTCTATTTGGTTACAAAAATCAAGCTGAGACAGACTGTTAAGTAAAAACTGAGGGGCCGTTTACATGACGCCGAAAACGATCGATTCCGCAAACATTTCGTTGCGTTTTGGCCTTCCGTTTAGATGAGACCCGTGGTCGTTTCCAGTGAAAACGGAAACTTTTGAAACCGCTCCCCAGGGCGGAAAGATTTGATTCCGCTCCTCTATCCGGCCTCGTGTAAACACAGAGCAGAGCGTTTCAGGGGGAAACGCTGACGTCACTGCATGCGCAGTACTCTTTCAGATGGAGGCTGCGCGCGCATACCAGGAACAACAGCAGCTTCCTCCGTCCGCCGAGTAACGTGTGAGCGTCTTACCGTGCTCGGTTTGTTATCCAGACAAAACTATCCAGACAGATTTGTTGTCCGAACTGATTTGTTGTCCAAAAAAGAAACTCCTGCTTCTCTGTGCGTCTGTTCGCCATTGTTGTTTGTGAAAGGTTTTCTTCTTCGTTCGTGTGATGTAGCAGCGCTGCCTCTCTGCAGACCTACACCGCCATCTACTGAAATGTTCCTGCATGCACACTACAACGGATTTATTTCAGGGATTAGCTCAGTCTGTGTCATAATAAAGCTGTAGAATTAAGATAAAACAGATAAGGGAGAATGTCTATTTGGTTACAAAAATCAAGCTGAGACAGACTGTTAAGTAAAAACTGACTTACAAATAACAGCAGCCCCTCCCTTCACTTCTGTATCAACAAAAGGATATTTAATAAGTTAATTAAGAGACAAAAAAGAAGAGATATGACTTTGAAGTTGAATAGTAATGTGGGTAAGAATTAAAACACACTTCAATTAAGTTTCTCTCTTTATAAATCCTTATTTCAATCGCAAAATCTGGCAACGTGGTTAGCTGCAGCAACGGTGAGTCTGGAGCGTCTGTGGAGATAAAACTGGAGTTTTAAGGATGAAAAACTGGAGTTTTCAGTGAAAAACACACTCTGAAGTGCTCTATCAGGAAAAAAAATAGTTCCCCAAAGTGCCGTTTGTGATCTTCTGGAAGCTGAAACATGCAAAAGTTCCCTCTGTGCTCTCTTGGGCATCTAAACACAAACTAAAGTGCCCTCCTGGTTGGTAAAACACACTCACCTGCCCTCTTCAGAGGAAAAAATGCATTAAACTGCAGAAGACCATTAGGACAAAGAAATACTAAGAAACCAAACACTTCATGACATCTGACTAATGTTGGGACATTTTCAGATCAATAATGAGCCAGAACTATCTAACGGCCCTTTTCCATTAGCCCTACTCCACTCTACTCAACTCTACCCGGCTCTACTCTACTCGCCTTGTGCTGCTTTTCCATTAGCCCCAGTCGCCTGACCAACAGGGTGCAGTGTTGCTGTAAACAGAGAGCGGCACTGTGGTGACATCATTTTGAGCGCGACACAACAATCTGTGGCTTTTTGTCACAAACCGAGTAAAAAAGGAAAGCAGAAGAAGGCTGCAGGTGGTAAGAAGAAATACCTCTTGAGAAGCACAGGAGAGTTTTGGAAGCTATACAACAGAATGAAGCCGAGGACGAGAGCAATCCAGCTGCAAAGAAAAGACGTATGAGGGTAAGCTAATGGTAGCTACCGCTAGCATGCTAGGTTGTTATGTTATGACTCATCGATGACGACATTGTCGGACCAATCAGTAGCCGGCAGTCGGTGACGTCATCTTTTAGTATCGACTCAGCTCGCTTGGAACCAGAGTGGAGTAGGTACAAAAAATTAGCTTGTTTTATATCAGCAGTGTTTACTCTGAGAAGGTGGGGGGGGGGGGGGGGGCTTCAGATACCTCACTGATCCAATTGGAAAATAGCTAACAATAGTTTAACTAAAAGTAAAATATCCCCTGAAGCATTAAAGCTTGCTGAAAGAGGCATCATGTCATTGATGAATAACGTTAGCTAACACAGCAGGAGATATAACGTAGATATCTGAACAAGCCTCCAATGGAAAATTAATTAATGCATTTCATGTGTGAAGTGCTTTCCAAAGTGCCGTTTGTGACCTTATAGCCTCATGAGACCATGTAAAGATAGATACATGTACTTTATTTTGCATTCATGCTGTCCTGCTGTTCTGCTTAAATTTCCTGTCAAAATGCATCAGATTAAATCTTTTAAATATGAAATAGTCAATCCTTTGGAGGAGCATGTCCACTCTATCTTTTTTTCACTCTTGATCCATTTCCATACCTTGAATGCACTGGAATACTGCAAATGGCATCTTAATTGAAAAATGTTCTGGGCTAAGTCCCCTAGACCACTTCTTATTTATTTATGTGTGTTCTTCAAAGTCTAACATTAAATCTACACAGTTCTTGTGGATGCTGGTCTGAACTACAAACTAACTTCAGTATTCTGTCTTTTTGGTCTATTTTAGGGCTACATAATGTGCTGTTAGTATTACATATCAACATGTCTAAAGTGCACTTGAAAACATGTGAAACCATAGTTGCTGTGATCTGCTTTGCTGAGCCCCTCCCTCCTCTCAGCTGAGATTCCCTCCCCTCCCTTCCTGAGTCTGGGCTGTGACCTGATTAATCCACTTCCAAACCTGTGCTGAATCAAGTTCATCAACCAGAGTATGTTGGCGTTTCCTTTTGGAAGGATCGGCACCTGAGAGTTGCTCTTCATCAGTGGTATTTCGGCTGCACTTTCAATGCGTCTCATAAACTTTTTCGAGATTGTTGGCGTGATTATTTGAGTATCTAACTTCTTTTGTGTTCTTTTTTCCTTCAGCGCCTCTCTCGTGTTTCCTGCTCAGCTGCCCTGGTCTTCTACACTGCTGAGCTCACTCAACAACAATAACCTGGAGCCCTTCTCTGGAAATCACTCCACAATTCAACCTTGTTTCAATAAAAAACATCAAAACTGCTTCTTTGTCCATCTGCTATTGGGTCCACCTACAAACAACTCCGGTGATATCAGAACCTTCACAATAGTGCCCTCTTCAGTGGTGAGAATGCACTGTATGTGCCCTTTTCTCCTTTTCGCCCCTGTCATTGAAAAAATCTGTGCACGCCACTGGAGTGGACGACAGGGTTTAGAACCATTTTCACATTTATAGGACAAAAATGTACTCTGAAAAAACAAGCAAGAAGCCAAAACATAAAGATCAGTCTTGGAAAAGGGCAATCCAGGTCAAACATCAGGCTGGATTTACAGATCAAATCAATAATCAATCTCTGTTACCTCGTACACCTGGATAATGTTAAATCATTGACCCCTCAGATAAATCTCCTCTCAGTCTCCATTAATACAAGTTAAAATAAAGAATAAATCAGAGTTTGCAGCCACAGTCTGACTTCCTGTCCAAACTCAGACCAGTCTCCAGTCTCTCTCTGCAGCCCTGATGTCTCTGACTCTCAGTCATCTCACTTTTCAGGCTACTGAACATCAACATGTGATTCTTTCTTCTTCTATGGTGTCAATGTACCTCAGGATGTTCAGGCTGCAGCGTGGATCCTCCCGACGAGCAGACAGCAGCTTCTCTCCTCGTTCTCCTGGATGATTGTAGCTCAGGTCCAGCTCTGTCAGAAAGGACGAGCTTAGAGCAGAGTCCAGAGACACACAGCCCTCCTCTGAGACCAGACAGCCGGACAGACTGCAGACAGACAGACAGACAGACAGGTGAATCCACAGTTTGACATCACAGTATCAGGTCCAGAATGAAGACCTTTCTGTGGTACCTTCAGTCTCTAAAGCAGTATGGGAGCCTTTACCCATCAGGACCTTTGAAGTCCTCTATAGTCCAAGTCAAGGAGGAAGACCCCCTCTCAGAGAGCAGGCTGAAATCCCTCTCTTTTACTGATAAAGCTTAGAACTAGTCTGGCTCCTCAGGGACTGGGCTGAAGACCACAGATTGAAGGACTCTGTCCTAGTTTGGTTTCTATAAATGATGAAAGATTTGGATGTGCTGCTGATTGATGGGTCCATCATTTCAAAGACTCAGACATGTTCTGCTCAAACAGCTTTGACCCTCCTGAAAGGCCTCAGAGCTGTTGGTCTTTCCCATCAGAGTTTTTGGAGGAACCTGATCCACCCTGAGGTTAGTCGTCTCTCCTCTGACCTTTAACCTTCAGGGAGACTGTGAGGATCATGAGAGTCTCATTCCTGAATGTCTTCTGTTTCATGACTAAGGCCCTCAGTCTGTTTAGAGAACATTTGGAGCTCCTTCATTTTGAAGGCGTCCAGGAGCTCAGATGTTGGTCACAGCTTTGATTTGAATTTCAACATTTTTATGTTTACCTGAGAGTCTCCAGTCTGCAGTGTGGACTCTTCAGTCCATCAGACAGCAGCGCCACTCCTGAATCCTGCAGGTCGTTGTTACTCAGGTCCAGGTTTCTCAAACCAGAGGACTGTGAGCTGAGGACTGAGGACAGAGCTCCACAGCTTCTCTGACAGCATAGATCCATTCAGCCTGAGAAAGATTTACAACAACCTCATAAATTAAAGACAGTTCTGCCATTAGACTTTGAAGATGCTCTATCTCTGACATAGTCCTGATTTTACATCCTTGTGTTCAAGATCTGTTTTAATCTCACCTGAGAGTCTCCAGTCTGCAGTGTGGACTCTTCAGTCCATCAGACAGCAGTGTCACTCCTGAATCCTGCAGGTCGTTGTTTCTCAGATCCAGAACACTCAGACCAGAGGACTGTGAGCTGAGGACTGAGGACAGAGCTCCACAGCTTTCCTCTGATAGTCTACATCCAATCAGCCTAAGAAAGACCTTTGGTCAGTTTCACATTCATTCAAGAAGTTGACCTCTGATCTAAGTCAGCTACAATTATCTCCTGCAGGTGGAGCCTTAATGTCTCATCTGTTGTCTCACTCATCAAAAACGACGTTAAACAAAAATAAAATGAACAAAAGTAAACACTCTAGAACTTTGGTACAACTCTGAATTAGATTTTCAATGTAAAGGGGATTTTGAATGTTTACCTGAGAGTCTCCAGTCTGCAGTGTGGACTCTTCAGTCCATCAGACAGCAGCGTCACTCCTGAATCCTGCAGCTTGTTGTTACTCAGGTCCAGGTGTCTCAGACCAGAGGACTGTGAGCTGAGGACTGAGGACAGAGCTCCACAGCTTCACTCTGACAGTCCACATCCACTCAGCCTGAGAAAAGAATCAGAAAATTATAGAGAGCAAACAGTTAATGATCATTCTTGTAAAGACAGAGAAATCTGATGTGACCTATGCAGGTAGGTGCACCTACAGAGCTTTGCTGGAGGCTTTGACCACTGGCAGCAGCCTCAGAAGAGCCTCCTCTGAAGCAGAGTATTTCTTCAGGTCAAACACATCCAGGTCCTTCTCTGAGGACAGTAAGATGAAGACCAGAGCAGACCACTGAGCAGGAGACAGTCTATCTGTGGAGAGACGTCCTGATGTCAGGGCCTGTTGGATCTCCTCCACCAGAGAACGATCATTCAGTTCATTCAGACAGTGGAACAGATTGATGCTCTTCTCTGAAGACATGTCCTCACTGATCTTTGACTTAATGTACTCAACAGCTTTCTGATTGGTCTGTGATCTACTTCCTGTTTTTGTCATCAGACCTCGTAGAAGGTTTTGATTGGTCTGCAGTGAAAGACCAAGGAGGAAGCGCAGGAACAAGTCCAGGTGTCCGCTTTGGACTCTGTAAGGCCTGGTCCACAGCTCTCTGGTGCAGCTGTGTGATTGTAGATGTTTGTTGGAGGTTGATGGTTCTTCTGCCATCACATTGACTCCAGAGTTGGTGACGGTCAGATGGACATGAAGAGCAGCCAGGAACTCCTGAACACTCAGATGGATGAAGCAGAACACCTTGTCCTGGGACAGTCCCCTCTCCTCTTTAAAGATCTGTGTGAACACTCCAGAGTACACTGAGGCTGCTCTGATGTCCATGCCACACTCTGTCAGGTCTGGTTCATAGAAGATCAGGTTTCCTCCTGCAGCTGCTCAAAAGCCAGTTTACCCAGAGACTGGATCATCTCCTGCTCTCTGGACTCCAGTGAGGATCAGTCTCTGCTCCTCCATCATACTTGATGCTCTTCAGTTTGGACTGAACCACCAGGAAGTGGATGTACATCACAGTCAGGGTCTTGGGCAGTTCACCTTCCTCCCTGGTCTCCTGCACATGGTCCAGGACTGTGGCAGTGATCCAGCAGAAGACCGGGATGTGGCACATGATGTGAAGGCTTCTGGACTTCTTAACGTGGGAGATGATTCTTTTGGCCTGCTCCTCATCTCTGAACCGCTTTCCTGAAGTACTCCTCCTTCTGCTGGTCAGTGAACCCTCTGACCTCTGTCACCATGTCAACACATCCAGGAGGGATCTGATTGGCTGCTGCAGGGCGTGTGGTGATCCAGATGTGAGCAGATGGGAGCAGGTTCCCCTGATGAGGTTGGTCAGCAGCACATCCACTGAGGTGGACTTTGTGACATCAGTCAGGATTCTGGTTTGGTGGAAGTCCAGAGGAAGCCGACACTCATCCAGACCATCAAAGATGAACAAGACCTGAACCCTCAAACCTGCAGATTCCTGCTTCTTTGGTTTCTCTGAAGAAGTGATGAACAAGCTCCACCAAGCTCAACTTCTGCTCCTTCAGCAGATTCAGCTCTCTGAAGGTGAATGGAAACATGAACTGTATGTCCTGGTGGGCTTTGCCTTCAGCCCAGTCCAGGGTGAACTTCTGAGTGAGGACTGTTTTACCAATGCCGCCCTTCATCATCACTGTTCTGATTGGTCCATCTTCTTCAGGTGTTCCTCTAAAGATGTCTTCTCCTCTGATGGTCTTCTCTGGTCTGTGTGGTCTCCTGGATGTGGTCTCGATCTGTCGGACCTCATGTTCCTCAGTGACCCCTCCAGCCTCTCCTCTGTGATGTAGAGCTCTGTGTAGATCTGGTTCAGCAGGGTCAGGGTTCCTGCTTTAGCGATCCCTCAAACATGGTCTGGAACTTCTGCTTCAGGTTGGACTTGAGTTTTCCTCGGCACACTGAGGCCTCAGATCCTGAAGGAAAAAACAACAAAGGACATCAAAATCTGGATCCTGCTCACATCTTCTCATTTTACCAAAAAGTGATTTTATTTAAACCTTGTGGTTATGAATATCATATTGAAGCAGATATTAATAGTCATACTTACAGCTTAATTTGTGAAGTACTATTAAAAACAGAGGTTTACAAAGTGTTTTGAAAAACAGCCAGGAACATATAGAAGACAAAGCACAAGAGTCTTGGCACAAAAGGATCAAAACAACAGAAAGCTCAATTTTAATCAAAAAACTCTCACAAACACACAATGACTCCTGTCATAGAAGATAACCCCCCCTTCATCATAGTTGACCTTCAGAATAAAGCTCTTACCGTTCCACAGATGGTCAGCCAGCTCGTCCTGATTCATCCTCCTCAGGAAGTCCACTGTGATCTTCAGAAATGCCTCTCTGAAGCTCCTCTGCTCCTCATCTTCACCAACCATCTCCTCTTCGCTCTGAGCCTCCGAGCATCCTGGGTAATCTGGACCTAAACCTCTCCGGATTCTCTTCAGCCTGTTCTTCCGATGATGTTCTCCTCCAGCAGCTGGAGAACAGAAGACAGTGGAGATTCAATGTGACAGAACAGAACACTGACATTAACATCTGGATCATGGTGGAGCAGCAGACTTGTAGATCATGGACTTCACTGTGAAAGTGTGATGTTCTCACCAGAAATATGGAGTCCAGCTCTGATTCAGGCAGTTTGGAGAAGATACTGGGGAGTCCAGATGTTTCCATCTGACCTCTGTAGATCAGAACAGAATTAAAGAGATCAGTGACTCAGCATGAATTACCATCACCTGTGGATCGGAGGTGGTGATTTCATTACATACTGAAAAGGCGTTCGACCAGGTTGAGTGGAGATATTTGTTCATGATTTTTAGAAAGATTTGGCTTTGGTCCATCACTTTTAACTAGGATTAAAATTTTGTATTGCTCTCCTATGGCTGCAGTATGGACAAACACTATAATCTCTGACTATTTAAAGCTCCATAGGGGCGGCCAACAAGGCTATAGTCTCTCTCCTTACCTGTTTAATTTGGCAATCGAGGCACTCGCTATAGCTTTCAGGGTGGAGGATGGTATTAAAGGTATCTTTTGGGGCAGTAAACTGCATAAAGTGTCACTCTATGCCGACAATTTAATATTATAAAAATATATCCAGCCCTCAGGAATCCATACCAAAACTACTATGCATTCTAAAAGAATTTGGGTTATAAGATCAACTACTCATAGACTCTACTTTTTCCTTTCATTGATGTATGTGAGGATAACTCTGAGTTTGCTTTTAAAATAAAAAAGGACACTTTTACATATTTAGGTATCAAAGTTAATTGATCAATGAGGGGGCTGTATGACTATAAGTATTAGAACAAATAACACAGGACTTAAAAAACCCATTTCATTAGTAGGAATATAAATATAGTTAGAATTCTTCCTAAAACCCCAACATATTTCAAATAATCCCCAAATTTATACCAAAACACTTTCAAAAACTGGACAAATTAATTTCAGCTTTTATCTGGAAGGGCTCAAATCCAAGGATGAAAAGGAAGTTTTTGGAAGTGTCAAAGGAAACAGGGGCTCTTGGTTCATTTTTTTTTATTATTGGGCAGCCAATGTAACAAAGTTTTAGTAATGGGTTTCTACATATAAAAATAAGGGGGGCAGAAACCCACTCTCACTTCACCATTGATATGGCTTAAAATTTGATTTCAGTTAAGGAGACATTTGGGTTTAAACACGTTAGTGAATTTCTCCCAATTGCAAATAATCATTTCTTCACACATTCTATACTAAATAGTGCATTTCAGTCTTTGCAGAGACATGGACTTTTTACTCTCAGTGACTTTTTCTCAGAAGATAATTCCTCTTCTGTCAAAGCATTAATAATATAGTGTAACATATCTAGATTTGATTGTTTCAGATATTGTCACATTTTCAGCTTTGCAAAAGACATTTCTCTCTTTTCCACACTTCACACCGAGGAATCTGTTTTATTTTATTCTACAACTAGATCCTTATTACAGGAAACGGGTCTCTATAGTTTACAAAGTGAGACAGAGATTAAATAAAATATCTTGGGACAGAACAAAAGCTGCATAGGAGACAGATTTGGGAGAGGGGCTATCGGAGGATGCCTGGCAGAGAAGTCTAACCTGTACACATACTTCTGTCTATGTTTATGTCATGGGCTGATTCAGTTTAAGGTTCTTCATCATCTACATTATTCTCATGATAATCTGGCTAGAATCTTTTCCACAATAAACCCTGTCTGTCCAAGATGTGGTTACTGTCCTGCAGCGGTGGACATATGTTTTGGCTACAGACAATAGACATTAGATTTTCACATCGTTATTTTTGGCATACCATTTCCAAATAGAAAACTCAAAATCAAATGCTCTTGCTTTTGTCTCTTTGTTGGCCTCCAGACTTATTCTTTTCAGCAGGAGGGCCTAAAATGCTCCGTCTTTCTCACACTGGTTGAAGGAGGCATTTCCTTTTACCTTTAGAAAAGTTAAGGTCTAAAATTGAAAAAAAAAAAAAAACACAAGGGCTTTATCCTGAGCTGGAGTCCCTTTATAGATTATATAGAGGGCTTTTTTTTTGGTTGAACTTAATGATGACCTGAGTGTAACACAAGCCTTGATTCTGTTGATAATGTGGTCCACACTTGATATAGACCCTGTCAAGAGTGTTTGTTGTCAGCGCCTTGGGGTGGGCAATGAGGGAGTTTGATTAAAAGCCTGATTATGTAACTCTGTTAATTTACTGGTTTGAAAAATCAAAAATTAAGTTTGGAAAAAAAGACATTCTGAGCAGGGGCGGCTGGCCCATAGTGGGCGATAGTGTATCGCCCTCCTTAATCCACGTGAAAAAAATGAAGAGAAAAGAGTTTATAGTGCCTTGATTGTTCCTGTCTAAGTCTTCATATTATTGTTTAATCAGCAGCCCGACTATCGCTGCGATGTCACTGTCCAACCAGCGGCCCCGCCCCCTTGGGGCGATTTCAGTCAGACTCGAAATCGCCCCAGGCGCTCTCATAGACTTACATGGAGAGACTCTTTTTTTCTAATTTTGGACCTCACAATGCATTTCTATGGGCTCAGGGAGGGCTTGCCCCAACGTGATAACGTCATACGCACTGATGCCTGCTCGGACCAGACGCACAGCGCGCGCATGCGAGAGAGATGATTCAAAGTTAACGTGAGTGATTTATCAGTGGATTATCAGTATTTTCAGAGTAAATAGTGTACAAGTATTGCAAATAATAGCATTAGTTTAACTCTGGGGTGTTTCCTTGTTGTTCTTTTGTCTAATTTTTTGCCGTGTTTTGCCGTTTATTTGCCGTTTTGGCCGTGTATTCGCCATATTTTTTACCGTGTTTTGCCGTATATTCACTGTTACGTGCACATGTTGACATACACACTAAAACCAAGGACGGGTATAAAAGCAAACTCCAGCTGAGGATCGATAAAAAACTCCCTAAAAGAACAATAGAAGAGAGCATATTGAGAAATGACAGAGGGAGGAAAGGGGAGAAGCAGTGAACTGTGCAGAAAAATCCCTCCATGGATGGGAGGACAGCAAACCTGGACTTCATCTGGGCAGGAACTACTTCAGGAACTTATTGTCAATTAAAAACACCAGGACATGGTCTAATATAACAAACTGTAACATGGACACTAAATACAGTAGGCCAACAGAATGTTTGAGTGCATGCTAATATTTTTTTATCATCTCAAAAACATTTGTACATGTTCATTTACAATTTTTATAGAGAAACCTGTTGAAAATTCACATCAGTTTTCTTTTCTTGTAATTACACACTTAGCATTTATTAGATAATTCTGCCAAATACTTGCCAGACTTGTTTACATTTATTTGTTATGAACATAGGGTGGATAAAATTTGTCGAAAGAACATTTCCATGGACATTTAAGACATTTTTTGACAAAGAAAGACCAGGCTGTCATAATTACAGTATTCAAAGAGTTATTTGGGACCACCTAATAAGGAAGTGTGTACTGTGGAACCAAATATATAGCATTTTAGACATTAACTTGATTTAGCTTTACAAAAATACTGTACAGTATGTACATGTTATGTCTGGTGTTGCCATCAACAGGAAAAACAAATTAAACAATGTAATTATAACACTGTAAAGTAAGCTTTCTGACTTTTAAATTATTATTAGCTATTGAAGGGGTGATCGTAGCCAGTACCACGTCTGTTGCCCCCCCTGAAAAATTTTTCAGGAGCCACCACTGATTCTGAGGGAGCTGACCTGACCTCAGCAGGTCCATCAAACAGACATCTTCATCACCTCTGAGGGACTCAAACATGGAGGTCAAAGGTCATTTTTACCAATCCTCACCTGTCCTCAGCAGGTCTGTCCTTCTTAAAGTTAACAATCGGATCTTTAGACCAGTCACTCTTCATGGACACACCGCTGGGCTCAGGAGGCTCTGGTCTCTTCATCCTGATAAAACAAACATCATCATCATCATCATGAGTAAAACATGGAGGTCAAAGGTCATTTGTAAGAATCCTCACCTGTCCTCAGCAGGTCTGTCCTTTTTAAAGTTAACAATCGGATCTTTAGACCAGTCACTCTTCATGGACACACCGCTGGGCTCAGGAGGCTCTGACCTCTTCATCCTGATAAAACAAACATCATCTTCATCATCATCATCATCATCATCATCATCATCATCATCATCATCATCATCATCAGATACTTGAGCTGAGAAACCCTGCAGAGGGGTGAGGAAGACAAGGGAGACTGTGGTCAAACCAGACACTAAGTCATATTAATTATATATATATTAAAACAATGATTATTAACATGTTTAAATAACTATATTAAATAACATAAAATATAATATAGAGCAGATACACTGCAGAGAAGCTTATTGTATGTACGTAATTAGTTATCAGGTGGATGATTATGAGAAGTGTACATTTAAATAAGTATTTTCATATATAAACTGTAAACTGTAATATATATCTATATTTTCTGAGGTGTTTACATATCATCATTAGTGAGTTTTGTTTGTTTTCTTGGAGGTTTATATGAAGAATGGGGCTGAGATTCATTTTTCTATGATGATGGACTGTACTTTGTAAAATCAGGCTGTTACCCATGGATCTGAAATCATCAGAGAATCTTTATTTTTTTTTATTTTTTTTCTCTTTGTATTTCTGGTTTTGACCTCTTGCTTTTGTCTCCTGTGTTCCTGCTTTGGTCTTTGTTAAGCTTTTTGTTTTATTCACATTTCATGTCTTGTCTTTGTGTTTTTTGTTTTATTTTCTTAGCCTGCCTTTCCTTATTTCTAGAGGATTTGTTCCTGTCTAATCTCGTCACACCTGATCTCTAATTCTCTTCCCCGGCTGTGTCTCGTCAACCTCAAGCCCCTCATGTCTTTAACCTTTGTGTTTTTCCCTCGTCTTTGCGGGCTCATTTCTCACCTTTTCCTCCTCATGTCACAGTCACAGTGAAAGTTTTCAGCCTTCTTAGTTTGTCTGCTTCTGATTGCTTTTCTAGAGACCTTTATTTTTACTTAGTTTGCCTAGTTTTGATTGATTACTTTTTAGAAATTTTGTTTGTACTTTGAATTTTTTGACTTTTGATTCCTGTTTTGCTTCGTTAAATAAATCCTTTTAGTGGTGATCTACATTTGGATTTCCTGCTTTTGTTCTCCTGGTCACTCTGGTCTTGAATCCTGACAAAAATATGAACACCAAATAACTGCACACGTCCATCAAATATATATTTACACATTTATGTCAACACCACAACCAGTATGAGAGGAAGAATCAAGCAAAGAACTTATCTGGTCCAACCCTTCCTGACAAACCAGTTCCAATCTGAATTAAAATTATGTCATTACCAGCCCTCATTTTGTATCATAGGCGTTGTTATAAAATACATATTTAATATGACCTGTGCAAACACATTTTTTGGTGTGAAGCATATTTTCACTTAATTGTATGGATCTATTAATACTTGTCTATAGTGTCATTTAAATATTTGTATACTAATGTACATTTTTTTAAAGTGACATCCAGGCTGCTCCAGAGTTTAATGCCACAGACAGATATACACTTTTAAGAGTTTGTGTGGACGATAAGTATTTTGTTGGAGGCAAAAAGGACTTTACAAAAAATGGCTTTGGCAGGAGGGAAAAACTTTAAACTTCTGGACACACATTGCCATGGACATTTGCAGGATGGAGAGACTGACAGCAGATGTGAAATTCAGACAGACCTATTTGTTTCATGTTGGAAGAAACAGATGAACATTAAAATACAACACAGGCCAGACTTTGACCTTACATAACACACTGTGTAGGTGCAGCAAACACATCTCTCTCTGTGTGGTCATGTTCTTGTGACCACACAGAGTTTCGCCGAAAAAATATATTGAAATAAAATTAAGATTTTTTTAATTACTTTAAAAGGGCAAAAATATAAAACTTAAAAACTTGGGTAAAATAAATTACAAAACATCTAACATAATCCATTAATAAGCAGGAACCATGTCCATAAAGTCAAGCCCACATTCTGTCAGTGTGGCCCTGATCTCTATAAAACCTGTTTTCTCCTGGGATGATGATTTTAGCAGCTCTGACTGTGGTGACTGTTGTGGGGTAAAAACTCCTCCTAATAAAAAATAAACTTTGTTAGTCACAGAGCAGTGAGCAGAGTGGAGCGGCGTGATTTCCTGCTCCTCGTGCACAGAGCTATTTGTTGCGTCCACTCCTCCGCTCAGAGGGGATTCATGTCGCTCTGTTAATTATCGCTCCACCTTCCACTCAAATTTCCACCTGCTCCACTCAAATCATTCACTCTACAAAAATACAGAAGCTCACTGCATTCACAGGATAAAAAACTAGAGGATGAAAGTGACCTGCACTGAGGTCTGAGAGCTTTAGTGCTGACTGTGGTTCTGATTTGCTCCATTTGTCAGGAAGTAGGAGTGTGTATGTAAAAAAAATGTTGGAGTCATTTATCACCTCTGCCAAGGAGGTTATGTTATTGTTTGTTTGCAACATAACTCAAAAAGTTATGGATGGATTTCGATGAAATTTTCAGTGAAATGTATATGCACTGTTATTGGCTACATATTATACAAAACCATAGACTGTAAAAAACATGGACGCCATGATGCTAGGCTAAAATTGAAGCCTCCACTAAAACTGCTCCCCCTGGTGACTGGCTGCAGTATAGGTCAAATCTCCGTCTCCTCCATTCATCTGGACGGGCCGTAGTGAAACTTGAAAAAATTATTACACCTCGTAGAAATATTTCTCCCATCCGTATGCTGTGGTGACATTAAAGTATTATTGGGCTGCGTGTTTTCCAAGTCCTCTTTTTTCTGAAAAGTTTCTTTTTTATTAGTAATAAGAGTTTAAAAATGACCTCGGTTTACGGCAGCTTCACAATGATTGTGTACGGCGTATGCTGAGGAGTGTTGCAACCGTTTACGACAGCTGCGTCCGGATTATGGCCCAAATTCTCTACTGGTTGAACAATGGCGGCGCCCTGATGGGGGATATTCTGGCTTCAAATCCGTTACATGGTGGAAGGCGGAGCCACGCTATCCAGTTCTTATAATGCATCCATGTACAAAACCCCAAACCAATGAAATTGGCACGTTGGGTAAATCATAATTAAAAACAGAACACAATGATTTGCAAATCCTTTTCAACTTACATTCAATTGAATACACTGCAAAGACAAGATACTTAAAGCTGCTATGAGGAGAATTTATCGCCGGCGTAATGCTGCATTCCTGTAACCTCGGAAATGGGAGTGACATCATCTCCCACTTATCGGCGTTCCAGTTGAAGTCGGAAAAAAACATGCCGATCTACCAGGCTATTGTTAGCTTTTGTTAGCACGCCCTGTGTTGTTGTATGAAGAATGTGATTATCACTATGGCAGCATTTTTGTAAATATAAATCTAACAATACTATGTATACAGCTGATCTAGAGCCACACACCCCAGTCAGAAGTGCAAATAAATGGATTATTACAGGAGCTAAATAACTGTTCACACTGGGGGCATCCATCTTCCATTGACACCTCGGGGTGGCGAGGTTTCACCGAGTTCCCAGTAGGAAATTCTGACTTTGGGGGACGTTCCAGTTTTAGTTTTCCACTCGGAACCCAGAAATTCCTACTTCTGACTACAACTTGAATGCACCGGAGACGTGAAGCCAAAGTGTGTGTTTGTAATGGTAAATGCAGCATGGATCTTTGCCGGAACTCTGCATTGCTTTACAAGTTCTTTTTCAACAACTTACAGGATGCAAAGGGACGAGGTAATGTATCTCTCTCTAGTTACGTAGCTGTAGTTTTTGATGTGTGACGACAAGCAATGCGGGGAAAAGTTATTATCATAGTTGTAGACGGCTATATATCACTACTTACAGCCCGGCGCTCTCAGACGTGTAATATCAATAATAAAATAATATAAATTTGCTCTAGTTTTAATTGTCTAGTTCCCCGAAGTTGAGTATTCAGGCCAGTCCAGCCCTGTACGACCCGACCAGGAGGCTAAGGAATAGCATTTATAGATAACCTATTTAGATGCTATAAAACTCATCGATAAGTGCGTATTTCCATCAGGCATATATCTAAAAGTGAGACTTTTTTGTAATTACTTAAAAACTCCTCACAGTCTCTTTAACGCTCGAACTGGTAAACTTTGTTTTTTCTTTGCAAATATTAGCTCATTTGGAATTTGATGCCTGCAACATGTTTCAAAAAAGCTGCACAAGTGGCAAAAAAGACTGAGAAAGTTGAGGAATGCTCATCAGACACTTATTTGGAACATCCCACAGGTGAACAGGCTAATTGGGAACAGGTGGGTGCCATGATTGGGTATAAAAGCAGCTTCCCTGAAATGCTCAGTCATTCACAAACAAGGATGGGGCGAGGGTCACCACTTTGTGAACAAATGTGTGAGCAAATTGTCCAACAGTTTAATAACAACATTTCTCAACCAGCTATTGAAGGAATTTAGGGATTTCATCATCTACGGTCCGTAATATCATCAAAAGGTTCAGAGAATCTGGAGAAATTACTGCACGTAAGCAGCAAGGCCGTAAACCAACATTGAATACCCGTGACCTTCGATCCCTCAGGTGGTACTGCATCAAAAACCGGCATCACTGTGTAAAGGATATCACCACATGGACTCAGGAACACTTCAGAAAACCACTGTCAGTAACTACAGTTCGTCTACATCTGTAAGTGCAAGTTAAAACTCTACTATGCAAAGCCAAAGCCATTTATCAACAACACCCAGAAACACCGCCGGCTTCACTGGGCCCGAGCTCATCTAAGATGGACTGATGCAAAGTGGAAAAGTGTTCTGTGGTCTGACCAGTCCACATTTACAATTGTTTTTGGAAACTGTGGTCGTCGTGTCCTCTGGACCAAAGAGGAAAAGAACCATCCGGACTGTTATAGGCACAAAGTTCAAAAGCCAGCATCTGTGATGGTATGGGGGTGTATTAGTGCCCAAGGCATGGGTAACTTACACATCTTTGAAGGCACCATTAATGCTGAAAGGTACATACAGGTTTTGGAGCAACATATGTTGCCATCCAAGCAACGTCTTTTTCATGGACGCCCCTGCTTATTTCAGCAAGACAATGCCAAGCCACATTCTGCACCTGTTACAACAGCGTGGCTTCGTAGTAAAAGAGTGCAGGTACTAGACTGGCCTGCCTGTAGTCCAGACCTGTCCCCCATTGAAAATGTGTGGTGCATTATGAAACGTAAAATACAACAACGGAGACCCCGGACTGTTGAACAACTTAAGCTGTACATCAAGCAAGAATGGGAAAGAATTCCACCTGAAAAGCTTCAAAAATTGGTCTCCTCAGTTCCCAAACGTTTACTGAGTGTTGTTAAAAGGAAAGGCGATGCAACACAGTGGTAAAAACGCCCCTGTGATAACTTTTTTGCAACGTGTTGCTGCCATTAAATTCTAAGTTGATGATTATTTGCAAAAGAAAATAAAGTTTCTCAGTTTGAACATTAAATATCTTGTCTTTGCAGTGTATTCAATTGAATATAGGCTAAAAGGGATTTGCAAATCATTGCATTTTGTTTTTATTTACAATTTACACAACGTGCCAACTTCACTGGTTTTGAGTTTTGTAGTTCAGATATTTATAGGTCTAAACTGCAGCTCTGAGGACTGCCATTTGTTTTCCTTTTCATTCAAGAATGTACTTATCCTGATTGTTACAACAACAAAGCACTTTTTACTGACATTTTTTGTTTGTATTTGCTCTGTAGTCTAAATAAGGGCAATTAGATTAGACAAATGTATTTATCCCAAAGGGCAATTCAGTTTTTGCAGTCTACCAGACCATACATACATTTACAAACTCAAACATTGACAATAATAAAATTTTAATAAAGTCAGTAGTTGACAGAGATGCTCATTGACACATATCAGCCCTCTATAGACCCTGGGACGGAGGAAGGGAGGATGAAACTTTGGAGCTTTGAGATGCAGCCTCTGCAGAGCGCGCTGCGTGTGACCAATCGGATGGTGCCGTGGGTGGGACAAATGACGGCCCTGGGTTAAGTAATGAGCGTTCATCATAAACTTCCATGTTTCTTTGTGATGTCAATCTGAATCGGATCTGCACCAAAATGTAAGATCTTCTTCCTCGGGCCAAAGCTCACCTCTGGTCCATTTCATGTAAATCCATCCTCTAGTTTTTGTGTAATCTTGCTGACAGACAAACAGACAGACTCTGGAGAAAACACGAACTCCTTGGCGGAGGTAATTAGACAGATAGGTAGATCTGCTCAGGCTCTCTTACCTGCTGAGAAGTCCTCTTTCTTCTCCTAAAAATTCAAGAAATCAGGAAAAGTGTCTCTGCTGCGACTTCAGCTCAGACTAAATCAACTGCGCCACAGAATCAGGAAGCAGCAGAGAAAACCTGTTGGACAGGTAAACTCCTCACCACGAAGACACAAACACACCCAGAGATGAGTCGTTCGAGGACGTGTCGAGTCTTTTGAACGGCTCTTTTAAGTGAAGATGAGAGCCGATTCTCAGGTGTGAGTGAGCCGTTCATTTACAAACTATTAAATGTAAATGAGCCTCAAAGCCTTCACGAGTCATTTGTGTTCCCTACGAGCTGCTGGAAGCACACTGCGTTCACCTGAACGATTCATGACGTCACCGAGCTTGAGTCGTCCACATCACGCTCCATCACATGAACACAGCTATGCACGTGCACACAGAACTTCAGGGGGGAGATATCAGTGCGCGCCGCCGACTGACTTTAAGACATTTCCTGCTGTATTATCCGAGAGGGCGAGGAGAGAAATGAGAGAGAGACTCACAGATCTACTTTGTCTGGGAAAAAGTTGTTGAACACACTTCTACTAAACATGTGGAAACGAAACGGACTTCCTTTTTCAGTTTGACAAACGTTACAATTCTCACGGGCTGATCACACACCGATGCTGCCTTCTCAGCTGCTGCATGAGACACGAGCTCTGTTGCCAGGTCTGCTCATTATCAGCATCTTTGGGCCTGTTTTTTTTTTCTCTAAAGTCGAGGACAAATCTCCTGAGTCACGGCCACAGGTCGCGGTTTTTGGGCTCGTTTCTTAGTTGTTTATTGGGGCTTTTCTGTCTGTGTGAATCCCCCTGATTATCTCCCAGCTCCCCACAATAAAGCAAAACAGGTGCTGGAGGTGGATGTTCACTTCCTCATTTCCTATTTTAAATAAAAAGCTTATATAGAATTCTCTTCAAGAAATAACTGGTGGCTGCTTGTTTAAAGCTTGTTTGGATCAACCTGGTTGTTTATTTCAGAAGAGAAATGTGTAAACACTGGACAGGAGCTCTCATTCCACAGAGATGATTTTAAAATAAAGAGCACAAAAGAAATACCTGTTATGTCTTCTGCAGTAAAACTTTATGTAGACCTACACATCTATGAACAGATACGGGGTTCTGCTCAAAGCTAAACAACATAAAAGTAACACAAAAAGTTACTTTCCATTCAGGGTAACTAAGTGAAGTAACGGACTACTCTTTTTAAGAAGTGACACATAACAAGAAAAAACCTACTTTTCAAAGTAACTTTCCCAACACTGGTGAGCTCTCACTGCTGTCTGAGTCGACTTCCTGCACTGGAGGCAGTATTTACAGTTCTAACAGGAAGGAGGACATCATGATAAAAAAAAGACACAAAATGATCCAGAGTCAGAAACTTGGATGCATTTGGATTCATTTCTCTGGAGACCAAAGGTAAGGTAAGGCTCAGTTCAATATTTGTGACAAAAACACATCATTCAAGTCCAGGTCAACAAATAATCTCCACCAAAATGAAAACTCAGGACCCCTGGACAGGATTAGTGTCAGAAATGAGTTTCCCCTGGTTGACATCTAAAAATAAAGAAATGAAACAACGGGCCAGTCTTTTGAAATTCCATCTTTAGTTCTGATGGACCAGGTCTGACTGACCTGACAAACAGCTCGTGATGCGTGATCCCTCTGGCCCCAAAGACCAGAGTCTGAAGACCCAGGACATGGTCCAGCACGACTGTCCCCATCAAACTGTTTTGGCTTTTTCAACAGAAAACGTCACTGTGCTGCTCTTCTGAGAGCTTCAACACAAAGAAACTGTTTTTATTTCACCATCCAGACTTCATTTAACACAAAGAGAACTACACTGAGAAGAACTGGTCTGATTTTAGATCTTAATCCAATATGTCAATATATTTAAAAACTCAATGCTTCTCCAGCCCTACAGAACATTACACACTCATTATAAGTAACAGCTGGATTGTTCTTTTAGTTTTATTTATTAAACTAAAAATCATTTTTTATAAATTGCCTTCATAAAACACTTTAAATTTGAGTAAATAAGGATTAGAGCAAACCTCATTCTAACTGAGGGCTGGTTGTAGGCAGTTTACTTCACTTAAGGAATTATCAACTTGTCTAATTAAAGTAGATTCAATTTAATGAAGGAAATTATTTTCAGTTCAGTAAATCAAATTTAGATACACTTTTAATTAGGGCTGAACAATATATTATTAGAATAAATCGCAATTTTCAAATCTCAGAAGGTTCAATATTTTTAGCCCAAAATGTGTTGAACATTTTGGCATTGTGATGGAGTTTTTTACAATTTCATGCCTATTTTTTAACCTCTGTTTCCCAATTTTTGGACCATTTTTACCTTTTTTTAACCCAGTTTTTACAACTTTATACTTATTTCGCCCCCATTCATCTTTTTTTTTGGCCACTGTCAGAACCATTTTTGGAATTTTTACATGGATTTTGAAATTTAATTTCAAACTTAATTCCCAAATTTGTTGCAATAATCAATTTCCACTTTTGTTGTTTTTGGCCACTTTTTACCCTTTTTTTGTAATTTCATTCCTATTTTGCACCTTTTTATTAACCTTTTTCCACTTTCTTCCCATTGTTATCCAGTTTTTACACTTTCATACCTATTTTGCTTCTGTTCATCACTTCTCCACTTTTTCTCAAATCTTTTATCCTTAGATTAATTTAATGTCATATTGGTTTTACTATAAAAAGATCGACTGCTTATGTTTGTTTAAGAATACAGAAGATGAGGAACATTAAAACAATTGCAGAGTAAATCGCAATAGTGGGCAAAATTAGATTATTTTCTCAAATTGTTCAGCCCTACTTTTTATTCAGATAAATTTAGTAAAACTTTTACTAAAGTTACATCACATTCAGTTCAACTGTGAGTGAAATCAAACTAAATTCAGTTCATGTAAAAAATGACTTAAATCTTTAACTTAGATTAAGTCACAATAATAATTAAATAAAGAAACTAATGTGTTGGTTCATAAATCAAATCTAATTAAAGGTAAAACAGTTGATTTAACTTCAGTTTGTCTCCTGAAGCTCAGAGGAAGGTGTGAAATCATGAAACAGAAATAAGTTTTAAATAAATGTGTTTTAGATCAAATATATTTCAAACACAAAGAAAACAATTTAAACACAATCATTCACAAACTAAAACACGAGGCCCTTTAAAAATCTATGAATTAGTCCTTTAAGGGAACTAAAGAGTGGTTTTTCTCTGAGGGGACAAATGGAGCTAAAGGGGAAAAACTGGGTTCAGGTCCTCAGGGTGCAGGAGAGTGAGTGATCCGTGTAGTCTGGATGGGAGGGGGATGGAGAACCGAATGGGGTCTGCGCTTTCAGCTGGCATCCTCCGTCTTCTTTGGCCCAATCACCAGGGTCACAAACAAACCTGAGCGCTGCCTTTTACAGGCAAAGGTGTCCCAGCACGTCTGTCCCGCTGTGACTGAGGGGGACCCCCATCTTTGAGACCGCTGAGTTCTGATTGGTTCACTGATCAGCAGACTGAGGCCGATTTAATTTAGGAAAATGAAAAGACAAACACAAATAATGATTCATCATCCTAAAAAAGAAATGTTAGTTTATTTTATTTTGTTCATCAGTTTGTATTTAATTTGATTAGGTTTACTTTTATTTTGTCTATATGTTTATTTTGTTTGATCATTTTTATTTTTGCATATTTTATTTTATTTTGCATTTCAGCTTAATTTATTTCATTTCGATCGTTTAATTTTCATTTTTTCTTGGTTTATTTCTAGTTTATTTCAGAGGTACAGTCCTTTGTTCTTCTTGATTCTCTTTTATTTATATTTTATTTTTTATATTTATTACTGGTTATCATTTGACTTTATTTTCACTTGGTTTACCTATGCTTATTTCACATATCTATATTTTAATTGGTTTATTTGTTTTTACTCCACAGGTTACTTTTATTTAGTTTATTTTTATTTTTTCATACTTTTTTTCAGACACACAGACGATGCATAGAGCTACAACAGGACAAATGAACTTCAGTGTTGACCTCTCCATCCCTTCTTCATACTGTCTGTGTCTTCTATGTCCAGCTGATTCTGAGTGTTGATTGTTGTTCACAAAATAGTTGAAACATGGAGGATAAATGCTCAAATTGATAAAAACAATGATGGTTTTAAAAAAGTTTTAGGGAAAGTGGACAACAGCAATGCTAGAGTATTTTCATTGTTGTTTTTACCACAAAGAATGACCATTGTTTTATCCATTATTTATCCATAATGTATTTCAATTGGTATTTAAAGGGTTAAAATAAAATAAATAATTAAATATTTGGTATTTTTGATTAGAACTGAAACTGATGGAATGATTTGAGCAAAAAAGTTAAAAAAAAATATTAATCTGTCGTGTTTTTATAGCAGCTTTGGAAGAGGACATTAATGACCTCTGATAACCTCAAAGGGTAGTAAATCAAAGCGACTCACAAGGGTTAAGATGTCTGGGTAGGAAATTCCTACAAACTGGGGCGTCCCATGTGATGTATCTAATTTACAACTTGAAGAATCTAGGTTCAACAATCAACTGGAACACAACATTAATGGTCCTCTGTTAAATTAGCAGTCTTACAGATCAAACTACAAATCCCACAATGCACTGCAGCACCTGTGCACCACCCCCTCCTCTGCTTGGATATCACTTCAGCTCGTCTAAAATTAAATATGCAGCTCAAATTCACAACACTGTCAGTTTTAGACTCTTCAGTAAATGCTGATCCTGTTCTACACGCATCTAAATGAACCTGGACTTAAAGTTTGGACTCGGCCTGCAGAGAGTGATGACCTACAGAAGCTCCAGGAGATGGTGCTGTTTAGTTCAATGGAGGAACATTAAGTTTAAAGCTCAAATCCATTCATAGAAATGTAAGAATCAGATCAAATCAGAGATCAAATGTCATCAAACTGGTTTATAGAGATTCAAAAGTACACTCCAGTCTGTAAATATGATCTCAGTATTTCAATAATATCCCTGCTTTACAAGGAAACAGTCAAATCCAGTCCTTCATTCTTTGGTAAAGTCGAGTGTTGGAGGGTTTGTGCAGGGATGTGTGTTTGGGAAAGCTCTTCTTCACTTTTTAAAAACTCCACACCTGTGTTACTCTGACAGCACTTCTGAATTCAGCTTTAGGTATAGTCTTTGGCATCAAAATATTTGAGTTTGAGTCATAATGTAGTCATCTAAACGGTTTTAATTTTAGTCTAGTTTTAGTTGATGACATTTCACAACATTTTAGTGGATGAAATCTACTTGGATAAAATGAAACCTTTGATTGAAAGATTGTTTTCTACTTTACAATCTAACTGAAATGGTCAATGAAAGGTTGACAAGTTCTGTAAAATTTCCTTTCTTGATTTTTCCAGAACAATTCTTCTGTTTTTCTGTTCCAAATGTTTGATTCCATCTCCCATAAGATTAAAAACATTGTGTTTCCAGTTTAGTGGGATCAGTCTCTGGGCTACACATGAGATCATCCTGTGCTCTGATCTCATTTTCATTTTGTTTGTCAGATATTTTTAATCTACATTTGTTTAGATTGTTTTATTCTTATGTGAGATGTTCTTATGTCCTTTATCATTTTAACTGAGGATAAATAAGCAAAGTGCAAGTTAAAATAAGTTTTAGTTATAATTTAGTCTCTAAATAGTTTTAATTTTAGTCTAGTTTAGTCGATGAAATCTGCTGTAAATTTAGTCGACTAAAATCTGAAGTGTAAAGGGTAAGACATTTTTGATGTCCTGTTTTCCTCTGTGATAAAATCAAACATCTACTAAGCCTTTATTGAATGTTAGTAAAGTCTGAATGTCTAAATGAACAGAAACAAATGTTCCTTTGTGTGAAATGCAGTCACCTTTATTTAGGCTACCTGGCAGAGCATCTCAGTTACAATACCAGAAGTGACAACAAACAGTGAACCTGCTCTACATGAATATATCAATTCATAAAGAGAGCAGCTCTGATTGGATGGCTCCACAACTTATCCCACCACCACCAAGCTAAGGCAGCTGTGATTGGATGTCCCTCTGAACTCATCCAACCTTTAACACAACCAAAGTAGCTGTGATTGGATAGATTCATCACTTGTCTCTACTTCCTACATGACCATATTAGGTCTGATTGGATTAAGTCTGTCAGACATTTTAGTGGAGTTTTTATTAGTTGATGAAAATGTCAGTTAGTTTAGTTTGAGTTTTTGTCCATGTGCTCTTGTTTTTATTAGTTACTGTCTAGTTTTCATCAGGGGAAAAAAGGTTGTTGATGAAACTCTGATGAAAATAATGAGTCAACAAACCAACAGAGCTCCAGATGAGTTGGGACTTGCACTGTGATGCTTGTGCTCCTCTTTTGTGTTGGTATCTCCCGTTTGTGAGGCTTCTGTTTTCAGGCCGTGATGCCATGGAGGAGGAAGTGCTTCTTTGTTTGAAGGCCTCATCACTGCCCTGCTCTGTTATTTAAGAGCTCAGTGAGCTGCTGATCCCCTGAAGGTCAGAGTGATTGTCCTGATTCAGAGCTTCAGTCTTATCAGAGTGTTAATAATCCTCAATCTTCTCCTGATTTATCTGCTCCCGTTGTTGGGAGAGAAAACAGCAGGAGGCTGGAAACTGGAGACAAACTGGACTGCTCCTTCACATTTCTCTTTCTTCACCTTTATCTCCACTTTATCCTGTTCAACCTTTTCAAGCTCCTTGTTCTCAACCCTTTAACTTCCAGCTCAGCTGTTTGGCAGAGGTCAAGAAATTCACAAATATTTCATGTGTCAAAAAAAGAACACATCATTGTTTGTTTTTGTCAGTGTTTTAGGATACAGAAGAAACTGCAAACAAAAGAACCGATATTTCCTTTATGTGGGATTTAAAGGTTTAAAAAGTGAAAAGCTTTTATTATTATCACCCTCATTATTATTACAAATACTTCACTTTAATGAGATAATATAGTTATTCTTAAAAACATTGTTGGTGTTTGTCAAACTCAGTATCATCTATTTGAAGTTATTTTATTGCTGTTTTATTTGCAAACATTTCTGCCTTTTCTAATTGATTTTGTCCCAAATATTTGTGCATTTGAAGTCATCAGGTAATCAACTTTGACCTTTTCAAACCTTTGAGTCCCACACAGTGAAAATATCTGTTTTTTGGTTTGTTTGTAGTTTTCTCTGCTCCCTGAAATGTTAAGGGAATCAAACAATGATTTGATTTGTTGTGTTTTATAAAGCAGTAAATATCCCTGAGTTTATTTTGACCTGTGCCAAACAGTTGAGCTGGTAGTTAAAGGGTTAAAATGACACAGCCTGATCAGTGAGCCAATCAGAGGAGGAGTCCATGTGACCTGTGGTGGCGTAAAAGCCCTCTGAGTCGTCCAAAGAATCAGAAGAAGAATCAGAAATACTTTATTAACTCCCAAAGGGGAAATTTGGTTGTTCCAGTTTCTCTTCTACACAGTATAGCAGTCAGAAATATCAGATGAAGACATTAGAATAGATAGGAGTAGCACTGATTTAACTAATATGAAGTCAAAATAAAAATAAAATCAATACAACTAAAATGAAAACAAATGAAAAGAGCATGAAAATGAAGTGAGCAGGTTGCAACATGCAGAGCCTTGAAGCAATATCAACTTCCTTCTAAAGAAGAATGATAAATAAATGATGCACTGCTACACTGCACTAAAGCTCATCCTACGACTGGAACATTTAAACTACCTCACTGTACTTAAAAAACATGATGGAAATATTATTTATTCTTTCTAAGCGTCTTGAGCTTGGTAAAATGTCATTTTGTTCTACTGTTTGCTGTTGATATATAGTTTTTGACTTCTTACATTTCAGTGAAAGTATGTTAAAATTAGGGATAAACCACAGTATTGAGATGATATTGGAATAAATGAATGAATGAATGAATGAATGAATGCTTTATTTCAGTTAAAAAACAAAAATAAAATCATGTTTTTCCAATAAAAGAAAAGAAAACAGACAGCAACCAAAAAAGGAACAGGCTGAAGCCCCAAGGCTTATTTTTGCCTCTCCTGTACCATCATAGGATTAACTGAATAATTCACAATAAAACATCAGTACGAGTACATTATTCCAAAACACGTGAGAGCTTAAACTGAAAAATAGAATTCAATCAAGTTTAATAATTTTAGATTTTAAAATCTTCTTAAAAACTAACAAAGAATTACACATCTTTATTTCATCGTTTAGTCCATTCCAATATTAGTATCAACCAATTTTAAAATATTTGCAGATATTTACAATCAACATTGTCATATGTGGGCCAAAATATGTCCCACATTGCTATACCATCACTTCAATGGTACATTTAGCATCAAGAGTTTCATTTTCCAAGAGTTAAATGTTGGTTTTCTTGTCAGCTTCTTGCAGACTATTTTGGACCCACGCCCTTTCCTATCATTGACAGAGTGAGACAAGCTCAAAAACCTTTTGTGTCTCTGCCCAGTGGCTGGCTCCCAGCTGTTAGCTCCGTACGTAGCTTAGCTCAATGGCTGGAAGTCAATAGGAGTCAAAGCCGGACTGACAAAAGTGGACAAAATACTCCTTGCAGTGGACCAGTGGAGGGCGTATTAGCAGGTGAAGTAAATCCAAATGGTTCTAAAACATTTTAAAAGACGTGTTTTCTTTCTTAAATCTGTTAAAATAACGCTTTTGATAAACACAGAACTGCGCATGAGAGCTCATCAAAACGTTGTTTTAATGGATTTAAAAAAGAAAACACCTTTTAAAATGTTTTATAACCATCCTGATTTACTTTAGGTGCTAATAAGCCAACTCGCTTTTCTTAAATCTGCTAAAATAACGCTTTTGATAGACACAGACCTGCGCATGCAGTGCTCATGACCGGAAGTAGCAGCCGGACTGACGAAAGTGGACAAAATACTCCTTACAATGGTCCAGAGGATGGCTTATTAGCACCTAAAGTAAATCAGAATGGTTATAAAACATTTTAAAAGATGCGTTTTCTTTTTTAATCCGTTAAAATAACGTTTTGATACACACACGGACCTGCGCATGCGCAGTACTTAGTCCGGCTCCTACTTCCGGTCCGCGGAGCTCTGACCATGCGCAGTTCTGTGTTTATCAAAACATTATTTTAACAGATTTAAGAAAGAAAACACGTCTTTTAAAATGTTTTATAACCATTTGGATTTACTTCACCTGCTAATACACCCTCCACTGGACCACTGCAAGGAGTATTTTGTCCACTTTTGTCAGTCCGGCTTTGACTCCTATTGACTTCCAGCCATTGAGCTAAGCTACGTACGGAGCTAACAGCTGGGAGCCAGCCACTGGACGCAGAGACACAAAAAAGGTATTTTTGAGCTTGTCTCACTCTGTCAATGATAGGGAAAGGGCGTGGGTCCAAAATAGTCGGAGTACTCCTTTAAAAACAACCTCAGTTGACCAAAGTGCTGCACAGGGGTACAAAATAATCGTTCATACACTTCAGACATAAAATTGTCACATTGAAGCAACAAGTCAGTTTTTGTGAAGTAAAGACTTTGTGCTCCTGTCCAAAATATAATTAGGAGTATTGGTGATAATGAGTTCAGAAATATCTGCAGATAAAATATAAAAGAAATCAAATATGCCCAATAAAATGTTTCTACTCCTTAAAGGGGATGAAAGAAGTTTGAGATCTTAACTGAAACACTTATTAAACAGTAAAGACAGCTCTTCTAGTTTTCTTGAAGATTCTAAATCGAGGCAACTGGACTGTGTTCAGTTTTGGGAAGACGTTTCTCTTCTCATCCAAGAAGCTTCTTCAGTTCAAAGAGCTGGACAAGGCAGCAGATATTTATCTTGGTAGAGATTGAAGACAACAACAATAGAAGAGGAGGAGTTGTATATTCTATTGTTGTTGTCTAACTATTGATATTATATATTAGAGATACTTCCACTGTAAATAAATTAGTATATGTATGTGTAAAAATAGTTTAAAACATATTGTCAGTGTTAGAAATAGACTTATCAGTGCAATAAATCTATAGATCAGTCTTCAGCTGGTTGTTGGTGTTCACATGTTCATCATCAGGTAAATAAAGACATGAAACATTTATTTTCTTGATTTGATTTGAATTCTTTCAGCCTGTTTTTGTTGAGAACAATCAGCTGTTCATAGGTGACATCAGCTGACTGATGATCAGCTGTTTCCTGTCAGCACAAACAGACGTCTCTTCAGTGGACGCTGCAGAGGACAAGATGTCTCAGGTCTTTGAATCACCTGCAGGTTTGGACTACAGATCACACAGAGACACTGAACCAGACCATACCCTAAACCCAGGATAGAGGGGCTCGTGAATGTGGTCTCTGTGGTGTGGAGGTGGATCAGTCCATCAGAGGAGACTTCATAGAAGGACAGAGATCCAGCAGGACAGTCCACATACACCCCTACTCTACCAGAGGATGAAGAGGAGGAGGAAGAGAATATTTCTCTGTCATTGTGCAGGACAGAGTAACCACAGTCAGAGCAGATCAGACTCCAGGAATCGTCATTACGTCCAAACAAACATTCATCTCCATGTCCTGTCCTCCAGATTCTTCTGTAACTCACTGATACATAAACACCTCCGCTCCACTGGACCTCCCAGTAACAGCGCCCGCTCAGAGCAGACCTGCACAGCAGCTGAGGAACATCAAATCTGTCTGGATGATCAGGATATGACTGAAGCTCTCCTCTCACACGTTTCACCGTCCTGTTGTCTTCAGACAGTCTGAGTCTTCTGTTCACTGTGTTTGTGTCCACCTCCAGCTCACAGGCCCCTGATGGAGAGAAGGAGAAACATCAGAGCAGCAGGTCATCATCTGATCATCTACAACCATCTGAGCTGAGGGTTCAGAGTCAGCTCTGATGGTCTGACCTTTGACCTCCTGCTGAGGCAGTCATATTTGACCTCTGACCCCAAACTCTGCTCCATCTTTCTATCTGAACCAGTTTGATTTCTGTGTTTGTGGTTCCATGGTCCACCTTCAGTTTTTCCTGGACCTGGTCTAGTTCTGGACCAGTGAACCACCACGGTCTTCAGTCTGGACCAGAGAAGAGGACCTGGTCTAGTTATGGACCAGTGAACCACCACGGTCTTCAGTCTGGACCAGAGAAGAGGACCTGGTCTAGTTATAGACCAGTGAACCACCACGGTCTTCAGTCTGGACCAGAGAAGAGGACCTGGTCTAGTTATAGACCAGTGAACCACCACGGTCTTCAGTCTGGACCAGAGAAGAGGACCTGGTCTAGTTGATCAGACTCCGATAAATGCAGATCCTGAGATCTGGGTCATAAAGTGGATTCGTTAGAGCACCAGGCCATTTATTGAAATAAAAACAGATGTTCAAAGAAAATAGTTGACATGTTTTCTTCCTTCAGTTCTGTCCAAAAATCTGAAATCCTGATGATTCTTGGATGTTGAACTCTTTCCATGGCGCTCACACACAGCACCCAGTGCTCTCTAACTTTCACACAGACACAAAGAAAAGAATCTTTTCCTCTAATAAAGGATTTCCTGAAATAAAAGAGCCTGTGGCTCAAGTTTTTCTCTCTCAGTCTGAGGCATGTTGATGAACAACTCTTTTGATTTGATGGTATTTTTAATCTTGTTTTTTGTGCAGGCTCAGATTTTGTGTCAAATGTGAGGACACAAAGGGTCTGGGGTCCAAATATTGACCCAGAAGAGGAACAAGCCCTCACTTATTAACAACATGTTCAGTCCAAACTGTTTGAATCTCTGAATTAACCCTCGTCCTTTCACAAATAGAAAATCCTGATCAGTGATTCTGTTTTGAACCCTTTCAGTCCCACTCACACTCAGCACACAACGCTCACTAAATTAGACAGAAAATAGAAAAACAGGAATCATTTCATCAACAAAGAGCCCGTGGGTAATGTTCTCTGTCTGTCTGTCAGCGTCTGGGACATGTCATTGATTCACTACTTTATTGATTTGAAGCTTTTTGTGTGCACAGGCTCTGATTTGAACTAAAATGTCAAACATGGAGCCAGAGCCCAAAAAGTGGAGCTGCCAGAATAACAGGCCAAAAAGTCTGACACAGTAGAGAGCAGTTTTCATCCAAATGACTTCAGTCTGTCAGTGACTTCTGTCCTGCTGATTATTCTCCATGTTCAAATCAATGATCACACACTGAACCCTTTGAGCTCCTCTCAATGTGAAAATCCTGGAGCCAAAGGGACAAATAGATATTACCCATAATCCCCTGGGTTGGCCTGAGGCTCTCATGTACAGCTCACGTTCAGCTCATGGTGTGATGGAGCATTTCTCTGATCACACCAACACACCATCTCTGCTGATTTTTCTTCCTCATCTTCACTTTGATCATGTGACCTGTTCCTCAGACTAATGACCTCTGACCTTCATGTCTCCATGCTTTATCCTCCTGATGCTGTTTTATCTCTGGAGCTCTGACACAATCCTTCAGATGAAAAGTTGATGAGAGTAAAAAGTTGAATAATCATCATTAAATCAAAGATTAAAAACACTCACACTTCTTCAGACCAGGTCTCAGTCTGTGCGCTCCACCATGGTCCAACCTGGAGACAGAAACCAGAGCTGGGATCAGTTCTTCATTCATCAGGGTCCTGAGATAGCCTCCCTCTCCAGCCCACACCAATCAGGAGGTTTCTACAGAAAACCTTCCCCTCTGTCTCCATCCAGGGTCTGTCTGGGCTCAGAGCTCTGAGTGGATCCTCTTAACCAGGTCACACCGTGGTTTCAGTGGGACAGGCCCGTGGATGGCTCTTTATTTTCACACTTCTGCATCACAAACAGGATCTATGTGTTTACTTCTCCTCTTAGTACATGAGTGTGCGGCCATTTCCACGCACAGACCTGCGTTTATCAGTGTGAGCGTGGGCGGGGGAGACGCTGGTGTCCCACGTCAGGGTCTGAGCTGGTTAGACTCAGTCAGTGTGGACTCACTGCAGCCCAAATCTGTGAAGGAGGACCATCACATCATCCTGACTGTGTCTCTGTAGACTTCACAGCTCAACACTCACATTAAATATGATGTCTAAATGGATTTAATAAACACCTCTGACATCCCTGTGGACTAATGAGCTGTTGAAATAAGGCTGAAGAGCTGTCAGCTGATCTGTTCATTCAGATTTAATAAAGGAAAGTTTTCTTCAGCTCTTTATTTGAACCATCAGAGAGGCTTCTTTCAGTCATCATCAACTTTTTAAAACACTTCAGTCTGGGGACAGGTGAACATGGCGTGCTAGAAGATGTGTTTTTAAGCTGAGCTGCCGCCTCCAACTACTACTTATTGAGCTGTAATAAGTGCTACTACCTGTGCAACCTACAGGCGATTATATTAGATGGTAGTTTACATCTTTATCTGAGATTTACTGTACTTGTGAACGGAGAACGATGTCTAAACAGACTAAACTTCAACCGAAAAAAAGTGGCGGCTACAACTGCTAACGCTAGCGAACAGCAGCACAGCTAATCGATGACATGCCTCCTCCAACTCAAGTTTCAGAAGATACTGAGGCACTAATTCTGAAAGTGTCTGAGCTGCTTTCAGCGTAATGGAGGAAAAGCTTTCTAAGTTTTCGGAGACACTGGATAAAGTTTCCACTACGTTGGAGGACCACTCGGCGCAAGATTACAGCCGCAGAGCAGAGAGTGTCCAGCGTGGAAGATGAAGTGTCGGTGATGGCGGAAAGGCTGAATGAAGCCGAAAAAGAAAATCAGTCTGTTGACCACTTGTGTAGACGACTTGGAGAATAGAAGCAGACGGGACAACATCCGGATTACCAACCTGAAAGAAGGCGCGAGAGGAACGAATCCTATCCAGTTTTTCGAGACGTGGCTCCTTGCTCCTCGCCTGATAGGGATCTGGTGCCATGAAGCGATCAAGATGGACCGCGGCACACCGGAGCCTTGCCCCACCGGTCCCCGCCCACGCCCAGTGATAATCAAGCTTCACAACTCCAACGACAAACAGCGGATCATGGCAGCGGTCAGAGCATCACCAGAGCTCGAGCATGAAGGGCAACACATCTATATCCACCAGGATTTATCTGCTGCTGTGCGTGATAAAAGGCGAGGTTTCAACGCTACATGCCGCGGCACTCATTAAGGGCATACGCTTTTAGTATGCGCTTCCTGCCACGCCACCCTGAAACACAACGCATCGTGCACAAGTTTTCCACATCTAATGATGCACAAGCATTTGTTGATTCCCTGAGCTGAGAAAACGACAACAGAGAAATAATCAATACGCTGGATGCTCAAGTAAGTGCATCGCTGTTTTAGAGATTAAAGAACAAATAAGGGGACCAAAGAAAAAGGTACTTTCGTATTGTTTTGACACTAATGTGAAAGGCAAGTAGCACAACATATGGACAAAGACTTGTTTTATGACTATCAGAATATGTTTGAGTTGGGGCGGTAGTGGGAATATTGCCTTTTCCTGTAGAGCGGGGATAGCTTTTGGCTGCACCTGTTTTTTTTTTTTCCTTTTTATACCACCTATATGGTGGCTTGTTTCGTTTTGAACATTTTTAAATCAATAGTTACGTTGTGTTGCTTTGGTTTGTTTGATGTGTGTGTAAATGTTCTCTGGCCATCACTGTTTGATGGTAGTGTTTTTTCCAGCACAGCTAGTCCATATCAAAGGTTGATTATGTCCATTTTTATTTTTGTCTATTTTTTGGTTAACTATGATGCACTTTGCTTTATAATATTAATGAGAGCATTATGGGTAACACTAAAATATTGACCCTTAACGTCAAGGGTTTTAATCACGTTATTAAAAGACGCAAGGTACTTTCCATGCTTAAAAAAGATAAGGTGCAGATTGCTTTATTACAAGAAACACCTAATTGACCCTGAGCATACAAAATTAAAGTGTGACTGGGTGGGACAAATTTACTTTTCCTCTTTTAATTCTAAAAGCAGAGGTGTAGCAATATTGATTCATAAAAACTTACCTTTTGTTTTGGAAAGGATTGTAAAAGATGAAGAGGGACGTTTTGTGGCAATCACTGGGATTTTATTTTATGCCCCAAACACATATGAGGCTACATTTTATTCAAAATTTTTGGCCGAAGTTTCATCTATTTGTCCCACTCATGTTATAATTGGGGGTGATTTTAACTGTGGTCTAGAACCTAGTATGGATTACAAGCCCTCTAAAACTCATCCACCTTCTAGAATGATGAAAGCTACAAACGGTTTGTGCAATGACCTTGGTCTTTTTGATGCCTGAAAGATCTGCAACCCTCTCCAAGGATTTTACTTTTTATTCCCGCCGTCATCACTCCTTTTCTAGAATAGATTTTTTGTTTGTTTCTAACTAATTGGTCTATAAGATGTGCACAATTCTGACGGTTTATCCTTTTTTAAAATCAAAGAAATATGCACCATATTCAAAGTTGGAGGTAGAGTTCCATGCATTATTGATTCTTTATATACATTTAGCAATGGACCAATGATTTTCTTGGCCTTTTTTTTATAAAAATTAGGCCCAAACCCATCAGGGCCTGGGGCCTTTCCAGCTTTTAAGGACTGTATGGCCTCCAAAACCTCTTGAGTTGTTATTGGTTTATCCAAATTTGAGCTTTGTTGTTCAGACAACCCTGGGAGATTAATCTTATTGAAAAAAGTTTCACTGGGAACTGATGTATCACCAGATTCTGAAGAATAGAGTTCCTGATAGAACTCTTTCATTATCTTACAAAAGTGTAAGTCACCTTTTTTGTCTTTTAGAGAGGATATTGCATAAGATCCGCTTTTTCCCTGTGCAAGTCGGGCCAGGAGCCTCCCAGGTTTATTTCCAAATTCAAACAATCTGTGTTTTGCATAAAATACTGCCGCTTTCTGCTTTTTGAGTAAGCAACTGGTCTAAAGCAGATCTGGCTGCATCTAACTGTTTAAGCACCAAAGGTGAGGATGACTGTTTAAAGTCCCTCTCCAAATTAGCAATTTGCTGTTCGAGTTCTATTTGTTTTTTAAGAGAGTCCTTCTTCTTTGCAGAAACAAATGAGATAATGGAGCCTCTCAAAAATGCTTTGCCCTGCTTTCCCACAAAGTAGAAGCACTAATGTCAGGTGTATCATTTGTGGACATGAATAAATCCCATTGGTCTTCTAAGTATTTCACAAATACTGGGTCACTCATTAAAGCTGGGTTTAAGCGCCAATGTCTTGAGAAAGGATCATCATATGGTGGTAATAATTCCATGATGACTGATGAGTGATCTGAAAGAACACATGGATTGATAGAACATGCCTGGGTTCTGTCAAGGATTGATCTAGATTACTTGGTGTAGACTGTAAAATTTTGGCAAAAATTCTGGCTAGGAGATTGGAAGAGGTGTTGCCAATACTGGTAAAACCTGACCAGACAGGTTTTGTTGGAAATAGGTACTCCCACTCCAATGTAAGAGCTGTTAAATATTCTTCAGTTTTCACAAAACAAGAATTACAGGGCGCTTGCAATCTCACTCGACGCTGAAAAGCGCTCGACCAGGTGGAGTGCGACTTTTAATGTTCTAAACAAATTTAGTCTTGGCCCTGTATTTGTGGGATGGGTAAAATTACTGTATAATGCTCCCACGGCAAGGATCTTGGTGAATGGTTCAGTATCTGATTGCTTTTCCTTGGGTAGAGGAACCCGTCAGGGCTGTCCCCTTTCCCCTCTTTTATTTGCTTTGGCTTTGGAGCCGCTGGCGGAGGCTATAAGAACACACCCTGAAATTTTTGGAATTAAACTTGGGAACACTGAATACAAAATATCTCTTTGTGCCGATGATGTAATATTGTTTATAACAAAACCAGAAACATCGATACCAACTTTGCTTTCCATTATTAATCAATTTGGTCAGATTTCGGGGTATAAAATTAACTATGATAAATCAGAAGCCCTTCCGCTAGGCATTCAAAGGGAAAGTTGGGATCCTCCAAACAACTTCCCCTTTAAATGGTCATTTGGAGGTTTTACATACCTAGGTGTAAGAGTCTCATTACTTCAGATTTGTACAAATTAAATTTTAAGACAATTTTACACTCGATAAAGAGTGATTTAAATGGGTGGTTTGACCTTCCACTTTCATTATTAGGTAGGATAAGTTTGATAAAAATGAACATCCTCCCTAGGATTCTCTATCCTATGCAAATGCTACCTCTTAAAATAAGCAAAACTACTTTTAATGAGATTGAGAAAAGTTTGTCTAAATTTATATGGCATGGGAAGAAATCTAGGCTTAAGATGAAGGTTCTGCAGCTTCCATATGACAGAGGGGGTCAGGCATTACCCAATTTACAATATTACTACTGGGCCTGTCATATACCTATTATATCAGGGTGGTTGCATTCGATTCTACACCAACCTGATCCGCATATGGATAATTGGTGCTGTGAGTCTTTGTCACTATTGAGTCTACTATCTTTGGATATGAATAAGCTCCCGGTGGAGGTAAAAACAATGACATTTTGTTTGTAACACTTAGGGTTTGGCATAGTATTAGGAGTCATCTTGGGCGGAAAAACTTCTCAAGTGCATTGCAACCTCTTATTAATAATGTAATGTTTCCCCCAGGTACAGGGTATGGTATATTTAAAAACTGGCATAACAAAGGTTTAAAACTAATATGTAACTTTTTTGAGAAAGATGTTTTCTTGTCTTTTAAACAAATTCAGAATAGGTTTGGAATCATACAAAAAGACTTTTTTGGTGTTCTCCAGGTAAGGCATTATGTTCAGTCCTCTCTCTCTTTTCCATGTGACCAACCAATTCTCAACCCAATAGAAAATTTTCTTCTCAAATTTAACAAGAACACCAGTTTTCAAAAGAAATTTATTTCTCTTTGCTACACAAAGCTAATAGAAATTATTCCTCAATTGGCTCACACAGCCAGGTCGTGTTGGGAGACAGATATGGGGACTGAGCTTAGTGATGAAATTTGGTCGAATGTATTCATGTCTGCTAAAAAAATCTTTACTTGTAATAGACTTAGAGAAAACCAATATTGTATTATATACAGACTCCAACGTACTCCTCATTTTATGCATAAGATTTCACCTCAAATCTCACCTTTCTGTATAAAATGTAAAAACAGTGTGGGTACATACCACCACTGTGTCTGGCAATGCCCACTTATATTAAGATTTTGGAAAAATGTTGCTATAGAGCTCCGTTCTATTTTTCATAGACCAATTCCTGTTGACCCTATGCTGTTTTTGCTCGGCTACTCATGGGAGCCGATTGTGTTGCTCAGATGGAGTTAATGTGCAAACTTCTTCATCTGGCAAGAAGGTGCATACTACTTCAGTGGATTCAAGTACAACCTCTATCTGTCACACAATGGTACAGAGAGACTTTTAAAGTTTTTCCGATGGAACGTCTTAGTGCCCTTGCTAAGGGTAACTCTAACATCTTCTATAAAATATGGCAACCCTTACCGGATTTCTTGCCTCAGAATATTGCTGAGATACTTTGTACAGGAGGCTCACATTTTCTGTTTAAAGGGAATACTTTATAGAAACCCAATGTCACATATTACTTGGACATATACTGGAAGTGCACTGATTTGGACTCTGTAATAGTTTGTATTAAGACATAGGCTGTGCTGTGCTGGATTGTGTTGTGATGTGTTCTTGAAAAGACAATAAATTACATTTTAAAAAAAAAAACACTTCAGTCTGTGCAGGACTGTGGAGATCTGAGCAGAGAAACTACAAACTGATCAAGTCTGACAGGAGACTGACATAAAAATGAAACAGTCAGTGGACTATTACTGAGAGACATCAGGATCATTTACTGTCTTTCCCAAATATGACAACTACATGGCTGATCTACCAAATTATTCATGAACCGGAAGTCTTTTTAATGAAGCTGCTGAAACTCAAACCAGTCTCCAGTCTCTCTCTGCAGCCCTGACGTCTCTGACTCTCAGTCATCTCACTTTTCAGGCTGCTGAACATCAACATGTGATTCTTTCTTCTTCTGTGGTGTCAATGTACCTCAGGATGTTCAGGCTGCAGCGTGGATCCTCCCGTCCGAGCAGACAGCAGCTTCTCTCCTCGTTCTCCTGGATGATTGTAGCTCAGGTCCAGCTCTGTCAGAGAGGACGAGCTTAGAGCAGAGTCCAGAGACACACAGCCCTCCTCTGAGACCAGACAGCCGGACAGACTGCAGACAGACAGACAGACAGACAGACAGGTGAATCCACAGTTCGACATCACAGGATCAGGTCCAGAAAGAAGACCTGTCTGTAGTACCTTCAGTCTCTAAAGTAGTCTGGGAGGGGAGCCTTTAACCATCAGGACCTTTAAAGTCCTCTGTAGTCCAGGTCCACGAGGGAGACACCCTCTTTGAGAGCAGGCTGAAAACCTCCTCTTTTTCTGATAAAGCTTAGAACAAGTCCGGCTCCTCAGGGACTGGGTTGAAGACCACAGATTGAAGGACTCTGTCCTAGTTTTGTGTCTATAAACTGATGAATGGTTTGGATGTGCTGCTGATTGATGGGTCCATCATTTCAAAGACTCAGACATGTTCTGCTCAAACAGCTTTGACCCTCCTGAAAGGCCTCAGAGCTGTTGGTCTTTCCCTGCAGAGTTTTTAGAGGAACCTCCGCTGCAGGGCCGGAGGCTCCGCTGCAGAGCCGGAGGCTCTTCCGCGGAGGCCGTTTTACGACGCCATGAGAAATAGAGCCTATTTAGCGGTGTTTTTGTGTGAAAGGAACGCGCTGAAAATTCTCTAAATAAAGCGTGAATGCAGACTGATATCAGATTTTTTCGGTGGGAGTCCATTTATTTGTGTTTTTGGTCAAGTAAAATATGGCCCCGTGTGAGTACAGCCAAATCAGCAGTCGAGTAGGGCTGGAGGAGAAACGGCACGCTTGGTCCTAGCGCCCTGGGTTTCTGTGACACAGAAACACTGCTGTAGGGGTAATTTCTGACCTAAACCTTGTGATAGGACCCAAGTTGTTCCATCCCGGAATATCACTTTAAGGCCCTCAGTCTGTTTACAGAACATTTGGAGCTCCTTCATGTTGAAGGTGTTCAGGAGCTCAGATGATGGTCACAGCTTTGATTTGAATTTCAACATTTTTATGTTTACCTGAGAGTCTCCAGTCTGCAGTGTGGACTCTTCAGTCCATCAGACAGCATTTTCACTCCTGAATCCTGCAGGTCGTTGTTACTCAGGTCCAGGTGTCTCAGACCAGAGGACTGTGAGCTGAGGACTGAGGACAGAGCTCCACAGCTCTCTGACAGTCCACATCCACTCAACCTGAGTAAAGAATCACAAGAGCATAAAGAGCAAACAGTTAATGATCATTCTTGTAAAAACACAGAAATCTGATGTGACCTGTGCAGGTAGGTGCACCTACAGAGCTTTGCTGGAGGCTTTGACCACTGGCAGCAGCCTCAGAAGAGCCTCCTCTGAAGCAGAGTATTTCTTCAGGTCAAACACGTCCAGGTCCTTCTCTGAGGACAGTAAGATGAAGACCAGAGCAGACCACTGAGCAGGAGACAGTCTATCTGTGGAGAGACGTCTTGATGTCAGGGCCTGTTGGATCTCCTCCACCAGAGAACGATCATTCAGTTCATTCAGACAGTGGAACAGATTGATGCTCTTCTCTGCAGACACGTCCTCACTGATCTTTGACTTGATGTACTCAACTGTTTCCTGATTGGTCTGTGATCTACTTCTTGTTTGTGTCATCAGACCTCGTAGAAGGTTTTGATAGGTCTGCAGTGAAAGACCCAGGAGGAAGCGCAGGAACAGGTCCAGGTGTCCGTTTGGACTCTGTAAGGCCTGGTCCACAGCTCTCTGGTGGACGTGTTTCAGATCAGGTTTGACAGTAAAGATTTTAAGGACCTTGGATGGTCTCTGTTCTTCTGCCATCAGATTGACTCCAGAGTTGATGAAGGTCAGATGGACATGAAGAGCAGCCAGGAACTCCTGAACGCTCAGATGGATGAAGCAGAACACCTTGTCCTGGTACAGTCCCCTCTCCTCTTTAAAGATCTGTGTGAACACTCCAGAGTACACTGAGGCTGCTCTGATGTCCATGCCACACTCTGTCAGGTCTGCTTCATAGAAGATCAGGTTTCCTCTCTGCAGCTGCTCAAAAGCCAGTTTACCCAGAGATCTGATCATCCTCCTGCTTTTTCGACTCCAGTGAGGATCAGTCTCTGCTCCTCCATCATACTTGATGATCTTCACTTTGGACTGAACCACCAGGAAGTGGATGTACATCTCAGTCAGGGTCTCGGGCAGCTCTCCTTCCTCTCTGGTCTTCAGCTCATGGTCCAGGACTGTGGCAGTGATCCAGCAGAAGACCGGGATGTGGCACATGATGTGGAGGCTTCTGGATTTCTTTATGTGGGAGATGATTCTTCTGGCCTGCTCCTCATCTCTGAACCGTTTCCTGAAGTACTCCTCCTTCTGCTGGTCAGTGAACCCTCTGACCTCTGTCACCATGTCAACACATCCAGGAGGGATCTGATTGGCTGCTGCAGGGCGTGTGGTGATCCAGATGTGAGCAGATGGGAGCAGGTTCCCCCTGATGAGGTTGGTCAGCAGCACATCCACTGAGGTGGACTCTGTGACATCAGTCAGGATTCTGGTTTGGTGGAAGTCCAGAGGAGGCCGACACTCATCCAGACCATCAAAGATGAACAAGACCTGAACTCCTCAAACCTGCAGATTCCTGCTTCTTTGGTTTCTCTGAAGAAGTGATGAACAAGCTCCACCAAGCTGAACTTCTGCTCCTTCAGCAGATTCAGCTCTCTGAAGGTGAATGGAAACATGAACTGTATGTCCTGGTGGGCTTTGTCTTCAGCCCAGTCCAGGGTGAACTTCTGAGTGAGGACTGTTTTACCAATGCCAGCCACGCCTTCGTCATCACTGTTCTGATTGGTCCATCTTCTTCAGCTGTTCCTCTAAAGAGGTCTTCTCTGATGGTCTTCTCTGGTTCCTGTGGTCTCCTGGATGTGGTCTCGATCCGTTGGACCTCATGTTCCTCGACCCCTCCAGCCTCTCCCTCTGTGATGTAGAGCTCTGTGTAGATCTGGTTCAGCAGGGTCAGGGTTCCTGCTTTAGCGATCCCCTCAAACACGGTCTGGAACTTCTGCTTTAGGTTGGACTTGAGTTTTCCTCGCACACTGGGGCATCAGATCCTGAAGGAAAAACCAACAAATGACATGAAAGTCTGGATCCTGGACAAAGTCGTGACATCACAGAGGGGCTGCTCACATCTTCATTTTACCAAAAAGTGTTTTTATTTAAACCTTGTGGTTATGAATATCATATTGAAGCAGATATTAATAGTCATACTTACAGCTTAATTTGTGAAGTACTATTAAAAACAGAGGTTTACAAAGTGCTTTGACAAACAGCCAGGAACATATAGAAGACAAAGTACAAGAGTCTTAGCACAAAAGGATCAAAACAACAATAAAGCTCAATTTTAATCAAAAAACTCTCACAAACACACAATGACAGAATAAATCAAACACAGTAAGAACAAAGAGGAGAGAGCAGCAGCATTTCGGGAGTCCTTTAAATGTCAAATAAATGTAAGTAATGACATTGATATGAAGATGAAAACATTAAAAGCCAACAACAGAGAAAGAATCTATAAGTTATGGAAGCTAAATTATGAGAACAATAAAGACAAATACTGGGCTACAATGACAGAAATACAGAAATGAGATTAAGATGACATCACAGGTTTTGATTTTAATTTTAAAATTTACTTAAAAGACTCTTTTTGCATGTCTCATCTCCTCGGGCAGATTGTTCCGAAGTGGAGGCGTACTGATGGAGAAAGCTCCATCACCTTTAGTTTAGAGTCAGATGAATCAATTGGCAGAAAGGAAAGCAGCATAAATTGAATTAAAAGTGAATTAAAAGTAAGTAATGACATGATATGAAGATGAAAACATTAAAACAGAGAACAACAACAGCAGAGAAAGAAGCTCCAACTAAAGGAAGCTAATGCTAATTTATAAGAATAGAGGAAAATACTGGGCTACAAAGACAGTAATACAGAAACAAGATTAAGATTATGATGACATCACAGGAGAGCAAGTCTGTAAAGATGAGATTTTGAAAGTGACCAAAAAGACTCTTTCTGCATGTCTCATCTCCTCAGGCAGATCATTCCAAAGTGGAGATGTACTGATGGAGAAAGCTCCATCAGCTTTCGTTTGGAGTCGACCTCAGAGTGACCAGGAGGCCCCCGTCTGAGGATCTGAGTCTGTGAGCTGGATCATAACAGATCAGTCGCTCTGAAATATAGCCAGGAGCGAGGCCCAGGAAAGCATTAAAAGAGATTAGTTCAATCTCAAAATGGATTCTATACTGATGGGAGCCAGTGAAAGGAGCTGAAGTCGGGTGATGTGATGTCGTCTGTTTAAACCTGTCAAACGCTGAGCTGCTGTATTCTGAACCAGTTGGAGGTGAGAAAGAGATTTTTGATGTAAAGCAGAAGGAAAGACTTGCAGGGTCAAGGTATGGATGAGTTTTTCAAGGTCTGGTGGGGAGAGCGCTACTTTTATTTTCAAAATGGTTCTTAAATGAAAGAAACAGGACTGGATGACTTTGTTGATGTGGGTGGAGAAGGGTAGACCAAATGAAGTGCTGAACTGTAAGTAATTATTAATTAATCATGTAAACATTAATCAAGTTTCTAGTTGTTGGTCGCATTTTAAAATTTCTGGTTACAACAAACAAGCTTTCACAGCTGTGGCTACGGCTATTATCACATCTGCCTACGTAACAGCGTGCTCTGGGTGATGATGTGGTGGGGAATCGAGTTGCTCCTCATTTGTCAGCTGTGTGTTTACACCCCTTTACCTTGGCCCTCAAAACAGAGGGCTAAAGGGAAGGGGTAAGATGAATGAGTAAGACGAAGGGGCAGGGCTCAGGGGTAAAATTCACCCTCTGAGTTATTGAGCTGAAGGAAGTTTCCTTCCATCCCACAGCTGATGTCACTGAAGAGTCCTCAGATTTTGAGGAAGGTATATCTGTGTGTCGTCTTCGTAGAAGAGGAAGGAGACTTGGTGGTGCTGAATTATTTGGCCAAGGGGCATGTAGATTCTGTTGGGATGGATCTAATCATGCATGAAAAGTGAGACTCAGTCCCAGAACAGATTAAAATTGTCAATGAAGTGAATGTTGGGAGGAGCAGGATGATTGGAGCCAGGGCACGGGCTTGTTCAAAGGTGCAATCTGGACCAGAATGATCCAGATCCGAACTTTTCAACACTATTGAATTAGGATAATGAGTGCTCTAAAGACAGCATATCACCCTGAAGGCTGCTAGGTGTGCAAAAACTGGTAGAGCAGGCAGCATGAGGTCTCTCAAAGTGTCTTTGAGAAACAAAGAAAGCACAGAAATTAGACATACCTCATTTTCAATATCTTTTGACCAGCCAAGCTTATCTGTCCCACAAAAAAGTAAAGACAAAAGCAAAAAATCCCATGTGTTTCAAATTCAAACTAAAAATTTCAATCCTTAAACATTTTCACCACGGTAAAGCAGCTCCACATCCAGTCCCTCATCTCTGGCCCCGTCCCCACCTGTGGCAGAGTATTGGGTAGGTTCAGTAGACTACTGAGCCTCAACACCTGGCTGTCCTCTGTCTGGGGACTCCATGGCGTGGGCTTCATGGACAATTTTAATGCCTTCTGGGACAGGAGGCACTTGTTTGGTGCAGACGGGCTGCACCTGAACAGAGCTGGAAGCAGTCTCCTCGCTGCTAACCTGGACTATGGTAGGCAACACGTCCAATTACCTTTCACCTCTCGCCTTCACTTTCCAATGTCAGGTAGTCGATCCACCACTTATTGATGTCCCTCCGGTCTCTGTCACTATGGACATGGTTCCACTTTTAGCAGCGCCAAATGTTTTACTGGACTTGGACCCCCTGATCTCACCACAATGTTGCACATTCCCACCATTATCACCAACAGAGGACAAACAAAAAACTGTTTTTCAAGTAAACCTGTGGGCTCATGTAACAATAATCTCATACATATTTGCACACAAACTCGACCCGTTAATTCATCACAACAACAAACTGCACATGGCACTTTTAAATGTGAGATCGCTTTTAAACAAAACATTTTTTACTAGAAAAGCACTCGGAGAGCGCAGACCTCCGCCAGCACCACAGTCCTCAGCCATTTTGTCATTTTGACCATAAATATTACTCCTACCTTTTTTCATCAAAAATATTTAGATTCCTTGACCATGAAAACATACCATTAGCAACTGGATTCATAATGATATCTATTTTAGTTCAGTAGTTATTCACAGAAATCACATTTTTTGCCATGGTGGCCAGATGCTGATCCGGATCAACACCAAAATCGAATCAGTTCTTCCTCTTTTCCCATGCTGAACAATTCCTGAAAATTTCATTCAAATCCGTCCATTACTTTTTGAGTTATTTTGTTCACGTGGGGACAGACGGACGGACAGACGGACAAACTCTCCCAAAAACATAACCTCCTTGGCGGAGGTAATCAATGACTTGATTTTAGAAAACAGCATTGACTGTATGTTTTTAACAAATATGGCTCAGCACAGAGACCCGTGGCACTTTTAGAAACCTCACCACCCAATTATAGTTTTTTAAATTCATTTAGAAAAGAAAGGAGAGGTGGGGGAACAGCAATAATTCTTTAAACATCACTTGGTTTTAAAGAGATTTTATTTGGCAATTTTAACTCTTTCAAATATCATAGTTTTGTTTTTAACAGTCCACCTATATTGTGTCTTACCATTTACAGACCCCCCAAATATTGCACCTCTTTTACCTCAGAATTTGCAGAAATACTATCAATGATTCATTCAAAATACAACTCAGCTATAATTTTAGGGGGTTTTAACACACATGTAGACAATAAATCAAACTCTTTTACCAGTGATTTTTTTTTTATTATGTATATTTTTGGGCATTTTGTGCCTTTATTGATAGGAGAGAGACAGTGGATAGGCTTGTGAAGGGGGGAGAGAGAGTAGGGGAAGACACTCTGCAAACTGGTCACAGGCGGGACTCTAACCTGGACCGGCAGAAGCATGTACATGGGGTGCTAACCACTCCGCCAAACCAGCACCCCTTACCAGTGAATTTTTAAACCTAATCAATTCTTTGAATTTTATCCAACAGGTCACCCAACCTACCCATAAAAAAGGATGTTTTAGATTTGCTTTTAACATCTGGACTGTCAGTACATGTCACTGAAGTCAAGGATGCTGGTTTTACTGATCATTTCTGTGTCTTTTTTAAAGTTGATTATTTGAACCAAAGGGACACATCTAAGAGGACTGTACGGAAGTGCTATCTTACTGCTGAAGTTTCTGCAATAACAATGCAATCAAAAAAGCAAGGAGGAATCGTTTTTCAATGTTGACGTGAGAATCACAGCAACCAAAAATCTGTATTTTTAACTCTAGATCGTTTAATAAATCCAGTTTTTAATCACCCCCGACATTCGTCCACAGACTCAGCATGTGAGGATTTTGCAGCCTACTTCAGCAGTAAAACTGAGTTAATTTGACTGAGTTTAACCAACACCAAATCTTAAAGTTTTAAAACACCCCAAATTTTAGTCCCTAATGAGGAAACACTGGAGAAGTTTGTCCTGGTTGATGCTGAAATGCTTGACAAGGTTGTCTCCCAGCTAGACCTGCAACATGTCTTTCAGACCCCATCTCCACATTCTTTTTAAACAAATTTATACATCTTTTAAAACAGATCCTGATATTTTTAATTATTCTCTTCAGATGGGCATTTTCCTAATGCTTTTAAAACAGCATCCGATTTGCTTTTACCATATGAACCCTGTAGAGCCCTCAGGTCCTCAGGTAGGGGTCTTTTAACTAGGAGTGGAGAAAAATCGATACACCCAAGTATCGCGATTTTTTGTCTGCCGATTTTAAAATCGATATTTTTATTCAAAAATCGATATCCCCCCCCCTACACACACACTCACACTCTATAGGCGCTAAAGTCGCCAAACTGAGGCAAGCGACATTGCTGGATAAAATAGACCATAGCTGTTAAAATAGTGCTGAGTAGATTTACTACTTTTCACCAGCAGATAGTGGACAGGTGACAGGTTTCTATTCAAAGTTTGGGCGTATATTTATTTTAAAACACACACACCGGACCGAGGGACGCGAGTGTGGCTGTAGAGGCTGTGGAGCGGAGCAGAGAGAGAGACACAGAGTGATAGAGACTGAGTAAGAGTACTCACGATGCCGAGAGTACTTTGTCAAGTACTGTCTGACTCTGAATCTGAGGAATATTTACTCTCTGAGGATGACGGTCAGTCGTCCAGTGAGGACGAAACAGCAGCGTAAAGAATAGCGGAGCGGCTCCGCGGGCCATTACAGTCCCGAAGCAGTACATACCGAGAGCTTTTCCTCTGGCGACTACCTAAGAGCACACATAGTCTGGGATGCAGCCATGCAGGGAAGCTCAAAACACCGCGAAAAGTGACGGTGTTAGCGGAGAATGACACTGCGGAGCTCTGGTCAGACGAGAGAGAAGCCGGGGGTAAACAGTGCAGGCAGCAGAGGCGTTCATGGTCGGCCCGTAAATTACAGCGATGATGATGGCTGGGAAAGCTAACCACTTTGAAACTATAACCTTTTTTAAATCTTTATAGCAAAACTGAATATTTCTTGAAAAAACTCAGTTGCCTGAAGGGATAATAAGCCACTTTTTATATGCAATCCAGGCTTTTGAAGAGAGAGCATGAACAGCTGGTTAAAATATATTGCTGAATAAATCCTAAAAACAGACTCACATGTGATGTGTATTTTTCCTGATATAGTCTGTAGGCATCATCATTGTTCATCTTTTTCACTGGTTTTAAAAAAGCTAACTAAAGATTGCAAAAATACGCAATATCGTAGAATCGTAATTTAAATCGTATCGGCACCTAAAAAATCGTAATAAATCGTATCGGGGGGTGCTGGTTTGGCGTAGTGGTGAGCACCCCATGTACAAGCTTCTGCCGGTCCAGGTTCGATTCCTGCCTGTGACCAGTTTGCAGAGTGTCTTCCCCTGCTCTCTCTCCCCCTTTCACAAGCCTATCCACTGTCTCTCTCCTATCAATAAAGGCACAAAATGCCCAAAAATATACATTTAAAAAAAAATAAATAAATAAAAATAAATAAATAAATAAATAAATCGTATCGGGAGAAAAGTGAATCGTCCCAGCCCTACTTTTAACTGTTCCCAGAGTCAGAACTAAAACATATGGGAAAGTGGAAAGGTTCTACAATGACCTAAGAACAGCGATCCATAATGTGCCTGCTCACAACTTCCTCGTAATCCTGGGGGACTTCAATGCGAGACTTGGACCGGAGGACGCACCCTTCACGTACCACGATGACACCAACTGGAACGGAGAACATCTAGCTGCCCTCCTTACAGAACATAACCTACTGGCTGCCAACACCCTGTTCTGTAAGAGGATGGGCAAGAGATGGACATTCCAGGACCGAGTCACCGGTATGCAGCGTCAACTGGATTATGTACTGGTAAGGAGGAAGCAGAAGAAGTCCATCTTGAACGTGGAGTCCTACAGTACGTTCAACTCAGTAGGCTCTGATCATCGTTTGGTCGCTGTAAGGCTGCGCCTGAGTTTGAGGGTCCCTAAGAGCGCCCCAAGGCCCTGACCTGACTGGGAAGCCTTTGTGGGAAGCCCTGAACTCCAGGCCAACTTCACAGCCGAGGTGAGAGCTCACCTACATCTGCAGAACGAGGAGAGAGAGCCAACAGCCTACGAACAGTTCTTCTCTGCAATCAAAGAGGCAACCAGGAGATGGGTGCCAACAAAGGGGACTCTCAGATCTTCCCCTAGATCTAAACACCCAGAAGTTGTCCAAGCTCGGGTGCAGGTGGCAGAGGCACACAGAAGCTTTGAGAGAGAGGGGACCGCAGAGAGTCAGGAGGTGCTGTACAATGCCAAACAACAGCTGTTCAGCACCTACGACAGGATCAAAGGCGAGGAGATGTTGGAGAAGGTGAAGAGGGTAGAGGCAGAACATGGCGAACAGAGATACAAGGAGTCATGGCAGGTCATAAATTAAATGACTGGGCGCAAGATGGCGAGAGAGGTACAGTTGGCAGGCTGCAGCCCAGAAGAGAGAGTGACCTCCTGGTTTACCCACTTCCGGGATTTCCTGGGCACCCACCCAATGGACAGAGGGAGAGATACCTGCAGTGCTCACAAATCTCAAAATTGACGATGGCCACTTTACAGCTACAGAGTTTGCCACAGTGAAGTCCACCCTGAAGCAAGGAAAATGTCCTCGGCCAGACGGTATCCCCCCAGAAGTACCTAAGAACTGCGATCTTGACGACATCATGCTGGAGATCTGCAACCAGGCTCTGATAGACAACTTCAAGCCCGATATATGGTCCCTTTCTCACATCATCCCAGTTCTGTATTTACACAGTTATTTGTCTTACCCTCTATTATTTGAGTATTTTAAAGTATTATTTTAGTTTTAGCTCCTGTGTTTCCTCATTTTAATTCAAGATATCGTTTCCTCAGTCCTCTAATTCTGTTTTCTGTCAGAATTTCCTCATTTTACACAATTATGCAGTTTTCTGCTTTTTATTCCACCTATTGTTATTTTATTTTATGTTTTCCTCATGTAAAGCACTTTGTATTACAAATTCCTGTATAAAAAGTGCTATACAAATAAAGTTTGATTTATTGATTGATTAGATAAAACAGCTTTGCTCTCTGGAGAGGGATCTCAGGGTTTGCTCTTGAGCGATCAAATGGAGTTCTGAAGAGGTGTTATGCATGTCTCATCTACTTGTGAGTGGAGCCCCAAGCAGTGTGTAACACAATTCTTGCTTGTTTTGTCCTGCACAATATTTCTGCAAAGCAGAACGTCTCTCTCTATGATGACATGCCTTCAACTTTCTCTCAGAATGAGAGATTGACTGGAAATGCAGGAAGGGATGCCATTATCAGAAACTATTGTTTTAACAAGGAGTTTTAGAATGTGTCTGGAAATATGAAGTTTTTAATTAGAGTGACAATTTAAAACTTTATTGTTTTTGACAGCTTTTGAGAGGATTATATGATTTCTACCTTACTGGTCTTTAGTTTAGAGTTGCAGCTGCGGCTGGTAAAAATGAGTTGATGACTGTGACTGGTTGCTAACAGGAGTTTTTTTCAAAAAAAATAAAACTGAGGATTCATCCTTCCTCTCAGTTTCTGACTGAGAGGTAGCCACACTGGCAGTAGGCCTGGCTACCTCTCTCCTCACACTGCTGCCACACACCTGCACATAATCACTAATCACCACTTGTATAAAGGCTGCCTGGAGTCACCTCTTCTTCGCCAGTGGATTTCCTCATCTAGAGTGGTTTGTTGGCCTTACCTTCTGCTCTACTCTCTTATTCTTGGCTCTGAGCCTTTTTTGAGCTCTGTTTTGGGGCCTGCTCTATTGAAGAGTGATTTTTGATTGTGCTTTTTGTCCTCCACTACTTGGAAACATACCTCTGTCTTCTGCTCTTTCTCTACGCAGTAGAGAAATGTCCCCTGGAGCTCTCACCCTGCCAACCTGTATACATCAACTCTCACATAAGCACTTGACTGTCACTAATCCTGGTTGTTTTGGATCCTGTTGCCTTGCCTACTCTGATGTTTTCTCCATCTCTAGCTTTTGGGTCCAAAATTTAACACTAAAGGGACTGTACCTTGATAAAAGTTCTCACTCACTGTAAACCAGCAGCGTTTAGGCCCAAGGACCAGACCTTGGTTCTCTGGGCTGTAGACCCCTGTCATAGATGATAACCCCCCCTTGATCAGAGTTGACCTTCAGAATAAAGCTCTTACTGCTCCACAGATGGTCAGCCAGCTCGCCCTGATTCATCCTCCTCAGGAAGCCCACTGTGATCTTCAGAAATGCCTCTCTGATGCTCCTCTGCTCCTCATCTTCACCAACCATCTCATCCTCGCCTGAGCCTCTGAGCATCCTGGGTAATCTGGACCTAAACCTCTCCGGGTTCTCTTCAGCCTGTTCTTCACAAAGCTGATGATGTTCTCCTCCAGCAGCTGGAGAACAGAAGACAGTGGAGATTCAATGTGACAGAGCAGAACACTGACATTAACATGTGGATCATGGTGGAGCAGCAGACGTGTAGATCATGGACTTCACTGTTAAAGTGTGATGTTCTCACCAAAAATATGGAGTCCAGCTCTGATTCAGGCAGTTTGGAGAAGATACTAGGGAGTCCAGATGTTTCCATCTGACCTCTGTAGATCAGAACAGAATTAAAGAGATCAGTGACTCAGCATGAATTACCATCACCTGTGGATCGGAGGTGGTGATTTCATTAGATACCAAGAAGGCGTTTGACTGGGTTGAGTGGAGATATTTGTTCACAATTTCTAAAGATTTGGCTTTGGTCCATCATTTTTAACATGGATTAAATTTTGTATTGCTCTCCTACGACTGCAGTATTGACAAATAAAAGAATCTCTGACTATTTAAAGCTCCATAGGGGCTGCCAACAAGGCTGTAGTCTCTCTCCCTACCAGGTTAATTTGGCAATCGAGCCACTTGCTATAGCTTTCAGGGTGGAAGATGGTATTAAAGGTATCTTTTGGGGTGGTAAACTCCACAAAGTGTCTCTCTACGCTGACGATTTAAGATTATATAAATATATCCAGCCCTCAGGAATCCATACCAAACTATTATGCATTCTAAAGAAATTTGGTTTCAGGAAGGATCCAGAAGCGAAGCAACAGTTGTGCACACAATAACCTGACTTTAACAGAATCTTGAAATCAATACAGTTCAGAGCTGGGATGGAACCCGCGAGCCTTGACTTGCCAGCCTTATGCTTCTTCCACTTGGCTATGCTGGAGGAGATCATTGACAGGAGGATTCAGTCTTTACAGATGAACAGCAGAGGTGAGAGCGGGGATCGAACCCCACAAGCTTTTGAACAGGAGTCCGATGAGAAGACCAGGCGGACAACACTCTCTCACTAGGCGAACAGAGGCTTTTGGGGAAACTTGGACTGGACTCACTCTTTACTTGACGAGCAGGGATGCACCGGAAAGCAAGAAACCAGGCTTCCACTACTGGTCAGGATTCACAGATGGATTCTCAATGTCGAGGACGGGCAGGAGGGTCGGATACCAGACAGGCCACCACAGATCAGGATACACAGGCAAATACTCAGTGTCGGAGACAGCAGGCGAAGTCGACAGTCGGGACTCAGACAGACGGGTGAGCAAAGAACAGAAGCTAGTCGATACCTTGCAGTCAAGCCGAGGGTCAGGCGTAAAGGGCAGAACCAGGAACGAAACTTGTCGGCAAGGGGTGATCAATTCGGAAGACAGGTCTAGAGTTTTCATCATGGAGGCGAAGACAGTCTGACACTGACTGTGTGTGGAACAGGGGTTTAAGTAGGTGGCATGATTGCAGCAGATGCGGTGCAGGTGTGAGCAGGAGCGCAGGTGAGGTGAGTTGAGCTGATTAGGCTGCAGCAGGAATGTGGCAGGCTAAAGGTTGAGGTCCCATCCACAAGAAGACAAAGCGTTCAACAGTTTCCAAAACGATCATCATAAAGACGAAGGCGTCTCAGAAAATGTGTGCGTCTATATGAATGCACTTGATACGCATCAGAACGCTGTAAAACTTACGCCTGACCTCTAGGGCCACTGTAACGATATGACAGAATCAAGCGTAAACAGACGAAAAAACAGTGGGCATGCGCACTTGCGGCAGAAGTTGTAAACAGAGATTGTGATAAAGTGATCATAAAGTACCGTTATGTGTCACCTTAATTAAAAAAAAGAACACAAGAGCTCTACCCTGACCTGAAGGGTTTTTTGTCTTTTTTTTTTTTTTTTTTTTTTGTACTTAATGATGACCTGAGCATAACATGAACCATGAACCTAACGTGGCCTACGCTTGATATAGAGACCCTGTCAAGGTTTGTTTTTCAGAGCCTTGGGGTGGGGGATGAGGGAGTTTGATTGAAGGCCTGATTATGTAAGTCTGTTAATTTACTTGTTTGAAAAATCAAAAATAAAGTTTGGGAAAAAAGACATTCTGAAGGCAAAGCTGACCTGACCTCAACAGGTCCATCAAACAAACATCTTCATCACCTCTGAGGGACTCAAACATGGAGGTCAAAGGTCATATTTATCCATCCTCACCTGTCCTCAGCTGGTCTGTCCTTCTGAAAGTTAATTAAAAAATCTTTAGAGTCGTCACTCTTCATGGACACACCACTGGGCTCAGGAGACTCTGATATCTTCATCCTGATAAAAAAAACAAAAACAAAAAACATCAAAAAACATCATCATCATCATGAGTAAAACATGGAGGTCAAAGGTCATCTGTAAGAATCCTCACCTGTCCTCAGCTGGTCTGTCCTTCTTAAAGTTAATTAAAAAATCTTTAGAGTCGTCACTCTTCATGGACACACTGCTGGGCTCAGGAGGCTCTGACCTCTTCATCCTGATAAAACAATCATCATCATCATCATGAGTAAAACGTGGAGGTCAAAGGTCATTTGTAAGAATCCTCACCTGTCCTCAGCTGGTCTGTCCTTCTTAAAGTTAATTAAAAAATCTTTAGAGTCGTCACTCTTCATGGACACACCGCTGGGCTCAGGAGGCTCTGACCTCTTCATCCTGATAAAACAAACATCATCATCATCATGAGTAAAACGTGGAGGTCAAAGGTCATCTGTAAGAATCCTCACCTGTCCTCAGCAGGTCTGTCCTTCTTAAAGTTAATTAAAAAATCTTTAGAGTCGTCACTCTTCATGGACACACCGCTGGGCTCAGGAGGCTCTGACCTCTTCATCCTGATAAAACAAACATCATCATCATCATCAGATACTTGAGCTGTTATTTCGGGATGAAGATGCAGACAAATGGAGGGAGAGATGAAGATGCAGTGATGATGATGAAATGATGAAGAGTATGTCATTGTCCTTCTGTAAAGAGTCTTGAGGTAACACCTGTCATGATTTGGCACTACTGTGATAAAGACTGATGATGAAGATGAGGATGATGATGGTGTAGTGATGGTGTCAGTGTGATGGCTGCAGATCTTCATCTCACCTCAGACTCTGGTCTTCTTCACTCAGAGAGGTTTTAGATGGAGGGACCCCCTCCTCTGGTTCTTCAGTCTGGTCCATAGCAGAGCGCCCCCTGCTGTCTGTCAGAGAGCAGAGCGTGAACAACAAACTCTTCTGCAGGAGGCTCACTTTGAGCATCAAAACATCATCACTGACCTTGTGTCTGAATTTAAATCCTGAAGGTCAGAGGTCAAACGGTTTACAGCAGCTGGATGCAGTTCAATCAGAGGAAAACAGCTTCAAGAGCAGAAACAACAGAACCAAGAGCAACAACAGAAGAGCTGAAGGCCTGCAGAGGGGGGAGGAAGACCAGGGATAATACATGTATTATAACGTCTTATACATGTTCTTCTAATGCATTATAAACTAGACCTTTAAGTAAAGTGTTACCATAAGTATTTTCATGTTTAAACTGTAAACTGTAATATATCTATCTATATTTTCTGATGTGTTTACATATCATCATTAGTGAGTTTTGTTTGTTCTCTTGGAGGTTTATATGAAGAATGGGGCTGAGATTCATTTTTCTATGATGATAGACTGTATTTTGTAAAATAAGGCTGTTACCCATGGATCTGAAATCATCAGATAATCTTTACTTCTTTAATTTTTTCTCTCCTTGTATTTCTGGTTTTGACCTCTTGTTTTTGTCTCCTGTGTTCCTGCTTTGGTCTTTGTTCAGCTTTTAATTTTATCCACATTTCATGTCTTGTCTTTGTGTTTTATTATTTTAGCCTGTCTTTCCTTATTTCTGGAGGATATGTCACTGACTAATCTGGTCACACCTGATCTCTAATTTTTCTTCCCCAGCTGTGTCTCCTCAACCTCAAGCCCCTCATGTCTTTAACCTTCGTGTTTTTCCCTTGTCTTTGAGGGCTCATTTCTCACCTTTTCCTCCTCATGTCACAGTCACTGTGAAAGTCTTGATCCTTCTTAGTTTGTCCGCTTCTGATTGCTTGTCTACAGACATTTATTTTTACTTTGTTTGCCTAGTTTTGCTTTATTATTTTTTATAGATTTTGTTTGTACTTTGATTTTTTTGACTTTTGATTCCTGTTTTGGTTCGTTAAATAAATCCTTTTTGTGATAATCTACATTTGGGTCTTCTGCTTTTGTTCTCCTGGTTACTCTGGTCTTCAATCCTGACAAAAATATGTTCACCAAATAACTGCACATGTCCATCAAATATATATTTACACATGTATGTCAACACCAAAACCAGTATGAGAGGAAGAATCAAGCAAAGAACTTATCTGGTCCAACCCTTCCTGACAAACCAGTTCCAATCCTGAGTTAAAATTATAAGTCATTACCAGCTGTCATTATTCATGACAACAATATAAATCCATGGGTAACAGCCTTATTTTACAAACTACAGTAAATCCTCATAGAAAAATGATTCTCAGCTCCATTCTTCATATAAACCTCCAAGAAAAAACCTCACTAATACTAAGAACACACATCAGAAAACATAAATGTGTATATAATAAAAACAGTTCATACATGAAAATACTTATTTAAATGTACGCTTCTGTATTCATAATCATCCACCTGATAACTAAGTATGTACATACAATAAGCACCCCACGGTATATCTGTTCTAAACTATGTTTTATGTTCCTAAATATAATTATTTTATCATGTTGATAATTATCAGTGTTATAAGATACATAATAATATTAGTTATATTACATAATATTGTATCAGTTAATATTAACTCTCTCTCTCTCCATATGTATATATACCGGCTATATATATATATATATGTATATGTATATGTATATATATGTATATATACACACATATATATATATATATATATATATATATGTATATATATATATATATATATATATATATATATATATATATATATATATACATACATATATATTCTTAAAAGACTGTGAACTGTGATCGACTGAAGAGTTCAGGACAAACTTTCAGGCAGGAGTGAGCAGACTGTAGGCCACATTTCAGGAAGGGTGGGGTCTGAGCTTTTCTGGTGTTGGGCCAATGTGCCTATCTCTGTCAGAAAGTGTGCACTTGTGCGTGTGCGTGTAAAAATGTGTCCTCCAGTCTGCTCACTGCTGCCTGAAAGTTTGTCCTGAACTCTTCAGTCGATCACAGTTCACAGACTTTTCATAAATCAGTCAGGAGGGAGAGACTTTGACCAAAGTCAGAACAAATCTGTGACAGTAAAGAGCCTTCTCTTTCTCCAGAATCTGTTCTTCAGTCTTCACATTCCCTCTCAGCATGAACTCAGCTCTGTCAGAATAAAGACAGATCACAGCAGAGAGGCGTTCATGGATCAGATCAGGGATCTCTGATCACACATTTAACCTTAAAGACAAGTTCAAACCAGGAAGTGTCCATGTTAAAGTTCATGTTTCTGTCAGGAGCGATCTGTTCTTCATCAAAAAGCTGAATTTATGAGAAAAGACGATCTAAACAGCTTCACCTGCCCTCCACATCTCCTCATAATCAATCATCTGAACAGCTATTCGATCATTACTCGAGTATTTTCTGAGTCCAGCTGAAGCCGAGTGTACTCACCTCTTCAGTTCTCTGCTGCGACACAAAAGAGTCAAAAACGAAACTTAAATTAAGACGTGGAGTGGAGGAGGGGAGGAAATGGAGCCTCATCAACTTCCTGTTGAGATTTTACTGGAGGATTTAATAAAGATCCATTCTGATGTTATTTTCATGAACTCGACACACTTCACCACAGAAGAGGAATGGAGACTGAGCAAATAAATATTCTTATATTTGGTATTTTAATAGACATTTTATTGATGTTTATGTCTGTGTGTAGGACACTATTTAATCCACAAGAGGGCGGGATTGCATCGTGGATATGTATACATGCATCAATGAATATGTTTACAGGGAGGAAGCATTCCCTTAACAAGTAGTCTACTTGAAGTTCATTTAAGTGAATATACTTAAGTATAAGTATTCTAAGTATAATATATACCACGCACTTGTAGTGTACTAGAAAGAATACTTATTTAATACTTCTTTGATATACATTAGACCTCTTAGGATATAAAAGTATACTTAAAGTTAACTTTATAAAGTCATTTTAAGATTACAAAACTACACTTTCAAGTGTGCAAGTACACTCTTCTGTATTCTATTAGTGTGCTCGGTATAGTCCACATAGTTCACTGAAGTTTACTTAAATGAAATAAAAAGTACTGTTTTACCTGTGAGACTTTAAGTATGCTTTTAGTTTGCTTAGCATATTACTAGTAGCATTGTATAAATACTTACATTTTTTTCAAATTTAGCTCATGCTGTATGCTGTCTCTCTTTGTGTTGTAGTCGTCTTTTCCCCTTTTATTTTAGCTCTATGCTATGTTAACAGATTGGTGTCTTTATTTTCTTTTAATTCTGGTTGCTTTATTTTTGCTTCACCTTGTTTTAAACTCTTAATCTTTATATAAAAAATGAGCATATTTTTCTGTCTCTTTTTTATAATCCCTGTTCTATTATTTTGTTTTGTATTTTTTTAGGTTTGTTTTGTTTTTAGCTTAATTGGTCCTCATGTTCTCTTTTTACCTAGCAGGGTTCTTGGATTGTCTGGGTTCTCATGACCTGGTCTCAATCAACTGTAATTTGTGTTTTGTGGATGTCTTAAATGTTTTTATTTTATCTTAATTCTCTTGTGCTTTTATGTCTGTATGTTCCTGCCTGCTGTCAAAGCACTTTGCAAACCCCTGTTTTATGATACGCATTTCAAAAACAAAGACCCTCTATGAAATCAAACCATTCTTTGCTAAAAAACAAAATCTCTTAGAAAGTTTTAAAATAAAAGAAGCTACCAAGAACAAACAATGGAGCTGAAGTCAAAAAGGTCAAATCAAAATCTGAAACAAAAGTTGAAGAAAACTCCAAAGAGCGGAGAAACAGCAGAGAACACTGGAGGAACAAGAGACTTGTGCAGCTGTGACACAGAAGAGCAGAGAGCCAACACAGACAAAGAGGAGCACAGGGACTAAACACACAGCACAGGTGAGACAATCACACAGCTGAAGAGAATCCTGATCAGAGGCACACAGGAGGGAGGGCAGGAACACACCACAAGGAACACAGGGACTTCAAAATAAAACAGGAAACACACCACCACACACAAAACAGGAGCACAAAACTGAACTAAAACCAGGATCAAGACGGTAAAACAGGAAACACAAGAGGTCTCAACAAGGAACACAAGAAAGAGACAAACTAAATCAAGCAGAACGATCTGTATCAGGACACATTCACTGGTGAAGATGGAAATGAAATAATGTAAAATAACTGAGAACTGAAGTCTTTTCATGTCAAGAAAGGTCAAACAAAAGTGCCTGTATTTGGAACCAAAGGTAAATAAATAACTGGAGAGAAACAAAACTCTATTTTATTATTTCTTTTTAGATATTTGCTTAAATTTTTGTTTTTTCTTCAGCTTTGTCTCACATTTCATGGCGGTGTCAGGGAACTTCACCTGGACTTGGACTGTGTGTGGAAGCTGCCACCCAAATCAAGAGAAATATTCAACTTCTCCACTTTATTGGATTAAAATATGCTGCACTTTGAACCTAGAATGGGACAGAATATCACAGTATGACTAAATAAGCTGTGAGGAGGTTGTTACAAAAAGCACTTCAGTCACTTCAGTCTTTTTTAACAGACTCCACAGTGCTTTAATGAACAAACATGAAGTAAAAAAGTCCAACTACGGAGAAGTGTTTTTAAAAATATTAATTTGTAGCTAAATCTGAGTACATACTTATTGAATAGATAACAAACACATTTGGATTGAAACATGGGTCAATTATTATTACAGAGTATCATCACCACCTACATTAAAGGAGTGTGAACAGATGGCACTCCACTGCCATAAACTCCCCTTAAAAATTAAAGCACAGAACTTTTTCCAAATATTTTATTTTTTGTCTTGGCAAAAGCTCGAGACCCTTTGAAAAAGGATCCATGACCCATTTTGTTTCATACAAAATAAAACAAGCCAGGTCTCCTTAAATGAACAATTCATTATTTCTTTTTTTAACATTTTGAGCATTAAGTGGGATCTCAAATCAAAATACATATTTTTCTGTTTCCTCCATGAAACTGGTTATTTTCATCAACCAGGTGATGATTTTTAGCAGAGACACTGAATTTTTCAAATGTATTGTTGGTGCTTTCATCAGGCCTCTCATCATTTGCAGGCTTATTTCATTCAGAGGAGAAGAACTTTGAAGAGACTTCATTTATTTCATGACTTATCCACACCATTACAGCACAGTTATAGGAAATTTGGGGAAGATGAATCTTAGATGGCTGAAATAATCCAGCATGTGACAGCATGAAGAAACAAAGAAAAGGCAAACACACCCCTATTAAAGGGAAATATCTAATCAAAGCATCATTAAATCTACCCAAACATCCTAAATCTAAAATCTATGAGTCTGAGCAGGTTCTATATGAAGTCTAGTTACTTTGATACAGCGAGTCATCACAGTTATTTTAACTCTTTCATGCACAGTGTCACCTACAGTGGACAGATATTTATTTTATATTTTGGACCATCATGCTAACCATGTCCCAACAACCAGGTGGTAAACACCAAAACTACATTCTCAAGTTTCATAAAAATATGATCTTTGTGTCTTTTTGTTCATTTTGAGATATTACATCATAAATCCAAAATGTCCAACAAAGAAGGAAATGCACCACACTCCTCAGGATTAAGTGTTAAATCTTCTATTCTAAAAGATTTAGTCAGGAAAAAACATAAACTCTAATTCAAGGAGATGTAAGGAACATTTTAATGCAGATTTTAAAAATATTTTCCTTTTTTATTTTCATCTGTGACCAAAATTAATCTGTCCACTCCAGAGGACTTTATGAAGTAAAAAGTGTATTCTGTGTATTATGCCTGTGTTCAGATTTCACCTAATTTTGTATTTTATAAAAAAAATAAATAACTGAAAGTCACATGTTAATAGGTCAATTCAACTGCAATATTAAATATACTTTATATTTTGCATTTTATTTTGTACACCTTTAGTAAATGTTTGTGAAAAGTATGTTTGTGGATCTATATTAAATTCCATTGAATTATTATGTATTATTAACTTACTCAAAATACAACATATTAAAAAAGCTGCATATTATTTTCAACTTGTTTAAAAGCAAAAACAAATACTTTAAATATCATTCATGTGTTTTTATGAATTCATGCATGAAGGGGTTAAACACAAAAACCAGGGTTCCCACTCTTTTCTAGAAATCAATTTCCAGGACTTTTCCAGGACTTTTTCCAGTGTCACATAACCAACTGAAGTTACATTGTTGCTGTGTGCAGTTTTCAATTCTAGTTAGCTTTCTAAAAAACAAGATTAGAGGTTGATGACCAATATCTCTAGCTATTGATCATGTTGATCTTTGTTTCTAACCCTCCAGCACAAACACTGTCTGTTAGCTCTCTGTTTAGTCTGGCTTTTATGTGTCTTACTATTATAAATTTATGGTTATATATGGTTTTTTAATCTTTATTTACTCTGCTTTTTTATGAATAGATTTGGATAATTTAGCCTAAATTTTATTTTTTCATTCTTTTATTTGAGTTTTTATAAAGTTACTCCATTTCCTATGTTTCAAGCTAGAAGGAAGACAAATCATTTTCCAGGACATTTCACTTTTTTTCCTCATTTTCAATATGTTTTCCATGACTGGAAAATTGGGCAATCATTTTCCAGATTTTCCAGGACTTGTGGGAACCCTGAAAAGCAAGAACAGATCCTGTAACTCCAGCTGATGCTCTGGTTTTATCACTCATGTTCTTCTAAGTGACTGATCATCTGAGACTGTTCTTAACCTGCAGAAACTGAAAGACAACAGTTAAAGAAGAAGACACTGATGTTTTCATGATTATAGGAGGACAAAAATCTGGAATAATTGATCAATAGCTATGTCAGAGAATATTACCAGTACTGAGGCGTGGATCCAAAAGCAGAATTAGGATGTAACAAAAGTGTATACTGAGGGGAATCCAGGGTCCGTGTGGTGAAGGTGAATTTGTGTGGGGGGAGGAGAGAGGGTTGGAGGGAAGAGCCGAGAGAGTGGCAGTGATACTGAGGACTGGGCTCGTGAAGGCACTGGAAGAAATGAGCAAACAGTTATAAGCAAATAGGGATGTAACGGTATGAAAATTTCATATGATGGTTATTTTGACCATAATTATAACGGTTATCTTTATTATGGCGGTATTGATGCAGTGAGCTCAAAATGTTCAAAAAGTAATTTAACACAGTCTTGAAATCCGTTAACCTCTTTAATATTAAAATGTTAACTGTTCTTTTGTCTTTTTTTCAATAATTGTGTCAGGAAATGTCCCATGGGCCAGATGTGAAGTTTCAGTTTTTGTTTTAACCAGAAAACTCCAATTACCATAAAGCTGATTTTTAAACAGATTCATCAGGCTGGTTTTATTCAATGTATTAAAGAATAATCTAATATGTGTCTGACTGTTGGTATTTTAATAAACTTAACCACATTTTATAATCTTATACAAAGTACTTGTGCTTTTTCTATGTAAATTTCATTGATGTTAAAATTACGGATGCACAATATTATCCGTATGATACTATTATCAGATGATATTTACATTTTTGCAGATATTTACAGCTAATACATTGGACATATGTCAGTTGATCGCATTGTTTAATGCAACAGAAGTATTATTTTGCAAGAGTTAAATGTTTTTCTTGTATCACTTCAGTTCCTTGTAAAAATAAAACTGTCACATTAAATCATTAAGTCAGTTTTGTGAAGTAAAGACTTTATGCTCCTGTCAAAAATATCATTATGAGTATCAGAGATAATTATTTCAGAAATATCTGCAATTCAGATATCAACAAAAATCAAATATGCCCAATAAAATGTTTCTGCTTCTTAAAGGGGATGAAAGAAGTTTGGGATCTTCACTGAAACACTTATTTTTATTTATTTATTTTTCAAATTTATTTTTTGGGCATTTTGTGCCTTTATTGATAGGAGAGAGACAGTGGATAGGCTTGTGAAAGGAGGAGAGAGAGTAGGGGAAGACACTCTGCAAACTGGTCACAGGTGGGACCTGAACCCGGACCGGCAGAAGCAAGTACATGGGGTGCCTCGTTGCTAACCACTCCGCCAAACTAGCACCCCAACTGAAACTCTTATTTAACAGTAAAGACAGCTCTTCTAGTTTTCTTGAAGATTCTAAATCGAGGCAACTGGACTGTGTTCAGTTTTGGAAAGACGTTTCTCTTCTCATCCAAGAAGCTTCTTCAGTTCAAAGAGCTGGACAAGGCAGCAGATATTTATCTTGGTAGAGAACGAAGACGACAACAACAGAAGAGGAGGAGTTGGATATTCTATTGTTGTTGTCTTCCGATTCATATTATATATTGGAGATACTGTAAATAAATTACTAGATGTATGTGTAAAAATATATTAATCTTTTACATACTAATAATCATCAGTGTACTTAAAACATAAAATCTACACTGTAACTGATTTTTGTAAACTTAACAGCATTTTACTGTAATATCTACAGTTATCTACTGTAAACAACTATGCAGTAAATTACTGTAAACGGCAAAATATTGTGGAAAAACATTCAGATTTTTGTTAAATTTACATCATTTACCATAAAATCTATAATTATTAACTGCAAAATGTCCGCAGAGTAAATACTATACTATTTATATAGCACTTTTCCTACAACATGTGTAACTCAAAGTGACCAAAAGGAGGTCAGATTTTTTTCTGGTAATGTTTCACATATTTGAGTGAAACAATTGTGTTGGTAAATGTATTTTATTACACAAAAATGATCTATGTGATTTTTTTTTTCAAAATTGTATCTTATACATGCTCAGTTCAATTGTTAAAGACATTGTTATATGAACATATAAAATACAGCAAGTTCACCATAAAATGCATTAATAATGAATAATGACACAGTAAATGAAAAAACAGTAAGGATGCAGTTTTTGATAATACAGTAATAATGCTGTAAACTGAAAAACAGTTATGATTCCTTTAATTAAAATATACAGGACTAAACAATAATAGAAAATACAATAATATTCCTGTTAATTTAAATAGCATAATGCTACTGTAAAGACATTTGCAGTAATTTACTGGCATCCTGTTGCCAGTAAGTTACTTTAAAATTTACAACCACCCTTTTACAGTGTAAACAACTATGAACCAATAAAATGATAAAGTGTGTAGGAGCCAGTGAGAGTTACTTTATAAATAGGAACCAATCTCACCTGCCTGGATGTTAAACAGTTTTTAAGGGCTACAGAAGCAGGTATGGTGAACTGTTGGTTCGTGTTGGATGAATGTTGGATTACATTTATTATATTTGCACAAAGAAGCTTTGGAGCAATAGATGCAGAAATTATTGGACCACACACTATTGTCTCAGACTCTCATCAGGTGCAGCAAAGTTTGTCAGCAGTTAAACTCCAGTGAAGCTCCTGACCTTCAAACATTGGCTCAAAAATCAGGGAAAAAGAGATGAAGAAAAAAATTAAATTGACAACTGTGTGAATAAAGCTCAACAAAGCAAGACTTGATGAATAAGATGTGCAGATGTCAGTGCAGCTTGTTCAGCTCAGTCACAGCAGCTGTTTTTATGCTGCTGTGTTCAACATCCCAAGAAGAAAGAAACATTTTTCACATCAACGACAGATGTGACGGCCCTCCCACTAGGGCCTGCTGTATTGTATTCGTCTTTTTCCTCTGGTTCTGTTGTTTTTTTTCTCTGTGTTGCAGGTTGCTGGTGGGCGGGGCTTTGGCGCACCTGGGAGTACTTGGCCAGTCTCCCAGGTGGATTTAAGCCGTGGCTGTTCACCCGCTCTCTCTCTCTCTCTCATTTCCTCCAGGCGCTTGGAGCGGCAACACAGTTTTGTTTAGTTGGCTTCAGCCCTCTTTATTTAGTTTTACACGATACATGCTACACACACATACTTCACTCACCCATACAGCAGACACACTGATTCACTGACGCAAACACCTCAACTTGTTTGAGTTAATTACGTTTTTGCTTATTCTTCAAATAAATATTTGTAAAAAGTTGAGTTGATCGAGTGCTCCCCTTTATTTTTGTGGTGATCTGTGAGCCGGGTCGTGACACAGAGAACAGATCACTAAATCCACGGCTCAGTTCATACAAATGAAATTGCAGCTCAAAGTGCTTTACAACAAGATAGAAATGACTGACTAAAGATGAATGTATATACAAACACACACATACAAATATATACAGTATATATATATATGTACATACACATACATAAATAATAGGGCTGTCACTTTTGTGGATTCATTAGATTCATTAATTACAATGCAAATTAATGCATTACAAAAATTAATCTCAAGATTGATTATAGCACAGGAACATATTAATTTTGGCCAGCTGGAGGACCCGTACATGGCAGCGGCACGTCACTTCACAAATGCGTCGCTAGTCAAACCAAACAAAGCCCAGGTGACAACAGGAATGGCCTATTTGAGACTCAGCCTTATTTTGTTTCTGAATTTATTTATCTATATTTACTGAATTCTTTAATAATCCATCAGGCCTAATTGGTTTGTCCTTGTAACCTCCTTTTTCTTATTTTGAATTTGATTTATGAAACACACTTAAGGTGTAATTTAAGTTGCCTGATTCAGCTTAGAATTTTCTGGAGAAGATGCCGTGACTTAGTTTTTATTCAATCACCAATGAAAATGTGGATTTACAATCATCTCTTTTTAGTGTATTCATTTGATTAGTCATGCACTAGCTGCTGATGACCAGCTCTGTTTGCAGTGTTTGACTGCAGTTAAGCCAGCTGTGGTTCGTGTTTGCTTCGTCAGCAAATCAGCTGCACGTCTTTCTAATGCGCGAATCTACAGATACTTACGGTGATCGCCGCTCTGAAGAGCTGGGGGATTGAGTGTGGGTTGGACTAAAGTCTCACAATCAGAACCATGATTAAAACGATACTTTAACATTAACTAGAAAAGCACTCAGAGAGCACAGACCTCCGTCAGCACCACAGTTCTCAGTCATATTGTGATTTTCACCATAAATATTAGTCCTACCTTTATTTTATCTCAATATTTAGATTCCTTGACCATGAAAACATATCAGCAACTTGATTTATAATGATATCTATTTTAGTTCAGTAGTTATTCACTAAAATCGCCTTTTTCGTAATGGCAGATCCAGACAGTGATCCGGATCAACACCAAAATTGAATCAGTTCTTTCTTTTCCCGTGCTGAACATTTCCTGAAAATTTCATCAAAATCCATCCATAACTTTTTGAGTTATTTTGTTCACAGACAGACGGGTGGGCGGACAGATAGACAGACAGACAGACAAACAAACTCTCCCGAAAACATAACCTCCTTGGCGGAGGTAATTAGTCATGTACTTTCTAGACCATCTGTATAATATGAAGTACTTTTACTATATACATTTTGAGTAATACTATGTCAAATTCCTTATTTCAAATCAAATTTGGATGAAATATCCCTAATCTTGTCCTCTGTTAAAGCTATGGTCTACGATTTGGAAGCTTGGTACATCTTAATAACACCGTTTATTAGGCCGTTATGGTCCTATGGTCTGATCTACGCAATATAAATCCCAAAAAAGACCAAAAAAATCCATTCAGTATATCCGCTGCAAAGCAGCATAATAGTTTACCAATCCGAAACGCGGTTCAGATTGGTCCGTGAGTCCATCCAATCCCCTGTTTCCCCTGCTCAGCACAGTCTCGCCCATGGTCCCGCCTCCTCCCCACTAGCTTTCTGATGCACCAATGATCGGCTAGCAGCACAGCTACTGAAGCATCATGGAGCCGGGAGGCAGCTGGTGTAACCCTCCACATCAAAGAGAAGGAAGCATAAAAGTTTCGAGGAAAAGGCTGGAATAAGAAAGAAATATGAGCAATACAGGTCCCAACGGGGCTCAACAGTCGTACGGTGGAAAAAGCTGCAGAATGATTTGGGACTATTGAACATTGCGCCGGCAGCTGGCTACCAAACGGCCGGCTGCAGCCCCGGCCCGCTGGCTGGCGAACGACCGCAGCATCGGCTGCAGGCCCGGCCTGCCGGCTGGCGAACGACCGCAGCATCGGCTGCAGCACCGGCTATTCCGCCCCTAGTTGAACAGGTAATAGCTTTGTTTACTACAGTGGGAGATGTCTGCTGTATAACTCTGGTTAGTCTGTGCTTATACTGGCTCATGACTGAACGTTGTTGGTCGGAGCGGGGAGGCTCTGTCAATAGATTTAAGCATAAGTTAGCCAAGCAGTGTTAGCATTGTAAACTGAGCCAGTGAGGACACGCCGAGAAAGGTAAATCCTCGCCCACAATCGGCTCTGCTCTGGCGCCGCCAGACCCGCTTCGCCGCCGGTCCGATTGAAATGGCTGCCACTCTGTGTTACAAGGGGGATGACTGTCGTGTTTGTTGCTTTCAGTTGAGCTGAGCTGTTTTTGGTTTTTGCTGATATTTTATGCCAGCCGGCTTGTTGCTCTATCAGATGGGGCGTGTTGTTAGGAGGCGACACGAGCTGGGGGGCGGGATCTTGGAACACGGAGGGGAGGGGTGAGTGAAGGGGGGGCAGGCTGCGTTTTTCAAATCTGTCCCAACAGCCAAACTGGTTTTCAGATCATAGACCCTAGCTTTAAGGATTTTGACTGAGTTATTTCAAATGTTCACAGTAAAAGTACTTCATAGCATGCATGTAGGTAGCATGCAAAGTTTTTTATTTATGGAAAACAATTTCTAATGCCACATCAAAGTTGGGCAAAATATACTTGATTTTGTCCTCTGGTTAGGGTTCTGACATCGTATTACTCGAAAAGTAAAGGGTTAAAGTACTTCATACAATGCATGCAGGTAGAATGTGAAGCGCTTGGTTCAACAGTATATGAAGCATTGTGATGGCCACAGCCACACATGGGTAATATTCATCCTCACCTCATCAGTTGCTCACCTTAATGTTCACCCTCACTTCATCAGCTGCTCACCTCTTAAGTTTGACACATATTTTGCAGTTAAAAGAACACATTTACACATTATTTTGATTAAGTCTTAGTTCATTGGTTGCTTTATGTCTTACACTGTTTAAATTTAGTGTGCACAGTTCATTCATTGTAAGATTTAAATTAGTGATGTTATGAGATGTGCTGAGGCTTCGAAGCGTGAGCCGAGTAATGGAAGGGGCATTTCTGCAAATCGCGTATCGAGGCTTGCTTCATTTAGGGGAGGGGCCAAAAGTAATGACGTTCAAAGCCTCGCTGCCCGGCTGTACTACGTGACTGCTTCAGGAAGCGGTTCAGATTGTGCCGAGAGGTTTGACAGCAATGTAAACCCCTCAGGCTCCATTCAAAATGTAGGTGTTTGTAGGAGAGTTGTGGTTAGTTAGAGTTTGGATAGAGTTTGGATAGCATTTATTTAATTTGGAGATAGTTTGGAGTGTTTAGAAAGAGAGTTGGAGAGATAGATTGGAGATTTAGGAGAGTGAGGAGAGGATAGGTGAGAGGATGGAGCCAAATAGGAGGAGGAGGAGGAGGATATCCCCTGTGTGGAACATTTTAATTTGATTAACCCGAATAAGGTTAGTGAATAATATCGAACAATATTTCAGACACATTAGGTTGTGTCCAAAAAAAAAAAATAAGATTTAAAACCAAAAACTGTTGAAAAACTGCTATTTCTGAATAAAAATGAATAAACCTCCCCTGTTCTGTACATCATTGTTCAAGCTACACAAGCATATTAAGTGCCCTCTTCTTAGTTCCACAAGCGCTTTCACTGTCCTCTGCTTAAGCACATGACACTCTCCTGATGTGACGGACAAACTTTACACAACCTGCCATATCATATGCTGTGCCATTCATTAATTATGCAATTCAATATTTCCAAAGTTCTTTGTCAATTCAAAATCTCAAAAAGCACGAAATACAACCCAACAAACTCAGTTCTCAGTCCTCCTGATGCCCCCCACCCCTCCTCACCCTCAAAAAAAAAAAAAAAAAAAAAAAATCAAATGCAATTGACAATGAAAATCAAGAAAAGTCATACATTAAACTCACAGTACATTCAAAAATATTTTATTATAACACATATGTGTCACAGGGTGTGTGTGTGTGTGACCAATAAGCTGCATGGGGATTACCCTCCCCTCTCCTGCTGCCCAACAGAATGGCTGATGAAAAACACCTGGTGGCACTGAATGGAGCACAGTTATAAGGGGCATAGGCTTTTCCCTCAGGTGTGATTGGGGTGAGTGAGTGCAGGTGTACAAGGAGAGCAGCGGTGCGAAGATGCCAGAGACAACGGCAGAGTGCGAGGAGCGGAGCAGAGCGAGACGGCAGTGTTTCAGCAGCAGCAGCGGAACCGGCCGACCCGAGACGACAGCGCTTTGGTAGCAGTAGCGGGACCAGCCGACCCGAGACAATGGCACTTCGGCAGCAGCAGCGGGACCAGCCGACCCGAGACAATGGCACTTCGGCAGCAGCGGCGGGACCAGCCGACCCGAGACAATGGCACTTCGGCAGCAGCAGCGGGACCAGCCGACTCAAGACGACGGCGCTTTGGTACCGGACGCGGACAGAGAGAGCAACGGGAGAGGAGGCCCTGTAAACACGCAGAGAGGTGGAAGTGCGCTTCACCTCTCCTTGCAGCTAAGTACCTCTCCTTACGTCTTTTGAATTAATAAGCTCAGAGAGAGTCATAAGCCTGGTTTCATTTGGTGGAGCTACAGCCTGGGTCGTGTGTGTTCTTAAATCGAGTTGTTTTATTTTTGCAGTGTGTGGTTCCTGGACCTCTGGAAGGAAGAGTGGACAGTTGTTTTTAAAAGACTTTTATTCAGGACCAACTCCTTAATTTGTTTTACCTAGTGGCTTGTTTTTAAATAAACTGCACATTTTGTACACCCCTACCTGTCTGGTTGTTTGCTGAGCAGAGTGCTCCCCATTTGGACTGGGTTAATACAGAACAGGGGTTTTACCCCGTGACAAATTTGGCGTTGTACGGCAGGATTGTCCATTGGGTTGAGCAACTGTTCATTAAACATGTCAGACAACTCACAAGTCACAAGGCAACATATGATGATGCCTTTCTTTATGGGTGGACCATTCACGCCGAAATTTAGTGGGGCTGGATCTGATGCAAAGTTTGCAGAATGGAAATGTCAGATGGAGACAATGCTGACTTTTCAGCCATTTAGAGACTCTCAGAAAGCTGATTTTGTTTTAAGTTCATTAGAAGGAGACGCCAAACAGGAAATCTTGACTCTAGAAAGAGCAGAAAGAAATCACCCAAACAAAATTTTTGATGTACTTTTTGAACTATATGGTGATAACACACAGGCCTCCACGTTAAGAGCCCAGTTTTTCAACTGTAGACAAGGACCTAACCACTCACTTAGATCCTTTTCCCTACAACTACGTGAGCTGTTTTTCAGGTTGAGACAAAGAGATTCCATGGGCTTGGAGCAAGGAGATGTTGTTCTGAGAGACCAGTTCATCATGGGCTTGAGGGAGGGCCCCATCCACCAGGAGTTACGAAGACAGGTGAGAAAAACCCCTCGGGTAACCTTTGACGAGGTCAAAATGGAGGCTATCGCACTGGAAGAAGAACAGGAGGAATAATGGATGCCCCCTGGATGTCTGGCGGTGAGTAGGCCAGCCTCGCGTGGTTCCAGGCCTGTTGTGGACTGGAAGCAAGAACTGCGCTCTGAAATTTAGGGTGAGGTCAAAGAACAAATGACTGCTATGAGTAAGGCTATTTTAGATTAACTGAGAGAACTTAACAAAAGACAGACTGTCCCAGCTCCCCATACCAGTTTTAGAGTGCCTGACAACTAAATGCAGAGACTCAAAGTCCCACGCCCTGCTGCGAAATACAAATGGAATCCCCAAGGCCGCCCTGCGTGTAACACTTGTGACAAAGTAGGCCATATCAGTCATTGTTGTCCCACCACATCATCTAACCAGGATTTTTAAATGTCCCGGCCACTGCGGGTCAAGTGTCTGGAACTCCCCAAAGTGACCCAGAGAATAGTCACACTTTTGTAAGAATTACTGAAGACTGCCCCCTAGCAGACATTGAAGTAGACAATGTTAAAGTCAAGTGCTTAGTGGATACTGGTTCCCAGGTGACATTGTTTAGTGAAAGTGTCTGCAAAGAGTTCTTTGGACATAAACAGCTTCAGGGAAATGAGCATTTACCCTGGCTAACCTTAAGAGCTATGTAGGCTACATGGTTGCAGATTTCCAGGTCTGTGGGGTACAGATTCCAGCACGTGGCGTTGTTGGAGTCAAGGACGACTGTATCGGGGCCAACAAAGCTATCCTAGAAATGAATGTAATTGCAGGTTGTTGGAAAGAACTTTTTAACCAAACCAATCACAGTTTAACAAAGCCACCCTAATTTCCCAAGGAATGGGATGAGGCATTTGTGGACTGTCAGCGTATTTGGGCAGCCTCTAACAGAGACGACTGGCAAGTTTCTGCCCGATTGGCTAGCCATTTCCCAGTAACAGTTCCTGCTCAAAGCGAATCCATTGTATGGGCCAACATTCCCAAAAAACTTTCAAGACAGTCCTGCTATGGCTTGGTAGAGCCCCTGGGGGAAGGAGGGGGTTCCAGAGGCTGGCCACCATCTCTGCAGTCAACCCTGAGAATGGAAGAGATGGTAAGGAGCTCTTCATGGTGGAGGTCAGTCCAGGCGTGGTGGAGGTTGGCCTCATCGATGTCAGCCAGCAGTTACCAAATGCAGGTAGTGAGTACGATGGTCCCCTAATCAAAGGAGACAACTTGAATCAAGAAGAACAGCAACAGCTGGACCAGCTACTCCACAAGTGGCAGCAAGTCTTTGCATCTCATGAAGAGGACTATGGGCGCACTGATGCTGTAAGACACCGAATCCCAACAGGTAATGCAGAGCCCATAAGAGAGAGATTTAGACCAGTGCCTCCTACACTTTATAAAGAAATGCGCTGTCTGTTAAAAGACATACTGGAAGGAGGTATTATTAAAGAAAGTTGTAGTCCCTGGGCTGCTCCTATTGTGTTGGTACGAAACAAACGTGGGGCTTGGAGGTTTTGTGTAGATTACCGCAAGCTAAATAGCATTACACACAAAGATGCTTTCCCTCTGCCCCGAATCGAGTATTCACTAACAAGTCTCACCAAAGCTGAGTGGTACTCCGCACTGGACCTAGCTAGTGGCTACTGGCAAGTAGAGGTTGAGGAAAGACAAAGAGAAGACTGCATTCACCACACCATTTGAGCTGTTTCAGTTTGAGAGGATGCCTTTTGGCCTTTGTAATGCACCAGCCACTTTCCAGAGGTTAATGCCGAGATTTTTGGGGGACCAACTCACAGAATCTGCTTTGGTGTACCTGGATGATGTGATTGTGTTTTCCAGGAACTTCTTGGACCCTTTTAAACATCTGGAAGCAGTGTTTACAGCCCTTGGACACTACGGCCTTAAACTCTGCCCAGACAAATGCCAAAAGGAGGTAAAGTTCCTGGGACATGTGATTAGTAGCCAGGGAGTTTTACCTGACCCTGAAAAAGTGGCGGCTGTTGCAGACTGGCAGGCACCAACCACTGTAAGGCAAGTTTGTGCATTTCTTGGTTTTGTCGGATACTACAGACGCTTTATAAAAGGACTTCTCAAAGATTGCTAAGCCACTAAATGAACTGTTAGTAGGCACTGGCCGTAGCAGAGGCCGGCACTCACCCTTGATTCATTGGACTGAGCAGTGTGAAACAGCTTTTCAGCAGCTAAAACAAGAGCTCCTCCATGCCCCCATCTTGGCTTATGCAGACTATACACAGCCTTTCATAGTTTACACAGATGCAAGCAACTGTGGGCTTGGGGCTGTTTTGGCACAGGAACAAGATGGTCTTGAGCGTGTTATTGCGTATGTTAGCAGGAGCCTTCATCCTCCTGAACGCAATGATGCCAACTACAGCTCGTTTAAGTTGGAACTGCTTGCTATGAAATGGGCTGTAGTAGAAAAGTTTAAAGACTATTTGTGGGGAGCAAGAATTACTGTAGTGGCAGACAATAACCCCCTGGTTCATTTACATACTGCAAAGCTGGGTGCTGTGGAACAAAGGTGGGCTGCACAGTTAGCCAATTTTGATTACACAATCAAATACCCCCCTAGAAAAGATAATATTAACGCTGATGACCTCTCCAGACTACCTGCAGCAGTCACAAGCCTGCAACAACAGAAAGGAAGTTGGAGCAGGAACAAGGTGTGAGGACCGTTGAAACATCACCCTACCCATCAGGTTTAGAGGATAGTTGGGGGTGGGACCCAGGATATTGGAGGAGTGTGCAGGCTGAGGACCCCACTCTTTGTAAATTAAAAAAGTATCTTGAACAAGGTAGGCTACCAGACAAAGCAGAAAGGAACACTCTGGCCCTCCCAGTTGAAAGATTGTTGAGCCAGTGGCGGAAATTAAAGCTGCGTGATGGTGTTGTGCGTAGGGATGTGCAAGATTCACAAACCCTTGAGACTTTTTGTCAGATTGTTGCTCCAGCCACACAGGCCAAGGCATTATGGCTGACCTACCACCAACAGACTGGGCATCCAGGATTGGAGAGGTCCCTGTCCCTTTTGAGGAGGAGCTTTTATTGGCCACAAATGGAGGAGACTGTCAATGGCTGGATACAGGCTTGTCCACGCTGGACCCTCCACAAGTCCAAGCCACAAGGTAAAGCACATCTAAAGCTAATCATACCAAAGGCTCCAATGACAGGAAATTAAAAAAGGGATGGTTATGATAGCGCCGATGAAGTTCCATTGACTTTGGAGTCAAGAGGATACCTGATAAGACGAGCTGCTGAAGATGGAGACGAACAGACCAAAAGGAATACAGAGGAGACACTGGACACCACGGACACTGGACATCAAGAAAGAGTCCAAAAATACACAGTGGGGCGAATGTTTAGCCTGGGAATAGGGGATACGGACGGCGGTATTACTCGTCAAACAGACTTTCCTTTCCTGGAGTTTTGTGGACGTTCTTCAATTTCCCAAGATAAACTGAAAAAATGTCCCGCATCTGAAGGACCTAATGACAGTTTCTGCTCAAAGCAAGTGATAATGATATGTCAGAAACAAATAAGCAGAGTAGAGGAGGCTGTTTGTTTATCAAAACAGTGCAGACTACTTGTGTGTGTCTCTCTCACACACATGCACACAAAACGATTTCTGTGTATTAGACTCTAATTAATATATATATATATATATATATATATATATATATATATATATATATATATAGATACATATATACATATACATATATGTATGTATATATATATGTGTGTGTGTGTGTATATATATATATATATATATATATATATATATATATATATATATATATATATATATATACGTATATATATGTATGTATGTATATATATATATATATATGTATATATATATATATATATACATATGTTACATGCGTCTCTCTCTTTCTCTCTCTCTGCCTCCCTGGTCCCACCGCCCTCTACCTGCTGCGCACCTGAATGCCATCAGCGCTCAGGTAGCCGGAGTTGATTTAGGGGGACAGACAGGGCAGAGTTGGTCTCTCCCACCTGCGAACAGCACACAGGTTTTCATGCTTGTTTGGTTGCTTGTTTAACTTTTGTATTTTTTTGTCTCCTTTCTCTGAACCAGGTTTTGTTGTTTTAGTTTGGGCTGAGATCTCCGGTAGTCCAGTTATCGGGTTTTCTTTGGATTATCTGATGTTTTTAGGTTAGGGGAAGATGTTGGGTACTACGGTCCAATGCGTGGCTGGCCCGGCAGCTTCCCATCTTTTGATGATTTCGGCCAGGGTCTCCAGTCCTTTTTGGTTTCTTGCTTTACTTTGCTGAACATTGATTTATCTGCAATAAAAAAATATATTCTTATTTTCTTCAAACTTGCTTGTGGTGTCCCTTTTATGTTGCGGTCTCGAGCCTGTTTACCTTATGCTTAGGAGACTGTAACATATTTGGGGGCTTGTCTTAAGCTTTGTTGTTTCAAAATAGGCGTTACTGACCTACGCCCCGGTTCTTGAGGCACCTGCATTTGATCATCCCTTTAAAGTGGACGTGGATGCGAGTGATGAGGGGGTGGATGCTGCCCTTCTCCAGGATGGGGATGATGGGGTGGAGCACCTGGTTTCGTATTTCTTGAAGAAATTCAATTCTTTTCAGTGTCGCTATTCTACGATTGAATAGGAAGCACTCGTGCTTGTTTTGGCTCTTAAACATTTTGAAGTTTATGTAGGATCCACTATTGCGCCGGTCGTAATCTATACTGACCATAATCCTCTCGTATTCATAAATCAGATGAGAAACACCAATCAGAGAATTATGCGCTGGGCCCTCTGCCTCCATTCATTCAACGTGGAGCTCAGGCATATTAACCCTTGTGGACTGTTCAAGTATACTATACACAGGAACTGTTATGGCTGTTTTCAGCCACTAACTTTTTTGACTGCTCTAAAAACATATCAGATAAATATTTTTTTCTACTTTTTTCACATAAATCTCTCAATCCACTTCTGCCCTGCTCAAAACTACCAAGCACTGAAAAATAAACAACAAATCTTAACACCTTAAGGACAATTTAACAGAATGCCCTGATTATGGGAGGGTGAAACATGAAATGACCTATTTTCTATATGAAAAGTCATCAGAAACTGGAGATTTTTTATGGGGTATCATGGTCTTGGAAATGGCAAATATTAGTGACATCATTGACTTTGATGTCTTTTTAGTTCTTGTGTAGCATCAGATATAAAACAATAAGTTACACTGGTACTGTTATGGCTGTTTTCAGCCTCTAACTTTTTTGACTGCTCTAAAAACATATCAGATCAATATTTTTTTCTACTTTTTTCACACAAGTCTCTTAATCCTCTTCTGCCCTGTTTAAACCTACCAAGCATTGAAAAATAAATAACAAATCTCAACACCTTAAGGGCACATAAAACTTGATTCGTGTTTTACCCTTCCCATAAGAGACCTTATTCCTTGAAATGGCCCTTAAGGGGTTACAATTTTTATTTTTTGTTAAATGCTTGGTAGTTTTGAACAGGGCAGAAGTGGATTAGGAGATTTAAGCAAAAAAACCACACAAAAAAAATCTTCTGTCTCTGATCATGTTTTATATTGAAAAATAGGTCATTTGATGCTGTACCCTTCCCATCATCCATCCCATAATTCTTTAAATGGCCATTAAGAGGTTAAATGTTTTATTCATTTTCCAGTGCTTGGTAGTTCTGAGCAGGGCAGAAGTGAATGAAGATATATAAGCGACAAAGTAAAGAAAAAAATGATTTGATCTGTTTTTAGAGCAGTTAAAAGTATAGTGGCTGGAAACAGCCATAATAGTACGAGTGTACAGTAAATTTGTCCACAGTGACCTATTGACCTTTTGAAAAATTTGAAATCGTATTTACATAATGTATGTAAAAATAAGCTTCCTGCCCAAAATTCATTCAATTTGCTTCAATACAAGAAAAGTTATGGTCAAATAACTGAGAAAATTTTACTCAAAGTGGCTGTTTTCAGGGTTAAAGGGTCAGACTGGACGACACGTTGTCGCGTTGTTTATGTTGAATACATGCTTTGCATGTATTCAACATCTTAGGGTGGGGGTGTTGCGTCGGCTCTCTCTGTCTTTCTCTCTCTCTGCTTCCCTGGTCCCTGGTCCCTCCGCCTCTACCTGCTTCGCACCTGAATGCCGTCAGTGCTCAGGTAGCCAGAGGTATTTGAGGGGACAGACAGGGCAGAGTTGGTCTCTCCCACCTGCGAACAGCACACAGGTTTTCATGCTTGTGTAGCACCCGGCCCATGTAGCTATATTAAATAACTAAATAAGAAAGGGGTGTATTAGTACTATGGGCGGGGCCCTGGGTATTTGTTTAATTCTCACTGTGTTTACCTGCTTACTTGTGTATACTTAACTCAAACCACTGACTTTTAAACACTTAAAAATGTCTTACAGATTTTAAATGATTGGCAGTACCTCCACTTAGTAGGATAATATGTCTTAAAATATTTAAATCCTGCTAAGAATATATTTTAATCACAATATTCCTAAAGCAAAGCTAAAACAAACCTTTTGGCAGACCAAAATTGAACACAGAGACTTCACTTAAAATTGACATTTTTAGAATTTAGTTAATTTCAAAGGAAAAGAAATACACACACATTTATGAATTTTCAGTCTCAATTGTCTTTAGAAGGAGAAAAGAAAAACCACAAAATAAATAAAACGTTGCAGGCTTGAGTCGTTGCTTGGGAGCGTGGAGACCAAAAACAACCGGCCACTTTACTTGTAAAACAAGCATAAAATAAAAGAGCACGTGCACGGATAACTTCCGAATCCTTAGTTCATCTTTGCAGCAAGGATGAAAGGGGACAGCACGAGGATGGTTGGTGTGCAAACGAAAGGAAGGGGGCTCACAGGATGGCGGCAAACAGCTCCGTTCGAAGTAGTAGCAAATGGGAGACGTCTGACTTCCATCCAAAGAGGGCTTCCTGGTCCACTGTATACATACACACATCTCTCAGTCTCTTATATCTCAGCTCACAGCTCTTTATATTCCCATACCGAGTCCATATGAGCTTCAATCTAGCTTAAAACATTAACACATACTTACATCACATGGTAACATGAGCTGCTACTACATGGAAAATACATGCTAATCCCGCTAGCATGCTAATGCGCTAATCGCGCTTAGCAAAGCAAGTTCAAACATACTACATCTTATTGAGGCAATACAAAACATTACACACAAAGTTTTTACCTTGTGCAAGATTTGAATAGTTCTTAACTCGTCGGTAAACTCTGCATTCACCCAAGTCTAGGACATGAACAACTCTCAGCAGCTTTTACTCCTGACGCTCTGTCTGTGATATTACTCCTTCTGTCGTGATTAGGTCCCACCCCTCTCCCTTTCTGATAGGCTGGAGGATTCTTAACAACCAATACAATTAACAAAAACTCAAGACTGACATCTTAACATTCACTTGATATTAGGTTGTGAGCAGACCACGCTGCACTTCTATGTGTTGCATTCAAACTGGTTCAAAATCACAAATCTTTATTTACTCCATGAAATGAAATCAAACTTCTGCTCAAATCCTTTTTAACCCATTATGAACTGTTTTGCTTTTACCTACTTAAATGAACTTATTTAACTTTGTGTTCATATTAATGAAATAACATTAATCTATTTATGAACATTTTTATCTGTCAGGACGTAGCTCATTAGAACATTTAACTTATATATCTAAAAAGATATATTTTTAGACCAGGCTACACTTGTTTGTTTGCTCGTTTAACTTTTGTATTTTTTTGTCTCCTTTCTCTAATCCAAGTTTTGTTGTTTTAGTGTAGGCTGAAGATCTTTGGTAGTCTGGTTATCGGGTTTTTCTTTGGATTTATCTGTTGTTTTTAGGTTAGGAGAAGATGTTGGGTACGACGGTGCAATGCGTGGCTGGCCCGGCAGCTTCCCATCTTTTGGTTATTTCGGCCGGGGTCTCCAGTCCTTTTTGGTTTCTTGCTTTACTTTGCTGAACATTGATTTATCTGCATTAAAAAAATATATTCTTATTTTCTTCAAACTTGCTTGTGGTGTCCCTTTTATGTTGCGGTCTCGAGCCTGTTTACCTTATGTTTAGGAGACTGTAACAATATACATACATCCATATATATATATATATATATATATATATATATATATATATATATATATATATATATATATATATATATATATATATATATATATATGTGTGTGTGTATGTATATATATATATATATATATATATATAAATATATATATATATATAAATATATATATATATATAAATATATATGTATATATATTCATGGATGTATGTATATACATGCCCTCATTACGCAGAGGAATACGGTGAAAGCTGGGTTCTAGATGATGCACATCTTTTTCTGCATCAAGGGAAGCATCACAAAAACCCATCTCAGAAATATTTGTCATATAATGTGCTTTTAATTAGTCTAAAGCAGGTGTTTGAAGCCTGTTTTGGACTGTTTAGTTATTGATTTGTGTTTAGTTTAATGCAGCAGCCATTTTGTTTACCCCCTTTGTTTCCTGTGATGTGGCCAGACCCCTAAATATGTGCTCCCTTTGTCTTATTAGACAGGATTGTTTGTTAAGTTGACACTCACTGTTTGTTTAGTTTATTTAGTGTTATATTAAGTTTGCTTTGGGTAAAATAAACACCCCACTTTTCTTTAAATTAATCCTGTGTTTTGGGCCTTTACTGCTTGGTCTCTGACCATGAACTACTTATGGGAAACAAGTTCTTTATCTCACATCAAATGTGGATTAAATGTGGTCAGAGTTAGGTGAAATATCCTTAATCTTGTCCTCTGTTTCAGATTTTGACAAAAGATTACTTGAAAAGTACAGTACATAGTAAAAGTACTTCATACTATGTATGGTGGTAGACTGGGAGGTACTCAGTCAAATGTATGTGAATTATGGACTACTTATGGGAAACAAGCTTTTCTATGCCACATTAAATTTGGGTGCAGTATACTTAATCTTATGCACTGTGTTGGATTTGACATAGGATTACTCGAAATGTACATGGTAAAAGTACTTCATATTACACAGGTAGTCTAGAAAGTATGTGACTAATTACTGTTAAAATATCATTTTCATCATGGGTCTGATTGTGAGACTTTAGTCAGACTCACACTCACTTCCCCCAGCTCAGAGCGGAGATCATCGTAGGTAGCTGTAGATTTGTGCATTAGAAAAAGATGTGCGGCTGATTTGACCAAGCAAACTCGAACCAAAGCTGGCTTAACAGCAGTCAAACACTTCAAACACAGCCTGGTCATCAGCGGCTAGCCACATAGAGGCAGCTGCCTCCAGAGGTCGGTATAAAGTGATACTATCACCGGCAGGTTGGTGTGGCTGCATTGGTAGTTAACCAGAGAGAGAGACAGCTATCTACAGAGGTCGGAATAAAGTAACACTATCACCCTGAAAAATGTACGTATTTTGAAATGTTTTGCATATTGTGAAATGTTTTTGCAGATTCTTAAATGTTTTTGCGCATTCTTAAGTGTTTTTGCACTTCAGAAATGTCTGTGTGTTTTGTGAAATGTTTTAGCATATTCTCAAATGTTTTTGTGCATTTTTAAATGTTTTTGTGCATTTTTAAATGTTTTTGCGTATACTGAAATGTTTAATCCCATTGATCTTCAGGGCCACCATAGAGCCTATCTGAGGCTCTGTTTCTCACTTAGGCTGAAATGCATGGCAGTAACAGCCATGTTCAACTGTCAGTGTCACAGGGCTGATGGCATGCTGTGGCTCAAAAAACAACCAAATAGGGCGCAGTTGAACTTCTTACAGTTCCTACAGAAGAGGTTTTACTGGAATAAAAAGCAGCAGCCGCAAACTTCATGTAACTCTAAGACTGATGTTCCATATTTGTTTGGTACTGGTAAAAGTTAATATTGCACAATTATGAAAAGTGCCAAAAGTAATTGGCCTCACACGGGGCACCAATTATGTTGTGAATATGATAGTGGAGAACTATTTACTGTGTGACTTAATATTTGCGATCAGAAATAATTACTTAAATTAAGTAGTGGGATTTAATTTACGATAAATCTACCTCAAGGCACCACCCATAAAGGGAAATGATAGTAAATTTATTAAGTCAGTCTTATTAAGGTTAATGACTATTAATTTGGAACCATGGTTTAAAATTAACTTAGTCAAAAATAACCAAAGTTACCTAATTAATTGTCAAAGTTAAAGGACTTGTAGTTCTCTAGAGAAGAGGTTGGCAAGATTCATTCTTATGTTACGTGAATAGACCAGCAACTTTGTGCTCAAAATCATTTAATAACAAAACCAAACATGAGTGGTAGAGGTTAAAAATGGTCTTTTTGTGTAAAGTTGATGCCTCTACATGAAATTCTAATGTTAAAATAAGCAGCAGTGAACTATAGCTTAAAGCTTTTAGAACACATTCAATAAAGCAATGGAGTGATTGTGAAACCAAATCGTCCTGTGCTTAGCTGTGCTATGCTATAGTATTAAGGAAATAAATACTTATAATTTAATTAAATTACTTAATAAATTGAGCCACAACAGAGTTTAATATTTAAATGATATTAGAGTCAAATATTATTACAGGGTTCTGACATTTTTCTACAAATCATCTTCCAGGACTTTTCCAAGACGTTTGTACTGATATCTTTAGTTATATCATTCACTCATTTTCTATACCCAGCTATCCCTTTCGATTGCGGGGGGCTGGAGACTATCCCAGCTATCATCGAGTTCAATATATGATATTGAACATAAAATGTATTTATATCGGACTCTGTATGGTTTCTAACTCATCTATTGATTTTTATCTGTAGTATCTGTTTTTTGTATGCACATTTCATTGATTTGCTGTTACAGCAGCCTAAATTTTATTTTTCTTTTGTCACTATTGTTTTAAGTTTTTATTTTATTCCTTAACTTCCATTTTTTTATCTTCTAATATTTTATGGTTCATGGTTTCATTAAGTACCTTAATGCACACTTAACTTACCTTACTATATTTTACCTTCAAACTTGGGTCTCACTGTATTTTTTTTGTCTTTTAGCCAGTTCAATTTAATGAATTCTCTAAAAGATCTTATGTTTCAGAAATGACCAACATTTTGAAGCCGATTATGGACATAAATTGTATTTATTATTAATTCTGAATTCTGAAATCTATTAATGAGTTTAAAACACAAGTGTTATAAATAAATATCAGCTAATAAAATATATTTATCAGTGTAATAAATATATAGCTCAGTCTTTAGCTGGTTCTTGGTGCTCAGATGTTCATCATCAGGTAAATAAAGACATGAAACATTTATTTTCTTGATTGTATTTGAATTCTTTCAGCCTGTTTTTGTTCAGAACAATCAGCTGTTCATAGGTGACATCAGCTGACTGATGATCAGCTGTTTCCTGTCAGCACAAACAGACGTCTCTTCAGGGGACGCTGCAGAGGACAAGACGTCTCAGGTCTCTGAATCACCTGTAGGTTTGGACTACAGACCACAGAGAGACAATGAGGAACCAGAAGACCATATCCTAAACCCAGGATAGAGGTGCTCAGTGAATGTGGTCTCTGTGGTGTGGAGGTGGATCAGTCCATCAGAGGAGACTTCATAGAAGGACAGAGATCCAGCAGGACAGTCCACGTACACCCCTACTCTACCAGAGGGTGAAGAGGAGGAGGAGGAGGAGGAGGAGGAGGAGGAGGAGATGATGGATGTTTCTCTGTTACTGTGACGGACAGAGTAACCACGACCAGAGCAGCTCAAACTCCAGGAATGATCATTACGTCCAAACCCACATTCATCTCTGTATCCTTTTCTCCCAATTCTTCTGTAACTCACTGATACACGAACATCTCCTCTCCACTGGACCTCCCAGTAACAGCGACCGCTCAGAGCAGAACTGCACAGCAGCTGAAAATAATCATCAAATCTGTCTGGATGATCAGGATATGACTGACGCTCTCTCACATATGTCACCGTCCTGTTGTCTTCAGACAGTCTGAGCCTTCTGTGCACTGTGTTTGTGTCCACCTCCAGCTCACAGGCGTCTGATGGAGAGAAGGAGAAACATCAAAACAGCAGGTCATCATCTGGTCATCTACAGTTATCTACAGCTGAGGGTTCAGAGTCAGCTCTGATGGTCTGACCTTTGACCTCCTGCTGAGTCAGCCATGTTTGACCTCTGACCCCAAACTGTTCTCCATCTTTCTTTCTGAACCAGTTTGATTTCTATGTTTGTGGTTCCATGGTCTACTTTCAGTTTTTCCTGGACCTGGTCTAGTTATAGACCAGTGAACCACCATGGTTTTCAGTCTGGACCAGAGAAGGGGACCTGGTCTAGTTGATCAGACCCTGATAAATGCAGATCCTGAGATCTGGGTCATAAAGTGGACTCGTTAGAGCATCAGGCCATTTATTGAAATAAAAACAGATGTTCAAAGAAAATAGTTGACATGTTTTCTTCCTTCAGTTCTGTCCAAAAATCTGAAATCCTGATGATTCTTGGATGTTGAACTCTTTCCATGGCGCTCACACACAGCACCCAGTGCTCTCTAACTTTCACACAGACACAAAGAAAAGAATCTTTTCCTCTAATAAAGGATTTCCTGAAATAAAAGAGCCTGTGGCTCAACTTTTTCTCTCTCAGTCTGAGGCATGTTGATGAACAACTCTTTTGATTTGATGGTATTTTTAATCTTGTTTTTTTGTGCAGGCTCAGATTTTGTGTCAAATGTGAGGACACAAAGGGTCTGGTGTCCAAATATTGACCCAGAAGAGGAACAAGCCCTCACTTATTAACAACATGTTCAATCCAAACTGTCTGAATCTCTGAATTAACCCTCGTCCTTTCACAAATAGAAAATACTGATCAGTGATTCTGTTTTGAACCCTTTCAGTCCCACTCACACTCAGCACACAACGCTCACTAAATTTGACAGAAAATAGAAAAACAGGAATCATTTCATCAACAAAGAGCCCGTGGGTAATGTTCTCTGTCTGTCTGTCAGCGGCTGGGACTTTTCTTTGATTCACTCCTTTATTGATTTGAAGCTTTTTGTGTGCACAGGCTCTGATTTGAACTCAAATGTCAAACATGGAGCCAGAGCCCAAAAAGTGGAGCTGCCAGAATAACAGGCCAAAAAGTCTGACACAGTAGAGAGCAGTTTTCATCCAAATGACTTCAGTCTGTCAGTGACTTCTGTCCTGCTGATTATTCTCCATGTTCAAATCAATGATCACACACTGAACCCTTTGAGCTCCTCTCAATGTGAAAATCCTGGAGCCAAAGGGACAAATAGATATTACCCATAATCCCCTGGGTTGGCCTGAGGCTCTCATGTACAGCTCACGTTCAGCTCATGGTGTGATGGAGCATTTCTCTGATCACACCAACACACCATCTCTGCTGATTTTTCTTCCTCATCTTCACTTTGATCATGTGACCTGTTCCTCAGACTAATGACCTCTGACCTTCATGTCTCCATGCTTTATCCTCCTCATGCTGTTTTATCTCTGGAGCTCTGACACAATCCTTCAGATCAAAAGTTGATGAGAGTAAAAAGTTGAATAATCATCATTGAATCAAAGATTAAAAACACTCACACTTCTTCAGACCAGGTCTCAGTCTGTGCGCTCCACCATGGTCCAACCTGGAGACAGAAACCAAAGCTGGGATCAGTTCTTCATTCATCAGGGTCCTGAGATAGCCTCCCTCTCCAGCCCACACCAATCAGGAGCTTTCTACAGAAAACCTTCCCCTCTGTCTCCATCCAGGGTCTGTCTGGGCTCAGAGCTCTGAGTGGATCCTCTTAACCAGGTCACACCGTGGTTTCAGTGGGACAGGCCCGTGGATGGCTCTTTATTTTCACACTTCTGCATCACAAACAGGATCTATGTGTTTACTTCTCCTCTTAGTACATGAGTGTGCGCTCATTTCCACGCACAGACCTGCGTTTATCAGTGCGAGCGTGGGCGGGGGAGACGCTGGTGTCCCACGTCAGGGTCTGAGCTGGTTTGACTCAGTCAGTTGGGACTAACGGCGTTACTAACACCACTACTTTTTCCCATTAACAGGTCATCTAATTAATTACTATTCAAAATGTTCTGCCATTAATGTTACAGACAGGGTATGAAACATGAGAATACACCAAAACAAATAAAATAAAAAGTGATCAGTTACTACAAAGTTGTAGTTGATTTGCAGCATTTTTTCAAAATGATATAGGCTAGAACTGAAAAACTAACATTCTTGCATTGCCTCAAATTGCCACTTTGAACGGGTTCAGCTTTAGAGGAACACTCCGACTATTTTGGACCCACGCCTTTTCCCTATCATTGACAGAGTGAGACAAGCTCAAAAATACCTTTTTTGTGTCTCTGCGTCCAGTGGCTGGCTCCCAGCTGTTAGCTCCGTACGTAGCTTAGCTCAATGGCTGGAAGTCAATAGGAGTCAGAGCCGGACAGACAAAAGTGGACAAAATACTCCTTGCAGTGGTCCAGTGGAGGGTGTATTAGCAGGTGAAGTAAATCCAAATGGTTATAAAACATTCTAAAAGACGTGTTTTCTTTCTTAAATCCGCTAAAATAACGTTTTGATAAACACAGAACTGCGCATGCGCAGAGCTCCGTGGACCGGAAGTAGCCGACGGACTGACGAAAGTGGACAAAATACTCCTTACAATGGTCCAGAGGATGGCTTATTAGCACCTAAAGTAAATCAGGATGGTTATAAAACATTTTAAAAGACGTGTTTTCTTTTTTAATCCGTTAAAATAACGTTTTGATACACACACAGACCTGCGCATGCGCAGTGCTCCGCGGACCGGAAGTAGCCGCCGGACTGACGAAAGTGGACAAAATACTCCTTACAATGGTCCAGAGGATGGCTCATTAGCACCTAAAGTATATCCAAATGGCAATAAAACAATTGAACAGACGTGTTTCTTTTTTAAATCCATTAAAATAACGTTTTGATACACACACGGACCTGCGCATGCGCAGTACTCAGTCCGGCTCCTACTTCCGGTCCGCGGAGCTCTGCGCATGCGCAGTTCTGTGTTTATCAAAACGTTATTTTAGCGGATTTAAGAAAGAAAACAAGTCTTTTAAAATGTTTTATAACCATTTGGATTTACTTCACCTGCTAATACGCCCTCCACTGGACCACTGCAAGGAGTATTTTGTCCACTTTTGTCAGTCCGGCTTTGACTCCTATTGACTTCCAGCCATTGAGCTAAGCTACGGAGCCAGCCACTGGACGCAGAGACACAAAAAAGGTATTTTTGAGCTTGTCTCACTCTGTCAATGATAGGGAAAGGACGTGGGTCCAAAATAGTCTGAGTACTCCTTTAAATGCAGTCAT